>JAKCOX010000028.1:6494208-7094208 GCA_022605575.1 Laterallus jamaicensis coturniculus
TGGTTTTTCCCCTAATAGAGATTTCCTTATCTCTCCAGACAAGCTAAAATCAGAACCTGGAGATGGCAAGAAAAGTCAAAGCATAGCAGATATCTAGTAAACCTTACTAAACACTAACTAAAAAAAGCTAAAACTATGCCAATATATTGTTCCCTCACTTCATACAATTCAGTTTCCAGTAAATAATGAAATCCATTTGTTTCAAATCAAAATAGTAGCCTTGATTCAGGTCACCAAGTCCCCTGATGCCTGTCCACCACAGATTTCAAACTTTTGAAAAATCATGGAGCAATCAAAGTTAGGAGAGAATTCAACCATCCCAAATTCCTTCATTTACAGAATCATCACCTGAAGTGGGAGCACAGTCCAGTTCTCTAAAATAATAAACAACTGCTCTAAGTTTTATCTGTAACTTTATCCCTAGAAACTACAACTACTTTGTCACCTTTTTGGAACAGTAAAAACGAAACAATTTGTTTTATCAAAAGCTTTGGAAAGCAATTCTTTTAGTAATCATTTTTTGCAATTTGTAAAAGCAAAAGCCATCCACCAAGAGTTCTGCATTTAGTCTCACAGGCTCTTCCACCAGTTATCTCAGCAGCTCCATCAGATGCTTCCTTGGCACGTTCAGGTCCATAAAGCCTAATGAAGGCCAGCTCATGCCTTGAAATAACTATGTTTACTAAATAGGTATCTACTGACAGCAACTCCCCTGGTTGCATCACTTAAACACTCAGCTGAGGAACGCACCCTCCCTAACAAATGACAGGTAAAGACTGTCACAGGACAAATAACAGCATCTGAGCAAGGAACTCTGGTTTTGAAGATGTCTATAGTTCTAAATTGCTGAATATTTATTGGAAATCGACTTCTTTTGAAGCTGTATTTTACATAAAAGCCTACTGGTGATGTTTTCTACTCTAACTAGATAGTGCATATTACTACTGCATCTTTGATGCACAAGCAGACATCCAAAATACCCTCCAGCATGGTTTTGGAGAAGACATTCCTCACATCCCTGTACATACCACCCAACTGCTCCACTGCAAACTGTCAGCAATTTGCATGTCTTACTTCCTCTATCATCCCAATCAACTTACCTTCTTTTCTAAGCATTCTGCAAATTTCAACTGCTTCAACAGCTTCTTCTGCTTGTTGCTGAAGCGATTGTCCTGTTCTGCACTTGTTCCCTAAAGCACAGGAAATAAGAGGGGGTTTAGTCTGTATGAAATTCAGCTATCTTCATGTACTGATCTCCTACAGATCTGTGCTGGACAGTGACAGTTGTACCATTCTGAAAGGAAAGAAGCCTTTTCAGGTGAAATAGCCCTCAGCAGGTGCCTTTCGGTTTTAGCACTGTAGTCATCTTTTACTGAAGGTTTAGGGGTAAGCAGGCTCCTGAGATCTACAGTGACACCTTAATCATATAATCTCCCTGGCACACTACATAAAGTACAGTAGTATCAAACTGCTACAAAAAGGACTTCTGCTGGAATTCACAAACTCCTTGGAAGGAATGAACTCCTTTTTCCTGCCTGGAAACAAAAATGTCACATTCATTTACAGTGACATCTATGAAATCTTCAGGTAAATTTCTCTGAAGCAAATCAGGCAACACAGAGACAGCACGAGTACAAAGAATACTATTTTATTGATCATGCTCTGTTAAAGTTCACCAACTTGTTCCACTTTCATGAACAGAAACTATAGGTTAAGTCATTTGGAACTGAAAGGCTTGAAAGTCCAGTTCTGGAAAATTTACTTTCACAGAAGTAAACAGAAGTACACATAGACAAGAGTATGTGCAAGACGGCATGACCTGGTAAAAACCTCTCAGTTCTCACGTGAAGTTTATTCAGGAAACCAGCCTGAGTGAGGAAAAAACACAGGAATTTAATTCAAGCTGTTCCCTATGTGCAGAAGGGGTTGAGTACAAGCAATAATATGAGCTGCTAAGGAGCCAAGATAAAAAATAATAAGAAAAAGCTCAAATTCCAAGGTAACCTGACCACTTCATATGATCACAAGGTGTCAGGGAAGACAGCAGGCCTGCTAGTGGCCTAGCTCTCTTCTCCCAAGACATAAACCCTGACAATATTCTTCTGTTCCCATGAGATAGGAAAAGTTCCTCATGCTGAGAGGATCCTAATAATCCCATTCTCAAAACACAGCGGCCTTGTTGATAGGGGTACAGGCTGCCCTAAACCAAGCAGCAGTTATGGGAAGGGATTTGGGAGTAACAGAACATGTTAGGAACCAACCATAACAAGAGGGTCAAACAGCAGGTGTGGGGATGCTTTTAGGTATTAAAGGTAAACTAAGGATGTTTAGCTATAAGATAGGGTTATCAGAGCTCGTTATAATTACTAACCAATCAATATGGTGTGAACAGTGTGTGTAACCAATTAGCAGTTGTTTAGCTTGCCACATTGGTAGTAAAAAAGGTCTAGAATCTGGGTGATTTCACCTAATAAATGGCTTCACCTACAATTCATATGGAATTGTGCGTTGCTCTCTGCTGATTGCCACAAGAAGGCATCTTGAACTGGCAACGTAACATGTTACAAAGTCACCAGTTATTGAGAGGAAACTGAAACTATTAAACATCCCCATTTGATATTTTTTGTGGTTTCACCCCAACCCCACACAGTGGGATGGGAAGGAGAATAGACAAAAAACCTCTGGGGTTGAGATAAAGAGTTTAAGGGGATAAAAAAAGGTATTATAATAACTGGAACAGCAATAATAGAAACCAAGCGATGCACAAATGCAACAGCTCACCACCTGCAGAAAAAAAAAGCCCCAATGCCAAGTCTGTTCCTGAGCAGCAACCCCACCTCCCTTCCCCAGTTATGAACTGGCCAGGAATATCCCCTTCACCAGTCCAGGTCAGTTGTCCTGGCTCCATTCTCCTAGGCAAAGCACAGAAAGCTGAACAGCCCTTGATTTAGTGTAGACACAACAACTACTCAGCAACAACTTAAGATACCAATGCACTGTCAACAAAATTCTCATCCTAAACCAAATTCTCATCCAAACACAGCACCCTACCAGTTATGAGGAAGAAAATGAACTCTACCCCGGCCAAAACCCAGCCAAATGTTCTAGAACACAGGGATCCTGAAGACTGGCTGTGGCACAGGCACTTACCAGGATTAAGACTGTTTAAAACTTTATATTTGCACTGTCACTCACACATTAGCAACAAACATAATAATGCCAGATCACCCAGGAATTTAATGATTTAATGTTCTATACTATTCTTTTTTAAATTCTGTCTTTGACAGAAGTGAAATGGAAAGGAAAAAATTTTTCTTAGTCTGTTTATCACACATGATAAACAGCAAGGGTAACCAAACAAGGCACAGGGAACAGCACCAGAGGAATTTTAAGGAAGATACAGAAGAGTCTGCACTGACAACTTTACAGAAGAACTGAGTTAGTAATAGCAGCTTGCTTGATACACTGCTTAAACTCCTGCACTTTTGTAATTTCCACAAAAACTTTTCTTTCTCCTGAACCCAGACTAAAACTAGACCAGAACACGGTTTACAGCTCCATTTCAGTGTCATGTTGATTTAGATTTCATGAACTGTCACCTTTCACAGGGCAGTGTAAAAGAACACAACATCTTTAATTTGTTGTTTTCAGTCCCAGCAGTCCTGCTGTGAGGTACAACTACTTGATTTGCCAATTTTTTAACAGCTGCATGAGACAGAACAAGTGTAGAATTAACCTCTATTTTTCTCAGGCTAGTATGTTAATGCAAAACCGAATTAAGTGAAGGGCTGTGTGTGCCCTCATGTTCCAAAAGCATCCTAGTTGCAGGAATACAAAATCATAGTGGTTGGAAGGGACCTCAAGGAATCATCAGGTCCAACCCTCAAATAATATACAGAGAATGGGAGAGTAGGAATGGACAGATGAATGAAGTTTGGAAAATTAAACCTGCTTTCAAAGTTGTCAAGGAAACCCCCCAAAACAGGGGGGAAAATCAATAAAAGGCTGAAATTCTGATCAATAAAAGGCTGAAAAGAAAGCTACCCTAGGTAATTACTGCTGAATAGCAGAGCTGTAAGAACAGAAGAGAAAAACTCAGTGATTAAAAAAAAACAATGAAAGGCCAACCTAAAAATAAAGCGGAATTCCTTTCTGCTTTGAATTCACTCAACAACCTTCGTGTCAAGAGTTTGACAATGTCTCCCCAAAACGGGCAGTTCTCGTTGTTTGTGCTGAGTGCCTCTACCTGCAAAGCCCCGTTGGCCTCCATCCGCCGCTCGGCCTTACCCCCCACACTTCCTCCCCAGCCACACAGCCTGTATATCCCGGGAGGCAGCCGTGTGTCGCGCCATCCCCCGCGGGCTCAGAGGCCCGGCCGCCCCCGAGGCCTAGCGCAGGGACCGTTGGTCCCAGGCTGGCCGAGCGCGGCCCATCCCGCGGGCACGTGTGTCCCCGCCGCGCACGGAGCAGCCGCTCCCCTCCCCCCGGCGAGGCCGGGCCCGCAAAGCCCGCTCCCCTCCCGACCGCTCCCCTCCTTCTCCCGCAGCCCCCCGGCCCCGCGGCCCCGCGGATGGGCCGAGCCGCCCCGGCCTCCTTCCCGCCGCCATTTTCTTCGCGGCGGCTCCTCACAGGAGCCTGCGCAGGGCGGGGGCGGGCACGGCGGCGCTGCTCGGGGGAGCGCGGCACCAGTAACTTCGCCCCGCGGCGGCGGGAGCCCGGGGAGGCCCGGCTCGGCCGCGCGTCCCCCATCGGGGCCGCCCCGCCGCCTTCCCCGCCCGCCCGGCCCCCCTGAGGCCGGCACTTACGCGGAAGAACCCCGCGTCCATCTTGCCTCCTCCGCCTCCTCCTGGTCGCAGCGCGCTGCCGTCCCGGCGTGCACCGCGCGCCCGCAAGCCGCCTCGCACGCTCGCCGCGTTAGGGGAGGAGCGGAGCGGGGAGGCGTGGCCTGAGGCTCCGCAAAGGCTCTCCGGCGCCTGCCGATTGGCGCTCGCAGCGGTGGAGGGCTGTTGCGCGCGCTGGAGCCGGCCAATCAGAAAGCGCGGCGTTCCACGGCGGGGAGGGGGCGGCTGACGGGACGTCTTCTCGCGGCGCGTCACTGGGATCCTCCTCTCGCGAGATCTTGACGGCCAGCGGCGGGGGCCCGGTGTGCGCGCGCGGGTCAGGTGACACACACGCATCCCCCCCCCCACACACACACACCCTCAACATACCAATCGCGCATGCGCAGGGGCCTAGGCTCGCGCTGCTCTCAGCCTGCTGCGGCGGGCGGGAGACACAGCGGGCGGCCCTGCGGTGTTACCCTGCTGCCAGGCCTGGGGGCCCTGCGGCCGCCTCACGGCGAGCGGGCTGAGCTCCCGTAGGCACGCTGCGGGGCGGGAGAGGAGAGAGAGAGGGAGGGAGGGAACCGAGTAACCAGCACGCAGCCTGGGGCTCGCTTGGCGAGAGTTCTTACCCCCTCTGTCAGTAAAACCCATACGCAGCGTTCCTCTGGGCGAGGTTAGGGTACACTCAGAGCTCCTTCCCGCCCTGTCGTCAGTCGTTAAGTGCTCCCGTGGGAGTTACAGATGTCTTTTGGGGGAAGGAGTCGGGTACAGGACTCCTGAGGATGCTTTTTGGACTTTTCCTCATTTATCTTAGACTCCCAACCATCACACCTCTGCGCTGTGCACAGCCAGGCTTGGGATAGCATCCAGACCTGCTACCAAACCTTCCCGGCACCGTGGAGTAAGGGGAAGGAGGATGAAGAATGTTTCTGAAAATTGAGTAAATTTGGCCAGTAAACTCGGAATTTAAGGTTCCCTCTGGAGAAATAGAAGTTGCAGCCTGTTAGAAGGGAGGGGGACACTAGATGGAGCTCCGTGCTCTGCTGAGATGAAGAGCTGGATGGCTGGAGAAGGGGAAAGCTGGCTGGCACAAGGGGTTTTTTTGGGGGGGGAAACCATTATGCCCAGAAGTAAAAATAGAAATATTTCACGAAAGGATTTCCATAAAGCTCCAACCCCCCCTGCCACAGGCAGGGCCACCAACCTCAGGCCTGGAGGTTGGTGGCCCTGCCTGTGGGAGGGGGATTTGGAGCTTTATGATCCTCAGAGGTCCCTTCCAACCCTTGCCATTCTATGATTCTATGATCAGCAAAGTTCCAGCTCTGAGATTCAAGGATGCGATCTGCTGCAGCTGTAAATTCTACAAGACTGTTTTTATGAGCAAGTTAAAAAAACACCAAGACCCACAGCAGCCCCACCACTGCATATCACAGAACCACAGAATCGTGGGGGTTGGAAGGGACCTCCAGAGCTCATCGAGCCCAAACCCCCCTGCCAAAGCAGGGTCCTTAGGACAAGTTGCACAGGTCAGCATCCAGATGGGTCTTGAATCCAGAGAAGGAGACTCCACAACCCCCCTGGGCTCCCATGAGTTTGCCCATGGCATGTTGTTTTTGCAGCATCTTTGTGTGACTTGCAGACCAAATGTTCTCACTGTTGCTGCTGAACCCTGCTCCTGGTTCCCAAAGAGAGCAACTGAACCAAAGAGTAAGGAACTAGAAAGGGTGTTTATATCATCACATCACTGAGCAAAAAGGCGTTCCACAGTGTGACGGGTTCACCTTTGTATTAAATTAATACAGAGCTTGATTGATAATTGCTAATGAGTGTGTGTGAATCAGTTAATGCGTTCCACCTAGCCACCTGGTCTCTCCAGAGGCTTACAATGCTCTGGGATTTCTTTAAGAGCCCAATTTGCAGTATCAGCTTTCCCTTGTGTGTTGGCTTTTTAACCAGCAGGTTTACCCAATGGGAAGTCTGTCTGCACAGGCAACTAGAGGAGCTTTTCCCAAAATCTAGGGATTTGAAAGTGGGAGCTGAGTGCCTGGACAGGGCAAGTTGAAGCAGCTGCTCTCGCAGGACAGGGACAACGTGGGATTGTTCCTAGAAAACTGCTAAATCAGCAGCAAATCACACAAGAGTTACAGTGGCAGCACAGTGGAAACACAGTTCCTTAAGGTGATCTTGCTGGGTCAGCACAATCTCTGTTTTGCTGGCAGGAGTGAGGATGGAGTGTGGGGCCTCCCAGGCTGTGCGATACGAGGCAAATTTTACGGGTAAAACAGTGGGTTTTGAGTATTTCAGATGGAACACTGCTGGTGTGGTCGAGGCAGCAGTTCTGCCAATAACAGTAATTCTACTAATCTCAAATTGCTTCTGCTCCAGTGAAGCAAAGTGAACGTCATTGTTCTGAAATGCTGTAAAGGAACATAAACCAAGTTTGCTAGAAGTAGGTTTGGCTGGGTTGTAAAAATAAAAGGGTAAGGCTCAGCTTTTTTAAAGATCTTGATTTTTGATACAGTAGAACATGCTCAGAAAACATCAGCTGTCCAGGGATAGGAACAGGAGGCCAACTCCTTTACACATTTAAGAAAAACATTAAATTGGCACCTGTGGTCCCCTCTGAATGATTATACCAATCATTCCTGCCACAAAAAAAAAAGTTGGAGAACTAGGAGAAGTAAAATATTTACAACAAGATTTAGAAACTTCACAAACAGCTGTCTTAATATTTAGTTTGGAATTCAAACCGTGCTCCAGTTTTGTACAAAAATATTGCAAAGTAATTGAATTTAGCTTCTGCAGAAAAGGCCAGTCAGTAAAAATGACCTGCTCAAGAGAGCAGGTCTGCTTTGCACTGCAGGGAAAAAAATACATCAAGGTATCACTGGAGTCCCTTGTCACTGGCTTCTGAGGACTTTGAGAGCAGCTTTGTGTTGTCACTGTCCTCTGAGAAGGGTCAGCTTTGTTTTGGCACCGCATCGTTTAAGGATGGAACGATGGGTGATGTGGGACAGGACTGGGAAGGAGCGTGAGGGAACAATACAAAGAGCTTTAAAGCAGGAGGCTTCCCTGTGATAAATCAGGCAAGAAGAATGTTTCTGGAGCTCCCCAAACACCCCAACAGATTTCCTGAGGTCTCCAAAGAGGCTGGAGCCTTCCGATGGCCACAGCAGCTGTGTGCTGCCCACCGGCGGAGCCGCGGTGTGAGACACAGGCGATGCAGTGATGCCAACCACTGCATCACCACCGTGCTCCTTCCCACTGCCCAGCCAGGCGAGTGAGTGGCTCTACCAGACATAAGCTGTGTGCTGAGCTGTTTCTCAGAGCCTCGTACATCTGTTTAAAACAGGGCTCAGCTCCTCAAGTCTCTTCCTAACCCGCCCCGTTGGCTGTGCCAGCGGTGTTGCAGGGCTGCTCTGATACAGTCACTCGAGACAATCGGCCACTGACAGGCTGACAATGCTGCTGTGTGTTCCCACTCAGCGCACCAGGAGCAGCCGTGGGAATTTCTTTGTCGCGTTCCTGTGCACCCACAATCCCCACCCTTGCCAAACAGCATCGCTTTCAGTTACTTTCTAGAAAAAAAAAATAAAATCAATCTAAAAATAGTTCAAGCCTGGTCTGCAGTGGAGGACAAAGCCCCTCAGGTGCCCACAGTAGCTGTGCTTTCACTGCCTCTCCACGCTGACTTTGCCAATTAAAGATTTTCTATAAGACAAAGCATCCTCATGCAACCCCAGCAGCAAACCTCAAGCCATTCCTGGTGTGAGAGGGGAAACCCTTAGGCATTGAGTACATTTGGAAACAGACAGGTTACCAAGTTTATAGAAATGTTTTTAAAACCACTTGAAAATAAAAAGTACCTCTTGCTCTTTTTTGTCAAAAGCTCTATGTGTGGCATTAGAAACATGCAAAGATGACTAAAGATTTGTACAGTTCTGGTACTTCCTGTACTATCCATCATGTATAAAACAGACCACGAAGCTGCTTCAACGTGAAACACAACAATCAGGTTCAACCTGACTTGCAGTCCCCATGTCCCGACTTTTCCTCCTGGTTATCAGCAGTCACAGCGGAACAGGAAAAGCTCAAACTCTTGGGGGTAAGTGGGGAGCCCCCCCAAAAATGAGTCTGCACCCTCTCTTCCCACAAACAGCCTTGGATTCTTTGGTCTCTGCATACCCAGAGCTCTGTAAGGCAGCTCAGTGTTTCCTGTGACTTGTACGCCTCCACCAGTTGACTCCAGTCCTACAAAAAGCATCCAGACAGGGTTTTTTTTTCCCCCCAACACCAGCAGGATTAATCCCAATCTGTAAAGAAAATCACAGCCTGCTGCTATTCCAAATGCTGCATCACTTTGCTGAAGAACCCCAGGTCCAGGAAAATCAGAATTCCAGCTCTCTTCCTTCACAGGGAGAACGGGTGCTCCTGGTTACCGGTTCTGCATGTGGATATCCACTGGTATGAAGGTGACTGTAGGGTGCTGAGCTGGGCTGGTGCTGTTCTGCCCCAAAGCAGGTGGCATTGCTGTCTTGGTGGGTTTGGGTTCCAGCTCCCGTCTCACTCTCATCCGTCTGCAAAGGTTAAAATGAGACAGTCACTGGAGCTGGCACGTGTGGTGCACTGGGAAGATTCCTGCTGGAGCAGGTTACACCCGACAGTCGGTACATCCCTAAGTCAATACGAGCCAGGATTTCATCCCAAAGAGACACTAGATGGCAAATCAGTGCTTCCAGAGCAGAGCAGACTAACCCAAAGCCCTGAAAAGGGGGGAACTGAGCTCCTCTGGCAGCCTGATTCACTCAGACCTTTCCTATGGCAACAGGAATCCCTAGAGAGAGCTTCCATCTCAACCTCGCTCGGCAATTCCCGCACAGAACGCTGACGGTGACATTCAGGACACGTCAACCAAGCACATGATAGTTTAGATTCTCCTGGAAATTTTCAGCAACAAGCACTCTGTTAGCTGACAGCAGGCCTAACAGAGACTTTAGTTCCTGTCTCAGCTTAGTGAAGCACAGAACCTGCCCACATACCTGTTGTATGTTTTCAGAATGAGCAGAACGGCTGTAAAAATAATAATCACTCCTACCACGATGGCAGCAACTATTGCTCCAGAACCTAGCAGGGAAGGAGAAAGGAGAAAAGAGAAAGAAGGGGGGGGAAACAAGCTTATTTACAAAGTTGTCACTCTTCTCTTTGAAGTTTGCTAAGCCCAAGATCCACTTTACAAACAAAAAATGCAAGGCACACCCCCCTCCCTTTTCTTACTTTGATAGAGACTTTGTTCTTGAGACTTTGTGGTCACGTTTACTGAGAGCTGAGTGTTATTGAGGGGTGGTGTGGCTGTTGTCATCTTGATTCGGCTACAGAAGAAAAGAAAAGAGTTCATAAAATGTTAACCAATATTTTTTAGTAATTAGGCAATTACCCATTAAAGACTTGGAGCCTGGGAAGTGCAGGCTCTCTGAACTGGGGTCCTTAACATTTTCTTGGGGGTGAAAATCTGGCCCTGCTGAAGTCAGTGGAAATATTGCTACAATCCAGAACTATTTGCCTTACAATATACCCTGCCCAGGACTAACAGGTTAATATGTTGTTACCTATATATTGGTGCTGATCCACAAGTTTTGGAGAAATCTATGTACTTTAAATAGTTCAGGATTTGAGATGATCCTCTCCAGGTTATGACATTCGGATCACTGAGTGTTAAAGAGTTCTGCACCCAGTATTCAGTAGCGTGTTTTTTCAGGAAGTCAGCACAGAAAGGCATAAAAACTCTTTGACAGGATGGATTTGAAGCAGCTTCAGTCCTCCACCGTGGAGCAGATCGCCCCTTTATCCCCCTGACGTGACACTCCAGAAGTTACCTGGCCAACACCAGCTATCCACCACAGGAAAAACACTGCAATGTTGACCATGAGGGAAAGTTTACAGAGCTCAAACCGGCACCTCACGCATGCCAGTGTCATCTCAGGTCTGTTACTGGAAGAGGACAAGGCTGCGAGTGGACACGCGTGCCTCTGCATTTCGGTGGGGCAAAACTGGAGAGCAAAAAGGAGCAGCCTGGATGTTTACTGATTTTATACATGTTTTCTAAATGGGACTAGTAACCTTCACCATTAAAAGACTCCTTCACGCTCAGAAGGGTGTGAAAACCACTTCTAACAGACCTCTGAAACCATTTGTGCTCCCAGCTCCACCGAGCTAATATGCTCCAACTGCCCATTGAGAATTAAATTATTCTTCACCATTGGATACTGGAATGAAGTTCCCATTTCAGATGGTGCCCAGCAAAACCCAGCAGGACTCTGCCCTGCTCTGTTACACTACATCAGGATAGTGTGGATGTGTGGCGTGCCCTTAGTAGCACAAGAGAGAGAGCACAAGAGACTGAGCACAAGAGACTTTACAGAGCACAAGAGAGAGAATAGACAGAAAATTATGGAGTGGATAGAAATCAGTCAGTAATAGAAGTGCAAAAGGAAAAGGCAGCTTCCCATCCCACCCCAATCCCATCCTTGTCCTGGTCCTGTCCCATCCCATCCCTGTCCCATTCCCTTCCCATCCTATCCTACCATAATGAAGCTTTCCTAAAAGTTTCCACAGCATCCCCATCCAGTAAACAAACCGTGGCAGGACATGAATCTGGGGGGCAAGGAGGGCACAGCTCTGATGACACCCTGGTGGGGTGCTGTTTTGGGGTGGGATGCCAGTACCTGACCCAACATGTGCTCTGTGCTGTGGAGCCTCCACTGATAGGTGATGAGAAAGATCAGAACTGCAGGAGGGGAAACGATTAGTGTCTGCCTGGCCATAGAGGAGTGGAAGCGCAAGGTCAGGTCATCAAATACTTTGATCCCCTTAAGTAAAAAGGTTGGGGCTCTTTTAATTTAAAACCCAGAAATAACTCTGTCTCCGTCTGTAACTGGGTCATTCTCCACTGACTGAATGATTCCTTTGTTTCACCATGGCCAAGTTAATTCAGCACCATGATCATCAGCTGCAGTCGTGGGTCTTTCCACACTGAAAGAAGTATTTTGTGTCTAGAGTTTGCCCAGCCCCATTGTCTAGCACAGCAGAAGGTGTGGAGTCTCCTTCTCTGGAGAGATTCCAGCCCCGTCTGGACACTGACCTGTGTGCCCTGTCCTAGGGGCCCTGCCTTGGCAGGGGGTTGGACCTGATGAGCTCTGGAGGTCCCTTCCAACCCCTACAACTATGATTCTGTGGTTTACACAGGCCTGGGGGGAACCTGAGAGGCACCAAAGTTCAGGTAACCGTGTTCTCCCCGTCTCTTTCCTCACTGAGGTTCTGCCATTGCCAGGAGAGCCTCTCCATCACACCACGGGCTGCCACAAGCCGAGCAAGTATTCTGCTATGGACATAAGTCAGACTTTTACCTTGTTGTTCCTGACTAGGAGGGCACAAATTCCAGACTTAGAGAAGCGTTTTTCTCCTCCTCTGGCTACTAAAGGGCTACGAAGATGATTAGGGGCCTGGAGCATCTCCCCTATGAGGATAGGCTGAGTAAGTTGGGACTTCAGCCTTGAGAAGACTAAGGGGGGACCTAATTAAAGTCTATAATTATCTGAAGCAGGGGATGCAGGAGGAATTGGCCAGCCCCTTTTCAGTGTCTGTGGGGACAGGACAAGGGGCAATGGCTGCAAATTGGAGCACAGGAAGTTCCACACCAACATGGGGAGGAACTTTTCCCCAGTGAGGGTGAGGGAGCCCTGGGACAGGCTGCCCAGGGAGGTGGTGGAGTCTCCTTCTCTGGAGAGATTCAAGACCCATCTGGATGCCTATCTGAGTGATATGTCCTGGGGAGCTGCTTTGGCAGGGGGGTTGGACCCGATGATCTCTCGAGGTCCCTTCCAACCCCTACAATTCTGTGATTCTATGATTCTATTCTATGATTCTAAAATAAAAACCCCGAAGTCAGAAGGCTGACCATGTTGCTGTTGAGCCAGGCAGCATTCACACCTCTGTGCTTCCCTGGTAGCGGTGACCTGTTTGTGTGTGAGTCACCTACAGCCAAAGAATTCTTAGTGTTGTCAGTGAAACCGCCTGTTTATGAGAAGGCTGAATTCACAGAATCACCAGGTTGGAAAAGACCTTTGAGATCATTGAGTCCAACCATTCCTGTCCTATGCTAAACCACATCCCTGAGCACCTCATCTACCCGTCTGTTAAACACACCCAGGGTCGGTGACTCACCCCCCTCCCTGGGCAGCCTGTGCCAGTGCCCTAGAACCCTTTTGGGGAAGAATTTTCTCCCAGTATCTGAGCTGATCCTGCTTTGGCACAGCTTGATCCCATCCCCCTCATCCCATCTCCTGTCCCCTGGCTGAAGAGACCATCGCCCACCTCTCTACACCCTCCTGTCAGGTAGTTGTAGGTGGTGATATGGTCAACATTGACCCAACAGGATCTAACAATCTAAGGTGCAATTTGAACAACACCTCAAATCTCTTGTCTTCCCCCACCCCCCACATTGTGCAGCAAGTGAAGAGGTCCAAAGTCTGTGTCTCAGGTCAGGGTGGGACACACCAGTCCTCAGTTCCTCCACTGTCCCTACAGCAAATCTCAGCTCCATTCCTCACCTATGAATCAGCAGGGTTATGCCTGACCAAACCTGTGCTGCGAGACTCACGCACCCAGCAAGGTCCACCAAAATCCACAGAAACCTCCTGGTTTCTGCCTATTGCAGGCTGGATCCTACTCTGGTTAGAAAAAAAACATCTGGAAAAATCAGAGAGTGCTCAATAAAGGCTATATAGTGAAGGAGAAGAAACAGCCTTTGGCACAGCAATCACAGGGCATCCTTTATGCCTTCCCCCTGGACATACACACCTGCCTGGGGCTCTGAGAGCCTGGGGTGAGACTGGGGGTGGGGACTGGGGGTGGGGGACACAGGCTTCCTGGTTCTTTTTGCATCCCCGGATTTCAGAGCTGGAAATGTTTCCACAAAGTTCAGCTTTGGGCACGTTTCCATTTCAAACACCTTAGGAGATGTAAATGTATAGGTTGTTTTGGCAAGGGGCAGCAGTGCCCCATTTATTTCCCTGTCTCCCCGCACCCTGTCTGGTTTCAGTGGCTGTGCTCACTTATACTGGGGATCAGAGTCGTCTGGCTGGCAGCTCCTGCAGCACCCAGCACTTGTGGGGAGCAGGGTGATAGGAACAGAGGGCTCAGTTTCAGTTTTGAGCCAGCTCCCTCCAGGTGCTGGTGAGGAAGACCCACAAATCCAGCGCTTTGCCACATGGAAAAAGCTGGTCTGTGCACCAAGCTGCAGGCTTTAAACTTGATCTGCCATCAGCTGTGGTGTCTCCAGTGGTGATACACACTTGTTTGGACCCAGAAGCTCAAGAATCAATTCACAAAGTTGGAAAAGACCTTTGAAGATCATCAAGTCCAACCAATTCATTCTCCTTTCAGCTGCCCCACAGACAGTACTTTCATCTTACACTGGGGCCAAACCCAGGCTGGAAACCTGGTGATTTTCCCCTTCCTACTTATCCCAGTCTAAGGAAGAGCCCTGGCTGGCAGCTCTGCTGCTCTGGGACTTCATTCCCTTTCCCACAATGCCAACAGAGCAGCGTCTTCAATCACTAAGGAGGGGGGAGAACAAAACCCACCACTGGTTTGCTTGATTTCTGGTTTTCTTTCTCAGTGTGCTGGCCCTGACAGCTGCCAGGGAAGGGAAGGGAACGTTCTCCAGAGTATTTAGAAACCAGCTGGAATTTGGGCTGTTCCCTTCCCTCAGGTCCTTCTGTTGGTGTGAATGGGCAGTGCCATGTGAGAAATGTCTTACAGGATTGAAAGGCCAGCGAGAGCTGAACTCACAGGAGCTGGAGCTGTGTGAGGAGAGGCAAATTATCCGAGGTAGAAAGCATTAATTCTAACAAACCAATGGCACAGAAGCAGCCCAAGGGGCAGCTGGGTCCTGTTAAATGAGGGGGAGGATGCTCTCCCTCAGGAGCAGCAGATGGAATCTCAGATTTGTTCCCTTCACGAATTCCAGGCTAGAGATCCATCTCCATCCTTCATCCTGCAGAAGCTGAGGAGTCCTCTGCCATCCCACCACCCAGAAGGAGCTTTGTGCTACAGCGTGTCTGTTTGAGGCTCAGCTCAAACCATTTGGGCTCAGCTCAGCTCCCACATCAGCCAAAGCCCCACACTCCTTCTCACCCATGGGAGAAGCTAATCCTTCCCACTAGACAGTGAGACCTGAATGGGCCTGAATTTACCTCATGAGGCTCAAAGAGGGAGAAAGAAGGGAGGAACCCAAGTTCAAACTGCCTCACAGGAGCTACAGCATTAACCATGGCCTTGGGCAAACAGCCCTGCCCTGTGCGGACCCTGCGTCTCACATACATCCTGATGTCAGACCTTCCCATAACCATTTGTCTCAGGTCCTGGCATGAGCCCTCCAGGTTCCACCGTTGTTAAAACACGTATTAAAAGCTTTTCCTTTCCTTGCCAAGGCAGAGGGAGTTACACAAACTGCAGGCAACTCAACTTAACAGCAGGAGCACCCAGCGAAGAAATAGAACCCTGCAGTAATTCTACCCACATGGTTTGTATCTTCAGAGGGGCTAAAACCCACTGACAACAAAGCTGAGGAGGCAAAGAGGTCCCCAGAAGGAACACCCTCTTTTCTAAGCCGTGCCTGGGAACACAGACCAGATCGACTTTGTCATTGACTTGCCCAGGAGCAACGTCTAAACCAGACCGTGACCTGCAGATTGCCCAATTCTCATTTTCTGCCATAAAACACTGGGTCATACACACTTCCCCTCTCCTCCACGTGAATGGGCTTATTCATGGGAGCATGCTGTCAAAGCACCCCAAACCCGTTGGGGTAGGACTGCCCCACACACACGCCAGCATACGGAAGGGAAACAAGCTGGAGGTATTTCCCCCCTGGGAAGGAGCCAGGGGCTGAGGCACACTACTGGGGCCTGAGGACTCGCTCAGAATCCTAAGTCAGGAATTGAACTGGGAATGGAAAACCAACCACCTGCTTGCACCCGCACTGCCGGGGTGTCATGAATTCACTGGGGTCTGTCAGGTGGAGCTCAGATCGTAGAATGGCAAGGGTTGGAAGGGACCCCAAGGATCACAGAGCTCCAACCCCCCTGCCACAGGCAGGGACACCAACCTCCAGGCCTGGAGCTACACAAGGTTGCCCAGGGCCCCATCCAACCTGGCCTTGAACATCCCCAGGGATGGGGCATCCACCCCCTCTCTGGGCAGCCTGTTCCAGCCCCTCACCACTCTCTCTGTAAAGAACTTCCCCCTAATATCTAATTTAAACCTTCCTTCATTTAGCTTTAATCCATCCCCCTTGTCCTGCCAGTCTCTGCCCTTTAACAAGCTGATTCCCCTCCTGTTTCTCTGCTCCCTTCAGGGACTGGCAGGCTGCAATGAGGTCCCCCCACAGCCTTCTCTTCTCCAGGCTGACCCAGCCCAGCTCCCTCAGCTTCTCTACGTAGGGAAGGTGCTGATCACTGATCCCACAGCATGTCAGTGCCAGGAACAAATCCCAGCTGTGCCTTCAGGGACCCCTCAGCGAGTCCCGTGGAGCCAGAGGGATGGGAACAGCCGCTGCTGGATGCATCTCACAGGGACAGAGCACTGTGCCCACAGCAGCCTGGAACGAGTCGGACCCTGAGCTGCCTTTGATGTCAGAGGACAGATCTCCACATTTATCAGCACAAAGCGTAGCACGTGAATCAACCCCACTCCTGTTTGCTGGCACACGGGCGGGTGCTTTTCTTGTCTAAAGACAAACACATCTGCTGGGTGAAGAGCTTTGAGCCTTCCAGTACTGGCTGGTAAGTCAATAGGAAACTTGGTCTTTCCAGGCAGCGACTTGGGTTTCTACTCTGCTCAAGCAGAAGCATGAAACGGCCACACAGCACCAGGCTGCAGCGTTTTGGGTGGGCACGGTGGATGATGGGCACCCCCAGCACCACTGCCATGATCCATGGGCTCATTTTACCCTCCTCATCCCAACAACACCCCCTCCCTTGCCAGCCCCCAGCCAGTGGGATGGAGCCAGACGGGTGCTTGGTGCAGGGGGTTGTCTCCACCCAAACAGGGGATGTGAGACAGGCAGAGCCCCCTTCCCCTGCCCACTCCCCTAGCCCACTGCCTAACCCAGCTGCACCATCAGCCTCCTAGCTGGGCTGGGGACCCTGAGGTGCAGCTGAGGGCAGAGACTGACTCCAGGGCTCCTGAAGTTGGGCTATGGCTTTGTGGCTCCACCTGTTGTGAAAGCCTTGGGCTACTTATGTCAGTGGGACCCGAGGTGACTCAGACATTCCAGCAGCTTTTATTCTTGCTTTTCTCCTGGGTAATCTCCATTCACGCCTCGTATCATCACTGCCTACCAGAGGTCTAACAAACACTCTGGGGTTTGGCTGTATTTCCTGACTCCTGGGGCTCAATAAAAGCAGCATAGTTATTCCCACTGCTTTTCTTTTCCCTTTTCCCCTTTCTCTCACATGCCCAGCAACAGGCTGGATCAAGGCTCACTCACCAACCCCAACCAAAGCCCCTCCTAACACAGCCACTCCTCTCAGTGATGCTGGTCCCAGCCCTGCACGAAGGAAGACATGAGAGCCCAGTGAGTGATGTGGTGTCACTGGGCAGACACCAGCACCCCGCAGGGTGCTCAGCATCGATGGATTCATCCCACAAGCACAGCAGCTGCTGATCTGAGACCACCGTGGGCACATCATGCACAGGCTTCTCCACCTCCTTTGGGCACTGAGGATTGCCCCAGGTAAGAAGGATTTAGTGTAACGAATGGAAGCAGCTTTCAGCAGCAGGGCTGAGCAGGGAACCTTCAGGAATTTCTGCCAACCTGGGAGCCAAGCCTACTGCCAGTTGTGGGCTGGAGTTTTAGGGCTGCTGGCCCCTGCCTGCAGCTCAGCACGTGGTACGATAACGGCTGGCAACTGAATCTTTGGCAACTGGTGCCATTCATCTACCAGCAAAATGCAAGTCTCAGCTTTGCTGTAAGAACCTTGGCAAGCTTTACATCCTCTGGGTTTTCTCCATACTAAAAACGTAGAGAGAACTCAAAACGCAACTTCACAACGCTGAAACAACACTGCCACGCCAAAACAACACCTCTCCTTTCACCGGGCACCCCGCAGGATGAACACAGGCACAGCATTTCCTCACGTCCTGCCAACGTGTTGCATCAAGGAGGCACATTCCCCTCTTCCAGGGCCACACGGGCAGCGTGGTACCTTGCACTCGCACCCTGCTCTTCCCCCCAACGGCTCACAGCCCTTGGCGAACCCTCAGTGTTTACACCCGACATCCGCAGCCCAGTCACAGGTGCCCACAACGGGGCCACTGAGTCACCGGTTTACGGCGCTGCCTTTGCTGGTTTCTAATCACTAAATCAAACCCTCCCGCCCACCGCATGAGCGAAATCTGTTTACAAAACACCACGCTTCCTTTAGCGAGGGCTTCCTGGGGCATTAACTACATAAATTACCATGAAAAAAACCCAGAAATCACAGTTCAAACCCGGCACCAGCTTCAGCGTGTTCCCACATAACAAAACTAGTGTAGTTAGCTTTGTTCCATGCTGGAAACGCTCAGCGAGCTGTAATACAACGCTCCGAGCTTCCCAGTGCTTTTCATGCCGAGCATCAGCCTGCCAGCCCCTTTCTAACCCACCACCCAGCAGATTTGGGAAAATAAAGCAAAAATAAAAACAAAACCACCCCAACAAAACCTTATTTATGGTGCTGGGGTTGAGTAACTCAGGAGAAGAGACTCCGCGTATCCACAGCGATGAGAGGACTCTGCTCGGGAGGGAAGAGCCTTTCAAGCAGCCGTACAGCCATCTCCGGAGGAGGTGACTCTCCGGAGCCCAATCCCTGAATCCCGAAGGTTTCCAATGAACCGAACCGCTCCTAAAGCTGCGGCTCGGCAGAAAATCCTACGATGGAGGATTAGGGTTGGAACTCCGTGATCCTCGGGGGCTCTTCCAACCCAGACCGTTCTACCACGGGCATCTGCGCCGGGTTTCCAGCGGTAACGAGCCGCGCTGCCCGCAGCGGCTCCTGAGCGGTCCAGCCTCGGGGGCAGCACCGGGCCGAGCCCTTTCCCGGCAGCGCGAAGCCCTGAGGAGCTTTTAGAGCAGAGCCGGGTCCTGCCCGAGCAGCGTCCCCCGCAGCCCGGCTCCGGCCCGAGCAGCGTCCCCCGCAGCCCGGCTCCTGCCCGAGCAGCGTCCCCCGCAGCCCGGCTCCTGCCCGAGCAGCGTCCCCCGCAGCCCGGCTCCTGCCCGCCCGCCCCCCCACTACTCACGGGAGGATGCTGCCGCCCGCAGCAGCTCCGCGCCGTCCCGCCCCCTGCCCCGAGAGGCTCCGGGAAACCTTGTCCTGCCGCCTCCCGGGGGAGCAGGGGGACGCGGAGCCTCAACCGAGCCCGGCAGCCACAGGTGGATCTCCTGGGGCCGCCAAGCCCGGCCCCCGGCGCCGCCTCCCTGGTCCGGCCCCCCCGGCGGGGGCCCGGGCAGAGCCCCCCTGGCTGCCCGCAGCTGGGGCACGGGGAAGGGCTCCGGCCGGCGGGAGGCGAAGTCACCGAGTTCACACGGTCCCCGCCCGCCCCATCCGCCGTGGAGGGAGCGACGGGCCCGATCCGGCAGGTGCGGAGCTGGGGGAACGAGCCCCGGACCGCCCCGTCCTTCCCCGGTCTCGGTGCTGCGGGGTCTCGGCTCCTCCGAGAGGGGTTTTGTGGGGACGGGATCCTACGGGGGGGTTCACCAAAGCCTGGAGAAGGAGCCTGGCTTCTGGAGGACCTCGCTGCCTGTGGGGATGAACCGCAGACACATCCCCCCCAGAGAGCAGGGGGCTTGGTCTCCTCGTGAGTCCTCGTGAAGCCTTCAGCTTCATTCCACGTTTCCCACTAACGGGTGGGGAACAAGCCCATGGGATTCACGCTTTGTCACGTGGAAATCCCACTTAGAAGAGGGCTCAGTCCCTGCCTGGGGCCTGATGCTGCTCCCATCAGAAGCCAGGAGGCTCAAGGCTGGGTGGGTTTTGATTGCTGAGCTGTTGTGCAGGAGACATTTCCTCCCATCCCCTGGTTTAGCTTCCTCCTCTGCACACAGAATTAACACTGATCTGTTCTAAACCAGCCTGAAACCTGCCTGCTACAAAACCCAGGGCAGCGATGGGGGCTCTGGGATGGGCCATAAGCATTTCCAGCACGTTTCTTGGGCAGCCCAGAGTACATCCCTCATGGCTATCCAGCTGCCATCGACTGGCTTCCCTGGAGTGAAGGTTTGTCTGGAAATAAATCTATTAAATTACTTCTTTTCAGTGATGGAAACCTGTGAGTCCTCAGCCCAGACCTTCCCTGAACTGGCACAGACACTGCTGTGGGAGAACAACTTCCTTAGACTCCTGCAAGTAATAATTAATCAGCTGCCACTGGGTTTAACTGCACGTTTCCCAATGCATTCCAAAGGGATTTCCACATGCTGCAGGGTTTGTAACGCACTGCTCCAGCGAAACTCTCCTGCCCATCTCTGCTGTGACATGTGGGCACAAAGTGCAGGGTGGGGGGTCTGGGCTGGCATCCTTGGGCTGGAGTTTGGCTCTTACCAGTTTCAGTGATGTGAGCACGGATCCAGGACAGCATCTTTGGGGATGGCCCTGGGGAAGCCAGGACTCCTGGAAAGTTGAGTTTCAAATGCTTGGTTTGTACCTGCTGGAGCAAGAGGAGGGTTGCTGCAGGTCCCACAGCTCCCTTCATGCAACAACAGCAGGCAGCTTCTCCTTGAACGCAGCAGGGAGCAGTGTATCTCTCTTCTCCAGCCTCCCCCTCCCCAAGGGCACACTCCAACAGCTGCTCCATCCCTCCCCAACAGCACCTTCTGCAGCTCCAGCAGACAGAGTTCCTCCAGCACAGCCCTGAGCCTCACCTTTCTCACCCTCCAAAGTGCCTCTCTTCTTCCAGTAGCCTGGAGGACAAAAGTCTGAACACCTGAGTGTCTGCAGCCCCAGTACTGGTATCACAGCCTCTGCAGGACACCAGCACATTTCTAATCACCTTGCTGATAAGGCAATGCTAAAGCAAACGAGCTCATTAATGAATTACTGGGGAACAGGGGCAGGGCTTGGAGAGAGATCAAGCGAGCACTGGCTTGTTATTGCTGGGTCTGCCAGAAAGAAGAATGAAAAGAAGGATCTAGAAGGGCAAAAGATTTTGTCTCACACTTAAAGGATTTTTCAAAGCTGGAGAACCTACAACTGAAGAAGCTGGTAAGTAGGTGCTGCCTTTGTTCCTTCAAGGGGAGGACCAGAACTTCTCCAGCCTGCAGCTGGGGTTAGATAAGCAAATGGAAGAGAGATCAGGAGCTGGCCCCAAAAATCAAGAGCTTGCTTAATAATCACAAAAATTATCAGCATTCACAGGGATTTTTTTTTTTCCTAGTCACAGGTTTTCTTTTGCAGCCAGGAAAGGAAGATAAAAAACCCCAAAACAACAACAACCAGACCAAAAAAAAGGGCAAGATTCTTACACAAGCACCTCCAGGAGCTGCTGCTGCTTTAGAGGAATGATGACCAACTGGGACTCAACCTTAAGAGACAGCCCTGTCCCAGGCTGCACATGCAGTGTGTGAAGTGAGGATGAAAACCAAGGTGCTTCCTTACCCAACAGCTCTCAGCTTCTGCCTGTGTGAGAACTCGGGGGTCACTCACAAGGTGATGCTGGAGGATGGTGCTTGACACATGCCTGGGAGCAAAGAAGCCCCAAGGTGATGGCTGCAGCAAGAGGTGGCTCATACCCAGCTGGGACCAGGCAGGAGTTCTACTGGGTCACTCTCTTCCCCTCAGGAATAAAAGCACTTCTAGTGTTCCCTCCCTTACGTACAGCAACTCAGTTGTGCAAAGAAACATGATCCCCAGTGCTACATCTCACTGCAGACAGACAAACCCCCCCCTCCCCTTATCTGGCTGGGGCTTGGGGCTGAGCTTTCTGCCCAGACCAGGAGCATTAGGACCTCAGAGCACCCTGGGCACCACACACTCTGCTGGGTACTGAAGCTGGAGACGTCGCTGATTCCGCTCGATTCACCAAGGATTTTTCCACCCTGTGGAATAACAACAGATTGATCCCTCTCCAGGGATCTCCTGGACAGAGTCCAGAGGAGGCTACAAAGATGATGAAGAGCCTGGAGCATCTATCCTATGAGGAAAGGCTGAGAGAGCTGGGGCTGTTCAGCCTGGAGAGAAGAGACTGAGAGGGGATCTGATCAATGGTTATCAATATCTGAAGGGTGGGACACAGGGGGACATGGCCAGCCTCTTCTCAGTGTCTGTGGGGACAGGACAAGGGGCCATGGCTGCAAGTTGGAGCACAGGAAGTTCCACACCAATCTGGGGAAGAGCTTCTTCCCAGTGAGGGTGAGGGAGCCCTGGGACAGGCTGCCCAGGGGGTGTGGAGTCTCCTTCTCTGGAGAGATTCCAGACCTGTGTGACCTGTCCTAGGGACCCTGCTTAGGCAGGGGGTTGGACCAAATAATCTCTGGAGATCCTTCCAACCTGTGATTCTGTGAAACTGAAGCCATCTCATACATATGACAACCAGGACGTGCTGGTGAGGGACCAGAACCAGGCAGGCTTTTGGGCCTCTGAAGTTCTGGCTGCATAATGTCTCATCAGAGCAAAACAAAACCCTCCTGAATTGGGTGTGTTCTTCCCAATTTGCTTCTTTGAGCTGGCAGAGAAAGGGCAGCCTCCATTGCACTAAAAGCCTGTGCAGATACCACAGCTGCTGGAAACCACAGATTGGAATCTCCAGAAGGATTACTCACCCCTTCATCTTTTCAAGGCAATAAATGTAGTTTGATTGGTTTCTGTACAATTACCACCTCATCCTGCATAAACAAGAAGGAACATGAGGCTCTCTTCTGGGAACAGGAGTGGTAGCCAGCTGCACACCTTCCTGGGTTGTATCTACAGAGGAGAAGGGGCTTATTTCAACTGTGTGCACTCACAACTTGGAGAGGTACAAGTAGCTACATGTAAGTTAAGAGTAATAGTCCTAACTCCATTTAAATGGTACAAGAAAGGAGACACCAGCCACTGAGACTGTGCTGGGACCACATTAGGGCAGCAAGAGGAAAACTGCTCTGTGTTTTCACCAAATTCCTTTCCTGTGGCCTTTATGAATAGTCAGGAAAGCAGTGGAGGGAGGACCATTGTCAGCTGTTCTCCTCATCCCCTGTTCCATCCTCCAGGATGAAACCGGAGCAAATCTCCTGCGCCTGGATCTGGTGTGAGGCACAACTGGATCCCCAGCAATCCTAATGGCTTCAGCAGTGGCTGGCAGACCCCCAGCCCTGTGTGGAGCCGGCCGGGCAAGGCTCAGCTCAGTACAAACACGTTCTTGTCTATCTTTGCAATAAACCTTTCAGAGCGTTGCTGAGCTTACACAAATACAGGCAGCACGGCACACCCTCCCAGAGCTGCCAGGCCTCAGGCACTGGATTTACTCAGAACCCAGCTCCTCCAGGAGCTCTGGCCTTGATAAAACTGG
This sequence comes from Laterallus jamaicensis coturniculus, assembly GCA_022605575.1. Taxonomy (NCBI): domain Eukaryota; kingdom Metazoa; phylum Chordata; class Aves; order Gruiformes; family Rallidae; genus Laterallus; species Laterallus jamaicensis. The sequence continues at coordinate 6,517,614 of JAKCOX010000028.1, forward strand.
GATTCAGTCCTGGGAAAGGGACTGAGGACTTGCAGGTACCCATGTGAATTCAGTTCCCCCTTGGTTTCAGAGACGACTATTTCCAGGGCAGCCAGTAGGACATTTCAAGCATCCTCTGAAGGGGCCTTTGTGGCCTTTGTCACCACTGCTGAGAAGAAAGAGAAGCCACCTTCAGCAGCCTGATGGAACCATGAAGCTGGAAGATGTTGCACATGCAGGGATTTCTTCCTGAGAAGATTCCAGAGCCAGTTTGTCAACAGACACAGGAAGACCAGGGTAATGCTTGCATAAGCTATAGCCCTATGCTAGGTTTATGCATCATTATGTATAAAGCTCTTTCACCATCAGTTATTCAGTTTACAGGTCATCAGCTGCCAATCCCGATCTCATCCCATTAGCAGAGGAGCAAACGAGGTACTGGGATGCTCCAGAACAATGCCAGTGAAGACCAAAGGACATAATGTAACTCTCAAAGTACAGGCCCACTCTGTGGCCTTACAAAAAGCTGTTAAGAAGTGACAGAACCCAGTAACATGTCAAGTCTCACTGAATTTATACATCCAGCTTATACTTCTGAGTAGGTTTTGTAGTCCTCCTGGATCACTAGTTCACAGCACCACCAACTAAGCTCCTATTCACCTGCAACTGGAGTGTAGGGAGGAGACAGAGAACACTGGAACTGCCTTAGTGAGGGGAAAAAGGGAAAGAACAGACGTTGTACAGTGGGTATCAGGACCCGTTATTGAGCCTAGAGCTGGCTTAGGAAGTCAGGATACACACATACACATGGTCACAAAGACCAGTTGCAAACCACCCTGCAAGGGACAGAATCGTAGGGGTTGGAAGGGACCTCCAGAGATCATTGGGTCCAAGGATGGAGCTGAGCTGCAGTGATGAAGTGACCTGCCCCAGCAGAAGGGCACATGGAAACCTGGCTGCTGTGCCTCGCCCCTGCTTGCCCTGTTACAAACAGGAGCAGGACCACTGGCTGTGGAGGCAGGCTGAGCACAGGCTGTGCTATGTAAAATATAACACAGGAAACAACAGGCTGCAATAAATACCTTTCCCTTCCTCAAGGGACCGATGTTAGGAGGCAACACAAGTCACACGCTCCGATTCCAGCTCTGTCAATACCTACAGGGGGAAAAAAGTATCTTGCCTTGCTCAGAAGAAAGGCAAAGAGCTGCTTAAGTACACATTCCTTGGAGGTGTCAAGGACCACAGCTCCCTCCTGCTGCCTTCAGCTTCACCATCCAGCTCTGCACCTCAGGCTGACCTTCACGTGTGAGGAGCGGAGCCGTCCCAGGATGATGTATCACAGGTACCATGTCAGCCCACCCAGGAACAAGGGCTCACAGATCCAGCCAGGTGCACATCTCCTGTTTGGTTTAGGAAAGGAAGTATTCCTGCATTTTTCTCCAAGGGAATGAGGCTTGGCTGTGGTCTCTTTCCACATTCAGAACACACTGGACCATGAACCCCTCCTAGCAAGTTTTACACATTAAGCAGAACAAGTAAATAAAACCCAGTGAGTGCTGAGATTCATAAACCAATCTTCTGTTCTGGGCTAAAAAAGAAAAAAAGATCAGTAATCCAAGACCAGACAAAAAGGGAAACATAACCTTTCAGGGAATAAATTAAGCAAGAGACATTTTATGCATGAGGTCTTTCAGTAACAAGGTAGAAAGAGAATGAGAAGCAAAAATAGAGCCCATTCTTAGTTATTCTAACACAAAAACAAAGCACCCCCAGCTTTCTCCAGACTGCCCAAAGAAAAGACCATAGATTTTTTTTTCAGCTGGTTCTCAAGAAGAATGCTTTAGAGGAATTTGGGATATTTATTTATACAAAGCACAAGCACAGTAAGGGCTGAGTTGGTGCCTCTGTGCAAGCCCACATCTAAAAATAGCACTTCAGTTAGTAACAGGTCAGTGATTAAGAGAAACAGGTTCTGATGGTCATTCCTGAACCATGACGTGAATAAAGCAAGCCTGAGTTTCATTCACGTTACAAGGAAGGTGCTGGCACCCTGGACTTCAGGAAGCAGAATCACTTCTGATCCCACTGGAAGGGTAAGTTTCCTGCCTGTGCAGCCTCTGCTTTGCCCCCTCCTTGCCCACCCGTGTCAGTACTCACAGCCACCCAGCTCCCTGCGGGTTCTGGAGCCCCTGGCCAGCCACAGCAGCAGACCCTGCACCAGGCACAGGTCTCCCTTTCTATCTGTACAACGGGGCCCCCGGGCAGAGTCCCAGGAGCAAAGCGAGCTCCGCATGCAGGGAAGGAATGTGATTCTGTAGCATTTTCAATAGAATTCAGCGCAGTGACATGGAGAAGGGGCACAACTTCCCTCTGCTGGCTGAGCACCGAAAGCGCTCCCAAAGCCTGCCTGAGAACCTGGGGGCAGCAAGCTGATGGTTTCTCGTTCTGCTGATCGATGCACCCACGTTTCACTCAAAGCCTGACCACTTCCTTCCTGGGGAGAGTCGTGAAGAACAAGGAAAGAGTTGTCTTTGTTACAGCAAAACCTTTACAGAGCTCAGTACTGCAGCCCAAAGCGGACGTTCTCTCCCACAACAGTGTAAGTGGGTTTCAGACTCCCCTTCACAATCCCTCTGAGGTAAAACACCCAAACAGAACTCTGCTGTGGCTGGAACCCAGAACCACCACAAAAACCTTCTCAGTTCCCCTCGGAGGGTAAATCTGAGGAGCAGCTGAGGGAGCTGGGGGTGTTCAGCCTGGAGAAGAGGAGGCTGAGGGGAGACCTTATTCCTGCCTACACTGACCTGACAGGAGGGTGCAGAGAGGTGTGTGATGGTCTCTTCAGCCAGAGGACAGGAGATGGGACAAGGGGCAATGGGCTCAAGCTGCCCCAGGGCAGGGTCAGCTCAGATGTGAGGGAAAAGTTCTTCCTTGAAAGAGTTGTGGGGATGTGGAACAGGCTGCCCAGGGAAGGGGCTGAGTCCCCACCCCTGGGTGTGTTTAACAGAGGGGAGATGAGGTACTGAGATACAGCTTGGTAGAGGACAGGAATAGTTGGACTCGATCTCAAAGGTCTTTCCCAACCTAGTCATTCCATGATTCCTCCAGCCCAGCTCTTCCCAGCACTTTCCTGTTGAAGTCCCTAACTTCCTCAGGTCTGTTTTTCCAATAATTTACTTAGGGAAGACCACAAGGTATATCTCAACGGCACAAACACACTCTACTAGAGAACTGAAACACCCACCCTGGGCCAGTGTGGAACACAGTTAAAAACACACATGGAAATGGCACTGCATTGGTTTTATTTTAAGTGTCTTTACACAGTGAAAGATGTTGGAATGCAAGTTGTTATACATTTTACACAAGACACATTGACAACATTACTTGCTTGATTTGCCTTATAAAACCGTTTCTGAAAGGTTTTCCACTTACTCCTACTTACAGCAACTTCTACAATAGGGTAGAAATCAAACCATGAACAAAATAGAAACACCACAGACAATCCAGAATGGACTTCTGCAAGTTTAAAAACACACAAGCCTGATGGGTGATACAGGTTGGTTGTTGGTTTTGGAACAGTGAGACAGAGAAGTCAGACTTTGAGGGATCTTTAATACCTGAAGAGATACGTACAGACTGTGCCTGTGAGGGCAAGATGAACAAACCCCATTTTCCTACCTTTTTAGTATTTCCTATTCCTGCCTCTGGAACGAGGACCTGCCTGCAGGATCCCATTTTGCAACTTGAAGGTGGTGGCAGGAAGGGATCACGAGCTGGCACAATACGGAATCGAAAGGTACCATGCCCATGGAGATTCACAACCATTATTTTTTCCTTTCTGCCATCAATCAAGAGAAAACACTTCTGAAAATTCAGTAAGCACATCAGGTAGAATCAAAACACACTGCATTTAATTTGGAAAAGGCCAATTTGTGAATTATTTCTGTATATGATGCACTAGCAGCCTGGTTTGTTCACAAATAATTTTATTTTTTTAATAGAAAAAAGAAGAATCTGTCTAGGCTAAAAAAGGCTGGTTATAAAATAGCATAAAAGCATAGGAGAGTGTAGTTATACTGAGGCTTGTTTTCCTCCTACTGAAACACTTAACACAAGATCACAAAATTAAAGACCTGTATTTCAAAAGATGCATCCTGCCCTCAACAGTAGGAGATGCTCTATCAGACAGACAGGATGCCACACAGAAAAAGTCTTAATGAAACACAGCAAACAAGGACTGAAACTGCATAAAAACTGGCTAAGCCAGACAACTGATTGTCTTAAAAAAATACCAGACTGGAGAATTTTAGGAGCACAGGTTAAAAATTAACCCTATAGCTGCTTTATCCCCTAACATAATTTAGTCAGAACATAACAGTCAATGAATTTATAAACGTAAGCCCTCTCTAGGACTGCAGAGGAACAAACCTTACCACGTTTTTAGAGAGGATTGGAGACAGCACATTCGATAGCTGAATCTGTATTTCCCTCTACAAATTGTATGTCACTCCTCATTTGGTGTCAGTGCAAAGCGTTGTACCTATCGTACCGCCACAGAGAGCAGCAGCGTTGGGGACGGACTCGGAGTCTGTCTTCTCAGTGCCCTGTGGTTCTTCCTCCTGTGTTCTTTGTGTAGTTTGTAGAACTACTTGAATTTAGTTCCATACGTGTATTTGTGCCTCATGTCAAATTAAAAACACTTACTTGGCATTTCTGAGAAAAACAAAAGATGAATCTTCCTTTCAGAAGATTACTCACTGTGAAGGAGTTTTAGCATCAAGAGGATGTGTTGGGTTTAACACTATATTAATTAGAAGCTGTTGTACCAGTACACACCAGCTTTTAATTGCTACACAATGAACTTTCCTGAATCCAATTGTGACAGTAAGTTATTAGTTCATCACTTGATACATCACACTGTACAGTATAAAGAAAAGAATATAATCTTTAAAAAAAAAACCCCAAACAGAACAACACAACCAGACTTCCTATTTTTCACTATTTCAAGTCAGGTGGATTTGCTACACTTGGGGGGGGGGGAGGGGGGGCTAGTCCCTAAAATTAAAGTGCTTTTCAGAGCATTGGCATCCAAAATCTTGAACATGAGAGACAACTACAAGTAAAATCTGTTGTCGCTATACATAACATATAGCAGCAGTACAGACATCAACACATGTACTCAGTAAGTGTCTGATTGTTGATACTCCCTCGAGCATCTGGCAATTCAACAGCGCATAGTACCCCCTACCTCCAGGGTACAATCAAATGCTTTAGATTCATTCAGTATTGTTGCAGGTGGCTCTGGACGCCTTGTCTGCATGATCTTCTGTTTAGGATTCTTTATCTCCTCTTCCTCCTCTGTCTCACTTTCACAGACATGGACAACGACACTAGGAGTCGACTCTGTTCCTGCGTGAAGCTCGTACTTTTCCCCTGAGGAAGAGCAATCACAAATCATGCCCAGAACATCCCCAAGGAAAAGTATTAAGCCACTTTCCCTCAAAATATCCTTAATATCTGCAGTAACACAACCAAATATTCATTTAATCCTATTAAATCTTTAATTTGCTCAACTTTGCTGCTTCACCAGGCCTGTTAGATGTGTTAGAATTGAACACAATCAACCTTTTAATTGAAAGTTAGAGGGAGTGATATAAAAAACTATCCTGAAACACTAAAGGCATCACAAGATAAGCACCAAACAAACTTTTAAGTAGCAACATTTATCCTGTATATTTATATGACATTTGTAAATGAAAGGCTGCAGAAGCATGTGAAAAGGTTAAGCCTCCCAACTCCCTGCTTTTCACAGAAAGCAAGCAGCACGTTTCCTGGGAAGGCTCCAAAAGGAGTTTGAGGATGAAACACAGAAGGTATGTAACAGCATCCTTAGTAACTGGAGCTGCCCATCTGCAAGAGACTCAGCTTTTCATTCCTCTTGTTTATTACTTAATACTGGGACCATGACAACATACAGTGCATGGGCGTGATGGAGCTCACACCACCCAACCCAGCTCTGTGAAAGGTAAGTTCCCTCAATAACTACTTTTGAAGCTAAGTAGCACAACAAGAGCAGGTAAATATTCCTACCTGGTCCCAACTTGGAGACAGCACAAAGCAAGTCATAGTTTATCAAGGGAGTTGCATCTTCACTCTGTTTCCATCCGACTGGGGGAGATGCAGGTGGTGATATCAGGAACTGTTTAACAGGTTGTGGAGGAAGGAGGTAGGACTTGTCGCCTATTTCATTGGATACCTGTACCTGACAAGGAAAGATACAGAGTAAGGTGAAAAAATAGTAATTCTCTATTTATTTAGCCTACTTTCCCAGTAATTCATGCCCACCCTCTAAATGAGCAATGCTTAATTAAGTCTAGCCTTAGAAATAAAAGCAGCATACAGCTTTATGTCAGTTCTTGGTATGGCACCTTGAAGAAGTGCTGTAGGTAAGAACCTGGCCTATGGCCTATGGAAGTAAGAACCTGGCCTATGGAAGTGCTGACAAGTGCTGACCCTTTAACAAGCTGATTCCCCTCCTGTTTGTATGTTCCCTTCAGGCACTGGCAGGCTGCAATGAGGTCCCCCAACAGCCTTCTCTTCTCCAGGCTGAACAAGCCCAGCTCCCTCAGCCTCTCTCTGTAGGGGAGGACCCACTTAATTTCTTCCACCATGTTTTTGTTTCTGTACAGGGTAAGGTGGTTCCTGTCACTCCACAGCCATTGCTCCACACCAATTATAACTCCCTAGGATCAAGCTGAAAACTGTCCCCCTAAAGCACGATGCCTCAGTCAGCAAAGGTAACATCTCAGCACAGAAAAATGAGGTTGAAGGTAACTTCAGGTATTCATCACAAATGAAACTCAGGGGCAAACTGGAACAAAGAAGAGACACACACACACACACACACACCCCACTTTGGTGTCCACAGTACCTGTGCAAAGTAGAGCTTCAGCTTCTTTCCACTGAAGTCAGTTTCGTGCAGTTCTATCCGTGCTCTTGCTGCTGCCTCGGGGTTGCTGAAGTTGATCCTCACTCTTCTAAAGCTTTTAAACAACTGGAATGTAACTTGATTATCATAGACGGTGAAAAGCGCTTCAAATCTCTCCTAGAGACCAAGTACAAAGAGTCTCCAAACACAAAGTGAACATTTTCACTCAATGAAAGCACATTTCCCTGTCACTTTGCTCTCCCAAACCCCATCCATTCCCTCAATCACTTTGGAAACCCTCCCCACATCCCACACCGACCTGTACAGCTGTATTCAGGGCTGAGATTTGGCTCACATGGATGGGAACAAGACTGCAGCTCTTAATATATAAAGGCAACTCCCCTGTGAGGTAAGGCTGAGAGGGCTGGGGCTGTTCAGCCTGGAGAGAAGACGACTGAGGGGGGACCTTATTAATGTCTATAAATATCTGAAGGATGGGGTGCAGGGGGAATGGCCAGCCCCTTTTCAGTGTCTGTGGGGACAGGACAAGGGGCAATGGCTGCAAGTTGGAGCCCAGGAAGTTCCACACCAACATGGGGAGGAACTTTTCCCCAGTGAGGGTGAGGGAGCCCTGGGACAGGCTGCCCAGGGGGTGTGGAGTCTCCTTCTCTGGAGAGATTCCAGCCCCATCTGGACACCGACCTGTATGCCCTGTCCTAAGGACCCTGCTTTGGCAGGGGGTTGGACCCCATGGGCTCTGGAGGTCCCTTCACACCCCTGATTCTGTGATTCTATGATAAGCTGCCACCTAGCGACAGTTACTCGGAGGTGTAGATGTCAACAAAACGACTTGTACTTGCACATGATTTTCATCCAAGCATCTCCAAAAAACGCTGCACAAAGCAGTTAACTTTTATATCAGGGGAAGTGCAGAGTGTGTAAGGAAAACACCAGAATTCTTGGGATGAAGGAAGAAGAGAGTTTGGAAGAAGAGAACCCCATTACTACTAAGCAGCATTTGTTCACAAAAAATTAAAAACAGAAAAAAAAATCATGTTTTATTGAATATGTAATTCTTATCCTCCAGCTGTTTAATAAATAACAAGTACTTTTTTGGAAATTGAATCTTTTTTTATTAACTAGTTCTCTGACCTACTGGAAACCTAATTTGCAGATGGGTTTTTTTCCTCTCCACTGTAAATGCACTAGAAAATCATCTCATGTAAATTTTAATTTGCTCTAAAAAGTCAGATTAAAATCAAGAGAGAAGTATACAAACCATCTCTTCCCAGTTTTATTTATTATGTTTTGATAATACTCAGTCATTCAGAGATTTACATAAGTAAATAAGCAGAAAAGGAGTATTTTTCATTAAGAACTCTGCCTAATGACAACAGTCCATTCACTTGATTCCTCACAGATGCTGATCTCTACAAAAATCCTGTGGATGCTTTCATTCCTCTAAAAACAACTCCAGGATGAGATGCTTTCATTTTAAATAGGACTGAAGAAAGGATTCAGATGATGCCCACGTTAGTTTTAACAATAGTATTATTGTATTGTGCAATTCTCTCCTATCTATACAACTTCAAGGTTTTTATTCAATCAGAAAACCTGTTTCTTCTGCCCACTGGTCAGATTTTATACATGCCAAACACAGAACTGCAATTAACTGGCTCAAACCTGCAATTAGAAATGATGAAAACAGTGTTCTGATTGAGACATTGCCCTCAAAAGGTGAATATTTGAGAAAGAATAAAAATACATATTCTTTCTATCTGAATTTCTCATTATTTTCTTTTTGAACTAAACTTGGAAAAACACTTTTAGAATATTAAAAGATGTATGCCAACTTAGATCTCTTAAGAGTTTTTTTCCTCTAATCATGTATTATCTTAGTACTTAACCAAGTTAAATATTTAACTTACTACCTAAGTTAGGTAGTATTTAACTTACAACACAAAGAAAACAAGTGGAAACTGCTACATTAAATTCAACAATTTAACAGTCAATTTCTCATGAACTGTTGCTAAGTGTTGCTTTAACAAATCCAGAGAAAAAAACAAAAATACAGGTAGAATGTATGGGGAAAAAAAATGAATGAAAGAAGGCAGAAACAGAGCCATGAGAATAAATACAGATTTCAAACCAATAGTGTCTTCTTAGCCTTTTCTTCTCACCAGAAAATTACTCATCACTCACTCACATGAAGTTTCATGAATTACATTGCTGAGTGTAAAGTATTTGTGCCTACAGACCCAGGCAATTTATTTTTACAAAACCAGGGAAGAGGAAGACTGATTTTGAGGGTCTGCCTGCAAGTGCTGCTAGCTTTTGCCAGTGTTACCAGACGAACCAGAAGAACACTGGATAGCAAAACCTTATCACCAATATTCGCCCTCCTCCCCCCAAAATCCCCAAGCCAAAACCACCAGGCAAATTTTCAAGTTGCTTTCTGTTCAGCACAATTTCCACTTGTTTCATGAACTGTTTGCTGTGCATTCAGCCTTTAAAAGAAGATGCAGGCAGCAGTAAATCAGGCCACTGAAATGTGTGTCCAGGGGCTGACAAAGCTGAATTTCATAAAACAGATAAAAGCCATAGAATATCTCAAAGCATCTCCAGTCTCTCCAGCACTGGGAAAAAGGCTGCAAAGTAAGTGCTCAATTTATAGATAAAATGTGCAATTCTGACCTATTCTAAGTGATGTTTCAGCAATGGCAATCAGCTTAGATGAGTTTGCTGACAGGACAATCAACATGCAAACTCTTATTTTAAATGAAACATTTTAAATCTCAGATTTTGTGTTGAAATTGACAAGTGGTTTAATGTGGCAAGTCATTATCCCAGTATCATCAGGGGAAAAAAAACCTAGCACACCTCCTTCAATACACCTTCAATTCACAGACATAATGCACATATAAATCACATGTAGGCATGTGCCAAAAAAATTTAGCAAGGCAATGTTTCCAGGGCACACTTCCTATACCAGACACACTATGAATTATGGAGGAGTGCTATTTCTGTAGCATCAGAGTTAAATTTAATTAGTCCAGTGGATTATTTAATGTTCCATTGATTTACTGATGCTTTACTACCTTCTTCCAAGGGTAGTAACCACTGAAAGAAACAGGGTGCTCCCTGCTTACCAAAGTCTTTTAAACTAGAAGGTGCTCTAGTAGAAATAGTAATCATTTAAATCAGTCAGCACTGAGTTAAACATTTATCTAGGAAGGAGGGAGGGGTATCATCTGTTGGGGTTTTATTAATAAGATGATGTATGATTTACATACTGTCATGATTTACATACTGTCATGCATTGTCTGGCTTGTTTTCCAGTAAAAACAGCACTAGCACACAGGGCTAGAAATTAACTCCTCTCCTGATGTAGGCAGGCTAGCAACAACTCATGCTCTTTGAAGCAAAGCATTTAACACCAGGCATATAAACAATGGCTAATGAATTGTAGTGCATTCTCCCTAACTAAACATGGGGAAATAAAACCAAAAAAATGAAGCATTGCATCTGAAAATAAACCACTAAAAACTCAACAGCCTTTTCTAGTACCTTTCTCTTACAATTACAACCAACTATAAAAACAACAGCTCTCTTTATGTAATGTCATGGTCCCTCCCTAAAAAGAGATCTGTAAGCTGCTTTACAAACTGTTTTGCAACACCACCAGCACGTTCTCAACCAATCACTGTTCCTTTAGTCTGACTGTACTATGTCCATTTGTTGGGAGCACTGGCTTAGGAATTCAGCTCCCAGTAAGCACGTGGGTGCCTGACATATTTAAGGACTGAATTTAGCAATTCTGAGTGACAGAATTTGACTGAATACATATGTTGGCAAGCTGGAGAAGATTTAGTTTATTATAAGGTCTTAAGCCACTTTCAAGGTGTTCTTTTAGCTCCAGTTACAACACACACACTGCAAATGTATAATGTTCTTTTAACAGAATCCTTGTCTTCAAATAAAACATTTAAATTTGCTTTCAGATTTTATTTAAATCCACCCTTGGATTCGGTACCTCATATAAAGAGGAAGAAAAAAAAACAAACCCAAAGAAGAGCTTTTCATGGGGGAAGCACTGTGTGTCTATTGACAATTTCAAATGCCAGAGAAGTGCAGCATGATCTGCTCTTTGGTAGCTGTACTCACTCTGATCTCAGCTTACCAGGTAAATATTTTGGGTTGGGCTTGGTTTTGCACACCCTTTCCTCCCTCCCCCATTAGAATATGTGGTAATACACTGAAAACAGAGACAAACATGTTCAATAGCTGTATCTATACTTAAAGTACTATACCCCAGACATGCCTTTCAGTACCTTACCTTTTCTTCCTGTACCTCAAACACAGCTTCATGAACACTGCAAGCAAAGAGTGAGGTAGGCAAGTCACTTAAATCCATCATCTCTTCCAGATCATCTTCATTTTCTCCAAAAATCATCTGTTCTTCCTCTTCTTGGTCACTGCTGTAGAGGTCTGACTGGCTGTCGCTCCAGGACTTCATAGTATCTCTGAGCATTGCTCACCCAAGGCAACTCTTCTTTACCTTCCAGTTTCTAATCTGCCATTCAAAAGACCAAAAACAAAACAGAATATGAAGATACCACATCTTCTTGCTTTGGCTGCTCTTTAGGTCAAATAAGTTTACAAAAAGGAATGGAAATCAACATGAAACTTGTTCTCTTGTCCACAAAGCAGAACCACTGTACCCTGTTTCTGTAAATGGAATAAAGGCAACTGCTGTTCAGTCCATGAAGAGGAAGATAAAGCCACCCAGTCAAGTGAATGAAATCTCTCCTCCCTTTACTGCAAGCATATATCAGAGGCTACAATACTGTTCTAGAAGCTTTTATTCCATGACACACTTTTAAGTTAATAGCAATTTCTTATTTAATAACTTAAAACCACTTCCCAAGTAACGAGGAGTCTTCTGATACTTGAAGAGTTTATTTCATCAGTGGGATCACATGCACACAGCGGAGTTAAATTATCTGTCCAAAGCCTCTGCAAGCCAGTGGCAGACACAGAAACAAGACCCAAAACTGCCTAATGTGAGGACATTTCCTTCTCCTGAGCACCAGAGGAATAATGCCTTTCTGATAGGCAAGAGAGTATCCATAGCCTTGAGTAAACGCATCAAGAAAGGAAAAAAAAAGTGCAAACAAGCAAGAGACTAAACAAAGGCTCTAAGTTAAAAAAAAGGTTCTTACAAGATAAAAAAAGATTTTAATAGAGCATACTTTGCCACCTATTGCTGCTAAAATCACAAGGTTATCACATTATTATATATTCTAATGCAAATGATAGAAAACATATATATATCTATACCACATCTAGATTTGAAGGGGGTGTTAGTATGTGATATAATACTAAAAAACCCTAAGTAAATACATTATGTGTCATTGGCAATGATCTCATTTGAGTATTTGCTCAACTAGCTTATTCTTTTGAAGCAAGCACTGAGAAATGTCATCAACTGAAACAAATATGGATATAAAATCCATAATAAAATCCATAATAAATCCACGCTCACTCATGGGAAACTGTTTAAGACAAGTTTTCTGGTTAACAACACCCAAACTCTCTCAACACTTTGCACTTAGAGAGAAGTAACAGGTAAAAATGATAATATTTAATCCCTATTTTAAGTATTCACAAACTGCTCAGATAGCATCACACCTTGTGTGTTAAGTTAAATGAGTTAATCCAATGCACCCTCAGTGTGGACACATAAAAAGCTGTCTGAAAAGAAAACATGTAGCTGGTGGAAACCTGATTTTTTTGTGCTTGCTGATTCATGCAAAAAGGAAAGAGAAAAAGGAAAGAAAATACGCCAACACAGTCAAAAAACAAAAGGCACCATCTGGCTTGGCAGCACTGACACCAAGAGAGATCTGGGCTGATCAACATGAGACAGGACACAGACACCTACGAGTCAAGCCAAGCTCCTTATCCTGATCCTTCCCCCCAACCCCAGCATCCCCATCAAGAGAGGAGTAGGGATCGCAGTGAGAAATACCTGATCCACACAAAACCTCCCCAAAACCCTCAGTTTTCTGAAAAAATAAGGAATGAGGAGACTTGCAAACAAGGCAAGAAAAAAAAGGAGATTCTGGAAATGCTGGCATGGAAATTCAAAACATTACACTGAGTAAGGGGGGAAGTAAGGTAAGACACAGACCAACGTGAGGTCTGGCAGCAGCACTCCTTGTTCTGTTAGCATTGTGGAATCAGACATCAATTAAAATGAGAGAGTTTAATCCACAGATTACCAACTGAAGCCATTACTCTTCCTTTAAAGTCCTTTATTATGTCATTTAAGGAGCTGCAATCTGCAGATTACTGCCACCAACACCACAGCGACCAGAGATGTTCCTCCATTGGTATGTTGGTACCAGGAAACAGCCCTTTGGGGCAAAATGAGCAGAGATGACAGAATGAAGGGCAGATCTGGGTTCTTATTTATGCAAATAAGATGCCTGAACTCCAAATTTCTGTAAAATGAGACTCTGTATAGGCTCCCTGACCAGAAGCCACCACACACCAATGAGACAAATATGCATTATCTGCTCAAAAATAAAACTGGTATTATTAAGAAGACCAATACAAGACATTTTCTAAAACACCAACTTAGAGACATGAAAAATGCATTGTAGGGAAAAAGAATAATTCCAGTTTTTCTTCTCTTTCTTTTTTTTTTTGGTCAAGTTTGCTTTAAGTAATTCAGAGAATTAAAATGAAGTTCAAAGTTCCAGCAGTAGTTCCAAAATTCTGAAACTGTTATTTTGTTATTTTGGGGGGGGGGGGGGGGAAAAAGAGACTTCCATATTATTTCTGTGTCTGTTTGGTATAACAGAATAGGGCAATTTTGTAAATGAAGAGGGGACAACACATGAAAGGAGCAGTAAAAGGCAAAAATGATAGCCAGGTAAACAATATAATTAAGGAAGGGTCTTTGCCAAATCAATTTAGGAATTGGAGAGGGATCAGTAACAAACAGCTGAAATGTTTGCAAACAAATGCTGGGAGCCTAGCTATCACAGAATACCAGGAGCTCAGATATCACAGAGTACAACACACACTCTAACAGAGGATGGGAAGAAAAAAAGAACCAACAAAAAACCCCCACAAAATCTAGAAGATCTGGCCTCTTTTACAATTTAATTTATGTAACATTAAACAATTCAAGCAATCTCTGAAGGAGACAGAGATAAAGTGATGGCTGCAAGGTCCCTGTGATTTTCACCATGCATGCACTGGTCAGCAGACGTGAGCAAAACTGCCTATGCAGCATTTTAACACTGGAGAAATTAAAAGCTGCAGCCCCCACACCTTTAATCTTCTGCATCCTGATTCATTTCATCCAGTTCCACACAAAATAGGCAGTCGACACCTATCACTGCCTTACCTGTGCATTCCCACCTTCCAACACAGAGATTAAAATGAGCTTCCCAAGGCATGACTGCTCAGCAGCAGGGCTGTGATCACAGCCCTGGTGATCCTGCACCGTTGGCCTGCCTTCTCTTCACCACAAAGAGTCTTCCCCACGAGCCTTTTACAGCATAAATACCCTAAATATGAGGAAAATACTGCTTTTTGCTCAGCAGCAATGGGTGGTTATTACAAAACACATCAAATTCTGCATAGGAGTGCATTGCTGCACAGCAAAGATGCTCTTCAGATTCGTAAAGAAGTTTAAGAATCCTGATGGAAAACACAAACCTGCCTAGGCACACAGCTCTGCACACAGCAAACAGCCTCATGGGCTTCCAGTTTCTTTATACATTAATTCATCATGTTGTAACATTTAAATGCAGTAACAAAGCATTTTACAGGAAGGGATTTTCTGCTCTGTAAAGAGACAGCAGGTCTCAAATGATGCATGTAAATGATATTGGAGAGCTGAGGCAGTTTAAATCTCCCCACTGCCAGGAAGTAGGTGACTTTTTTTTTTCCCTTCTCAACTAGTAACAAAAACTGAATTACCAGAAGTCATCTTGTTCCTTTAGAGAACAAGAGTAGAAACTTGAAGATAACTAAGCTGCAGAAGCTAACACTGTTATTCCCTCAGATTCCTGCAAGCAATCTGCAGGGAAAGTGAATTAACAGAAGCAATCTTAGCCAAGATTAATGAAATATTTCAGCAATACAGTCAAGGGTTCTGTGCCATTTAAGGTGGCATTTCTCACCAGTGTAAAGCAAATTCTGAAAAGCTTCTATAGAGAGCACTGAACTAGAAAATCTACTTTATGTTCTGTTTTTTTAAAGCATAAGACCACCTCACAAATCTATTTTTTAAATCATAAACCTGCATGGTTAATTCTGGTTTTCCCACAGTTTGTTTTTCCTGACTTCACTCAAATCGGTACCAAAACACCATGGTTACTGAGCAGTGCAAGAGGCTGTAACAGCTTCCCTGAAACAAGGACGAGACAGGTAAGACCGATGTATGAATGGTAATTAAGAAGTACTGTTGGAAACAGTTCTGTGAGAAGCAGTATTTTAACAGGCTAAGCAGAACTATTTTATGGTGCAATGATCAGAAAGCAACAGAATCAGAAGAAAGCCTCCAAGCTTGATCGGTGTGTGTGTGATCATCAGTGCAACAGCCAAGCTGCTCTGCTTCAGTTTCCCCCAGGCAAAAGGGAATTGCTTCTCTTCCTTGGGATGCAAGACACCTCTCTGTAAGATAGGCTGATGGAAATGAAAATATACAAACGCTAGTTATTAGTTACAATCAGCTAATTCCCACTGCAATAGACAATTCAGCATCGTAAGCAAATCCATCGTGTAGGCAACTGACAATACTTCTTCACCAGCTTCCTGATCACTGCTCCCTTTTAGACTTTTTTGATTAAATGGCCTTACACAGCAGGACTAAAAGGACTCCAAGAACTAAAGCCACTCGGATGAGGCTTTTTACTAAGATCTTTTGTTCTTCTGAGAATGAATACCTGCTTATCAATTAAATACCAGGCGATAGGCACCTCTGAAACCCTTAAGAGCAAACTCTTCAACTTCATACCAAGCTTAAGCCCTTCCGGATTGTCAAGCAAACCGTGGAAACGCAGCTTCTGCCGTGGAGAGGTTTATTCACGCTCCTCACCTTGACCTCTGCATCTCCTGCTGCGGTAGGAGCAGCTCGCTCCCGTTACCACAGCCCATGGCTTCGGAGCGGTACCCACGCTGCTTCCCCCACACCCCCGAAGCCTCGCAAGGGCTCAGTACGGCACGGTGATTACTAAGCCAACAGACACCTCTGCCCTGAGGAGTTCACGGACCGGGCAGCCCGCTGAGAACGGGTTTACCCCGGGGAGCAGCCCCGGGGCACTTCACGGGCCGGGGCCCACAGCCGAGTCCCAGCACGGGAGAAGCGCCAGGGCGGCGGCACAAGGCGGCTCTGGGGTTATCATTAAACAAACCCCCCTCAAAGAAACCCAACCCCCCCGTGTCTGCCCAACTGTGAAAGGGGAAAACAACTTCGCCGCCGCTCAGCCCGGCAGCTGCGGCCCCGCGGGACGGGAGGGCTCAGCCAGGCCCCGCCGCGCCCTCACCCACCCGCCCGGGAGGCGGCGGCGGCGGCGGGCGGTGCTCGGCGCGGCAGAGCGAACCGCCATGGGGCTGGGCCGGGCCGGGCCGCGCCGCCTCACCTCAGGACGGGACGCCGGGGGGCTGAGGGGACGGGGAAAGCAACAGATGGCGGGCAGCGGGGCGCTGGGAAGGGAGGGAAGCGGGGCTAGGGAGGGGGTGCTGCTCACCGTCTCCTCGGCCGGGATGACAGCGACGGACAAGGGTCTCCGCGCAGGGGGCGGCAGCGGGAGCGCGCACTCCCCGCCGGCCGCCGTGCGGAGTGAGCGGCTGCGGGAGGCGAGCGGCGGGAACGCGCCTGCGCGCGCACCCCTGGGCTCCGCATCGCCTCAGGGAGCGGCGAACGGGCGGGGAGGAGGAGGAGGGGGGACACACCGGTGACCCGGATGGAGCGGGGGGGCTCCGCGCATGCGCCTGACCCATCCCCCGCAAGGAGGGGTAGGGGCTGTGAGGCGGTGGGTGGCGCCTCAGCGTGAGGGGCTGTGGGTCGCTCGTTCCCGCCGCCCGCCTCCCCTCGCAGAGGGGCTCCGCGGTCCCTGAGGAGGGTCTCAGGTGTATGTCGTTCCCTGTGTGTTCCCCCCTCCCTTAGAGCGCCCGGGGAGGCAGGTGCCCACAGCGAAGGATGCAGAGCGCCTTGGGGACACCACCCTTGGCGAGGCGACTGGGCTTCTGCCGCCGGCCTGGCCTCGAGGGAAGGATTGGGGGGTTCTCGGGGGATGGCCGCACTCAAGAGCGGTGAGAACCGATTGAAACGCTGCAGGTAGCCCCAGGAGCTGGCTCTGGAGAAGGAGTTGGTGATGGAGTTGCTGTCAGAGCCAAATATGTGAGGCAGAGGCCTTCTTCATGTAAATAACAGCCTCAAAAAGCGGTGTGCAACCTGAGGTGTGCCTCGGCCATCGAGGCTCAGTGACCTTGAAGGCCGAGGCCAGGGCTGGTGGAGCAGAGTGCCTGGGCCACTGTGCTTTGTGCTTGGCAACTCTCTGCTGCCACAGGCCCCATGTACGCTCTGAGGTGTCAGCCAGAGTCACTTGTCTTTACTTGGTGTTTGGCCTCAGCTTGGCAGACATGGTCAGGCAGCTGCCAGATGGGAACAGAGACAATTTGTGTCCCTCATCTCTGGGAGCAAATCGTGCTTAATCCAGTGGTGAGATGATTTGAGAGAGTGTTCATCTGAATAGTGTGATACATGAATGCTTGCAAGCGTTCACATCAAAATAAAGCACAAGCCAACATCCTTTTTTTCTGTTGTATTCCGTTTTCTACAAAAAAAGCATACAAACTACTGAATTTCACCACCACCAAATGCTTAGTTAGACCAGATTTGGCTTGATTCAGAAAGCCAGAAGACAGGATTTTGACATAAATGCTGAAATTCGTGTGGTTGAAATGTTTTCTTCTTAGGTATAGAAAAATGGCAGAAACAAATACTAAGCTGGTCCTCTTTTTTCCAGGCTTGTAATTTGTTTGTCCACAGTGCAGGCCTTTCCCTTGTAAGAAAACAGGGCCCAGCTGAATTAATTTTTAGAAAGGTAAGATTAGCTTCACCTGTCCAGATAAGAGACTCTGCAGTTTGGATGGCAAAGTTAGGCAGTAATTGGTTAGTCTCAATTACCTTAGTACTGAATTAATAAAGCATGTGATTGTAGCAGGGAAAGACTATGTTCGTCCTCCCTAGCCAGCAATATATTTTCCTTTAATACCACAAGCTCTCAATGTTCATGGCTATTCAAGGACATTTTAAATACTGTCTTTTATAATAACACTTCTCTAGCACGCATCTGTGTAACAATCCTGCCATCTGGCTCGATCACCACCTCATTATATTAGCACTTAACACTGTTGTCTCTGATACAACACACTAACCCTTAAATGATGTACGTTAATAAAGTATTACCCATTTATCAGGAACTCTGGGGATTAACTATGCTGCTTCTGCAAGTGCTGAAGAAAGTGCTAGCCACTGTTTTAATACCTGTGCCCAGGGATTTCTGCAAAGTGCAGCTTTAACACCCAAGTGGGTAAAGCTGCTCTTGGTTTTGGGTGGTTGATTGGGTTTGGTTTTTTTCCATTTGTGGTTTGGGACCCCAAGAGATAGATTTAATTAAGAGGATCCTGAGGGTTATCTTCCACTTATCCCCCTGGACTAAAACCCATACAGTGAGTGTTAATTAGGTTGGCAAGCATGTGATTAAGCTACACTGCCAGTATTTTAAATTTATGACTGTCTGTATCCCTTAATGGCATTGTTAGGAGACACCCTTAAGCTGTCTGCTCCTGCACTCAGACACCATACCCTGCATCTGAAGGATGGCATCTCCTACAGCGCTGCGTTCCCAACTACTATTAGAGGTCTTCTCTGTCTCAGAGAAGCGTGCTGTTGTCTCAGTTTCAGTATTGAGCTGGCAGGCATGCAAAAATCATGAGTCAGGCCACCAACAATGTAATGCTTTGAGTTTGGTGATTTGGCTCATCTTGTCTCTTCATCCCCACGCACTCCTTCAGGCTATATTTAGATCACATTGCCAAGTTCTTCTGTGAAACAATGAATGCTAAGATTAGTTTTTTTTCAAGCCCTGTAAAAGTAAGACTTGTTTTTTTCTTTTTTAAGTAAATTGCATGACTTCTAAAGCTGACACCAAATACTTGTAAAGCAGCGAGCATTAGTAATGCTGCAACCCCCACCATGGGTTGTAACGATCTGCATTTCATTTACAAGTATCCTGTTAAAAAAAGACAGTTCTTTGAATGCACCCAGTACTGATGGTAGTAAACTAAATTCTGTCTTAACTTCTCTCAAGACATTTATGGCTGATTAAAGCTACACCAAGTGCATGGAGCAGGCCAGAAATCTCAAGGTTTTACCACAATCTTTTATTAAGTGTCATTTCCAAAGGTCTCACCTAAAAGACAAATAGAATTAAATAGACATGCAACATTGCTTATGAAAAATTAAGCAGTTATCCTTATAGTCCAATACTTTAAAGCTTGACTTATTTACACATTTTAAGGTGAACAAGAGAACATTGTAGGCAGATCACTCTGTACATTCAGCCAACATAGGAGCTGTATCCCACAGCATTAAGTTACATGTAAGATACACACTGAGAAGTATTAAGTGCTCTGGTGCATTGAAAAGCCACGCAGCGTGGAGGCAATAGATGTCAGTTCACATTCGATAAAGAAGCTAGGAGATGGAGAGCCAAGGAGCTATTCTACCAGGTTAGTAAAGGAGACAGGTGATTTTTGTGCATACTTTTTTCAGCTCGACGCTGAAAAATGCCACAGGTTTGGAATGCAGGTGCCTTGGCTCCCTCAGGATCAGCTCTGGATAAACATACACACGTTCAAGTGTGCTGTACACCAACTGGTTGTTTTTCATACTGTAAGGAGGACTAGAATGTGGTGTGGGGCTCCTCTCCTTTACATCTTCACGTGCTGTTTAGCTGTAGACGTTTGCTGCAATCCCAGGCACGACAATCCCATTGTCACCCCAGAACAACAAATATTCTGTAAAAGGTCCAGATTTGAGACTACAAATAGCTTCCTGTTTTCAGCTTGTAAGCTCTGAACTAGAAGGGAGGCAAGGAGTTTATTTCAATCCTGAGCTATGCCATCCCACTGTCAGAAGGAGCACAGAAGTCCTACAGCCCATTTAAACAGATGTTTGGCTTCCAACAGCCCCTGCTCGTGCCTGCTCAGCAAGAGAGATGGCTGTTGCAAGACTGTGCTCAAGAGCCAAAAATAAAATCTTTCAGAAGCTTGGGAGAAAGACCAAGAAAGGGGTAAGCAGCTAAAATATTTTAAAAAAGAAAAATAATCACCCACATTTTAAACTTCAAGTATTGAACACAGGCAGCAGGCAGGAGCGAGGTGCAGTCCAACTACTGTGCGTATGGTGGCTAACAGACTGGCAAAAATGTGACCCTTACAACATCAGTGCATTCAATTGAGGTCTACAGCCCAAGGAACACCTCAGGCTCTACTGATGTGGCACAATGGAGTAATCTAAAACATTGTGATTTATGTGCTGCAGAAACAGACATCACCTCCCTTGGAGTCCTTTGTCAGGAAGTTTCCAAAAGCAAGTCTCCCTGCAGGTAAAGGCAACTGCCATTGTTAAGTAGAATTATTTAAACACAAGCAGACTGTGTAAATAAAACATGGTTATATAAAGCTTTGGAGCAAGACTCTTGCCTTTAGAGTCTTTGAAAGAAATGGACCAATCCAGCACAATAATACAAAAGCTCAGGTCATGGCTGGAGGAAGTTTCACTCTGAGCAGGAGGGAGCCACGTGGCTGACACCGAGTCAGGCTGCAGGGCTGTGGGGAACCTGGGCAGCTTACTGAAAAATAAATTATAAAAAAAAAAAATTCCTGAATCAGGGCAGTGAGCAACTCACTAAGAGAGAAGTGCAAGCAGGGGCTCTGCATCTGAGTAGTGCTCTCTCCCAACAAAGCACACTCTGTCTGTCTGTCTGTCTCTCTCTCATGAGGTCACGTCCTGTGATTAGGAGAAAGAGGTCACCAGCCACTGACTGGGTACCAACTCTGCACACCAGTCAACTCCACTTGAAATACTACCAAAAAACTAAGAAAACTACATTGTTACACATAGGACCACCCTAAGAATAGGAGTCAACAGCAAAACATTCCAGCTCTTTGATTAATGATTTTATACCACAGCAACATCTCTAATAATTAAGGAGAGAGAATATTGCTGTGTTAAAAAGTGGGGTTTGGCTATGCATGGTTTAGCACAGCTTGCTTTAAAACAGTATGTTTCTGTGGTTTCTTCTGAATGGGTCAAAAATTCTTATAATAGGCCAAAACTCATTGATTAAAAGGGAGGAGATAAGAAAAAAAAATGGCATTCTCATACCCTTCCCATTCAGCCTCTCCTGAATGAACTACTCTGAGTTGTATTGTTAATGAATAAGAACTGCACATAAATTCACAAACAATTGATTTACCAGGGATACAAAGCCAAACGGTAGTAAATCAGTGTCACTGCAACTCCAAGAAGATTAATGTCCTGGCAGTATTAGCCCATTAACATTGTTATCTTACTTAAACACAAAAAGTATTGAGGGCAAAAGAAAAGCTGTTATTTCTTGAGGTTTCATAAGCAGCAGCGTTCGGGATGCTGCTGATAAGATCTGAATTGTCAGACATGCCAAGTTGGTGAAGAAACTTGGCATAGAGGTACATATACAGCCATGAGGCATCTAGTGCTCACAGGGGGGAAGGTTATCATTTTTCTAACCTGCAAAGAAATGGCAAAACAGTCCCAAGGATTTCTAAATTAAATTAGTTAGTAGTCATAGCAAATGTATACCAAAGGATGGTTCTGTTGTATATAGTTATTCTAGATTCCTGCTGTTGGGTAGGACAAGTCAGTGGAGTTTTGGGAATTTTTGGTAGTGGGAACAAAAACTGGCCATCAGTCAACTATAAAAAAGAAGTTAAAATGCAGAAAGGCTCTGCTGCAAGTCCAAGACCCTCTCAAAACCCTTGGTTTCAGAGTAACCACTTAGAATGCGTGTGAACACAAGCACTGTTCATTTCACATAAAGTGCCTAAGGTCCTGGAGACACTCCTCTCTGCATACAAAGACACACCAGTCAGGCTTAAAAGTTCTGTTTCCCAGCAAAACAATGGCTTTTAGTGAAGAAGATGATGGTATCAAAGTGCCAGTATAACTTGCATATGCCAGTAAACGTTGTACTTTGTCCTTTTCACTTGACAAGTTTCCCCCCCTCACACCCTCTGTGTCTATTCTCCCTTCGTATCAGCTTCTAGCCATCTCTTAGAAGCTGGAAAGATAAATATCATGAGTACACAATGCTCCATTATTCTCAGAGTCCTCACTGAGTGCTGGACTGTGCACACTTCTCTTAGGTCATTCACAATATGACACCAACGTCTTTTTTTCTTTTTCCCCTTTAAAAAAATGGGGAAAAAAAAAGGGGGGGACACACCATGATATAAGCCCAGCCTACACCACCTAGACTGTGCTTTAAGACCTCTAAACAAAGGTGGAAGTCCTGCCTCATCCCAAGAGAAAAGCAACAGAGAATTAAGACCTCATCAAGAACTACAAAAAAATTCTCACCAGATGCCAGTCACTTTACAAGTCTCACTTCTTGTTCTCTGCTTTACAGTGTTCCCTCTGCACCATTTAATCCAACCTGAAGCTCCTGCTATGAAACCAGAAAACTGGTGAATAATCTTTGTTCTAAGCTGCCACATCATCATCCAGTGGTCCTACAAAACAAATTCACTTGCTCAGTGCGTAAATTCAAGACTAGCCAGAGTAATTGCACAGGAAGTGCTCAAGAGCTGTGTTTTGATAGAGTGAAGGAGCTTGCTTACTCTAACCAAATATGCTGCTCTGAAGACAGTTAAGTTTCAGTATTCATGCTTGGAAACAACTACATTTTATTGCCATGTTAAGGTGTTTTGGTGGTTATGCTGGGGACGTGAGGATTTACAACATTTCCAGAGAGATTAAATCCTGCCCTCATCTCTCAGAGAGCAGCTCCTGGAAACTTCTATGTGGAGATAAACCCAGCAGGACTAAAAATTGCACATTCACTTCTCTTCCTATAGCTCAGCGTTTTCACAGCATCTGCTCTCTCCTTGGTTTCGTTCTGCCACGAGACTGCACTCACCATTTCATGCTTCCAGGCAGCAGCATTCAATGGAGAACTGCTATTGAGTTCTTGGTAAGATCAACACCTTCAACTTCACAGCTAGAGAGTGTTGTTTATTTTAATCATCAGCCTTGAAAGTTTGAGACGAGCTTTAACTTATATCAAGGTTGGCTTTACACTTGCTTATATTTTAAGGGGTAAATAAATAAAGGTCATACTTCTGATGATTCAAATCAGTTCCCTTCAAGGTCGGTCACTCCTTTTTGCTGTGCTCCAGCACCCGGTAGGGTGGAGCCGAAACTCCTTTGGAACCATGTTGCTCCTGCACAATCGGTAACGTAGCTGGGGTATAGATTTCTGGCATGTTGTCATTGTTCTCTAGGGCACCGTAGGAAAAGGAAGCTTTGAGGTCAGGCTGAACTGCAATCCCTTTATCGTGCATGTTCTGCATGCCTGAAAAGAGCAAAGACAGAGATTAAACGCTTCAGAACAAAAGTGCATTCTTCCTGTGCTTCGTTAAATCAGCTAATTATATAGTCTCAGTGTTCATGACATGCAGCTCATCGGTTCCTTGCCTGTTAAATGAAAGGCATCATGCTTTTCCCTTGAGCACTTAAAGCAACTAATGGAGAAATAAGCTTCAGTTGAATGATGTTGATAGTCATTTATCAAATGCTGCATGTCTTTTATACAGCTCACCAGCATTTAGTTGTACCTCCCAAAAAACCTCTGCTCTCCCTTGCCTCTACCTCTTGCAACCTATCTCAGCCTTCCCCAATAATCAGTTCTTCCTGCTGGATGAAGATCAAGCCCAGTCCCAAGAATATCTGACATCCCCCCTCCCCACTCAGAGGACCCAGCATAAGTGGCATCAAGGTGGCACATCACCCCTTCTCTGCTCACAGGCACACAACCCTCAAGACACAAACAAACAAAAGAAAGAGAAACTAGAAAAAAAAGCCCAGCACCCTAATACATTAAGATACATAACAGAGCCCAAAGCTGGAGCTTTCACTCCAAAGCCCGACGCTTATAAGCCTAATAAGCCACTGTATTTCTATTGTTACCTGGCATAGCATCCATTGATATGTAAGGTTCAAATGGTACACATTTCTTCCTATTTCTTGTGATCAGGAAGACACCTAAAAATGCTATCAGGCACCTGAGAGAGAAAGTAAGATCTCCTGAGATAACTGTGAAAAGGGAGAGGGGGTAATACTGCATACTGCTTCTGAGTGTAGCACTGCAGAGGATTTGGAACTGGAAGCACAAAAACTTTGAAGTCAGAATGACAGGAAACTCTCAAATGAATTTTGTTCTCTGCAACAGTATTAAAATCCACCTAGAAATCAGAACAATCCCACCTTTTCTTTATCAAAATACAGGGGAAAGTTTTCACATTCATTAGCTAATTAACCATGACAATCTAAAGGGGCAAGGAAGTGTATTGAAATCAAGTTTCCTTTGATGAAATTCCAGGATTTAGCAGCCTGACCTTTGAAAGGTTTCCCATAAGTAAACACACTAACAACTTTCAGTCTTGGGTTTAATTGGGAGATTAATGTTACAAATTGTAACATTAATCTCCCAATTGTTTTTTCCTGGATTAATCTAAAAGACATTTCAGAATGTCCCCTGATTATGGAGAGCTGATCACAACAAGAGGCTGTACTAGGACTAAATACTGAGTTACAGAGCAAATGTTTTCCTGATCACATCTGCATTCTGTGCCTCTGCTCTACAAAGCAGGACTCCAAAAGTCCACTCAGGTCAGTGAAAGCTCTGTGCAACACCTGAAAGACTTTGCCTAGAGATGGCTTCTTTTGGTTATTCTGCAGTTCTTCTAGATTCACAAGTTGGGAAGCTTGAAAAATAACCTGTGTTCTTCACCATGCCAGCTCATCTCCAGTAGAGTCAGTAAGGGATTTCACATAGGGCATTGATGTCATACAATGACCCAGTATTCCACAGTTCCTCTAGAGCATCCATCAGCCAAAATTCTGAGCTCTGCAGGCCACCTTCTGCTCTAACAGAGAAAGTGCTTTCAGTCTGGCCTCTCTCCCAGGCACTATGTACCTCCAGTGTATATATGGACAGGTGGATACATATTTTAAAACTTTTAGTCATGAAGAAGGTTCAACCAAGCTTTAAACACTTACCCAAGGGCAAACATACATATATGGAGAACATCTTCACCAGTGAAGTCCAAGTAAAAAGTTGCTCCTTGAAAAGGAAATAATTTGTGACATCTTTCTTCCCAGCTTACATGAGTAATTAGTGCTACAACTCCAGCACTGCTCCCTCCAGAAACCAAATCATGTAAGATGCCTATTTTTACAATCTTCAAATAGAAAATAAAGATAGCCTGATTTCTACTTTAACACAATTTATTGACAAATATTTTAGATTTCATTGCCAAAATAGTTATACTGATGGAACTAGTGTACTGTACAGCAGCACAGCAACTAGTACAAATCTTTTCACATTGGGGTAAGGAGGTTGTGAAGGAAACATTGCTGGAACTATTGCAAGTCACTGTGGTAACAAAACCTGAGCCAAAGGCTCACCACACAGCAGTGGCTACTGTATAAACCACTGAGACTCTAGTTCTGATGTCTGAACAGCAAACCAAATCAGATCTCTCAAACTACAGCAGGATACAAATTCCTGACCCTGAAGAAGTAAATACAGCTCCAGCCTTGTGTCCTGGATGTCAACAGGACAGCATTCTGGTTCCTAATCTTTGCTTTTCTAATTGAAGTTAAGTAAATAACCTGAGGAATCCTAGAGCAGCATATGGCTTGGAGCACAGCAGGAAATAAACATTAGCTAAAGAGGCCATACTGTCTCATGACAGTGAAGAGCATTGAAAGGCAACATGTAATTCATGGGGAAAGCTATTGCCCTTATACACCTACAAAAGCCTTACTGTTTACACAGATAGCATCCATCACTGTCAAGCAGATGCACCAACTCCAGTGTTGGGGTTGTGTGTTTGGGTTGGTTGAGGTTTCCTCCCTTGCCAGTTTTGCTCACATCTAACAAGTGCAAAACCTTAGAGAGGCAGCTCAGCAGGTGTGAAGCCAAAGTGGTTTAAAATGCTCATCTTTTTTCACACAGACAAAGCTTTTCCTGTGTGGGTGAAGGCTGAAATTGGAGTCAACTGTTCAGAAATGTGTTTTAATGTGTTTTAAAAAAAAAAAGGGTAGATGAGGTACTTAGGGATATGGTTTAGCTTAGGATGGGATTGGTTGGACTTGATCTTTCAAAGTCTTTCCCAACCTTGTCATTCTGTGAAAGAGAAGTGCCTATAAAGTTGGGAGCAGCTGCCTTCTAGACACAATGCACACAGAACTATCAGGAAGAGAATTCTAACACCTTTGTACAGAGGAACAACATGGATTTATACAAGGTATTACACACATTTTAACCAAATCTGGATAAAATTGCACAAGAATAAATTTTAGCTGTGTGTTCAAGTTGCATAACTAAGAGCACTCATCAGCCTTTTATTCTACACACTAGCATGGTATGAGTAATACATCTCAGACATAAGTTCCCAGGCACTTTAAACAAAATGACAGAACTTAATAGACATTTTTAACACAGTCTAATGGGATAATTCACATTTTTGGAAAGAAAAAAAACCAACAAAGCCAGCTGCAGAAGAGAGATGACAAGAAAATACAAGTCATCATCTTGCTGACTATTCACCTTCCCCATTTATAAATGAGGATTCTTTCCAATAGTAAATGGGGATTATTTCCAATAATGTTTTACCCTTTTTTCAGAAGGGAGTAACTCACTGTTTTGTGCAGTGTTACCTGCTGTGATTGCTACTGTTGTGGACAGGATATAGCCGATGCTGGCAATCTGAGACGAGTCATAGAGCTGGGAGGCTTGAGCTAAAAACCTGCAATACAATGACAGACACAAGTTGTTGATTTGGGAAGGATGCTCAAACTGTATAATAGTTATCATGGACTAGCATAGTTCTCCTCCTTTTCAGAACCACCTTTCTAAAGCAATGTATAAAGGTAAGAAGCTTTATTCTCTTTCTCACTAAACCTGCAACAGCATCCCTTGGAATTAAATATCTGCAACAGATGAGTAAGCCTTAGGTCTGTACTGATTGAAGGCAGAGAAGTTACTGCCACTGGCCTTAGGGACAGAATGTCACTCACATTTTCAACACCTTTTTAGCCTACCAGCATTTTGGGTTATTACAGTTACACAGGTGGCAAAAAAAAAAAAGATATATCATCAACACAATTGATTCTGCACTTCCATTTTAGCCACTGTATTCAATTTGCCACTGTTTCATTCCTAACATTGTTTTGCAAACACTTGGATCATGTATAAATTTAGGATTCAAACTACTAAGCAATGACACTACACAGAAAAGCAAAGACCACCACTATTGCAGGCTCCTGCAACATGGATCTGAGGACAGTCGCAGAGGAGAACAGGTAATTCTTCACCTAAAATTTAATCAGCATTACTGGAATGGGTAACAACCAACCTACTGCTTAATGATCCACTGAAACCAGCACAGTTATAGACAAAAAGAAAAGTGGGTGTCTTACGTGGCTTGAAAGATCGCTGTAGCAATCATGCACACCAACATGATATAAAATATAGGGTAGTCGAGTTGTAAGTTCCCTTGTATCGAGACAACAATCATGCCTGCCACAGCCTTCACCGTCACAACAGTCATGGAACCTGTGAATGCATAGCAAGACTCAGCTGAAGAACTGACACATGCTCAGTGGGACAGGAGTGCTGCACATTCCCTTGATGGATCATAGAATCACAGATTGGTCTGGGTTGGAAGGGACCCCAAGGATCACAGAGCTCCAACCCCCTGCCACAGGCAGGGACACCAACCTCAGGCCTGGAGCTACACAGGTTGCCCAGGGCCCCATCCAACCTGGCCTTGGACACCCCCAGGGATGGGGCACCCACCCCCTCTCTGGGCAGCCTGTTCCAGCCCCTCACCACTCTCTCAGTAAAAACCTTCCCCCTAATATCCAATCTAAACCTTCCTTCCTTTAGCTTTAATCCATCCCCCTTGTCCTGCCATTATCTGCCCTTTTAAAAAGCTCATTCCCCTCCTGCTTATAAGCTCCCATATGACAGGCAAACAAAGATCTACAAGAATTTGAACCCTCCTCTTGCCAGGGGCAAGCAAGGGACACAAACAACATATTTGATCCCCATCTCTGGCAGTTTTATTCCTAACTTCATTACAGTGACCTTCAATAAATAACTTAACCTTTCTGTATCGCTGTTCCTTTCTCTCAAGGACGGGGTGCATTCACTATTGAAGTGTTTAAACAGTGCTGTGCAATCACATGATGGAAGGCTACAGACTTTGATTCCTGAGGCCACATTGGCTTCATTAATAAAGCTAAGGAAGTTCTCAAAACAAGACCCAGAAAGGCCTTAACTTCCTTTCTATTTCTCAACAGTACAAGACAGAGCCATTCAGAATTAGGATCGTTGCTTTGTCTATGATTCATGCAGCCTCTGAGACGTCAGTTACTGAACTCCAGCCCCAAATAGTTAAAAAACAAAGAAAACAACCCTAAAAAAAAAAAATCACTGCCCTGATTGAAGTTGCATAAATACCAAAAATTGAGGACTGTGACATAGATTCAACAGCGCAGCGGATGCGTCACTGCCTTGCTATTATTCACCCTCTTTAAAGTTTAATTAATCACAGTTTCTTAAAAAAAAACAACCCAGCAGTACCAGATTAGTGTGGAAAAGGGTACAAGCGAAATCCTGGCATTTCCACAGTCACTGTAAGGTCCCAGTGTAGGCCACAAGGATACCAAAAGAATCATTTGACCCCATGCCCAGAGGCTCTCCCAATTTAAGCAGGGACATGCTGGCATGGCAAAGGAGTTATTTCTCTAGCCACACAGCAAATCTTCCCAGAGCCAAGAAGATTCTCATGGGTCAAATCCTCTCCTTCACCCACCAAACCAGCCTTCCTTGCCCACCCAGCAGACATCATACCTTCTTTGCATGCACAGATTAAGCCACTAACAAAGAACTTGCATTGTTCATCCTCATGGGAAATAAATCTTAATTGTTCAAAGGTCATTTGCAAAAGATCCTACACATCACTGCAAGTTATTAGCTTTATCTAATTTGTAGTAGCATTTCTGGAGTGGATTGGTGCATTTTATGATATTAAATAGGTAAATATAATTCCCTATAAGCCAGAGATGCTTCAGTTTACTGTCATAAGCCAAAGCCCCCTATGAACTTACCCAGCAAAGCTACCAGCAGAAGAATAACAACAATGTAGTTTGCATTTTTCTCCTTGTAAAAATATAGCAGCAGGCAGAATATGATGATCTCCACAAGCTACAAAAGAAATGAGAATATGAAAAGATTCAGGGTGTATGTGGTTGGCAGCAAAAAGGATTCTGAGCCAAAGTATTAGTTACAGAAAAGGGCAAATCAAGGAAAATTAGGATCTCACACAATTATAGATCATATTTAGTATGATCCTACATTCTAATTACATGAGATATTCAATAGCTTCTTGCAGACCCTTTGGATGTTATATGCATGGTAAAGCAGCAGATCAAAGAATCCTGACCAGATATTCACATCAGAGATCTCAGCCCACTCTCTGTAGTGAGGTTTTCCAGGGGATCCTTGCAGCACATGTCTTATTTAATGGCCAAACTTGTCTCCATTAAAAACCAATTGCTTTTGTAAGACTTTTAATGAGAGATTGATGGCTCTGGAGCATGTCAGCCAAGAACAAGCCCAGATGGAAGCACAGCATTTGGAAACCTCTGGAGCAGCAGCTCTCAGCTGCCATTGGTACTACTGCCACAGGCTGAAGCTGAAACACCAGGGAGTGAACAAGCTATTTTAAACCCTTTCAGTTAAAAGGTATTTAAATCCTAACAGAATAATTCAGAGAAAGAATGGGAAGGTTCAGTTGTGCATGCATGTGTCTGCAGGCAACGCAGAACTGACACCAGGACAAGCTGGCACAGGCTCATTAACAAGTACAAGGAACACTGGTAGTAACAAGGAAAAATCATGCTTGAAATGAAACTCCCAGCCAGGCACAGAGCAGAAAACTGTCCCACCTTTTATGGGCCATCTTACCATATACAACAGAAATGGCCAGCTCACTAAATGCCTAGTGATATTTTCTCCTGTCATCTTCTCATGACTATTAGGTCCAAATGTTACCAGCAGATAAGTTCCAATAATTGCCAAACCACAGCCTACAAAGGACAAAACATAGCGCCCTAGGGCACCCAAAGGACAAAAACAACAAAAAGAAGAGAGGACAAAGTTAGTGGGGGTTAGTGTGGAGGCACAGAATTAATACTGCACGTGCAGTGACCATTAATGACATCATGCACATTCCTCTAGATGACTCATTCCCTTGCTTTCATTCCCCCTTTCAAAATGCTGGAAGCAAAAAACCCCCTAGGCAACCTGTGTGCTCTGAGTTGAGAAAAAGAAACCCAAAACTCCTACCAGGTAACATTTGTTAAAGAAACTGAAGCTACAAGATCTGTATCTGGGGCTCATCCTGCCTGGCACTGCCTACAGCCCATCTTCTGGGAGTTGGAAGAATATCCCAGTTCTGCAGACACCTGCACCACGTATGAAATTCAGCTGATTCAGTTGTGCCTACACTACTGCAGAGTCAAGGCCTGAGGCTGCAGCTTCAGCCCAGAGAACCACAACCTTTAGATCCTGCAAGCAAAACACTCCTTCCTGTATTTCTAAAAAAAATAATCTGTGAGATTCAGATGATTTGTCACAAGTCAGGAAAAAAACCAACCCAACAGAAAAAGGCAGTTTTAACAGTGGATAAGATGAGATGTTTCTTTGAAGTACTATAATTAATGGAGATCTTGTCACCCCTGTGGCTCATGAGAGGCCATGCTATGTGCTGAACAGCTTGTAAACAGAGAGGAAAAATGAAAAGGAACTGTGGGACTTACTCAAAAAATCCTTGGGCTTCCATTTTTCTTTAATAAATATAATTCCTATGATTGCACTAGCTATAAAAAGAAGGGGAGGGGGAAAGAAAATGAAAGAGAGAAACAGTAAGTTATGTATCAGTCCAACAAACAGGAATCTCCCACTGGAACACACTCAGACTTGCATGGCTGGTGGATCTTTCCCCCTTACCTATAACAGACACTGCACTGAGTGGCACAATCAGGGACAGAGGAGCGAAGGCATAAGAGGAAAACACTCCCAGTTCTCCCAGCACCAGCAGAAGGAGTCCACACCACCATGTTTTGGTTTTAAAGTAGGCTCGGGGGTCTTTGGAACCTGCCAGTCTGATGTGGCTGTATTTCTAGAAAAGAAAAGAAAGGCAAAGAATCTTTGGCATAATGATGTTTTTTAATGCAGGATGCTTGAGTCAGGATCAATATTTGCTTCATATACTCACCTGGAGGTTGAGTGCAATACTGATAACAAGATGACCAAAAATAGCTAGTAATGCACCAATCAAGTTCTCCTGTAAAAACAAGGCAAACACACAGATATTAAATTTAACCACTGGACCCTAAAGGAAGTTGGAGCTTTTTGCCCAGTCTGGAAGACAGCAGACTTAAAACAGTTCCTAGAGCACCTGTCAATAAAACCTCTGTTTATCTTCCTCCCTATCTACATGATCTAGGGCAATTCAGGTAAGTTCCCTGTGGCTGTGATCCAAACATGTGAAGCTCAGCCTTCCTTAACAGACACTTTCTACAAGAGACATAAATTAGTGTGCATTCATTTGTGTTCTCTGAAGTTTCTCAGAGGGGAAGAAGATAAAGCTAAACACAACAATGAGCTGTGCACTCAGTCTCCTCTTTGAAAAGCTCATGGAGACTCTTTACAGAGAGAATGGTGAGAGGCTGGAACAGGCTGCCCAGAGAGGGGGTGGGTGCTCCATCCCTGGAAGTGTTCAAAGCCAGGTTGGATGGGGCCCTGGGCAACCTTGTGTAGCTCCAGGCCTGAGGTTGGTGGCCCTGCCTGTGGAGGGGGGTTGGAGCTCTGTGATCCTTGGGATCCCTTCCAACCCTTACCATTCTATGATTCTATGTTTGTTGCCCTGGATTTCAGCAGAGTAACTTCAGAAGAGTAATTTCAGTCAGTAACTTCTACATTCTGTGGCTGTATTTCAAGAATGAATAGTTCTTAATTCTCTTTTCCACTTGCATCTACTGCCTTAGTAGGTAATTTAACCCTTTTGATGAGGCAGCCTGGTTATGCCAGATCTTATGCTGCTTTTTATGTGAACAAGTTACTCCAAAGTAAAAGGCAGCAACTCCTAGCAAGCTGCCAGCCCCTTCCACATCAGCATTCCCAGCTCAGCAGTAATTCTCACGGTCTAAAGCCCAAATTTGAAATAAAATGGATGTAAAGCAGGCTGAATCACAAAGGAGATGCACTTTAGGAGCAAACAGAAGAGCCTGAGGCTAAGCCAGGCCACTTAACATTTGTGTTCTTCCAACAACTGTCTAAATGTCATTAGATGTCATTAGCACTTTTCATTTCAGTGCAAGTCTCCAAGCTGTGGTGGAGTACAGATAACTACGTTTACATTCCTATTCCTCCCTGAACAATAAATATCCTACTCTCCATTTTCTCATACATAGTAAGACAAGGACTTTAAGATTTCAAGTTCTAATTGGTGGAACAAAAAGCTTTTTAATCAGGAAAATAGATCAATGAAAGGTTATAAGGAAAAAAGATTCATGAGAGCAGTTTCATTCAACAGCACCTGAGATACCTTCCCATAGCAGACAGCAAAGTTGGCAGAAAAATGTCACTGTGTGATCACAGAAGCAGCCAAAGAAGCTCAGCACAGTTCAGCAACCAGTTTAGAAGACATGGAGGAGACAATGCCTCAGGCAAAGCATCCCATAAGGGTTTGGGGTCAGCTTCTGGATTGCAAAGGCCTGACTGGGCTGAGGCTGGCTTGCAGCTTTTACAACGCACCTTTGCTGTGTTCTGAGCAAAGGACATTTTTAGGAGAGGAGGGAATAGCAACACATCCTACCTCAGCTGCAGGCTCTGCATGACCATGCACTGACCCACCTCAAATTCAAGCACCTGAATATACCCCAGACCAGAATATCTGATCTCATTTACTGATGTATGGGTTAGCCTGAAAAGGCACCTAGCAGAAGTTATTGCATCTAACCACCTTTAAACATTCACATTTTGTAACTCTCAGTCCTTTCTTCACTTTGTCTAGCTTTTCAAGACACAAAATTTCCTCCTTCTCTCTCTTGCTGCCTGTATACGCAGCATATAACATGCTGGGGGCTCCAGGCATGGCTAAATACAAAGACAGTGCACTTTCTGAAAGAAAACCAAACAAATACACTGGCTTACTCAGATAGTTAGGACCTTCTAGGCATAGACTGAGGTAGAAATCTGACCTTGTAAGAAAAGGAGTCAGTGTGTGGCTGCACAGAAACTGCTGCTGTGGCCAGTGGGAGTTGCTGAAGTTGCAGATTTGGACTGTTGCCTCCTTCCATTTTGGTGAATCGGAGTGTTTGCTTTTCAGCCTGTTTGATGCTAGAACTTCTCTTTAAAGATGAGACTTGGACCCTGCTGGAACCACCCTATCTGTAATTTGGTACCACTTCTTCCCATCCATGCTGTTTTGTTTGCACAAGTAACAGTAAAGTTCAGTGAAGCACAAAGGAAACTCTCTGGAGCCTGCCTGCTGCTTTTCTTCCCCACCAGGCTACACTGAGATTGGGTAGGCACCGTAGGCAGAAGAAGAGATGAGCCAATATTTCCAGGCAGACAGTGAAGCAGCAAGGTTATATTCCTCCAAAGTGAAGCTAAGAAAAAAAAAAAATATATAATTAGGTCAAATAAACTTCACAGTCCAAAGGTTGCAATGAAATCCTGCTGAAGGATGGGTCACTGAAAACATCCTGGATTCAAGCTAAGGGCTGCACATACGAGCAGAGAAAGTAGAGGTTAAACATCTTCTTACAAAGTCTCAAAGACAGAAACTTGCACAGACCTTGCTTGACAGGCAAACTGGCTCGACCCCAAGGGTGACATATCCAGCTGGCATTTAACAGCAGGCCTTGCCATTTGAAAACCTCTTATCAAAAAGCCTCTGAAGGCCTCTGAGGCCCGCTATTCATTTCCCTACTGCCTGTGTAGCTCTGCTGCTCGCTCAGGACGCAGCATTACATTAGTCACGCCATCCCCACGTGCTGGGGATGACAGTGCTGCAAACAGAGGTCATTCCAGTGTAAGTGCTGGGAGGCTAAATTCCTGAGAGCCAGGCTCATCCCAGGTGTCTGGAAAGCAGCACCCACAGCAAGCCAGTCTGAGGTTCCAGCGTGCTGTGCCGGCTCCTCTCCCCAAAGGCCTCCAGGAGCATCAGCACCTTCCCCCTTCCCAGAGACAGGGGTGCCCGTGTGCAGACACTGTCGGGGCACGATGCTCACAAGTGACGCCTCCCTCTCGCTCCACGCCAAGGCTGAGGGACAGGCCGAGCACCCCTTCGCCCCAGACCCCACGCAAGCGGCCTGTGGTCACTCCCTGAGGGAGAAGGGCCCTTCTCACCCGACCACAAGCTCTCTGGCCAGTCCCAGCCCGTGCGGGACTACCTGAACTCCTGCCTGGTCCAGGCGGCGCCGGTGCAGGAGGAGGGCAGGGGGCAGAGGCAGCAGGACAGAGGGGAAGCGGCAGCCCGTTGTGAGGGAGGGGGAGGAGAGCCCCCCGCTCCCACGGTGAGGACGCCCTGCCCGCGCAGAGCGCAGCAGGGCCTGCTGAGGGCAGGGGATGCCGGCAGGACACCCTCCCCGCGTCAGGCCGCCCTGCCCCGCCGCGACCCGCAGCCGGATCCCAGCGGCGGTTTGTTCCCGACGAACAGGAACCCTGTGGGGAACCCGCCACACCGGGGGGCGTGCGGCAACCTCCCCCACCCCAGCCCCGCTCACTCACCTGCTCCCTCAGGGGGCGGCCCGCACGCTCTGCCCCCATGGCCCGCGCCTCCGGCCCCCAACTTCTGTTCCCGGCCGAGAGCCGCGTTAGGTTCCTGCCCGGCCCTTCCGATTTGCCGACAGACCTGTCAGTCTAGGGCTGGGCTCCATCTGCTGGCGGGGATTGGCTGCCGGGCGAGGGTGGAGCCTATGGGCAGAGCTCGTCTGAGTCGCAGGGCTCCGAGAGGGCGGGCGGGAGAGTGTGACGGCTACGAGCTGCCGGAGCCACCTTAAGGCGCATGCGCAAAGGTGTTCTTCCACCCCACCTTAACCCACGTGCGTACGGCGGCTCTGAGAGCTTGCATGTGATTGGGCGCTTGTCGGAGGGCCCAAATTAACAGGCACAGTAATTGGACCAACAGCTGGGTCGGCCGTTGTCTCAGCAACCAGGTGTACGCGTTCCGTCAGCTCCGCCGAAGGCCGGAGCGTCCCGAGACACGCAGGTAAGCACCGGCAAGCCCAGGCACCGCCCGGAGGACAGATAACCCCCTCTGCGCGCATCGCGCCGCCTCACCCTAACAGCTTCCTACCGCTCCCAGCCTGCACCGCGCTACCTCACGGGGCGGGCCGACGCCGTTCCCGGCACGTCCCGCGCCTCACCGGGGCGGGCCGGCGACGTCACTTCCTGTAGTTCAGCGGAGGGTCTCTTCCGGCCCCGCGGGCCTTGGTGCTGCCGGCCGGTTGTGAGGGGAGCTGAGGCGTGAGGCCGGTCCCAGCGGTGCTCCCCAGCGCTCAGTCCTGGGGCCGGACCTGCTCAGTGTTTTACCAGTGACCGGGGTGAAGGGATCCGCTGTTCCCTCAGTAACCGTACCGAGCTGGGAGGAAGCGTCGAGCTGCCTGAGGGGAGGGAGGCTCTTCAGGGGGGTCTGGACTGGCTGGATCTGTGGGCTGAGACCAACGGGAGGAGGTTAAACAAGGCCAAGTGCAGCTTGAGCCCATTCCCCACGTCCCAGCACCTGTCTCCCCTGCACCAGGGCAGGGTCAGATCAGACATTAGGGAAAAGTTCTTCCCTGAAAGAGTTGTGGGGCTGTGGCACAGGCTGCCCAGGGAGGGGCTGAGTCCCTGCCCCTGGGTGTGTTTAACAGACAGAGAGATGAGGTGCTCAGGGATCCGGTTTAGCACAGGACAGGAACGGTTGGACTCAGTGATCCCAAAAGTCTTTTCCAACTTGGTGATTCTGTGATCTTATTTAAACTCTCCTAATGCAGTATTGGTGCCAGTGCAGCTCTGTGACTGGTAGGAGGAACACCAGAGCTTGACTAGACGAGGTACCTGTGTTATCATCATATGTCTATGAGACACATAGGAGAGACTATGCAATTTGAAGACCTGTAGTAGCTTCCACCTGACCATCTCTCTGCTGTCAACAACACTGCCTTTGACTGCAGGCCTGCAAAGCACAGCACTTCTTGGGTGGCATCACGTAGCTTAATGACCAAGTTCCCCAGGAGCCTGGACGCTCAGCACCTTGCCTTCAATTTTCAGTTTAGAGAGGTGAAGGGAGTTGTTAAGATGCCTGACTCAGTAAATGAGGACAGCCTGCTAAAGGGATTTAACAGCACTGAGTCACCCTTCAGAGTTATTCAGCAGCAACAGTGTTTCAGAGTGCTTCCCCCCCTCCAGCCTTGCTTCTTAAATTAAACAGGGATATCAAACACATAGATAACTGCTGATTTCTTGACTTGAATACTGTGTAAATGTTAGATTTGGTCCTGTTTCAGATTTTGAGCTCTCCAGGACATGTACATTTATATTCTTGTGGTGGGGTGTTTTGGTTGGGTTTTTTTTCCCCCTGAAATTCAGGAGTAAATTCAAAGAAATGGGTGAAATTAATTCTTCAAGATGACCCTTCCTTATCTTCTACTGTTATTCACTCAGACCCTGCCCAGGCTGTAGGAATGACGCTGGTACCTCTGTTATCTGGCCAGCAGAGGGAAGCAGAAAGGTATTTTCAAGCCCCGTTGGCTTCCCAGCCTGCTCTCTGCCGGGTTCCTTTTCAAGTCCAGCCAAAATTCACAGGTGCCAATGGCCTCCCGGCCTTTCTGGATCCAGCTTTCAAGCTACTTCCTCTGCCGCTGGAAAGAGGATGCCCATGGCCCCTGTTCACAGTCTTTTGCTGTCTGGTGACTACTTGGTAACCCCAGAACCCTGAAAATTAAGTATATTCAGGATTTCTAAAACTTTGTGTACCAGCTATGTAAAGTAGGTAAATCAAGGAAGTATTTGGCATCTTCCCTCTTTCTTCTTCTGCCTTTGGCATCTTCTCTTTCTTCTCCTTCCTTTGATCTCTTCCTTCTTGTTGTCTCTCCCATCTCAGTGATATCAGGGGTGTATTATCTCAGGACTGAATAACAGCAATCAAGGACGTAAAGGACAAAAGATGAGGGAAAATGATCAAGGTAGAGAAGGTGCTTAAATACCTTCTGTAGGCGCCATCAGTCTGTCTGGTCAGCTTCCAGGAGTTCCAGATGACCTGATGCTAAGTTCTGACTAAAAAAGAAGAGGCAGTCTTCAGGAGCTTCACAAAGCATTCCCTTCCCTTCGAGAATTTCCTGCTTGAAGGGCAGAGCGGGCAGGAAGCCAAACCACAAGCTACACAAGGGCTTGGCTGATTCTTTCTTAATCTTTATCCCTGGAGAAAAGTTACTGCACCACAGAGAGGAGGGGATGCATTAGATCCATTAACTCTAGACTGTTTGGGGAGGGGGAGCTGCTGACTTACCTTTCTCCATCAAAAGCATTTGACTCTTGTCCTCTTCAGCCCAAGCCATTTTGGAGCACATTCCTTTAGCAGGGTAGTCAGGGATAAATGCCAGTACATGAAGTTTACCGTCTTGTAATTTAGGTACCATAAAGAGCTGCTTTGCTGCCTGACCTAGAATAGTGACATGGGTGAGTTGACCCACTTTTGTAGCTGCTAGCTTACCACTTTCTTCACACATCACTGCAGGTACCACTGGAGTTTGTTGAGGTCTATCTGAGGGACTTACCTCACAGCTCAGTGCACCTTACGAGTACCAGATTACAACTCAAAGGGCACAGAGCTGTGCAGCCACTTCAGCAGGGGATAGATTTCCAAGGTGCTGTAGATACTTAATCTCCAGTTAACTTTCAACAACACCAAGGTGATGATGGGC
Organism: Laterallus jamaicensis coturniculus; assembly: GCA_022605575.1. Taxonomy (NCBI): domain Eukaryota; kingdom Metazoa; phylum Chordata; class Aves; order Gruiformes; family Rallidae; genus Laterallus; species Laterallus jamaicensis. The sequence continues at coordinate 6,555,923 of JAKCOX010000028.1, forward strand.
ATGCCAAACCCAGAGCTGGATGCACTGGATGGGAGAAGGGCTCTGTAGCCATACCCCTGACACATGTTATCCTAGAAGGCTCTAATCAAGACCGTGCTGCCAGAGTAGTAACTCCCCTTTACGGGGCAGGGCTGAGCGTGGGACTCCATCCAAACCTCAGGAGGTTGGTCAGCAGGAGCAGCCAAGCCTGGGCAGCACCAAGGAACAGAGCTTGCAGATGCAGTTTTTTATCAGCTGCTTTGGAAACCTGCTGCAATTTTAATAGCCAGTTCTAGCAAACTGGACCAGTCATGCTTTCCTCAGCATAACCCGCTTTGTCGGTGGAGCACAGGGTGGAGAACCTCAAGCATGTGGCAGGGCTGCCAACTGAAGAGCAGAGCAGCACAGTGTTGGTACTGCTTCTAGTTCTGGGGGGGGTGATAGACAGCAGCTGGCTCAGGATCCCTGCCTGCTCCATGAGGACAGGCCCTCAGACCACATCTGCAGAAATCTCCTCCTGTATCTCAGGAGTACCACACAGGGGCTAAACCAAAACAGAACCTAAGTCCCAGAATCATAGAATCACAGACTGGGCTGGGTTGGAAGGGACCCCAAGGGTCACAGAACTTCAACCCCCCTGCCACAGGCAGGGACACCAACCTCAGGCCTGGAGCTACACAAGGTTGCCCAGGGCCCCATCCAGCCTGGCCTTGAACACCCCCAGACACGGGGCACCCACCCCCTCTCTGGGCAGCCTGTTCCAGCCCCTCACCACTCTCTCTGTACAGAATTTCCCCCTAATCTCATCTAACCCTTCCCTCCTTCAGCTTCACTCCATCCCCCTTGTCCTGCCAGTCTCTGCCCTTCAACAAGCTGATTCCCCTCCTGTTCCTCTGCTCCCTTCAGGCACTGGCAGGCTGCACTGAGGTCCCCCCACAGCCTTCTCTTCTCCAGGCTGAACCAGCCCAGCTCCCTCAGCCTCTCTTTGTAGGGCATCTGCTCCAGCCCTCTGAGCATCTTCATGGCTCCTCTGACCCCTCTCCAACAGCCCCACATCTTTCTTGTGTTGGGCCCCAGCTCTGGACACAGGATCCAGCTGGGGCTTCACAGGGCAGAGCAGAGAGGGACAATCCCCTCCCTGTCCCTGCTGCCACCCCTCTGCTGATGGAAGAGCAGCTCTGCTGAAATTCCCAGAGTTGCATCACACACCTCAGCATTTGGGTTATCCTGGCATTCCCATGGCCAAATCCACAAGGATTACATGTAGAGATAACAAGAACTAGAGACCTGGGATCTGATTCCTTGTGGTGCCTTTCCAGTTTCAATGGAAGTGCCATATGGCTGGGTTTTATTATTTTTAGCACTGTAGTAGCACTACTCCACTTGTCCATGCACGTAGCAAGAAACAGCTCAGCTGCAGTAGAAAAACAGACAGGGGAAGCGATTTGCCCATGATCTCACTATAAATCAACAGCATCTTCTCCAGCAGACAGCACTGCCTGCCCACTCCCATCTATTCTTCCCTTTTGTCTACTCTTTTGCAAGACCAAGAAGAGCAAGAACCTCCCTTCTCCCTGCCATTTCTGGTTGTTTCTTAAAAGAGGTGTGAGTCATTCCAGCTCCTGCTTGGATGGTGGGTTTGATTGAACCATACATTCATCCTACACAGGCTTCCAGTTCCCACTCTTAACCTGGCATCTTCCCTGCTCCTTCTTGATCCTGCAAAAACTTCATTCAGCCTCGTGTCTTTGCATCAGTGGAATAATGCCCAAGCTATTTTTTGACTCCATGTTACCTTGTTCTTTAATCTCACACATTTTATTCTCTTTCCTTATTATACCTGTGCTGTTTTGGGGGTGGACACCCAATCGTTGTCAGACTCCAACTCTGAAGTCATCACAACAGGTACTAAGTCACTTCCAGCGACTTCCAGAGTATTTTCCCATGGGTAGCTGGCAGACAAGACAATTAAGTTCACATAATAGTAGAATGCTCTCTGTGACCATGAACTTGAGCTCTTTTTATCCCACATACTGGAATCCTTTCACATTTATGTATGTACAGTTATTTCTTTCACCTTGTATGGTCCCAGACTTCCCAAATCCCACTTTTTCTGGGGATTGACAGAAGTAGGGCACTCTACCAAGTGCCATTCAGCACTTCAGTGGACCACACCTGAAAAGTTGGAGGTACCACATACGACAGAGGCTGGTTTTGATTTATTTGGCTCTATAAATAGAATCCCACCCATTCCTCTTTTTGAAAAGCCCAGAAAGAGAACAGTCAGGAAAGGTGTGGTGCCTGCAAATCATACCTCCTGCCCACATGCTGAATTAATGAGGTCCAACTCAGAGTGAGATTTTTTTAGATTTGCTGGGGCTCCTGGTCTCTACAAATTGCCCTTGTAGACAGCAGCGAAATTTGATCTTCTCCATACTCAGAAACATCCTCTTTTCCCCACAACAAAAGACCTGCACTAAAAGATTATAACTTTGATACAATGAAGACAACACAAAGCACAATTACAGCCTAGAATTTGGAGGTGCAAGTGGTGGCTTGGAAAATGATATGGGAAATACTATACCACCATAATTTAGGCTGCTGGTACATGGAATGCTAGGTTAGTTCTGGACCCCCTAACTCTAAGGCCTTGGCAGAAATAGACTCAATTTGGAACTCATAGAATCACAGAATGGTCTGGGTTGGGTTGGAAGGGACCCCAAGGATCACAGAGTTCCAACCCCCCTGCCACAGGCAGAAATAAGAGATATGATCATCAGTATCCCAGTAAAGGCTGAAAACACTGAAGATGTTTCGTTTAGAAAGGAAGTCAATCAGATGGCTTGAAATGTATGTGAGATAATTAAGACAAATGAAATAGTGAGCTTCTCCCATATCATATAAACCAGAAGAACATCAGCACAAACTTCAAACCTAATAAATTTAAACTTGAAAGAAGGAAGCAATTGTACAAAGAGCGTTCATTTTCCATTGTAAACTGGGATGGTAATTTACCATGAAAACTGGAGCAACAAAGAAATAAAATCATTAACAGTAGTTTACTTGTGGAACTTGCTGCCACAAGGGCCAGTTAGATTGATTGTAAGCAATGGTTAAAAGCTGTTTAGATATATATGTCCACATATGGACTGTAGAGACCATGGCTTTCTTCCAGCACCACTGTTCTCAGAGTTATTCCTAAAAGAATTGGTATGTTTTGGTCTGTGCTCAGAGAGATGAAGGGCAGGGATGTGTCAGGGAAAGCAGCTGTCCCATTAGCATCAGCGTGAGCCTGTGCCTCACTGCATTAGCCCTGGGAGAGGGGTAATGAATACACAGCTTGGTCAGCAAGTGTGATATTTCTCTTGCTAGAATGAAAACTGAGGCCCAGGATTCAACAGCACAGCTTGTCAGTCTGCAGAGATCAACAGCACCTCACTGTCAAAGAAAGGAACCTAAAGACCCACCCCAGAAACCTGACCTGCCTCAGCTGGTTACTCTGCCAAGACCCTCAAGGCCTGCGAGTGCTGCATCTCTAACAGGTACTGGGGTTTGAGGTGCAACCTCAGAGCTGGGAGTCAGGTCTGTGTACCTACAACTGATGTAACTGCCTGTGCCCTTCCACTCACTGTGGAGGCCTGCCAGTTTCTATCAGCTGAGGAGCTAGCCTTCAGGTTCCCTTCCTGAGCCTCCTGCTGATTCACCCTTATGTAAGTCACTTAACTGTTCAGTGCCTGATGCCCTGCATCCACGTCATGGTGACCAGGCTCCTTTGTGACAGGAATTCAGAGTGTGTTCTGAGATACAGAAGATATTAACAGAACACAGTTTTATTAACAATTATCAGATAGCTTCTAGTAATATACACACTAAGGGCTTCTGTTGTCCCTTCCTGTCTCTGTGTCTGGCTGTAGCTCTGATTAGTTTAGTGTCGGGGAAGGCAGCAGGCCTGCCGGCGGCCTAGCCAAAGACACAGGCCCTGACAATATCCTCGTGTTCCCATGAGACAGGAAAAGTTCCTCATGCTGAGAGGATTTTGATAATCACATTCTCAAAACACAGCGGCCTTGATGACAGGGGTACAGACTACCCTAAACCAAGAAGTTATGGGAAAGTACTTGGGAGTAATGGAACACGTTAAGAACCAGCCAGAAGAGGATGGTCAAAACAGCAGGTGTGCAGATGCTTTTAGACATCAAAGGCAAACTAACGATATTTAGCTATAAGATAGGTTTATCAGAACCTGTTATAATCACTAACTAATCAGTGTGGTGTAAACAGTGTATGTCACCAATTAGCAGTTTTTTAGCTTGCCACGTTTGCAGTAACAAATGCCTATAATTGGTGTGATTTCACCCAATAAATGGCTTCACCTAAAATTCATATCGAATTGTGTGTTGCCCATCGCTGATCTCCACACTTTGGGATGGTTTTGTTACTCTCTAGAGGGAGTTTTTGTCTGTCTGTGCACAGCGTGCCTGCAGCACAGCCATTTCCTAGTGAGCTGTCCCCTTTTAAACTGCACTTCAGTGCAAGATGCAGCCACTGTGTGGCGAGGCAGAACACGTCCCCTCTTTATATTTGATGAGCTTGCATAGCTGGTTTAAGACAGAATGAAGATGACACAATTTAATAAGCTTAATAAGTCGCCACTCATCAGCTGAGACATCTTAACTGGCTGTGTGCACGTTCTTGAAGCAATTCAGCCTTTTATAAAGTAATTTGATACGGTTTAAACATCAGCAAAAGGTGTTTTAAACAAACATCTCTTACCTCACAGCTTGGGTGTGCAAAGAGCACACGTAGAGAGCTGCTGAGCCTCAGCTGACATGGGGCAATCACGTCCGCTCACACAACCTATACACTAAGACTGTGAACTTTCTTATGATGACTCACTCTGACTATCTGCCCTGGCATGTTCTAAGTTGATTAAACTAGTTTGCAGGCCATAATTATTTTCTATATCATACTATAATGGATTCGCATCGTATTATTTTTAACATTGTAAGAATTTGCTTCTGGGAACGGCCTTCTTGAATTAATCACTGACTCATGATTTACTGGAGGAGATAATATCTAACCTACAAGAAGCAGAACAGGAAACTATCTATTTAAAAGATGGCAGTGGATGATAATTTATGACTGGAGACAAAGAGACATCTGAGAAGGCAAAGGGTGGCCAGATTCTGCTGGCTTTGCATGGTCACTGCTCCTACTCGGGTGAAAAGGTTTGGCTAGTAACTGCAGGATCTGAGGCAGTGACAGATGGAAGCTGATGAGCAAGGGACAAAAACCTCAAGAGTGAGAAACCAGAAAAGTGTCCCAAGTCATTCTTCAAGCTCTAGGACCAAACTCTCAACTGAAATAAAGCCAGTTAAACATCAGACTGTTGTAGACATTTCACTAGCTGAATGGAGGAATCATAAGAAACACACTGGGAAAGAGCATCGGTCTTCTTGTGCTTGAATCTTACACACAGGCTTCTTGCTGCCTCCTCACTCTTGTGCATGAACTGGACTCTTCCATCAGAGGATTAGCCTGGACTGTTAGTTAGCTAGATAAGAAAAAGCCAGTTTCAGCAACCAATAATAAAAATTTTAAGTCCTGGAGCATGTTCCAGGATAGGCTTCATGCTGGGAATCTGAAGAGTCTTTCCCTTTGTCCCATTCCACCAGGATCCATTCTGGGTAACTCATAGAACCTTCCTGACTCCATCAGGAGAGCAGTTCTCACTTGGAGCATGAAGCTCATTAGAAACCATAGATGAGATGTGTTTCTATGTATATGTGGTAGAAGAGCTGCAATGTGCACCAGAGCACTGATGCAGCAGATAGCTGAGTGCTCCAGAAGAGCAGCATGACCTGCTCCCCCAGGGACTTTTGGCACCTCTGTCCAAGTTAATTAGCTCGGGGACCGCTAGCAGTGTGGTGCAAGCTGCAGGAGGGCACAAACACTCCAGCAGTTATCTGCAGGCTTGAATGAACTGGAATACAGATTCTTCAAGTCCTCCTTAGCTGAAAGCCATCAGCCACAGCCAGAGACACATCTCCTTGCTCTGTAGTGCTTTCCAGGGGCTGCACACAGACGCCCTTTGGTGTCTTGGCTGAGTTGCCTCAAAATCTGTGCTCAGCTGGTGGCTTGAACAAAAGCTGACACATGGAGCTGACATCAGAGAAGTCCAGAGATGGCATTAAACACACAGAGCCACAAATTCTGTGAGAGTTTCAAGTCCTCAGCACCTCTCTAAACACAACCTTTCCATGCTGGGCAGTCACAGAGACCTACCTGCAATTGGTAAGCTGTCCCAGACTTTGGTCCTAATATGCCCACAGCTGTGTGATCTCAGAATCACAGAGTTGTAGGGGTTGGAAGGGACCTCGAGGGATCATCGGGTCCAACCCCCCTGCCAAAGCAGGATAATAAGAGCAGGATGATAAGAGTCACTCACAATGCAGACAGCTGGGGTTTAAACATGGGCTTTCCCTTGTTGGTAATTACCCACAGGTAAGGCAACAGCAGCCCAAAGGCATTCAGAAGCCCTTTTCCAGAAAGAGACCTCTCTGGATTTCTGCAAGCAAAGCAATGGCATTTTGGGGCGGGGGGGGGGGGCTGCTCTTGGAATACCTGCGGAGGTTCAAGCCAGGAACATCCTTCAGTCCTCACACCTTTGGATTGGGAGCTACTGCTGCACTTTGAGGATTTCTGAAGGTGGGCTCTGGTAGAGCCTGAAAATGACACAGGGCATTGTTAGCACCATTCCTTTGGCTAGGAAAGCCCTGAGCCAGGTACTGTTTGTGTCCAAAACCACAAGAGAATTACATTTGGAAAAAATTGGAGAACAGCCTTCTCCATGTACCCAAACCTTGAGCTGGGTGGAAGGATGTTGCTGGTGATTTTGCTTCTGATTCTCTAGGGTGCAGAGCACCATGGCATGCAAATTCAGGTCACTCAAAGCTTCTTAAGGCATGTCAGATCTAAGCAGGTGTCAGGACACTAGTGAGTCTCCCTTCCAAGTGCTGTGGGCAAGCCTCTTTGAATCTCTGCTGAGACAACCAGCCAGAAACCATCCTGATGGTTTGAGTAGCCGTAAGGGATCAGTAGAGCACCCCACAACTCAGCACAAACGCCAGAGGCTCCAGGAGAAGCCACAGCAGTGAATAATGTACCAAGCTCCCCAGCACTGGAGCTGCAAAAGAAATCTACTCCTGGCCCATTGCCTGGTGAGGTTTGGGACCTGGAGTGTGAGGGCACATAGCTTTGTAGCTTATCTTAGGAGTCACACCACATGTGAGTTCTGATTGTTTGATTCTTTAAAATTGCTAATATCTCTGTTTGTTTCTATGCTCAGGACACTTCAGAGTTGCCTTATCAGTGTCCCTCGAAATAGGCTCTGCCCAGGACAGCATTTTCTTAATCCAGAAGTGATTTCCCCACACAGGCCTGTTATACTGGTTCTTTTTCCTTCCCTACACTCACTGACTGACGTGCTCTTTCCTCAGGGCCACTGCTGTGGCCTTGCTTGGTATTCACATCCCTTTCCTGTTTGCTTTGTAGGTCACTACAACGCCAGTGATTCCCTCATCAAGGTGTCTCCCAAGGGTCCAACATCAAGCCAAAGACCTCCTGCCTAACAAAGATGGGCAGATTGACTCCACAGCCCACAACCAGCCACGTGAACCTACCAAACAAGCAAAGAAAACTCCTCCCAGGTAAGTCCAGCCTGGAAGACATAGCACTTCCATGGGACACATGAAAAAGGCAGACATCAGAGAGGTCCCACAGTGTCCCACTCTTTTGCCTGGTCCAACGTGGCCAGTTATTGCCACAGGTTTACAGGAACTGGCTCAGAGGTGGAAGTGTTACCCTGCTCTGCCTTGAAGGGGAGTGTGGGTTGGTAACACCCTGGGGCACTGTAGCAGAGGTTCCTTTATCAGATGATCTCTCAGACATTTACAAACAGTAATTAAACACTGCACCACCCTTATGATGTAGGGATAATTTCTTATCCCCATTTTACAGTGCAAGAAGCCAGAGCACACATGACCTGGAAAACAAAAAGGATCTTTTGCATCCCAGGCAGAGGCTTTAAGCACCAGGCTGTGCATCCCCAGTGCCTAAACTCACCCCCAGAGGAACACACTGGGCACAGTCTAACCTGGGGACTGCTAGGCTGGAATGGTGAAGGATGCTCAGTGCACCTGATGGGTAAAGCACTGGCATCTCCTCATCCCCTGTTGCAGCTGGGAATCAGAGCTGGGAAGAGGCTTGTAAATCTTTCAGGTGTTTCCTTCAAGTACAGAACTGCCATTCCCACTTATTCCATCCTACCACTTGCTTAAAAGAGATTAAAAGGCATGAAAGGAAACTCCCTTCTCCCAAGCCCTCCCCCCCTCAGGATCCTTGTGAGAAGACAAATAAATCTGCCTATCAGCAAACCCTGGGAGTAAATTTATTGTCACCACACAGTGACATTGTCTGGCCTAAGATTAAGATCAACAGTAAATTCCTGACCATGGAAAAGAATGAGAACATGTGAAAGCCCATGGCTCTCCTCAGCCAACAGGTGTAGCTGTACAACAGGTGTAGCTGTACTACATCTCTCAGCAGTTGTATCTTCTGATGGGGGCTTTGTAGGCTGGGAGAGGAGCAATGCCAAGAGGTGTTTGATAAAGACAGAGGGCTAGAGGAAAAGGCACAGTAAATATGAGAAGATCACCAGTTGGTATTATCAGAAAACACACCAACACTCCACACCCAGGTGCTGGGGGCAGAGCCTGCTCCCTGGCCCGTTCCAGGCAGTGGGAGAGAACCAGAGGAGCTCCCAGCTGGAGCCACCTGACATCCAGCCTTGGCTTCAGCACACTCCGGCTCTGGAGTAGCTGACCAGCCAGGTCTCTCCAGAGCCTGGACCACTGCTGAATCTTTGTATTTCACAGTAACAAAGTGGGCTGCCTGCTGCATTGCAGCTGAGCCCCTTTTCCCCCCAGATCCTTTCCCAAAGATTTTGGCTTAGGAGGATAAAGCATCCACTTCCCCAGGGCACTTAATAGAAACCACAGCTTTTATTTCCAGGCATAACACCCCATCAGTGTCAGGCAAGGTCTCATCTCTTTTTTGCTCTGCCCATCCCACCTTGTAGAGAGCCTCCTCTGCCTGGGCACTACAGCCTCATGGGTGACAAAGGGTCTGCAAGCAGGACAGCTCAAACACAGGGCGATGGACAGAGCACCGGTCACAGAAATGATTCCCTGGGCCAGGTAACAAGGGTTGTTTTGGAGCACTCCTCACTACCAGAGATAGCCAAACACAAATGGGAGGAAACAGCACTACTGACCACTCAACATGAAGAAACCAAAGCACAGAGGAGAGCAGAACACACCCACAGAGGCACGTGGACACCTGAGGGCACCTGGCTCGGTACCACATGGCACACAGAACCTTTAGTGAACTGGGGCCAGTAGGTTTGTGGTGAGCACCAGGGGTCTAAATCCTTGTAAGATCAGAACATGATGCCTTCTGAGACCCTTAGATGGGCTAATACCATCCAAAGGGCCACACAGCAGCACTAGAGTTCTGACTGCCAGCTCTTTGTCCAACCTGTCTGTGTTTTACAGTATTATTTTTAAAGGCAAGACTGGAAAAAGCATGTTTGCAGCACACAGGCCCTTAAAGCACCACTGACAGTGTGTCTGACAAACAGGTTCTGTCAGTTCTGGTGCTGTTGGTACAACAGACATTTCACCTGCAATATTTTTCTGTTTGATTGGAAGAGAGGAGCACTGACAGGGAGAGAGGAGGGGAAAAGCCAACGTGACTTTGTACAGCAGCAAGAGCCTCCATGCCCCAGCTGGAGAGCAGCCTTACAGGGCACCTCAGTGCCCCTCCTTGTTCCATACCCCTCGGGCTGTCCTGGCCTCCACAGGCTTCACTGGAGCTTTCCTGATGTAGATGGAAGTAGGAGGTGAAACACATCCTGCAGCTTGTAATCAGGAAATGCCTGGGGAATCAGGAGGAGGGACCCACCCTCAGCCAGGAATGGGTTAAACATCCTACACCAACTTATGGGCACCAGTCCCACCAGCCAGGATCAGTGGGCAGCTGCCTCCCTGCTCCGGGCAGCTCACCAAGGAGCAGGGATGAGCTTTGACCCTCTGACATCAGGGTTGGTCAGAGAGGGGCAGGCTCAGGGACAAATCCTGCTGCAGCCTCCCCAAACTGAGCAGTTCTCTCCTGTGCAGACATAGAGCTCATTGTGGGCTGGAGGAAGAGCTCAGCTCAGCTCAGCCTGGGCGGGTCGCGTCCCTCTGTGCCCTGCAGCCATCTCTTGCCAGGCACAAGTAACATTAGTTTTCCAGTTAGTCACATTCATGTTTCTCACCCTGTTTATTTCTTCCAAGGTTCTTAAGTCACCCTGGGAGGTGACAGAGGCTCAGGGAAAGCAGACAGTAGCTCTTACAGACATACCCAGCTGCAGATTTTCTACCAGCCACAGACAGTGAGAGGACACGCTGGTGCCACGAGTCTCTCCAGAGCCCTTGTGAGAGCACAAATGGGGTGATGGACTTTTCTGGAGCCACATCTGGATCATATCCCAGACCATGCTTAAGCATGCCAACTCCCTGAGAGCCATTCTGCTGACTAAGCTAGGATGAGATCCCCAGCCAACGCCAACCAGGCTGTTTCAGCAAGCAGAACAGCGCTGGCCCAGGTTAGTCACAACAAAGATTTGCTTAAGGATGGTTACCAGTTAAAGGGGAAGGGAAGGGGCTTGGAATACCTTCTGTAGAGAAATGCCATCTTTCATTTTCCTCAGCCTTTTATGCCAGTTTGATTGGAAACCCAGCACAATCCCACATCAGCACATGAAGAGGACAGGGAGAGACCATCACCACAGACACAGCTATCCATAGAGTCTTTGCTGGGTAATCTCTTTTCCCCTCTAGCCTGAAAAGAGGGGAAGAAAATTCCACTAGACTCCAAACTCCCAATCATTATAGAGAGGTGACAGGAATGCCCATTCTGTACAGAACCATGCTGTGCTGCACCCCAGTGAGCAGAGCTACAGGGTGAGGGCAAACCCCTTCACGATTAAACCAGCCAGTGGCTGATAGAAAGCAGCAGCCTGTTTGTCACCACTGTGTCCCCAGCAGCTGGTGGTGCCTGGGCTGGCTGGAGCTGGGCTCTCAGTGTTTTAGTACCTGTCTCACCAGTCAGAGATTAATTATTCAAACCCCAGGAACTGCACAAGGAGACAGGTGAGGAAGCACAGAGGGGACCCTGCTGACCCCATTTCCACACAGTGGGTTTCATCTTCCTCTGCCTGATCCCCTCTGATTCCACCGTGGTGCCAGGACACCTCCAAACACACCGTGTGGGTGTCCCAGCAACACACAGGTGCTGCTCTTCCCTTTATAGTGACAGGGAACCACACCACACACCCTGAGATGCTCAGCTGCTTGGCTGATGATGCAAGGAATGAATAAGCATGAATAAAGACACAGAAACTGGGTGTTATTTGTAGAAGTGAAGAGCAGAGCCCTCCACCCAGTGCTGGGGATACCAGAGCTCTTGCACAACTCAGCTCACATGCTGCTAACGTTTCCTCTTTGCTTTATGCATCTCTGTCATTGCAGATGCTTATTCACTCAGACAGAGCCCTCAGGAAGCAGCACCCAGCACCCAGAGCAGCAGCACTGGGACACCAGAGGGGGTTCCTAGAACAGGATGTCTGCCAAGCTCTGCAAAGCACAGGCTAACCCACAGTGAGCCATCCTGCCCCCAGCCTGCCGGGGTTGGCTGGCTGATGGTTCAGCAGCTGATTAGCGGTACTTGTAACTGCCTATCGGAAGATAATCATTAGCTGAAGTTGATTGAAAGTTTTGTACATGTTGAGTAATTACTGCAATTAATGGGAGTTTTGAAAACAAAACCAAAACCAAGCCTTTCTCTTGTGCTTTGATCTGATAGAATAAAGAGAAGAGAGGTGCTGGAGAGGAGCGCCCTTAGGAGACGTTAACTCTGGCAGGGAGCCCTTTCCTGTCCGGGTAGGAATACGTGAGAAGGGCAAACCCTGCCCCTCTGCTGCAAGCTCAGAGGACAGACAGAGGGACATTGGGTTTGCCACGGCAGCAGAACACTCGTCACACCTCCAGGCGTGGGCCCTCCTCTGGGTACCTTTTACAAACCAGTTGACTTGAGCGTTTCTGACTGGAGTCAGCACAAACCAGCTGCCGACTGTCCAGAGCAGCCGCTGCTCCAGAGGAAGCTGCTCTCATTTGTCAGCACCAGCCCTTTTACCAAACACAAGCAGGTTCATACTTTCACACGACCTTTGCTCGCTCAGAGGTGAATCGCCTTCATCGCTCCTATCTTAATCTTCAAAAGGAACTGGTGGGCTCCGGGCAAAGAGTCAAGAATGCTTTCACATATTTGGGAGCTCTGCTTTACGCAACCGCCACAGCAACTCGCCTTTGCTCCGAGGGATGAGCGATACTGAGCCAGTCAGCAAAACACCCACCCTGGGCAGAGATGTGGGGGGGTGGTGACTGTGTCTGCTCTTACTCTGGAGTGAATCAGGTGGCGTTTCCCTGCACTCAGTGGAGTTAGTGTGATTTGAGACCTGACAGAGGCAATATTACCCAGAACCCACGCAGGAAAAGTGCCTGAAAGAAGACTAGATAGGGGCAGGGTAGGGTGCTGGACAGACATATGCAGCTCTGGCCAGGGCTGTTCTTTCCCTGCAAATCAGGCTGGGTTTGGAGCCAGCATGATGCACATTGTTACAAACCCAGCTGAATTCATCACTGTCCTGGAACCCAGAGTTACCAGTGACATGAGTTTTGCTGTTGTAAATTAGGAGTAACACTACTAGAATCGATGGAGTTAGTCTAGTGAGAAGAAAACCAGGTGGGTAGTGCATTGTTTACACCAGTAGGAAGTTACCCCCAAACGCAGACCTTCGAGCACCTAACGGAGGGACGAGAGGTGACCGAGGGCCTGTAACACTGTGTGCACCCCCCAGCCCTCCCAAACCTGTACTGCAGGGCAGAGCAGCCACCTCCACTACCAGGGGTGTCCCCAAGGCCCCAGCTGCCACCAGCACACCCGCAGCACCAGCACTGTGCAGACACTTGGCCTAAGCTGTCGGGATATCCCAGCTCCATCCACCTGTCTGTACCTACTCACGCCTCTCTGGCAGCATGGAGCACACAGTGCTGGGTGCTCCCTCTCCCACCAGCAGCAGGAAACCTCTGTTCTTACCTTCGCAGCTCGTCCACGAAGTCAGGCAGGATCAGTTCACCCTCCCCAGGACAAGGCCGATGTGGGAAGTCCTGGGGCAGAGCTCTCTCCAAGAGCAGCAGAGTCCCTGTGCCTGCCTGACACAGGAGGGCGACGAGGGGAGCTGGAGGATTTGCACCCATTGATGCTCAATGGGGGATTCTCCATTTGCTGGGACTTAACTGGAGCTGAAATCCTGCTACAGCACCACTGGAGGCACAGCCTCATGAGCTAACAGTGAACCAGGGAAATCCCACTGGAGAAGGAGCTTATGATATGCAGGAGTACAGAGTTCCAGGGGAGATCTCCAAAGGTTGATAAGCCTTTAAGCTTATCTGAGCTTCATCTTAGAGGCCCTCCTCATGATAGTAACGCTTAAGCAATCCATAATTCACCAGCCTGATGTGTTTTGGCATCTCAAACCCCTCTCCCCAGCAGAAGTAGAGCCACTCACTGTTCCCCAGTTGTGGGAAGCAGGTACATCCCTCTGACATGGGCAGGAAAAGCAGAGGATGGAGACAGAGGAAGGAAACAACCCCTCAGGTTTAGCAGGTCAGGGGATTAATGAGAAAACACAGGACTTCCCTCAGTATTTGTTACCTACCTGGGAAGCAGCTGCAGATGATTGTAGCACAGGGTGAAGGGTGGGGGGCTGAGGGGCAGCAGGTGTGGGGGGGTTGAAAGCCAGCGCAGCAGGTGGAGGAAGGTCACACCAACCTGACTCCTCCCTGGAGCAGAACTGAACCAGGGTTTTACTTTTGGGCTCGCATCAAATGTCACCAAACCTTCATAACGTAATCCCTCTGTCGAAGGGATGAGCCCAGAGCTGCTCAGTAACCTCTGCTCACCCACAGTACCATGAGGGCACATCTGCTGCAGCCACCAGAGAACCAGGAGGGAGCCCAGCATGAGGGAGGGGAGGGCTTGGGCAAAGCCAACCTTGTGTCCCTTCCTGTGCCTCTGAGGTCACCTCCCTGCCTGGCCCTTCCCTGCTCCAGAGCTGGGTGAAAACAGTTCCCTTTCTGTCTTTGAACCTTTATTACTACAGAATATCCAAAACAACAAAACCAACAACACAGTTACAAAAGGAGTTCACGGAGAAATGTGAAGCAGCCTGTGTTTGAAATGCTCTGTGTCACCGTACTGAGTCCAATATAAAATAATGCATATTTATAACATATATAAAATATAAAAGGAACAATACATTGGAAATGTATAAACAAGGGCTATGGAGGCCTTCGTGGTATTTACAGTCAAGGATGCAGCAGGGTGGGGGCACAGGAGCAGTGTCCCTTCAGCGGTGGGTGCTGGGTGCACCCGTGAGCGTCTCTGGGGCAGAGAGAAGCTCCGGGCTGGGCTCAGCCCCCTGGAAATGGTTTGAAGGTTCTGGTCGGTTGGGTTGGGAGGAGGCCAAAGCCCAGGGTTGGATGGTTCCCAGGCCAAGGCCCTCAGCGAGCAGGGGCAGTCCCCTGCCTCTCTGCGACGGCCACGCTAGCGTGGCTTTGTGTTCCCAGCTGTGAAACAGAAGGTCAGGCCCATCGCCAGAAGGGAATAAAATAAAATAAAAAATAATAATAATACACTCAACAGAGAGAAGTTCCATGTTCACATCGATAACAGATCTTCCAAGCAGTGTCCGGCCCGGCCCCGCGAGGCCGAGCCCCTCCCAGAGGCAGTGTATTCAAGTAAAGGCAACAAGTTGAGGCACTAGGCTGAGCTCTGTTGGGTCAAACTTGCCGGCTTTGAGAGAAGTCCCAGTAAGTGCTGCCTGCGGCTCTTTATAGCTCCTTCAGGATGATCTGGAACTTGTCCTCTGCTTCCACCATGTCCAGGAGAAAGGCCATGTGGTTGCTGTAGTGCTGGATGATGTTGTTGTCCATGTTCACCAGGATCCTACAGGAGAGGGAGAACGGCTGGGTCAGGTGCAGCACATGGAAAGGTTTGTGGAGGGGATGGGAGGGATGGACGTTGCTGCACCATCAGGGTCCCCAGCCATGGACTGGGAAGAACACCACTGACAAAGCCTCTCTGAAACATCTCCAACACAAAGTGCCCATTAACAGTTGCCTTTACTGCCCTGTTATTGACCAGTGGGGTGTTAGCACAGCCGTGCCCTCGCTGTCTGCCAGTCAGGCACATTGACTGCTGCCAGGCTGCTCCAGGAGGCACAAGCAGAATCAGAACCTCCAATCTCCTGAGCTGGAAGGGGCCCGTAGGGACCATCAGTCCGGCCCCACACAGCCCAGCCCAGCCAGAGCTGCACTGAGCGCATCGTCCAGACGCTTCTTGCCCTCAGCCCAGCTCGGGGCTGTGACCCCTTCCCTGGGGAGCCTGTGCCAGCGCCTGACCCCTCTCCCAGTACAGAACCTCTTCCTCACACCCAGCCAAACCCTCCCCTGGTGCAGCTTCACGCCGTTCCCTTGGGTTCCATCCCTGGTCCCTAAAGAGAGGAGAGAGATCGGAGCTGCCTCTTCGCTCCCCTCAGCAGGAAGCCACAGACCCCATGAGGTCTCCCCTCAGCCTTCTCCAGGCTGAACAACCCCAGGGACTCCAGCCTCCCCTCAGAAGCATCCCCCATGCCCAGGCTGCGTGGCTCAGTGCCCCAATATGCCACCAGGAAACGTCCTGCTGAGCTTTTCGCAACCCTGCCCTCGACATGCCCAGGCCCAGCGTTTGCTACGCAGGCAAATTAATCTGGATTACAGCAGGGTGTGAATTGAGAGCAGAACTGCTCACTCCTCACTCCTCGCCCGGGTGCTTGTAGGGGTGCATTATTCTGAACAAGCAGAGGCTGCTTTGGGAGCAGATGGAAGCGGTTTGGAATAGGATTCCCTCCTTCTAGCCAGGACAACCTCCCCGTGCAGACGAGCCCTGAGCAACGCCTGCGAGGCCTTTCTGCAAGGAGCACACACGAGCAGGCTGAGCACCTGCAGCCAGCTGGGCCAACCAGGGGCAAATCCCTCCCCGTGCTCAGGGGCACAGCTCCAGCCCTGCTACAGATCATACAGCTTCACTGGCCCAGCATCAATTCCACAGAGACACAGGGAGAAAGAAACATTTCACCAGCTGATTTAAAGCCCAGGCTGCAGTTCTGTGCCAGACCAGAGCCCTTCGGTACTGTAAGGGCAGCAGCAGGGCAGCTTTGCATCACCCCTGTAAATCAGAGGTGAAATTTGTAATTGTTTGGAGGAAACAAAGAGAACAAATTATCTTTCTTTGCAGAAAGCACATCCCCTCCAGGTTCCTGCTGGGGTCATTAATGGGGCAACAGCATTAATTGTGTAACACTCTGCAAGCCAAGATTAAAAAACAAGAAAAGAAACAGCTGAGCCTCTAATGAACCTGAGGGCTCTACGAGCACACACAGGGCCCTACAGCCCCTCTGGGGAGCCAGCACCTTGGGGGTCAGCACAGCCACACCGGCTTGCAGTGACCACCTTGCCTGGCTGGTCGCAGGTCACAGCCGCTCAGCGTGCCCAGGCTTTGGAGGTGAGGGTGGGAGCTCTGTCCCCGTGTCTGATATGGTTTGGTGGGAGCTTCAGCCCAGGGCTCAGCACCGTGCTGCCCCCCAGCAGAGCACAGAACGCTTTACCAACAGGCCATGAGTTCTGTCGCAGCACAGCAAGGGAAACATATCCCACCCAGCACAGGAGAGGCTCAGACACGGGGTCTGTCTCGTCCAGGGGTCTTCCTGGTGACTTAACCAGCATGGCTGCATCGCACCTCCTGGCACTGGACAGGAGCGGTGCTGGGGCTGAGGGGGACAAGGAGTCCCCAGCCCCAAGCCCAGGGAGTCTGGTCCTCCCCAGAGAGACAGTGCAGGCACCCAGGGGTGTGTTGTGACAAACAGCCCTGCAACAGAGCTGCTCCTCCAGCGGTCTCTGGCTACGTCAGCGCAGGAAGCTAAAGAAGTCACCTGTGCCTCTTGCTACCGTGCTGCCATCTGATTTCTCAACCACAGCAGATCCAAGGGAGTGTTGATGAGGAATCCAAGCCCTGCATTGTTTTTCCAGACCAAACCTCACCAAGATATGAAATCCCTTATTATTGCTCTTGAGTCACCCCGAGATGAAGTTCACGCCAGTGAGCTCATCGCACCGTGAGGCGCATGGCTGTGACAGTGGGTCCTCGCCCGCTGCGAATCCAGGGAGTACCACTGAGCCTCACTGCTTTACCCCAGATGAAGATCTGACCCTCAAGCTGTAATTACCAAGAGAGGATTGTTTAGGGTGGGGCAACAGGCTAAAATTATTCAAGGGAAAATTAAATCTGAGGGCACAGGAAACAGAGCCTGACCCTGCCATCGTGCCCAGAGAAAACCTTCTTTGTGCCCCCCTCTTGAGCAGTGAGGTGCAGCATTGGGCCTGTCCAGCTTCCCTTGAGGTGGGTGTCAGCTTTATTTGTTGTTTGATTTCCAAGGGTTGCCTTTTCTTCTCATTAGATACCTCTTTGCTCCTCTGTTTTGGGGAAGAGCCAGAAAGGACACCTGCCTCTTCTCCCTCTCCATCATTATCAAACAACATTCACTCTTATCAGATCAAGTAATGAACAAAACCAAAGCAAAACAAAGTTTAGGTGGCCTCTCCCCTCCAGCAGTGGCATTTCCTGGTCCACCTGCAGACTCATCAGTGCCTGGATCTCTCTTGCCCACAGATGCTCAGCGTCAGCTGGCTCAGAGGAGCTGCTGCCTGGGGACGGGCTGATGACCGGTGATGGCCACAGCACAAGCCACCACTACAGCTGCCACACCTGAGTTCTGGCTCAGTCCTGAAGCTGTAGAAATAAACTGACAGCCCCCCTGCCCTGTCCTTCACAGTTGTTCTTGCAGAGCAGACCTGAGGCACTCTCTGCCCGAAGGGGCACGGGACAGCCCCTCTCTTGGGGCTGCCAGTGCTGCTCATTTTCTCTGTGGAGAAAATGTCCACTGCTGGGGCAAGTGGATGAGGAGCATCTGGGAGTGCTGAGGGCCCTGCGCTCAGGAACAGGCAGAGAAGCCCCCTGACAAATTCAGATACCTCCCTATGGCCCACCCATCACCTTAGAACTAGGACCTCATCTAAAATCCCTCCTATGTGGGGAAAGGTTGCTCAGTTGTGGATTCAGAAGTGAGAGGGTTGTACCAGCTTCCCAGTTCAGCGACCCCACGTCACAGCAAGAAGGAGAGACCACTGTCTCTCCCCTTCCAAGCTGCACTCTAGCTCTGCTCCCCTTGAAGCAAGGCAAAGTCCCATGGGGATCAAGTTATGATGACACCAATGAGCTGGAAGGTTCCATCCAAGGAGCTTTGGGACCTTCTCAGCTCACTGTCACCAGAAGGCAAATGCAGGAGCAGAGTTTGGGCTGACCCTCAGCTCCCAAGGACTCTGCTCCTGTGTTGTGCTACACAGAGGAACTCTGGGGTCTGTGCTCCTGAGAATGGCCAGGCTGTGTAACACAGACCTGGCACCAGCCCTGCTCTTCTGCCTGTCTCTCCCCATGCTCCAACTCTGGAGCAGAGCCAGGAACAACAATGAGTTCATCTCCCAGGCAGTCACTGCTGCTTGCAAAGCCTGATTACATCTCGCTCGCTCTGCAAGAAGGGCTCTGGCTTTAGCCTTATGAAAAGAAGCTGGGGAGTTTATGAGTCGTTGCCTTTCCATCTGCTGAAGGGAGAACTCACTGCCAGAGATGGGGACAACCCAGAGCGAGTCCTTCAGTCTAAGAAACATTTCTGAAAGCAGCACTTGGCTCCACACCAAGCCCACCACCCTCCTGGGCAGCAGCTGGTCCTCAGCCCACTCCCCCTCGGCCGTGGGGGAGATGCACACAGAGGATCAGCCACTAATTACCACGACCTTGCAGTCACTTGAGGAGCCATTCCATGTTCCCTGCAAACCACAGCCCCCACCCCTGCAGAGCTACACTGTGTCCCACCCAAGCATCACAAGTGGGACCTGTATTTCCATACAGGGGTGCCCAGCCGCTGGGATCCAACACCTCCCAAAGCGAGTGGGAGGTTTCTCCCGCTGACACCCCAGCTCTGGGGATGGAGTGGCAAAGTGGGGAGCAAACGCTCCCCTTTCAGACCTCCCCTCTTCTCCACCTGGGCTGCCCATGCCCCAGTTCAGCCAGCACAGTCTCTTTGTGAGCCAGGGACATTCAAGCCCTTGGTTTGGAGACACAAACATTCCCACCTCTGCGATGGCAGCAAGATAAGTTCTCTACAAGCTCAGGCTTTCAGAGACACAAAGGATCACCCATTAAACCACCCAGACAATTCCTCCTTCACCCAACTTCCTTTCCTTGGGATACTTTACACTCCAAACAAATATAATACCAGCAAGCTTTATCCCAAATCTTTAAAGCCCAGGAAGATCCAAGTTTTATATGCTCCAAATAGCAGACTCACATGGCTTTCCTTTTTATTATCTCATTAAAATGCTGTTCCAGCCTATGGCAGGGTACCAGAGAGCATGGGGGGTTTAGGGGCCCAGCATAAAACCAGATGAGAGATTAGCTTACCCTCTTTTGCATTTTTTGTAGACTTTATAAATGCTTTCTTCAGGAAGGCCGTATTTTTCTGAGATCTGTGAGAGGAAACACAGCAATTCTTGGTACTTGTAAAAGGAAATTCCAATGATAAACCATCAAAGAGAACACTGAGCTGGGGGGATGCAGCAGAGGATCCCCCCCTCCTCCCCTTTTACTCAAGAAGAAAGAGCTAGAGCAAGGATGTGAATGGGATGATATGAATGTCTTGCAGTGGGTGGATGGGCCTGGCCTTGGTTTCTCTGTCTGACAGCTCCTGCCAGGGCAGGAATCTTGGGGAAGAAGCTTTTTCTCTCTCTCTCTCATTCCCTGGCCTGTTTGGGGCTTGATGCTTCAACCCAGCAGGCACAGAGCGCTGAGCTTCTCCTTTGCCAGTGCACCCAGAGGTGAGAGGAACCACCCAGAGGGTCTGGGTCTGCTGTGGGTGCAGCTGATGGCAGCTTTTGCTCAGGTTTTAGCTGATCTCTGAGGTTTTCCAGCAGATCTCTCCTAGGCAAGCACCACAGTTACAGTGCTGGGATGACAGGGATGTAGCTGTTGCACAAGCATTTTCTGGAGGGGGTTTTGACCTCTTTGGGGGAGGGAGAAGACGGCAAAGAATCCTCTGTGCTGGTATTTGTCAAACTCTCTATTTTTAAAAGTTTATAAAACCAACAGAGCTTAAAGCACAGCAATAAAGGCACCCCAAATCTGGGAGGTTTATTGTTTGTTTCCTTCCCAGGAATCTCCCAAGAGAGGTGTGTTATCAGAGGTGGTGCTGATAATCATCACAGAAATATGCCTGTGTGCTCCTCAAACACAGGGAATTCCAGCACAAGGCCAGAACTGGTTTCAGATTGCACATCTCCAGCCTTGGGAATGGAAAGGCTGTTTTACAATGGAAAATATGAACATCTTGTCACAAGAGGAGACTTATATTATGATCTGAACAAAACACCTTGCCATAAGGTGTGTTCTTCCTGCTGCAGCACTAACACCCCCCCCAGCTCATGCCAGGAGCTGTGGGCAGAAGTCACCTGCTGCTCACAGTTTTCCATTTCCATCCCCAAGAGAAAGCAGACAGGAGATCTGAGCAGCCTCACACCCACCCTCTGAACACACAGAGTCCTGCTGCCCTTTTATCTGCAGTGTGTTCATGAGCCACAGATATTTTTTTACAAGACTTACAGCTGTTCTCAGGCCCTGGAGATCTGGTGTCTTCAACATGAGAGCATCAAACACTTCCTCTGACTCCCTCCTCACATACAACAAGACTGGAAGAGAGAAAGCACAGCAGTGAATCAGGGCTCCTTAGGGCATCTCCCCATGGCCTCACGTAACTCAAATGAGACACAACATTCAAGAGGAGTCCCCATCCCAGGAGTTACCTCTCTGAGGATCTTCTTCCTTGGTTTGCTTTGGAGGGATGGGGTCAAACTCATCTGTGAAGGAGGCACCGCTGCGCTTTAGGGGCAGCCTGAGGAGAGGAACACAACAGGCTTGAGAGGACAGAACAGCAGCAGGCCCCAAGACAACACCAGTGATTGAGCTTGTGATTGAACAACCAGTGACCCCTACAAAGCTCCAGCAATTCAATATTGGTTCTGTAATTACAGCACCAGAGTCTGACTTCCTGCCTAACGCCCCCAGGGACAGCAGGGAGCCTGGGGAGTGGCTTTGGTGCCACATCATAAACAAAAGCCCTCTGCACCTTCATGCCATCGTCTCTCTGCTGGTGTCATGAGACAGTGTTTTGAGCCTGGGGTAAATGCTGGTTCTCCCCACTCCTGACACCTTACAAGGGTGATTTCTGCTTCACCACAGTTCATTTTGCAGCAGCATCTGCCTCTGGCTACCCATCCCCATCAGCAGCAGCTCTGGAAGCTTCTATTCCCCTCTCCCCAACACTGTTTCCAGAAGAACCCCAGGACAGTCATGGACCAGACCCGTGCTGGAGCGGCTCGCTCGCAGGGAAACAAACGTGTGTCTGTGCTCCTGCAGCCCTTGAGTCCATCCCAGGCCAAAGTCTACCACACATTTTGACCCTCAAGGGCACCAGGGAGACACCAAGCTGTGTCACTTTGCACCTCCAGCTCTCTACAGCTTGTGGGTATCACACAACCACGAGAGACCCGAAGAAACAGAGCAGCTGATGGGTGGGGAGTCCCAACCGCCGCGTCCTTACCTGTTTGCAGAGTTGGGAACAGCAGGAGGGAGCACCTGGAAATGGCAAAGAAACATCAAGCTTTTAGTTTGCACAGAATCACTGTGTGCCAGTGAAGCTGGGGGCACATTTTAAACACCATTCCCCCTCCTCTTGGTTCCTATACAATTAAACCCAGACACCTGTATGTGTTTCTGAGATTAAATGAAACCTGATAAAATGAACCCATCTGGATTCTCCTCCTCTGCCCACCAGAGACCTGAACACACAGACCTAAAAGCAGGTTAAATCTAATAATCTGCTTGGGATTGAGGGCTGAGTCTCTCAGTGGGTTGTCTGGTTGTAAACCACGTTCTTCTAGCCACTGGTTTTGATGCTGAGGCCTCAGTAGAGCAGCCACTGCAGGAGGATGCTACAGGATTGTCACAGGTGCCTTTTCCCCTGCTCTTGAGAAACAGGGACCTTGTTCCTTGGGGAATACTGATGAGCTTTGATGGATGCTGGGTCTGGGTTTTCTCAGGCTCAAGGGGACAGAGAAGGGCAGAGGACAAGTGAGAGATGTGCCTCTGCCACAGGACTGATAGAGTTGCATTTTCCTACAGTTTACTTTCTGCTGATATCTTTGCTGCTGTTCCAGTTCTCTGTGGAAGCTGCAGATGATACTTATGAACCACAGGAATATCTGGCTGGAAGGAACCTGGAGAGGTTATCTTGCCCATCACTGTTGCATGACTATCTGGGCCACTCCTGAGAGCTACGTCTTCAAGTTCCCCACATTGCCACAGAAGTGTGGTTTGGGTTTTGGTGTTTTTACACAACACAAGTCATGTCTGGGGGCTGGATCAGTTTGGAAATGATGGGGGTGACAGATGAGGGCAACAGGGTGGTTGTTTTTTGAAGGGACTTACCGTGCCACACCTCTGCAGGTTTGAAAAATGGACGTTGGGGATAAACAGGACTGGCTGGGTTTCCAGGTCAGTCTCCGGCCTCAGGAACGTGATTTCATTCCCTCTGAAGCCAGAGAGCAAACAGCCTTTCAGACCTACAGATGGAAAGTCCAGTTCATCTCAGTTCAGATGGCATTTTAAGAAGCAGCTACATGCAGAGAGGGAGAAGCACCTGCCCATGGTCTCCCAAGAGACAAATTAGAAGAAAGAGGGGGTACCCCTGCAGACCCAGCTCTTCAGGGCATGGCCATGCTCTCCCCATCAGGGACTGCTGCCTGCTGAGACCCCAGAATTCAGGGAGGTTGGTTACTATTAATCAAGGGCTTTGAGAGTCTTGCAAAGACATGACTGATGAGCTACTTGTGAACGGGGCTGCTTTCATCAGGGTTGGAAATACCCAGGGCCAGATGTTGTGGAAGCTAACAGAGAAGCCTGGCTTTCAACATGCTCTGCATGAGGTACCACACACCAGCACTGACCATTGTTATTGGAGTCCAGGCACTTTCCTTTCCTTCTGAACTGTTTCCTTTCGTCATCCCGCATTTTCCTCTCTGCTCCCTGGGGGGAAGGGAAGGCAAAAATTAGATCATTGACAGTTCTGACACTGGGGAGAGAGGGTTTACTGGCCATCTCTGGGAGGTAAGCATGCTGAGGCAAAGGCAGCCTTCTTCTAAAATGTTCATCTCAGAACCCTTCTACAGCCCATCCAGAACTTGCTGATACTTGTACATTAAAACCCAAAAATCCTGACAAGAGCAGCTGTGAGAATTCACTCCATGGGAGGACATTTGAGATTCTCAACTCTTCTCTTTATAACCTCATCAAAAATAGAATTTACTATGAGGCACAATCCTGATAGGGGGGAAACTTGCCAACAACCCTGTTCTACAAAAGTCTCAGCAGCACAGACACATCCTGCTGCCCGGTCTCCCTCACCATACCTATCCTCAGCCCTGACCTCCAGGCTCCTCTAAACTCTCCCAGTCTGTTTTCTCTCTTGGAGTCAGTGGCCACCAGTTTCAAATTGCTCCTGGACAAGCTGGTGGAGAGGCACTTGTACCTTATCACAGAATATCTTGATCTGGCAGACGGCGCGGTGCACCAGCTGGCTGGTTCCGTTGCCGTAGTCGTAAGTGTCTATCTGGAGGTTGAGTGGGACACCTTTCACTCCCTTCTGAGAGGAGAAATCAGTGCTCAGGCAGTTCACCCCAATAAATACCTGCAAAATAGGAGCAGTGATCAGTACAGCTTGTTGGTGCTGAAAGCATCATTCTCAGACAGCAATGAGAGCAGTGGGTAGGAACACAAGCAGGTACTGAGACACCCTTCAACCACCCAGCCTCAGCCAAGGATGTGAGCTGTTGGTTTCCCCCCCCTTCAAGAGCAACCACCAGTCCTTCCCAGCCACAGTCTGCCCTGCACCCACTGCTGCTCTCTATCTCTCCATCAACTCTTAGGCCACCCACTCCCACAGCTCAGGCAAGTGTCAGACCAAGCAGTCTGCCAGGGGATGTTCTTGCTGATATTTCTGACCCCTCACTTGAAGGAGGGACCCTCAGACAGCAGTGCCCTGGAGGAATGGAGGAGGAATTACAAATCATTGGAAAGAAATACTCATCAGGCACTGCTCTCCTTTATCACTAGGATGGTGTTACCTCCAGGGGAAACCTCTCAAGAAAAGCTGAGCACAAATCTAATCCACACTCTATCTCCAAATTACAAACTCATTTGTGTGACCTTGAAATTTCCCCTGGACTCTGGGGACAGGTTTGCAGCTGGAGAAGCTCTCACAGCTCCCTAAGCAGGGCTCTGGCTGAGGATTTCAGCCCTGAAACCTAACATCAGACCTACTCAGTACCTATATATAGAAAAGAAAACCACTTCAATGTGGCATGAAGTTTAATTGCAAGAAGAGAAGTAACAGGTGCTCCAGACAGCCCAAATACCTGACCCCTCCTGCTCCCAGCTCTCTGAAGTCTCACCTTTACCTGCCCCCAGCCAGCACAAGGACAGAGTTTCTGCTAAGAGTTAAATCCAGTTCTGCTGAGGTGCCCCCAAGGGCTTGCCACATACCTGACATATTTCCATCTCTCACAACTTTGCCTTGAAGACATTTGTTAACCTCTTGGGTTGTAAAAGACCAAGGTCGCCTTTGGGCAAAAAGAAGGGCTTATTGGGATCCCAAAGCAAACCTGAGCTTTCCCAAGCTCTTTGGAGAGATGGGCTATTTATGCTGGCCTTTTATTTCCTTTGCTACTTCATCTTTTTCCATACCTTCCTCAGTCCCCAGACTGGATACAAAGTGTTAACCAGAGATTGAAGAGATGCAGAAGAGGCATCAGAGCTAGAAAGATGTTGATAAAAGCTTTACAGATTTTAAGGTCAAAAGGGATCTTGTGACCTGCCTGGCTCCCTTCCACATCACACAAGCCACAGAGGGGTGGTCAGTCATTTCTGCATCAAAATGCTGTCTTGAAAGGAGGGGTTTTGTTCTCTAAGCTGTGGTTTATTTAAATAGGCTTCACCTACATGTGGGTAGAGTCCTGATCCAGGCTGCCTGCTGCAAAAGGCTTTCTTCAGCTATCCATCAGCACTAACAAAACATCTCTGAGCCAGTCTCAGGCATACCCAGAGTGTTTATTAGCTAATGGCAATGCTTAAACACACAGAGAGGCACAGCGTCCTTCCTCCCTGTCCTGGCAGACAAAACACTACCTGGGCCCACTGGAATGGAGTTGTTTGGATTCAAAACTCTCCCTGTGCCTCAGCTGCAGAGCAGGGAGGACATGCCTGGGCTGCCAGAAAGGAGGCTACAGGTCTGTTGTGGTCTGAGGCTGCCCATATCCCTTCCACAAGCAGTTTGTACCTTTGCTTCCTCGTGGATGTTCCACACGAAAGACAGCGCGTTGTAGGCCAGCTCCTCGATGTTCTGCACCGTGTTGAAGTTCTCTTTGCAGTCAGCTGAAATGAAATGAGGAAGCAAATTACAGTCTGGCTGCAAAACTGGTCACATTCCCCAGGTTTCCACTCCCCAAAAGCCACCTCTCACTGACTCTGAGGCTAAAGGAAGCCTTTAACGTGATGGAGGCCATCCTTGGTACCACTGGACAGACCATGGGGACAGGCTGGAGACGACTCGTGGATGTTGCCATGGGAGCAGGGATGTAATGCAAAGTCAGTGCTGATCACTTCTGAATTCAAACTGTGTCCCACCCCTGAGCTGTAGGGTGCTCAGTGAGGTGCTCAGCTGCACAGACACAATCTCTGCCTGGCCCAGCCTCACACACTGTGAAGCCAGGGTGGTGGCAGTGGGGAAGGACAAGTGGTACCACAGCCTTTTACAGCTCAGATGCCCAGACTCCAGGAGGCCACAGGTGACACCTATAAGAGCCAAAATAATTTAGCAGTTTGTGTCTCTGATGGAGGCTCTTATCTGATGTACCCTGGGCTCCTGGTGTATGTCCCTACACCTGCCAAACACCATCTGAAACCCCCAAGAGCCAGAAAGGACCTGAAGCCAGCAAGCAGATCAGCCTGCTCATCCCCACTCATCCCCAGGCCAGATCCTGGAGCTCAGCTGTGGTGCTGTGTGGAGCCAGAAGGTACCAACTCCACCCAGCCATGGCAGTCAGACAGCCCTGCTCATACCAACATCGATGACTCTCTGCTTGGCCGTGGGCTGGCGGGAATGCCAGTGCTTCCAGAACTTGAGCTGCTCCGTGGGGATCTTTTCATTGTCAAAGACAATCATCACAACACTCTGAAACACAGTGAAGATGTGCCATGTGAGTGTACACAGCAGCAGCGGAGGCTGGGACAACCTAAACAGTCATTTTCTAGACATTCTTAGTTTCAGGAATCTCGTAAGATTTGAGATGCCCAAAGTCTAAGCCCTAAGTCCCACTCAGGATTGGAGAACCAGGGTTGGGAACTCAAGCTCAGCTCAGTCTTAGGGTGGCTCAACACATCCCAGGAGCAAGGTAGGGAACCTCCCTCTGAGCTCAGAGGTCTTCCCACCAAAACCACCAGCCAGTCCCCAGCTAGGGAGGCTTTTTGTGCATCCCTGACCTTACTGTGAAAGGTTCCAGCTGCCAGGTAACATGAAGGCTGTTGCTGTGCATCAGAGGATTAGCTTGCTATGACTGAATCCATCCCATTCATTGCTTTAAGCCAACATGAGCCACAAAGCCATTACTCTTCAAGTTCAGCTCTGTTCTCAGGCCAGTACAATTGCTGGATGTCTGATTACAGCATGTGTCAGCAGAATTGTCAGCTTGTCTCTTACCTTCACTTTATTTGAGGACAAGTGTAAACATTTGCTGTCTCCAGCTGTCCGCAGCGTGATGGGGTAGAACTGTCCTTTGTTGAGGTAGGCCATGGGAGAGTCCCCAGATTTGATGTGAATGGCTTTGGGTGACCCCAGAGTGTATTCAAAGTCACTTGTATGGAACAAAGAGAGAATGACAAATAAGCACACGCTGCTGTCTCACTCCCAAAGCAAAACAAGGAGACCTGAAGGTTTCCATCCACGCTGTACACACAGGAGCCTCTGCCCTGCTCCCCATCTCACACACTCCACTGGTTGGGATCGAGCACCTCCCAGCACAGCACATAGTGATCCTCCCCAACACCCTGGGGAGCAGCAGTTCTCATGTATCCTCATTTTACCCTCTGGTTTTGACTTAAAAAAACCCATTGATGTAACCAGTATTTTTCTGTGGATGGCTACAGAACTGTTGCACAATCAAAAGCCCAAACCAAACAGAAACAGGGACCTGTGACAAGACTTTCAAAACATCCTAAACTCAGATTCCTGTCCCTAAATTCACACCCACAAATGGCTGACCTGGGAAACCCACGTCCTCATGGGTCCTGCAGACACAGGAGGATGTGCAGGACACTGACATCTGCTTGTTTATGCAGGTGCTTGAAAATGGACTTAAAATGTGCCTGGTGTGCAGCAACTTTAGTCTCAACAGAAAGGATCTGTAGCATGGTGCAGAGGAAGGTGCCACTGTTGATAAGCACATTTAAAAGCAGACCCCAAACTTCAAGCCCTGCTTGAAGGGCATCCACCAGCACCTACAAGCATTCCAACCACAAGGCACAGCTCAAGCTGTTTTCTTCTGCAAGGAGTCTCTGTGAGCCACAAGCCTTCACACAGACCCTCTGAGTGCCCTGGAGTTAAGATCATCATGGTCCTATATAGTCACCAACCCATGTCTTTTTCCTGCTCCACCTCCCCTATGGGCTTGGCAACTCCTCTATCTAGAGCCAGGAGAGTCAGAGAACTTCAACACACAAATAAACAGCAAACAGAAAGTGCTTTGCTCACCAACAGGAGCTGCTGTCTGTGTGAAAAGCCCCACGTCCGACAGCTGAGTCACCGAGTCAGGAGACTCAGGAGCCAAATCAAAAGTGGCAGGTGGAATAATGTTACCTGCTCAGGTATGATGTGGTATCTAGAGCAGGAGAGCTCTGCCTGAGAGAGGGGTGGAAAGGAGGAAGAAATCCCTCTCATGTTTTAGGAATGAGATGCAGTGACACCTTCTAACATCAAGGTTGACTAACAGCACTAAACCCAAAGTAAGAACCTAAACTTTAGACTAGGAGGAGGCTGCTCGTCACCCTCATCAATCACCATCATCATTCTCTCTGTCACTGAGCCCATTCCAAGGAGCTTGTGGAAAGGTGGTGCAGCCACCTGGATCTATCTGCAGCATGGGAAGGAAGCAGCACTCCCTGGGAAGGGGCTGTTCCACACAGCAAATGCTCATGGGAGAGACCTCAGTGCCACATCTGCTCTCATGTCTCATCAAGGTGCTGATGAGACTTGACCAGTGGAAGCAGTGGCCACTGGATTTACACCAGTTTGGCCACCAGAATACAGTCACACACCTCTCGAGCTAAAAACACAAACTCTCCCAGCTCTCTGTCTAGTAACTTGACTTTAAGATGGGTTTGACTCCTTTGCAGCAGAACATTTCACACTCTAATCCCTGCTTCCCACTGCAAACACTAAAACTCATCCCTGCTTTGCATCTAAAAGGTCATGGAACAGCAACTTGCTCCTAAAACACCAGGGAGACACAAGGTGACCCTGCAAAAGCACGGCATGGACGTGTTTGCAATGGGCATTGCCAAACCTGGCACTGGGGAGAGGAAAAGGATGCAGTCTGCCCAGGAAAGGGACCCCAGAGACCATGGATTCGGAGTTACCTCTTAACACCATCCGTAGCGTAACTCTCGGGGCAAGGTGGCTCTGGCTGGGGTTTGAGGATGTCACTGAACAGCAGCGACTGCAGAGAAGTGGAAACAAACCAGTTCAGAAGTAGAATCTTGCATTGCTTTGTCCACACACCTTCTCCCAGACATTGCAACAGAGGCCACAGAGAAAACATGGACCCTCATTTCACAGCCTTCTCATGTCCCAAACCACTGCAAACACCCTCCCCCCAACAATCCAATGGGAATGGCACCCAGCTCTAATGCAAAAGCAAAGCTCCCACTGACTCCAGCATGAGCAAACCCCAAACTAGAGGCAGCCTCATGCAGTACCCCCAGGCTGCACCACCAACGTGCAACCCACCAACAGCTCTGACCTCCTGGGGATCCTCTTTGAAAGTGCTGTCTGGCTGCCACCGCTGCTGCTGTGGTGGGGCTACAGGGAGGGTCTCGAAGAGCGAGTTCAAGGAGCTGTTGTCATACACATCCCCTGGGGGGACCATGAAGTTCTCTGGGGTGGTGTCCAGCTTGCTAGTGCCTGGTGGAAGCATGGCTGGCTTGTGAGGAGCAGGGACGCCTTCAAGACTTAAGCCATTCTTCTTCTGTGGCTCACAGTATTCCTGGGTCATGGAAACGTTTTCAGACAAGAGCTTCATGAGATGGGCTGAGCCATCGAAGGATGCAATCTCTGGGTCGTACTCCATTCCGTGGCAGTGCCTGGTGAAGAAAGGGTCCTATCTCAAACCAGAGCAGAGGGTGGACAACCCCAGCAAGCTGTCACAGCAAGAAGCAAGTGTCTTGATGTGCTGCTGGAAGCAAACTGCAGAGTCTGGCTGCCAGGTGACCCTGAGTCAGCTGTGTACAGCTCCTGCTTGATAGGGGAGATCCAACAGGTCCATGGATGATCTCCACACACGCCTCCCCATGCAATCAGCAAGAGCCAGAGGTGTTCAGCAGGTAAGGGGTGATCAGAAAATATGCTTTAGGCATGGTTTGGGGCTGCAGATCAGGGGCCTACATCCACCATTTCTTTCTTCAGGCTATTAAACACTCAGAGCAGCAAGGACAGTAAGAAGACAACTGCTATTTGCTCTTTCCGTTTTGGTCTTTTTAAGGGTCATTGACACTGAAAGCTGGTTTTTTAAATTTTTTATTTTTTTTTAAAAAGGAAAGCTGATTCTTTTACAAATCCCCAAACTCCAGGAGGTTAGGAAGCAAAACTCCCAGAGAAGAGGAGATCAGTGAAAAATTGGCAGGGCTGCAGGGCTGGAAGTGAGATGTCTGGCCCAGAGTTCAGAGCACTTCAGAGCAGAAAAGGCTCTAAGAGCTATCAAGACATAAGGCCAGGTACAAAAAGACACTCCATCCCTTTGTGCAGTATCCCAAGAATCAGTCCCTTCTGTGGCAGTGACTCTGCAGCCCCAGCTAAGCTGGGAAAAGGTGGCTTACTGTCCCTGTTACCATGCTCAGAAAACAAACCAACCCCCACATTAGCAACCTGCACACCTCTTGGCAGCAGGAGCTACCCCCAAGGGAAGTAAAGCTGAAGGAATAGCTCCCACCCACTCTACTCTGAGAGCTTCATCTTCAGATATGTGCTGAAATTTCCATTGTTGATAAAGAACATGTCCAGGATGCAGGGCCTTTCAGAGAGAGGAAAGCAGCTTAACTCAGCTCCCTTATGAAGAAGGAACGAAGTATCGTTCCAGAGGCTTATCCTGTCAAGGTAGTTAAAAACAGACAACCAGAAAAGGTTGCCAAAGTACACAGCATCCAGGAAGGGGAACTGAACTCATAGTGGCAAATGAGCCATTAATTTAATAGTTAATTATCTGAAAACCTCAAAGGACAAACGGGAGTCACTGGAAGAGAATCCTGGGAGACTGGAAGCAAGTAGAACAGAAATCCTTATCAGCCTAATGAACAGAAGAATTGGTCATTCCCTTCTTGCTGCCAATGCCTAAGCCCTTTCCCCTTTCCAACAGTCACAAAGTAGGAAATAAAGGCAAATTCTTCAGCTGCTGCAAATCAGTGCAACTCCTCTGAACACAGCTAGACAGATCCTCAGTTGTGTAAATGGGTGTAGCTCCATTTATACCTGCTTGGGATCTGGCCTAAAGAATTTTAATATATGTCTCAGGGTTAATAACCTCCACTGTTGTTAGTAATAACACTGTGCTTTGATGTCTATTTTATGCAAGCTAAGAGACCCATCATGCATGCAAGCAGCTGCAGGAGAATGAGACAGCCATAGAGAGCAAAAGATGAAGCTAACCTCTTTCCTAGTTCGTTGCGTCCCATCATACCAGATGGAAGAATCCTCTTCTCCTTTGGGACCTGGAACAAGGCACACAGAGAGTTTGTTTATTGGTAGATTTTATTAATGGAAAACTGAGGCAAAACGAGCCTTTTCTGTGTAGGAAGTGAAATCCCATAGAGAAATCACTAGCTGAATAATAAACTTCAGGTGAGGACATGGAGGACATGGGCTCTCCTGCTTGTTCTGCTGTGCATTCCCAAGGCATCCTTAGGCAAGCTGCATCATTCTATTCTGGGAAGGATTTTAAAAGCACCCAAGTGAATGAGAGCATCAGGCCTGTTGGTTTCAATTTGGGCTAAATTATATCCACCTTTCTTGAAGCCCCATCCTACAGCACCACTAGAAATGTCAAGATCCTAAGGTCTGCAAGGCACCTAGCTATCCCAGCCCCAGGTCTCTCAAAGCATTCCTGTTCCTTATATGAAGCTGCTGGGTAAAAAATCCCACCAGGCTGAGATTAAAGACACCCAGGTTCAGTTTTCCACCCTGTTCTGGGTTCCCTCTACAGTATACTGGTGTTTCGGGACTCAGTTTACCACCTGTGCACTGAGGATAACAGTGGCACTCTGTGCCTGGGGGTGTTACATGGTTCATTGCATAAACAACATGAAGAGCTCAGGACACAGGTACTCTCCTAATCCCCTCCTAAGGTGGCTGAGCACATATTTTACCTTCACACTTCTCTTTTGGAACAAACTCCCCCAAGACACCCAGCCCCAAAGGGAACGTACCATGTAGTAGTCATAGAGCAGGCTCAGGGCAGCCACGCTGTCATCATCTCCGTTCACCCGCATCATAGCTTTGGTGGCTGCAGTCAAGGGGTTCTCTAGGTAGGTTTTCCAGGCTTCATCTTCATTGGTGTAGGGGAATTTCTGGAAGTTCATGGTGTCATTCTTCATCAGACGCACAGATCTAAAGCTGAGCCAGACAGAGGAGATGGAATGAAGGGTACCAATTTTCCACACCACCCAGCTGAACATGGGAAGGGCTTCCCAAAGGCACTGCTGCAACAGGGGAGGACAGCTTGGAGGAGCACAGCTTGGAGGAGGACAGCTTTCCTGGCCCGTAACTCCCAGAGACTTTGGGATTACCAATTCTTCTGCCTGTAGCCATGTACAAAATTAGGCCAGAGACTCTCCAGCGGGGCCATGCAGAGAGACAGCTGTACCTCTGCATCCCTCCTCCTGCCCCAGGGATGCAAATCACCCAGGCATCGTCTCAACTGCTCCTTCCTCAGCAAGCACGCCTCCCAGCCAGCCAGATCACACACCAGCAAGGAGGGATGTTGGTCAGTAACTTGAATGCAACACGATCAGGAGACTTTGCAAAATTGTTCCTTGAATTTGGGGCCAAATCAGAGCAAACACAGTGTTCTGAGAACTTGACCTACCCAAACGAACCAACCCCCCCCCACCCCAGTCATTTTTCTTTACTGTAGTTCATGGGTTTTAAATTGAGTTCCAATCTAACATAAGGTGGGTTTTTTTCAATCACCTGTATATGATTTTACTTAGAAGGAGACAGGCAGATCACAACATCCTCCCTTCCACTAAAAAATTCCTGACAAAGGTGAGGCTTGTGGGACTACGTGAGCTGAGAAGCAACATACCATAATAATACCCTGCCTGTCCTTACTTCTGGCACTTTCTCCAGGTCTCTCCATCTGACATTAATAAACTGTCAGACACTTAATTACCCAAACATTGGTCATCTTTCCTTTTCCTCCAGCAAATCATACTGGCAGCCAGCACAGAAGCACCTTCATGCATTCCCTGGGTCACATCCTTCAGCCATGTGTATATGCTGTCACCACAACAGCCTATTCAGCACAAAAATCCAAGCTTTGTGGACAAAAAAAAAATACTTTCTCATCAAAATGAAAACTTCCTGGAAGGACAGACTGGTTTTTTATTAGTGGAAGAAGTTTAAAAAACATATAAGAAGAAAGGTTGCTTTGAATCCCCAAAGCTGCCAGGAGCAGAACTTTTTCACTTGCTGATTATTTTATGGAGGCAAAATAAATCTACAGGAATTTAGGTAAGGACTGCTGCATTTTAATGGCATTTTATAAGGAATACATTGTTTCCACTAAGCTACTCTCCATATGTTTATACTAAGTCCTGGGCTAGACTTTTAAGTGAATCATTGAGAGAACAGTAATTCCTCTTGAAAGGAATCTGGCACCTCTGAAACTCCCCAACTATTGCTAACCACGACATACTGCCAGCAGGTTTGGTGTGAGCTGCCCACGCTGATAGGGTGAAAAACCAGGTGCTCAGCGGATGCTCCTGGGCTGGAAAGGGGAAGGGCATGGAGGTGGGCCTTGGATGGGGTAGAAGATGCTGGTCCATCCTCCCTGGCAGCTCCTCTGAGATGACTTCACTCCCACACCGATCTCTCACATTGCCACATCTCCAGCTGGGAATACACTGTGCATGGAGAGGTGTGAGGATGCTCCTGGATCAAACTCAGAGCAATCCTCAGCTGAGGCAGAGTGACAAGCCATCCAACAGCACACAGCATCTCCCCAAGCAGTGCAAGGGCTGTTCTGTCCCTGTCACCTTTTTGTTAGAGAATATGTCACTTGCACACAGAGTCCCCCCACATGAGAGCTGCACACACAGCAGAGAAGCTGGTAACAACTCTGCCAATGGCCCGAGGCACCCAGTTCCCACTGGTTTCCATGCTCAAGAGGCAGCGGGCACCTGAGCTCAGGTTGGTACAGAGAGTGGCTGCTTCCACCTTACGGTTCTGGGCACCCCCAGCTCCCACCACAAGCTGCTGGAAGGGAGATGCCAAGGTTGCTCCTCTTCTCCCTCGCACACACCAGGATGATGCACGAGCAGCAGTTTCACCCTCTCATGAAACTTCCACCAGGTGTTTTGGGAGTTTCGTTGTCTTTAGCGTTTCTCACGCAGCCCTCCCTCCCCGTCAGTGCCGCTGTCTCCCAGGAGAGCAATCGGCATGACTCAGATTTCACTGCTGTCGACTCGGCGATGGGCTGTTCGGTCCTGTCTGGGCAGGAATCCTCACCCGCTCTCAATCCGATTTTCTCAAGGAAGAATAGGCATCAACAGACCTCACTCTCAGGGTGAAACTCAGCTCCTCTCACTTGTAATCAACATAGATAAACACACCGCGGGTAAGATGTAGCAACAAAGTGTTCAGGAGCTTAAAACAGCATAGATATGACCAGGAAAAACACTTTGGAGCTTTATTCTCCCTAGCCCTGAGCTGAAGCACTCCTGGTTGTGTGACTGCTCTGCCTCCCTGCCTGGTCGCTTTGTACAGCCACTGCATCCATGAGCTGCTGATGGTTTAGCATTTTATCACCTGCTCTGCGCTCTGGAGGCAGAGGGCAGTGGGAGGGGTGTGCTTGGGTTCTCCACCACTTGTAGCTGTGCCCAGTTTATGGAGAGGACAAGTTTGAAAAGTGTCCCAGGAGCCTGCATCTCATTTTCACCCGTGGCTCCCTGCTTCACTGAGCATCTCTGGTTGGGGTGCCTGCAGACATCACAGCCTCAGCTCTCTCTGCTCCGTGCCTCTGCTAGGAGAAGCTGTCCTGGTACAACGTAAGCCTGTCCTACCCTGGGCCTGGCTTACTAAAGCAGCAGCACGTTCCTAAAGGTGTACACTGTGCACTGAATGGGAGAGCTAAAATGCAGCACGCGTTGCCCTATGGTATGGCTGTTACAAAGCAGCCA
This sequence comes from Laterallus jamaicensis coturniculus, assembly GCA_022605575.1. Classification (NCBI taxonomy): domain Eukaryota; kingdom Metazoa; phylum Chordata; class Aves; order Gruiformes; family Rallidae; genus Laterallus; species Laterallus jamaicensis. The sequence continues at coordinate 6,591,047 of JAKCOX010000028.1, forward strand.
ACTCCAGCAGAAAGGAGGGACCAGAAGATCAGCACAGCAACATTTTAGGCTCCTCCAGCAAGACCTGTTGGTGGGTTCAGTCAGGACCATGTAGCCTTCAGAAACCACCAAGTCCTTGAAGGCCAGTGAGCTGAAAGCACGGGGACATGGCAGCTCCTCCTCCGAGCCAGGAGCTGTGCTGGTCCCGGTGAGCTTGCACTGATTCACCCAGTTGGGGACTCACACGAAGGGCACATGAGGGGGGTTGCATATTTACCCCATCTCATTTGTTTTCCTGAGTTCACCCGATGCCCAGGAGTCACTGAAGTAAATGTGAGCTGAGCTGCGTGAGTCGCTGCAGGTAGAACTCTGCAGCTAGGACAGCTCTGCAGATCAGACATAGTGCAGACTCCATCCCTCCCTCACCCTTCCAGAGGCTGGCCCTCCTCTGACCCTACCCCAGAAGGTCAGCAGGGCTACCCAGTATCTAAAGAAAAGGGGATCTGGGGAGATAAGCAGATATGATGACACTTTAGAGGCACCTTTTTGACACCAGATGCATTGCAGTTGACACAGCTACAGCATAACCCTCACGTCAGGTTGCTCCTGCGGCCTACTTCCAACCCAGCATCAGCAATCTGCATGAAGGAGACAGGCAGGAAAGAGCCCATCCAAATCCAGCTCCAAACACACGTGAACTTTACTTTCCTCGCTCCCTGCGATGCCCCTTCCACGTGGCCATGGCGTGTTTGCCCACTGCAAACTGTCTGCTCCCTGTTTGGCAAAACAAACTTTCCTTTGACACGAGGACGGGCTAGCGAAACACAAACACGTGGGCCTCACCCCGCTGCAGCAGGGCCCGATTTCGGGAAGGGAGCAGTCTTGCTTGTTTCCAAACAGTTTAGAATTCAACACAAGGTGATACCAGCCCCCTTTCCCCACTCCATCCCACCCAATCTGTTTCCTCTCTTTATCTGCCAAGCCTTCTCCAAGAGCGGCCTCCTGATGATGAATAAACACTAATATTCCTTTAGCCTTTTGTTGGGTTTCAGCGGGCGGCTTTGCCGGCCTTTAGGCTTTGGCTTTGTGTTGCTTGTCTTTGTTCTCTCCCCTATAACGGCTCCAACCTAAATATCAGCCATGCCAGATGGTGATGGCTGCAGAGAAACATCACATTTTCAAAGGAGCAGAGAATCCATAGCAACCAGCGGCAGGAATTCAAAGCCACAGAATAAAGACCCCAGCCCACAGGACTGCAGCGATACCCCAGGGAATCGTGGGGTTTTGTTGGCTCTGGTTTTGTGCCTTGCACTCACCTCCCTCTTGAAATAACCCCAAGAGTTCCCCAAAAGCCTCTGCTCAGCAGCATGGGGAAGGATCACACTGTGCTTCAGAGAGCGGGGCCGATGAGGAGTAGTGTTAACCATGACTGCTTTCTGTGGCTTGACATTTTAGCCTGTAAACCAGGCCCCCTGCCAAGGAAAGAAGAGCATCCCACAAAGTGACCTCGTTACTAAATCCAAACTCCTCAGCTAAATTCTGGTTTCACCCTATCTTTGCAAGCTTAATAAATTAAGCACATGCAAAGCTGATGTAGCAGCACAGCCATGGGTAAGCATACTGCCTCGGGCCCAGACACAAATCCAGGCAGAGAGAGAACCAGGAACAAACCCAACAACCAAAAAGGCAAAAAGAAACATGACAAACACAGGGACTCACGATGAAAAACGCTGCCTGCATGCCAAGCACAATACAGTGTCGATATACAGGCGTCATAGGAGACCACTAATCTCACGGACCATGACCTGCACCGTCGGCTGGACTGACATATTTTCTCTGGCAGCTGGATAACAATGTGGCCTCTGTCACTGGATTTCTTCAGGGGCATTTCAGCTGCACCATCAGCCTCAGGGCAGTGCAGTATGTTAACTCTGCACGACAGGCAGATGTTTCCCAGCCACCCCTCAGCTCTGTTTCACCCATAAAGACGGCACACGAGCCTCTCTTCTTCCTGGAAGCAGGTGTGAGACACGCTAACCCCATCACACTCTGCCAGCACCCTGTGAGATGCGCGCAGCAGGGCACTGACCGGTGGTTAGTAAGTGCAGAGCATCCCTGGGATGGAAAGAAAAGGGGCCATTGGGAGCATCTTTGAGAAATTGCTCCTGTTTCCCAAAAGGAGCTGAAAGCCCTCAGCATCACTGCATGCCAGCAGTGCTCAGCACCACCCAGGATGAGGGGTGAGCTGTGCAGCCAGCCGTACAGCAGGAAAGGTGTGGTATGTCCCTGCTGGTGGGATGGAGGAGGGTGGGGACTGGGGTGTTGTGCTGACACTCAGGGAGATGGGATGCTGCTGAGCGCCTTGACTGAATCTCCCACCCCAACTCTCCTGCTGAGCTGAAACCAGTCGGAACAGTTTGCAGGCTGAATCGCTGGATCCAAAGCCTCATGGAGCCAGACAGATCTTCCAGGGACAGGTGGAACCTGGGTAATACACAGGGGCCTTGCCTCTCTTCTGGCCCTCTTGGGTTACTTACAGCTCTCTGAGACCCACACCCCCAAGATCTGAGCACAGCATTCTTCCCTTTTTACACCAAGCCTTACTCCCCACTTTTGAACCTATTTATTGTCACAGGAGGAGAAACTGAGGCACGGGCATTGACATTCAAATGACTTATCCAAGGCTGCTCAGTGGAGATGAGAGAACAGACTCAGACCTGAAGCTCTGCTCTAAACCTCACCAGCATTGGACTGGTTCCTGCCTTTCTAGCCCGAAGGGCTCCACCAGCCGATTCAGTGCTGAGTGATGTTTGGGGGACACCGGCTGGTATTGTGTTTTACCTGATAACATCACCCTTGAGGTATCCACCCACACAATCGCATTTCACAAACGATTGGGATTCGCCTTTTAGTGCCTCCCCTGCCTAACAAAACAAATTACAGCACAGAATTAGTTTGCAGTTCAGGAATTATGGTGGATTTTTTTTCCCAGAAGCCGTTTATGGTGTCGGATGCTCCAGTTTCGAGGTGTCCTGTGTTTCAAGGCACAAAACCCAGGCCCTGAACAATATCTCTTGAGCACCTGCTACCACCTGGCACCTCTGAACTCTCAGGCTGAACTTCACTCTCAATTTCCATTGCAGACAGATAAAGACACCTTACGTATACGCGTATTCATGAAGGCAAGCCTTCACCTAACACGTAAGACACGCAGCCCTTCAACCACCGTGAGAACGATCACACATGATGAGAGGAGCTTCACAGCTCCAAGAGTTTGGGTGCTTTCAGTTATCTTCTTCTGTTTCCCCACCCCCAACTTCCACATCCAAAACCCCAGTTGCTGGCTATGTTTTAAATTCTCTTCCATTCACTGACTCCAGGAGCTGCGGCTTTTAAATGAAAAAAAAATAAAAATTAACAGTTTTTTCAAGATTTGGATTAAAAAAATACCCAAAGAATGGTAACAATAAAGGGATATGAAATCTTTCATGACAAAGTTTGTTTCTTTTTTACTGCTCTGCAGGTAATCTGGTTTTAATCTCATACTTGATGATCATGGGTGATGTGTCGTGTAGCAGAGCCCAGAGGCACTGACTGAGAACAGATCCCAGTTTTACTGGGGTTTCTACTCTTCCCTCATCACATCCCACCAGAGAAACCTGCAGTAACACACTAGATGCTGTTACATATTTCTGTGTGAACCTCAGCACTCGTTTAAGAAAGCAGTGAGAGCTGAGATTAACGTTAACCTCGTGGGAGTTATGCCTCGAGTCTCAGACTTCCTACGGGCCCTGAGAGCCAACGGGACAGTTTGGCCCTCCCATTTTAGGTTGGGGTGTGCTGATCTCTTCCTACTGCCTGCAAACACACTTGGCACCTGGGTGTAAACTGGCTGAAGGTGGGTGAGGTGAATCCTCCAGTGAGTTGCTCAAGAGGATACACAAAGCGTGTGTCAGGGCAGGACACTTGACACAAGCCTCACGCGATGCAGCTCGCTCCCCTGCCCATTAACCTTGCCCCATCTCTGGCAACAGCTCTACCTTCTTCAGCTGCACCATGAGATACAGCCATGGTTGGCTCCCCCCTTTTGTTTTCCTCTCTCTTCCCAGCCTGGAAGGACTTTTCAGGCTGGCCAGATCTTCTAGAATGTGCTTGGCTGAGGTACTCTCTTCATACATTCTAGCACATTCTGATTCAGGGTATCCTGTAACACATGTCGCCCAAGGTTGGGCAAACCTTTTGCTTTGCTGTTTAACAACAAAACCTTAGCATAATATGTTTCAAACAATGTTTTTGCCCAACAAATACAATCCATCCAATTCTTGGTACAACCCTGTTCAACAACACGTTTCTGGAGAGCGAGCATCACAGGCAGCAAAACCAGGATGATGATAAAAAAAACTTGGCACAGGGGGTGACTGGCACCCAGGAACCAGGTACATGGGTATGTGATGCTTGCTGCTTTCCTCTGTACACTTGTGGCTACGAACACTCTGGGGACAAGAGGGATCAGAGCTACCCTCACCCACACCATAACCGCAGCTACCAGCCAGAACAACGCAACTCCTGAAGGAGTAACAACAACCAAGCCATCATGCTATCTTCTTTTCTGAGAAGCCTTTGAGACTTGGGTATTAGCGATGGAGTCCCAGCCAGAATGTAATCCTATTCCACTGCTGAACCCATTTCCACCTGCTGCCTGTGTCATCCTTGGGCACACACCCATCGAGGACCCGACGTGCTGATCAGGGGCAGTTCCCTCCCAACCAGGTTGCAGGTGCAGCGTAAGGGCAAGCACATTTTCAGGTGAATACTTTACAATGATCAACAATTTATACACCAGAGCCAACAAAGCAGGAGCAGATCCTCCTCAGGGTAACTGTCTTTATTCCCCACATTTCCCTGGAATCACACCAATGTCCCAATCAGTTGAAAATGTGACCCAAAGCATCAAAGCAGAGATACTATGTAAATGCTGTTTTATCTCAGCTTTGAGTCTAGAGTTTATTCAGAAGGCTTTTACTCCTCTGCTTTTACTTGATTGTTGTTTCTTTAATTTACAAATCTGTCTTTCTCTTTACATAACTTAAAAAAATAGCACCACTACCACCCCCCCCCCATACACACACCCCATCTCCCTTGAAAGCGTACCTTGCCTCAGCACGGTTATCCCTTGTGTGCTTTCCTGCCAGGGTTTTACAAAAGGGCTTTAACTTTTCATTCACCAGGAGCATAACTCAAGTTTTAATAACACACCTTATGCATGACAAAAATTTGCTTCTGGCGATCATGGTTTCGACCACAAAACCACAACTGGGAGTAACTCCTGGTTAACTCTTTCAAGCCCACGCACTGCAGAGTTAGACAGAAGTTCAATTTAGAAGGCTATGGAAATGATCAGTTAGAATATTTTATAATAGGCAAAACATCTGATTCTCTCATGCCACGCTAGTGTCTTCCCAGTCCTTTCTGTGAAATTAAAGTAGGGAAGGGAAGAGGTGAGGTTATTCTCCCTGCTGTTCTGGGTGAGAGCATCACTGCGTGGGGCTATCACAGCTCACTTCAAGCGAAGTCCATTCGGGCACCCACCCTCTCTGCTCAGCCCCATCCTCCCTGCACCCAGCTTCTCTGGATTGTGTCGGGAACAACGGGCAGTGCTGGACACACGGACGGGGCTGTGCTGGGCTCTGTTCCCAGGAGCCCCTTCCCTGTCGCTGCAGCCCGGTCTGGGCGCTTAGCCAGGGAGACAGGGAGACACATCCCCCCCCTCCCCCGCCCCGGTGACCCGTTTTCCCCCGGTGCCCGTTCCCAGCTCCCTGATCAGCCTCGGGGAGGGAGCAGTACTCGCGGGGAAGACACAGACACAGACAGACACAGACACAGACACAGACACACACACACACACACACACACGACACGCTGTGCTGCTAAGCGTCCCTCCCCGGAGCCCGCGGGCCTTGTCCCGGCCCCGTCCGCACCCCCGAGGGATTCCCCGGGCTGCCAAGTGTCCGGAGCTTCCCGGCGGGATGCTCTGCCCTTTACCTTGGGCACGCAGGAGCTCGGCCCAGCCCGAAACCGGAGCAGGCACCGAGAACAGCGTGTCATCAGGCTCCGAGGCTGGGATCTGCACCACAAGAAGGGATGCTGCGCCCAGCAGCTCCCCTCTCAGGTGGAAGGCGCAGGGGTTAACAGCCCGTTAGTAAGAGAAGCACCAGCCGTGTAATTCCCCGGGTAACGCAATGCCCCAGCCCTAATTAGTAACACATCCATCTCCCTGCGCCACGCTCGGGGAGCAAACCGCGTGGCCTGACTCAGGATTGAAAAGCAGCAACTCGAAATCACCCAAAGAGTTCAGAAAAGGCAAGTTCAAGCCACTGATTCTTAATGGATCCAAGCAGAGAGATCCCAGGGCTTCCATAAAACAGCAATCAGCGCTGCGCCTTCGCAGGGTTCTTAATTATTAAGAGATTAGCTGTCACAACACCTCTGTCAGGCTTGTCAACACATACAGCTACAGGGTTTTCTTTCAAAATACACCTTCTGAATTCCAAAATACACCTTCTGAAGCACCGTATCTGTACACTGGTGTGTAGGTGGACATCTATTTCTTGATATATTTTATTATAGACAGTTACTTCATATAGGATGATGTACCTGGACTGACAGCAGCACTCACTACCACTGCTCAGTATTCCTCCAGCCTTCCCTACCCCAGAATCACAGAATCACAGAATCTTATGGGTTAGAAGGGACCTCAAGAGATCATCGGGTCCAACCCCATCTCACACCAGCCTGAGACATCTGTTCACCGTGATATCAGAGGCACAAGGCATGGTATGCTGTGCAAATCCCTGCCATCAGCATCCAAAATCCAATATATTTTGAAGGACTCAATATTAGAAGCAAGAGTTACACAGGAGCAATAAAGGGTTAAGTGTTTTTTTTCTTGTCTAAAAAAACCCCAGCAATCAAATAATATGATCAATTGTCATACTTGATAGAATCATCATGTGAATCCATCTACTTTAAAAAATAAACAAAACCCAAACAAGGAACACCACACAAAAAACTTCACCCCCAAAAATACCAGAAACTTATCCAAAACTGAGAAATACATTGGAAGGTATTTTCTAAGGGAAAAAAAAAAAAGACCTCAAAGGCTGGCTGTGGCATATGTCAGGCTTTGCTAGCTAGAGGCAGGACAGACTTGCCTCTAGACAGAGACAGAAACCCCATGTGTCAAATTTTAGTCACTGGGGGGGGGGGAGGGGGCATGAGGAATGAAAAAATAAATCATATTCCTGATTTTAAATAAATCATGTTCCTGATTTTAAATAGTAATATTAAGTAGTGATTCCTCCTAGGAGCAGCAGCAAGTTAGTGAGGAACAGACAAGTCTGCAAAACGCTCCCATCTCATTCTTCTCCTTCCACTCACAAACAGCTGGACCGGTGGGTTAAGCCAAGGACTACTTCGTTCAGACCCAGAGCTCTTAAACAAGCCCCAAAAGAAACACTCAACCTTTACACAGAGGAGTAGGTAAATAGAAAAAAAAAACCATCCCAACTCTACTTACTCAAGTTCATTAGACATATTTCCCCCAGGTTTCCAAATCTTTGCGGACAGTAAATCCTGATGACTTCTCTCTTCTAGTACCTGCTCCAGACAGACATCCCCTGTGAAGTGTTTGATTTATGTTGAGGTTTTGCGTGCACAGGTATTTTGCTGACAGGTCGGTTGGCAGGGCGCAGGGATTGGCTGCCGGCACAGGTGCCCTGGGACAGGTACACCCAGACAGGTGCAGCTGTAACCCTCTGTATGCCGGCCCGGAGGATGCAGGAGAGGAAGGTGGGTGGGGAAAGAGGGAAAAGCCCTTGGGGGAAAAAAGATAGGATAAAGGAGTGGAATCAGTTATTCATCTCTGTGATAATTAGTTTCAGTTTGGTGGATGTGTTCCGTACGCGGCGGTGCCAAATAGCTGTCATTTTTATGAAGCTGGGGGTTGATTTGTCCTTTGCTGTTTCTTTATATATAAATATACAGACAAAAATACATAGAGATATATGTAAAGGAGTAAGTTAGGAAAGAAGAAAGCCTCTTCATTTCCTCTCATGCCTAAACAGCAGCTGTACTGACAGGCTAACCCTTTCTTTCCTCTTCTGACCCTCTCGTAGCCCCTCGCTCCAGAAAGTCTCCTTAGGTGTGTGTTTATTTGTTTTCTTCTTTAAAAAGCAACTTTAACCCCCCCAAACTATTAGATGCCAAGACACACAGCAAATATCCTGGCTCAGGGGATCTGTGTATTACACTGGATGCAAAGGGAAAGCAGCTTTGTGGGATAACCTTTCTCTGTACTGCTCACACACACTGTCCTGCCTTCCACAGCCCAGACAAGAGCGTGGTTATTCCAGCATGGATGGCAGCAGGAAGCTCAGACACACGCCGTTTGGGAACTGGCTGCAGGAATACCACCCAGGCAACAGGTCTGGAGCAACTCACCTGTAAACGGGGAAAAGATTTATGCAATAGAAGAAAAACTCATCATGGATTCAAGCACTCCCGTTGGATGGGTTCTGTCATCCGTGTTGCAACGAGGAGGCAAAGGATGGGCTCAGAGGGTGACTCATGTTGACTGGATGTGGAAGGCAGGAGAGGTTTTTACGAGGCAAGTTGGTACAAGCCTTAAAACAAAGGGAAAAAGAAAGGCTTCCACCACTCTTTCTCATCCCCCGTTGCTGTCTCACTCACTGAATGGGTCCCACTCAGCGCCCGGCACCAGCAGGTGAACACCAGAAAGCTTCAGGTCTTTCCTCACATAACAGTAAGTTCTGCTGTCCTGGCCTGGTGGTCTTCCCACCCACCCAGGCATGTCTGCACAGGCCAATGTGAAGACAGAGCACATGAATTTGGGTACAACACCCTTCAAACACACCTCCATGGCTCCTGGCTCAGAGCAAGGCCAGCTTGGAGCAGGGGATGAGTGACCGTGGTGCATCTGCAGTGGCTGATAAGGACGTGCTGGGCTGAGCTGTGCCTGACCCAGCCAACAACTACCACTCTGCTGTGCAAACTCCTGCTGCCAAGGACCCAGGGAAAGGACAAAATCTGTTTTCTAGGAATGAAACCTGAAGGTCTGGAGCAATGGAAACCCCATTGAGGATCACTGGAGAACACCAGCTGCCAAGACCTTAATGAGAACCACAGACTGGTTTAGGTTTGAAGGGACCTCAAAGATCATCCAGTGCCACCCCCTTGCCATAGGCAGGGACACCTTTCACCAGCCCAGGCTGCTCAAGGCTCCCTCCAACCTGACCTTGAACAGCTCCAGGGAGGGGGCAGCCACCACCTCCCTGGGCATCCCACAGGGTCTCACCACCCTCCGAGTGAAGAAGACCTTGTACAGCAGAGGACAGCAACTCCCAAAAGTCAGATGAATGAGGGCTGATGATCACAATTAACCCTGTAGTGGAGGCCATGCCATGGGGAGGGTGAAAAAAGGAAGAGAAAAGATATCCTATGTCCTATCCAGCCAAGGAAAGCACAAATCTTCTGCAGTGGTGGCATTAGCTGATCCATATTCTGATTATATCTCAAAATTAAGGAAACCTTGCCCAGGTCACAATGGCAGAGATGTAGCCCTGGGTAGCTGTCCTTTCCTGGGAGCCAGCAAAGAGCATTTCACCAGCTCTGGGTAATGCAAAGAGCAGCAACTTTCCCTTAGGGGATTTCCACGTTTCTTTTAACCTCCCAGTAAGACTTTGCAGATTCCAGCAACAAAAGTCAAGGAGGAGAAAACACTCACTGAGCTGGACCAGGCAAGGGGATGGCAGGGCCCAGGATTCTGACTTCCACAGGAAAAAAGCTGGTGTCAAAGAACAGAGAAGGAGGAATGGGCCTGGCAAAGCTGCAAGGTGACAGCCTGCCTCTGCGATAGGTGCCCTGGGTGCCCCAGTGCCACCAAGCCAAACCCACGTCTGGACAGCAACATTCAGGCTTTCAGACCTGGCCTTTTGCAGAGCAGCAGGGACACTGCTGTCTGCTGCTCTGTGATGGGGAGCAGAGGAAAATCGAGGCACTGGACCCTTCTGCCTGCCTGGAGCTCAGGTCTGTAACCAGCATGGTGCCAACAAACCTCCTTCCTATGTGGGGGTGGAAGCCCACCCCTGCTCTCACACCACACTTCAGGTGGAAACAGGAATAACCAGGGCCAGACTGGGCTTCCCAGGGTCTGGTCCTGGCGGCCAGTCACCCGCGAGGCTGCATCCTGCTTTGGGGTGTCTGGAGCTGCCTGGGAAGCCGGGAGTTTCCCTTGGGAAGGATGGGCAGAAAGGACAGGAAAACAGATTCTCCTTTGAACAAACAACCTGGGACTCCATAAGGACAGCTGTGGATGCCTTTTTTGGGTTTATTGATTCTGTTTTTAAGCATCAAGTGTCTCTTTAGCTTTGCTGCCACTATCTAGAGCCTCGTCTTCTTACTGTGAAGATCTCCCTGCAATGGCAGTGGAGAGGCTCTGCCAGCCAGGAAGATGCGTGCTGGTTCTCGCATCCAGCCTCATTCCTTATGCAATGAGCTGTGCTCCTCCCCGCAGCACCAGGCCCTCTCCCAGCCCCCAGGAGTCATGGCGCCTCGGTGAAACCGCTCAGAGCGGAACCCAGCCGCCTCGTGTCAGTACCGTGGGGCCTGTACACACGTCTGTCTGCTTCACAGTAACCAGCTTGGGTTGGCTGTCCCAGACACCTTTTCAAGACTGGGTGGAAGCGTTACCCAACTCCCTGTCACCAGTGTGCCCACAGCCAGGACCCTCACAGCCTCCCCCCAGTTAGCTGTACGGTACTCCCAATGGAGGAAGGCCTGGAGTAGCCCAGCACACACACACCAGCCTGGGAGTGATGTGTCCTGGTGTGGGTGCTGGGGACAGCCAGCACTCGTGGCTCCTGCAGACAGGACCACCCTCACTCTGCCTCTTCCATTCTCTTGGGCACCTTGCCTTTTTTGTGATAATGGATGTTTTATGGTGCCTGAGAGGCCTCCAGGCCTGGACGCCTAGACAATCCCTTTGACTATGATTTCAGTATTTTTAATTATTATTTTCTCTTCTTTTTTCTTTTCCCCATTCATACTCCACCCTCCCAGAGTATCTGGTGAGGGGGTGGGTTAGGAGAAAGAGACCAAGAGATACATTTTCCCTGCACAAAACCCTCCCACTTCCCTTCCCCTCCCCTGTTAAATATACCTTGGAACAAAAGCCCTTTATGATGCTCTAAAAATAAAGCACGCAGCAGGCAAGACAAACTGCAGAGTTTAAAAGAGAGGGCCAAATTTTGCTCACAGCTACGCCCTCTCTAAGGCAACAGGGTTGCACTTGTGTTTGGATTGTTAAACCCTCTTTAAACATCCAGGGGCAGACAGCCATTAGCTGCATTTCGTTAGGGAAAGATCAGCAGCTCCATGATCATGGACAACATCGCTCCTTGGGTCTCCAACCCCTGGATGCTGCTCCTGTGTCAGGAGCTGGCTGGGTCCATGTCTAGAGGAGCTGCCCAAGGTGCAGCAGGGCCCTGTACCATGCCACTCTATTTCTCCCTCCACCACCAATCTGTGGTGTGACCTCAGATAAATCATTTCACACTCCCTGTTCCCAGTCTGGCTTCTTTTCTGTACAACTTGTAAGAAACTTCAAAGGAAGGGCTTTCATCCCTTTAGGATACACAGCTTTTCCCACTGACAGCTGTCAAACATCCTTTCCAGTTGTCCTGTGATGTGCCAGGAATTTCAGCTGTCTTTGACCAAAGGTTATTAAAACACTTCAATTAATACACAGTAAGAGGAAGCAGCCTGAAGCAGGTTAAAGTGAGCTGTTCTCCAAAGGGAGATGTGGCTCCTTCAGGTGCTTTTCCAACAGAAGAATACAGCTTGTGCCACCTACGTTTTGTAGAAGCCTTTGACATCCAGACCAGACAGACCTTCCCAGTGAGAATCCCTCTGCCTCCCAGAGTCTTTTCCTTGGGAAAGGAAAGGCAGAACAAAAACCTGAGCTGGAACTTCCTTGGGCTGCAAGTCTTAGCCTGGCAGGAGTGCCCTTTCGTTCTGTTTGTACAACACAGGGCACAGCAGAGGTACAGATGTCACTCTGTAGTGCTGTTGTCACAGCAATCACCAGGAAAAGGCAAAAATGAATTTGGTGTTCTGAAGGAGAGACACAGCCCCTCGCTGACCCCTTCCCAGTTAGGGGAATACCTCTACCTGCATGGCGTCTGGGAAGCTGGCTGGCTCTGCTGGAGCCCAGTGGGACTAAACAACACAACCTGATGCTTAAACACCTTTTTGACTCGAGTTGGGCCAGTTTGTTATTATCTGTTGTAGCCCAGGGGCTGTAGGAAAATTCCTGTTGTCTTTAGCTAGTTCTACCAGTTTTTACACAGTAACAAGTTTGGGTTGCAAACAACTGACCCAACTAACAGTCTGCAGGGCAGCCACCTTCAGTTTAAACAAACAAACTTGACCCACCGTTTCAGCCAGCTTCTCTTTGGAGAAGTTGCTCTTTCTCACCTAGGAAAGGAGCCAAGGGCTTGGAAAAGGCCTTGCTGGACAGCGTGAGGACTGAAGGCCTGCAGGGTCTGGACAGCTGAGGCAGAGTCCCCTCCATACCTCCACCACCAGGAACATCCACTTGTTCTCCCTGCATGCTTGTCTGCTGCTCTCACACTGGTGCTGGCTTTAGCTGACACCTGTCAATCCAAACCCAGCTGGAAGAAACCCAGGGTGGGGAATGGACCTGCCAGTTTTGTCTACAGAGACAGGGAGTGAGTTGGAGATGTAGCAAGGGTGTTCTCCAGTTCAACCACACTTCCTGCCCAGGCTCAGGCTTCCTGTGCTATTCAGTGGCAAAAAGGAGTTGGGAAGGTTCCACAGAGGAAAACTGGGTCCTCTTTAAAAGGGATTTCAGATTGGTTCCAAGGAAACTTTGTCTTGTGACCCCCACACCCAACAGCGAGCACAGTGCTCCAGCTCTTCAGCCATACCTGACTCACCCCACCTCCTTCCCATCAAGGCCTCACACATGCAGTTTGGAACACAAAAGCACCTTTCCTCTTGCAAAAAATCCCAAGGGTCCGAATGTCACCCCAGTGGTACCACAGCAGGAGCAGTGAGTGCTGTCAGTGACAGCAGCAACACGAGGAAGGGCTCAGGGCTGGGCCCTCAGTTACCACAGTGCTGCGATTCCTCACCAATAGAAACTCACTTTTAAACATGAAAACAGCTTTTAAAATGGACCAGATGCAAAAGATCAGGTGTTGCTCCTGACCATTTCCCCCCAGCGCTGCAGCCTGATCAAAGCTGCCTCCCTTCAGGAAGTTATCTGATGCCGGTCCCTGACGCTGTAGCAGAGATGAGTTTGGTCTCGGGTACCTCAGTTGACTCCATTCACCATTAATCAGCTCTTCCCCAGCAGAGATATGGAAATGTCACTGGCAGAGGTGTCCCAGGCTGCTGGGAATAAATTACCCTTATCAGTCAGCAGGTTGGATCCCAGCAGCAGAGGCTGGGCTGAGCTTCAGACTCTTGCTGAAGCACGAGGAGTGTTTGGATCCCAGAGCCTGCTCAACTCACGCAGTTGCAGAGATGCCAGGTGTGATTTGAGCCTGAGCACAGCATCGAAAGGGGATTTCAGTAAACCCTTAGTAGCAAATAAAAATGGAAATACTATGGATGAGTATCAGTCCATCCTGGTAGACTGTACTGAATCTGCTCAGGGAGCCTTGAAAGACATCTTTACGTGACAACTCAGTTTCTGTAGCTAATTAGAAAAGCTCAGGCCAGAGATACTTATCTGTGTGCAACATCTGGAATTCATAATGTCTTGGGCTTGCCAGCTTTCATGGTTTCATCATAAATCTGCTGATCCTTGCTGTTGTTATTAGTTTATTTAGTGGCCTTTGTAAAGCCTGGCTTCCTGTACTCACATGATCCTGTGAAAGTCTTCTTGACATAAAAATCTCTGTCCTGCACAATTGTTGCAAAATGCCTCAAAACACAATCCCTGTAGGCTGAGGAATGGAGAGGCAGAAAGGGAAATAGCTCCTTTACACACACCCCACAAAGTTAAGCAATTTTAAAGCCAATCCTACAGCTACCTGGGATCTGACTTGTGGTTTCTAAGCCAGGTTTGGATTTGGCAGGACCACAGCTCATGGCATTAGAGCTAGGGCTGGTCAGCACTGGAATCATCAAAGCACCCTGCAAATGTTAATTATTTCTCACTTCTGTTCTACACCTGTCATTACTCATCCGGTCATGGGATACTGGTACAGGGGATGTTTTGGGATGGCTAGAACTGGCACACAGTAGCTGCCTTTCTCTGTCTCAGCACTTTGGCAGGAGCCGACTTTCCCACAACGCCTTGAGAAGACAACTGTTGGACTTGATTATGTCTAGAGAAGGGGAAGAAGAAGTTGGCTCCACAACCTTGATTTGACTCTAAAATTGTCCCTGGAGTTGGGATTCTGTGCGTAGATGCCAGGCCTGGTTTGGAGACACCTTCCTCTCCTGAAGCATTCAAATGAAAGGCAAACGTGGAGGGAGGGGAGAAGAAGGGGCTTGCTACATCAACTGTGGGAACTGGATCTAATTTCCAGGGAGCAAACTGGGAATCCCAGAGAGTCACCAGGCTATCGTCGGGACAGGGACAGCAGGGACTTCTGAGCAGCCTCGAGTGGGAGAAGCAGCCCTGCTCAGAGCTCTAGCTGTCAGCTCTATACAGGCAGGGAGGGATTTCCCTTTAAAAATCTCCTGCAAATGGGCCCAATGTTAGCCCTGCTGCACCCCCAAGGGCTCCAGCTGTGTCATGCTAATATTAGACATCAAAGGAAAAAGGAAAGCCCCCCCCTTCTCAAAGGTGGGACCCACTATGCGTCCTGGATGTTGCTGGCAGTGTTGAAGTCTCCTATAGGTTCTGGGCTGGAGAAAGGGGGAACTGGAACTGTTGGGCTTTATCTTCTGGCACAAGAACAGCTCCAGGGAGCTGCTGCAGGATGGCATCTCCACCTGACAGCATGAGGGAATCGGTGGCTCCCTGGCTCCCCTTTGGTCACACCACTGCTGTGAGAGCACTCTGCCAGCACAGGATAAGGAAAGGCTTATCGGAGGTTCTGGGACTTCCCAAGTCACCTCAGCACTCCATCACAGTCTCACAGTCCTTCTCCACCCACCTGCAGCTGCATCCACCCCCAGATGGAGCTGTGATCTGGCCGCAGGTAACCGGCAGAGTGTTGGGTCTTTGCTTGCCAGAGGCCAAAAGCTGTGAGGAACCTGGGCTCCTCTCTCAGCTCTCAGTTGGAGCCACTGTACGTGGACAGGCACATGGCAGCTCAGAGGAGCCCTGAAACTCCAAACACATTGTCTCTCCCAAACATCCTGCCCATGACTCTGAAGTCTAGGAGACAGAGAAAGAAAAACAGATACTCATCTACTCCACCCTCTGGCAGCGGGCAAGCTCTCTTTGCTTCCTAGCTGGCATCTGCCTGTCATATTTGATACCAAATAAAGACCCACTTAATTCTGACTCAGTCTACCCGCTCATACGGCTTAGTTTTCCTGGCTAGGCCGCAATCCAACATCTACAGTGAAAAATCTTGCCATCTTACATGAAACCTAAATTCAAATCATATTATTGCATCACATTGACAGACAACACATCTAACCAAACCTCCTAAGAACTTATTAGATCCTTTCTAGATTGCCCAGCGTCCAGGTCAAACGTATGCACCCACGGGCCTCCCTGCTCAGCGAAGCCAGGAGATGAGTTTCCTTTTTGTCAGCATCTATAGGGCTGGAACTCCCTCCTTGGAGCAGGTTGGTGAGGGAGGATTAACAGAAAGTTCACTTCAAGGTACCAGTTGTCCAGTGGAGTGGAAAAATATCAGGTAGTTTTGCAACGTTTCAAGAGATGCACCAAGAATGTCTTGGGTGGTAGTTAGGACATAACTGGGCCTTAGGGGATTGGGGATTTTCCTTCCTCCTAGAAAATGCCTCCTGCAAGAAGCACATAGCTGTTACAAAACCAGTTGTTGCTTGAGCTTTGTTCGATCATTCAATCCATCTGCCTTTACTTTGGGGTCTGAGAATCAGCCTCCCTTCTAAACTGCCACTTTTGGGGTTTCCCCCCTCACAAGTGTTACACAGCACCCAAATACTGGGTGCTGATGGCTTGGAAATTGCAACCTCAATTTACCTGCAAAGCTCTGACACTGGGTCAGAGCAGCAACAGCACTCCTCATGATATTTGGGAAGGATCTGGTGCTACAGCTTGTCTCTAAGGCACCGAAACGGAAAGCAGGAGAGCACCAAGCCAGAGAGCAAAAGCACTGCTCAGTGCACAGTGTGCCTGAGCTTTGCCTCTCCCAACCCCAGTGCCTGTTCCAGCCAGAGGCCTGTTTGGGCAGTCCTGCACTAAACACTTGGCCAGATGCCACCCCTGGGGCTCTCATGGGATTTGCAACCATGACCCTACCGTGCTGGCAGTAATTTTATGCGACTCTTAGAAAGATTTGCCTACCCTGAGTGTCTAGTAACCCACGCAAACCGCTAGTGGAGATGTGACTTATAGCAACGCATTTTTAACCCAATTTAAAACAAGATCAAACAAATTATAGTGCACCAGAATAAACTGTGTCTCTACTGGAGCCGGAACTGGTACTTATGGTCAAACCCCAAGTAGAGATGAGTCCCAAAAACGCATGAAAAGGAAGCTACAATGTCATCTGAACCTGAAGGATTTATACCCTTAACCATGAGGCTTTTTCCTGTGAGTAGCTGCCAGCAAAATCAGTACCTCCTGCTCTGATTTCCAGCTGAGAATGAAATAATTTTAGGATTAGCTAGAAAAAAAGCTAATGTGGGTCAGTCCCAGGAGCAGCCAGACCCAGAGCTTGCTGGAGAGGCAAAGCTGAAGATTGAGTTCAGATGAAGGATGCCAGATGGTCAGAGAAAGCCTTGTCATAAGAATTTAAACATGTTTTATCTGCTCTTACATAAAATGTCAGACAAATGAGACATAAGAGTCCCACCCAGCCTACCTGCTGCTCCATCTGGGTTCTTGCACTTGGAGATGCTCAGCAGACAGGCAGGGATGGGCTTTCTCCAGTCTTAGGGCTCCACAGCCTTTGCCTTCTCCCTGATGGGATGAATCACATTACGCTACTTCATCACCTCAGCCAGGCTTTGGAAGGAGCAGGAGGACCAGAGATGGGGAAGACAACACAAAGGAGCTCCCCTCACACCCAGCTGTGTGAGGTGGTATCTGGGGAGTCCAGCCTGCTGCCCAGAGCCAGCATTGAACCTGGGGCACAGACAAGTCCTGAACTGGCAGCACAGGGCTGCTGTGAGCTTTCCCAAGGGAGATTTTGGATCATGGAGCGTTCTGTTCTTCCACACAAGGGAAAACTGTCCTTTGCAGAGCCTTGCAGCCCAAGCTGGCACTGTGTGGCAACATGCAGTCAAGGGTATTTGGAGACTCTCCCCCTTGACCCAAGCATGACATTTGGCTGATGTTTCCACCAAGCCTATCCCTGCAGTATCAGATCCTTTCTCCCTCTGATCTCCCGTGTCCTAGAGACCCCAGGCAGCTCCCCTGGCGAACAGGAACCCAGATCGAATTCTGGCCATTCGCTGCCTGAGGTCAAGCCATAAAACGAACAGCCCAAAGTTGCCCTGAAAGGCAGATGTACTAATTAGAGAAACCTTGGGTGGCAGTTCTGAGTACGATGCTTTTAATAACTGCAGGGATGTTAAGAAGCAAATAAATTATATGATGAAAGTCTACCAGGCTGCAGAACCCAGATATGTAATAAGTAAGACTGGCACCGAGACTGAAATTTTGCCCCCTGGGCTTGGCATTTTGTCTGATTGCCTTTCCAGATGAGAAGGTATCTGGAGCTTCCGGTCCTGACTACCTGGCAGAAAGGTATTTCCCAACAAGAACCTGGGGAATCATCCCAGGAAGGCTGGAATTAGAGAGCCAGCACTCACTGGCACTCAGGGAAGTACAGCCAGGTTTTCACCAGGCAAGAATGACCAAGGTTTCTCTCCTAAAGCAGACATGAACCATATGGAAACTGGGTTTAACACTGTGAAAGCTGGCCTTCAGTTCTTCCCTTTGCACAGGGAAGGCCCTGACAGCTCCAGAGGTCTGGGTTGCTCCCTGTCTGCCTCTGATCCCATCAGGTGCCATACACTAATGGTTTCTCTTCCCGGAGTGCTCCGGGAGCCAGGAAGACTTCTCTCTATGCTGGGAGCTATGCCTTCACCGTGCAACACAGCACAGAACAGAGGTCCCCATGAAACTGGAGACATGCATTGTTCACACCTGCACAGCACAGCCTGCACAGCTGGGCTTGCCAGCCTAAAGCCACATGCAGCGGGTCATGTGGATTAGGTTCTCCTGTTTCCAGCCTAAGCCTATTCTCCCAGCTGGAGAAGCCCTTGTAGGCCTAGGGCACCCAAAATGCCCAGCACAGGGTCAAAAGAGGAATCCCTGCAGAGCCAGGGGCCCACAAGCTCAGTTGTGTGGCAGTTGGGACTGAAGGGACACCCACCTTGCTGCTTTTGAGGCTCTTTGAGTCCTCTCCCTCTCTCCAGCTCCACCAATGTTGGGCTCTTCTCCCATAACTCCACCTACAGCTTGAGCCACAGCTCTCATAAATCTTGCAAATGAGGGTCCATAATTACAAGAGGTTTACAGCTCCCTGGTGATTTGCTTAGTCCCACAGACCATTTCAGCTTTTCCCCAGGGTGGCTCTTGCTTGAAAGCAAGCTCCCACCCACCAATAGACCCCACTTCAAACATCTGGACCAGCAAAAAGGCAGGTCCCCCTCTGCCAAGGAGCAAGGCAAAGCTCTGCACATCCCTAGCTCGTAGCTCCCTGAGAGAGAACACCCAAGTCTGTATCATGCCTGTAAGAGCTCCCAGTCACTCACAGGCTGCTACATGTCCCAGACAAGCCACACACAGTTATTTTCAATGGCAATTAAAGACTAGCTCTTGTTTCAAGGGCTGGACAATGAAATTGCAGGAAGAGCCGCCCTGACCCAGCAACCATTATGTCAATGAATACACCGGATTGAGAGATGCTGACACTCATCTTGTGGCTCCAATTCACTTTTAATTCTCCTGGCCTGTAACCCTGCAGGAATAATACGGGGAGCCTGTAGCAACTGCACAGGGATTTGGGAGCAGCACCTGCTGTAGGAATAATCAGCCCAGCAGGAGGAAAGGTTTTTCTGGGCTGTTCTCTGGGTATTCACATTTCTGACCCAGTCTCAGCACGATAATAGTGCACTTTGTCAATCTTGCACAAAACCTGGCTGGGCTCTGTGACTGCTTTGTCCTGACTTGGGCATGGCTCTATTATGATTTTTCAAAAGGCCTCTTGTAAGGGTTAAATGACCTCACATAAGGGTTAAATGACCTCACATTAGTGTTAATTTGGGTCTGACTTTCCTATTCAGCACATAACAAAGCACTTGGTGTTTACCCAAGTCCAATAAAGTGACAGGGACCACACACAACCCAACTGCACTCAGCCTGGACAGGGCAAAACTCCAGCCCAGCCCTCCAGAAGTATTGCCAGTTTGTCAAGGGAGAGGGGGAGGAGAAAAGAAGAGAGGCTGAAGGAAAAAATCTTCACCCAGCCTGTGCCCAAAGCAGGCCAAGCTGAATCAAGCACCCAACCTGAAGCAGCTCCACTGCTGTCCCCAAGGAGCCTCCGCAGTGTGAAGTGGAAGTGCCATCCCTGCGTGGCCTAATTGCAGCCTGCTGAGTCACACAACACTCGGCTGCCTCATTCCTTAGGGCTTCCTTGTGAATGTAACTGTTATTAATTTGATGCCAGTAAATCACCCTGAACAGCTAAGAAATGAAACGTCTCACTGACCCCGCTTCTGGGAAAGGAAAGGTTGGGCCGACAGCAAGCGGCCTGCAGGCCGCCGGCTGCGTGACTATCGCCGCTAAAGGAACTGCCACTCTCGTCCCATCCATCTCTCTGTGATTAATGACAGCACAGAGTAGGACAGGCTGAAAATAACAACAAACCATGACTGATGTTCCCAAGCACAGAGCTAGACACAGATCTTCAGCTCTGGAGAATTGGTGCCACGACCGGAGTCAAAGAGCAGATTTTAGACAGGTGCAGCAGCCATCCCCAGCAACAGCAGCCAAGGGTGTGTTCAGTGCATCATTCCACCCAGTCAGAGGCTGATCTGAAGCACAAGGGGGGTTATTTAGCCATATACTTGCCCCCCTCTTCCCAGTGCAATTAAATAAGGTCAAAAAAAAAAAGGCAAAGAGATGACACAAACATGTTATTGGCCGAGTGAGTAAACACGTCGGGCTCTTTCACAATCATTAATGATAGTCCCAGGCGTGTGTGAACTTCCTGCACACCGTCCTGCAGTTCATGCTGGATTCACCAATGCAATTAGGGTGCCTTCTATGCAAGAGCTGAAATTCGCCTAGATTGATTTAACGAGCCTGATTTCCTCTTTGGAACTGCTGGAAATTAATCATCACTCTCCCAAGTTGCATCAGGAATTCACCCTGTCAGCACACCAGTGGTGGCACCTAAAGAGAACTGGGTGCTGACTACACTGATGTTGATTTTGCTCAAGTATTTCCCATACTTAGAATGGGAAATATCTCAAATATGCAGCAAAAGTCAACTGCCCCAGCACAGCCCACACTGATTTCTTTCTCTAGTGACAACCATCACACAGACAATAAACCAAATTCTCTTCTTGCTCATATTAGTTTTCATTGAAGCGACTGAACCAACTTCATTAGACTGACAGTAATTTGCAGTAAGTGAAAGCAGCAGAAGAAACGGATGGAATATTTTAAAGAGAAATGAAATAAATCCACCTAACCAGTTAACATCTCTCAGAAGCTGCATTTGCACATAAAAATGGCAATTTGTGCATGCAAATCTGGTAACTAGCCACCTAATTCCCTATTTTCACAGCTGCTTGCCCAATTTTGGTGCAAAGCTGTAAGATTTGGAGAGCCAAGAACAGTGAAAGCCCCTAAGAAAGTGCCAGTGATGGACCTACCCGGACTCCAAGAACTGCAACCCAAAGAAAACCTATAGATGGAGGCAAACAAAGCAGAACCAGGACAACTTCACAGCATACAGGGATCCTGCTTAAGTGGCTAGCAGCTAGAAGAACAGAATGCTCTAGAAAGAAAACTGTTTTGTTTATGAAAATAATTAATACAGCTTAAAAGGAAGAGCACTGAAATAAGTGTGAATGAAGTGCCCTTCTCAAAACTGAGGTGTGGCTGCTCCAGAGGTTTTCCCAGCATTTTGGTGCCTTTTGATGTAAACCACAGAAACTAAACTATATGAATTAAAATCAGAGCTCCTTAAAATTCACTAGTTCCAGGATTATTCTTGGGAGCTGACCCATCCCTAGAATACCCCACAGGTGTACAGTCACAAAGGAACTCACATGAAAGTTTGAGCAAGTCTTTTGTTGACTGCTTCCACCCTGGTGTTGACCCATTTCTAGCCATCAGTAGTTTTCAACATTTTTTGGACAAGAATATCTGTACATTTTCCATTCTTCAGCATATAACAAGTTTAAACCAACTGACAATAAGCTTCCTTTTCTCAGTTACCATCTGCAGACCCACCAGAAGCCATACAAATCCCCTAGGAATCTGTGGTTAGAAAGAATTGATCCCCATCCCTTAATTGCTTCTCCAGCACATATCATACCCTTTACTCAGCCTCTTGGGAAGACTCAGGATTTACTCCAGCACATTGTCCCTCTGGACACTAAGTTAGAAAGCTGTATATGGGAAGTACCCTACAGGGACCATCTAATTAAAGATTACAGCATCCCTGGGAGACATACCAACCTATTTGATTCTGTCTATTGATAACTGGGGAAAACAGACTCAAAGCTGAAGTGTTCTGCCCAAGAACACAGCATGAGAGAGCAGCAGAGGTGAGATAACAAGTACTACTGATTCCTGCCCCAGTGTTTTCAGATTCTAGTTGGGACCAGGGAAAGAAAAACCAGAATACCAACTCCTAAAAGCTTCCTTCTTCTAGGTTCCTGCTTCTCTTTGGAGCAAAGACAGCTGCAAATCAACCAAAAATATCTCCTCTTAGAAGACTCCCATCCAGGTTTGCAAATAAACAGATAAGCAGCCACCCAGCAGTGGAAAAAAGATAGCAGTAGATGCAGTAAGGTATGTAAAAAAAGAAACAAGCTTCAAGGATGGCAAGACAGTGGAGTAGGAGATGAACTGCAGACAGTCCTAATAAGGGAAAGGAGAATTTGAACTTCCTGTGAAAAAGAAAAACCACAAACAAATCTGGGAGATTCTCAGAGCCATGGAGAAAGGAGTAGGGAGAGGAGAGGCTGGGTAACACTGCACAAAGTAGGAGACTGTCACAGAAAACTTAGTGCTTTAAAAGTCTTCCCTTTTATCTACAGAGCTTTGGGTAAGAATGGAGTAAGGCAGCAATAAGCATAGGTGCTAATTGCATGGAGCATCTCCATGGAGCTTTAGATTAAAGACTCCAGCACCTCGGGGAGGGGGGGTGTGTGTGTGAAGGAATCTGTTGATCTTGGAGACAGTATGTGGGGCAGGCAGCTGCACCCTTTGTTACTAACCTGCCTCCCTTCCCCATCTGATCATGTAAATGAGAGCTACAAATGCTCGAGTTTACAGCATGCAACATCTGAGTTGGGATCTCTGGAGAGACAGGGATGGATTTATTTACATGTTCTGAGTTATCTCAGCCAGGGATCTAACAGGGGCCCCTTCACATCTGTAGAGTCCTGATGAAAGTAAAAACACCATACCCAGGTATTTCTGTTTGTGCTGTGGCACTCCAGACAAAAAGGCCAGAATCTCTGCCTGTCTTACACCCCCTTGGGTCTAGCACACATCATAGTCTGCTCCTATGAAGTATGGCGTGTCCTTGACAAGGACTATGTGTTTTTCAGGGGGAGAGCCAGGGCTGGATTCAGTCTGATATGCCAGCTCTGCTTCAGCCCAGCCTCAGATCTTCCCCACAGGCCTGACCTGGGTGGCTGATTCCTGACTCCCCT
Organism: Laterallus jamaicensis coturniculus; assembly: GCA_022605575.1. NCBI lineage: Eukaryota > Metazoa > Chordata > Aves > Gruiformes > Rallidae > Laterallus > Laterallus jamaicensis. The sequence continues at coordinate 6,614,147 of JAKCOX010000028.1, forward strand.
AACAAAGCTGCACAGCAGGAATGATGTCTCAGAGAGGGATCTCGCTGCCAAAGGAGAAGGCTGGGATGGCAGGAGAGCAGAGATCAGGCCAGATTTCTAAGTTACAGTGAAGGCCTCTCCATATCCCTAACGCCAACGCCTTGGGGAAAAGGACTTCTCCTGCAATCCGGGTCTGGGTGAACCCAGAGCTCAGCAGCCAGGATCAGCCCAGGTAACTGCAAACCTGGGAAGGCAGGAGGAAGGACCCCAATCCCTCTGTTCTCTGCCATCAGCAAAGAGGAAAACAAGAAGGCATAAAGCATCAGGTGGTGGGGGAGCAGAGGTACAGTTTCTCCACAGACACCAGGCCTCCTTGGCTAATAAACACCCTCTGCGCCCGGGGCCTGCACTGCCCTTCCCAGGCAGATCCAAGCAGGGGCAAGCAGCCCTCAGACACAGCAGCTGATGGGCTCTGGGAGTTGCCTGCCTGCCTTGAAATGTTGAAGTACCTTCTCTGGCTGCAGGACGATGGTAGCCCAGGACTGCCACATTCACCATTCTTCTCATGCTTCTGCATCTTCTTTGTGGCTGGTGTTGTGCTGATGGATTTTGGTTTTGAAGAGTAGGTGCCCACATACTAACTGAGCAGTCCTCCTGTCAGTAAAGCCAGCAAACTCAGCCAGTCCTTGACTGCTATTGCAGAAAGGGGAGAAGGAGAAACAAAGAAGAAGGGAAAAACCTCCACCAAACCACCATACAACCCAGGATGTGGCTCAGACTCTGGAGCTATCTGCAGCAGAGGTACTGGCAGGTGTGTAATTGCCTTCCTGCCTTACCAGCCGGAGCTCACTCAAGCCCCACAACCACCTGCAGCTCTGCAGCAGAGATCCCCAAGGAGCTAACTTTGCCTTCCATCCCAGGGGCACCCAGCATCTTTTAAGTGTTGAGCCTCTTCCCACCCAGTGCTACCCTGCAGACTCAGCACTCCATAGGAGAATGACACAGCTCTCACCGAGCACCACAGCTTTGTCTTGTAGCCACTGTGAGAGCTAAGCAGCAGTGTGCAGTCCCTGTCTCTATTAAATCCAGAATCTCAGGAGATAGGTGGGAAGCAAATCTTTGTATCTTTTCCTTCTCTATAGCATCTTGTTGCCTTCTCTTTCACGTAGACTACTCCAGAAAAATATCTACTGTAAGATGGCTTGTGCCCTTCCCTGCCACATCTGCTACAGAGGGTGTCAGTGATGGCTTAGATGTCATCTGGAAGCATCCTGTGTTTCCATTTTTGAGAGCAGCCACTCTTGAGCATCTTTGTAGATGATTTTTCTTTCAAAATTATTCTTTCTTTGTAATAAAAAGATATGGTGTTCTTTCATATAGCCCCAGAGCCTACAGACCTTTCATTTTTAGAAGAATCAAAAGATTCTGAGAAAATAAAACTAAAGGAAATGAGAAGAGGAACCTCAACGTTCTCATCCTGACTTATTGGGGGGGGAAAAAAATACCCAGAACCAAAAAAAACCCTTACTGAGCCCCACAGTTTTTGCAGTGCCCTTCCTGATTTATGAATGTTTCAAGCTCATTCAAAGAGCAACAAAGATGGGTGGGGATACAGCTGAATTTCCTTGGCCTGCACTATGGAAAGATGATTCAGAGAGCTTTCAGTGGGGCTGCCATGCTTGTGGAGGGCATTGCAGAAACTGCATTCTCTGCAAACAGAACCATGGTGATGAGCAAAGCAAACAGCTCCTCCAGCCTGGCTTTGCTGAGGGCAAGCTGTTTTCCCCAGAGCTGTGACTCCCTCCCATAGTTGCTCATCTCTGTCTGACGCCTTGCTAACTCTAAAGCCAGCCCTGAGCAGTGAGCTCCATCCTGCAAGGTGCTGAGCACCCTCAGCCAGACCCTTTGGGAAAAAGCAGTCTCTTGAGTGAAATGAAAGGGCAGAGGGTGGGGGGGCTCCTCAAAGGCAATAGCTGGGTCCAGCACATAACAGAGCAGAGGAATTTGGAGCCGCAGGAAGGGGACTGAGACAAACAACCTTGTCTGGGTTTCAAACTTGAGTTGGAAAATTTTATGACTGCAAGTAACACTGGCAGTCATCTAACCCAAGGGAAAAAAATAGGGGTAATGAAACCTCCTGCTTCAGGGCATGAGCTGGTGGCCTCTAGGCACAACGGAGGAATTTTTCCTCCCATCCGCAGCATTGCTCAAGTAGCTGGGTGCATTCTGTAGGGGTTTCACCATCCCTGGAAATACCAGGCACCCAGTGCTGATGGTTCAGAAAAATAAGATACTGCACTGGACAAGCCACTGGTTTGGTATGGGCATCTGACAAATAAGTCAGGCAGCAATACTGCCAGGATTAAAAGGGACATTGGATGAGAGGCCAGCCCTAACAAATCAGCAGGGACCAGAGATAAGATTTCTGCCCAAGGCCCAGAGATAAACACATCAGACACCAAGGAAACTGCAGGGCCTTGTGTTTTGACTCTGAGCTGGAGCAGATGACCCATTCTGGCCAGCCACATAATATGTCTTAAATCCCCCCTTTTGGGGCTAAAAGCTGGGCAGCTGGACCTGTGGTTCTGCCTGGGCTCCTCTTCCTCCTGAACACAGCTAAACTGCTGACACAGGGAGGGTACTGGATTGGCTCTGGTGGGCAGAAGTGTCTCCTTGCCAGTCTAAATCAACTCAGGGCCCCTTTAAATTCATCAAATACTATGTCAGCATTGTCCTGCCTCTGAATGAGTTCTCCTTTTGCCAAGGTTACCTCAAGTGACCGGATTCCCACACAGTGTGCTCTTTGCTGGATCACAGAGCCAGCCCTTGGGGGCTGGTTGTCCTGGCTCCCTGCTCACTCAGAACCTCTCTCCCTGCCACCAACAGGCATTATTCCTGATGAAGTTTTCCCTGGCTCAGCGCAAGGGCACTCACTCTTCTCTAGCTCCCCTGGCAATACTCTTCCCTCCCCTGCACCCCAGTATCCTATTAGCCTAGTCCCCAGAGCTCACAGATGTGCTGGGCTCACCTAGCATGCCCATGTCCTTCCCTTCTTTTGTTATCTCCAAATTAAACACTCCCTGTTTACAGCTGATTAGTTATTAATCCCTGAATGTGTGAATTGGCATTTTGGGTTGTGAATGTCATCATTCTTCTGCTGCTCTGACCCTGAAGGTCACACCACTTTTTCTGCAGAACACCCTGACCCTTCCCTGCTTTTGATGATAAAGTCTAGATGAGACTCAGCAGATTCCATCAGTGCACATGTTTCTTTTGTTTATTCTCTAAAATGGATGAGACTGAGCCCAAAACTGATTCTGGAAGATCTCTTCTAGTAACCTTTGTCCTGCCTACTGCATCAGCTTTCAGTATTAACCTATGGGCAAGTGCTCCTGCCTCAGTTTCCCTGTCTGCTTCAAGTGAATTCTCATGTCCAGATAGAATCTCATTTTTATGAGGGCTCAGGCACTGCTACACATGGGCACATGTGTGTGTGCTCGCTGAGGATACCTGCAAGGAAGCCCTTTCTCAGCAGAAGACTGATGGTCTGTGTAGTCCTGAAGCAGCACAAACCTGAGCTTCCAGGAAATCTTCCTCCCAAACCTAAGCTGGCTCAGAGCCGCTTTGTAATATCACTCCCAGCACCCTCAGAATACAGAGCTTAAAACCCCAGACAGCAGGACTCAGAGTCCAGTGAACGGTGCAGCAGCATCCTCTGCCCCCTGACACTTCCAGCAGCTCCCAAGGCACCCAGGTACAAGGGATTAGGTGGTTTATAGGCCCAAAGTTTGGCAGATTTCCCTCCAGGGCCCCCAGCCGTTGGCTCTGTCGGTCATCATTCCTGTCAGGCTAGTTCGGAGCGTCTCTGCCTCTACTCTTGGTGGATTAAGGGGTGGTTGAGCGGTTATTTTCTCCTGCTTTGTAGCTTGGAGATGGGGCTGCAGAGGGGAATGAATTGCATCAGATAAATACATTAAACTGTCACGCTGAAAATTAACTGGAAACCCCAGTCCCTCCAGGAGAACTGTACAAATGGTGAGAGAAGAAAGTGCCACAGAAGGCATCGCTGCTGTCAGTCACAGGGATGGATCAGCACAGGCATCTTTTTTCCTCTCTAATTAATTTCAGTGTATTATTAATTGTAATAACCATCAATTTCTAATGAATACGCTGGGCCTCATCAAAATCCTGGCACTTAGTCGTTGCAATTAAAGTAACTGTAGCAGTCCCTGATCAGCGGGCTGAATCCTTCCATCTGCTCCCACTCAAAGTGCTTTGTAGCCAGGAAGAAAGCAGGTGATGGCAGCATTACCCCAGAACTCAAGGCCTCTGCTACAGGTTTTTCTATAGGACTCTGAGGAAAACTCTTCTTTACCCCCATCTCATCCAGTGATAACATCAGTCCTCTACTGCATGTGTTCATTTGGAGGTAGGGTTGTTAAAAACACCAGGATGATTCAGGTATTTAGCTAACAGGATCCAGGACAAACTCTCTGCTGGGAAAAAAACCCCCACCCTTCCTTGGGAGTCTTGGTAAAAGCCCCCTCCAAAAAAAGGTGCAAGTCTGAGGTAGTTTAACCCAGTACAACTTCCATGTGGCACTGGGAGAGAATCACACGAGTCGAGAGCTTAATCCAGACTCACTGAGCGACATGAGTGTTTGTCATTTCCTCTGTACAACTTCATCCATCAGAAACAAAACAAGGGATTGCTCCATGCACCAGTAACCTCATCCTTCTCACAAGCACACTGTAATCACATACAGAGAAACAAGTATTAATTACATGTTAATATCTCAATCACTACCCCGATCAAAACAAAATCTTAAGAATTTTATCATTAAACACTCTTTCAGCAGCAAGAGAACTCCATGCCCATGTTGATGGCACGTCCTCTTCAGGACAGGGTTTGCCTTCTGTTCCAGTCAGCCCAGTGCTTAGGACAAGAGTCCTGGGACTGTAGATGTTACTACAAGTGCAAGGAAGTTTCCAGATGAGATACGTGTATCTTACTAACAGGAGGGAGTAGTTGCCGTTACTGGAGCGAAGCACTGAAAGGTGACTCAGTAAATGGCAGGGAATTGTTTTCTCCCATTTCACCTTTAAATGAACATATCCTGAGAATGGCATCAAGGCTTTAAGAGCCAAAATAGTTGAACAGATGAAGAATTTTCAGGTCAGAGTTAGGGGCTTGATGTGACATTAAAATACACCTCCTTACACAGCAGAAATCCCAGGTGTGTAAGCTGGGAGGAGAACTCCCACTGATACCAAGATTTCCCAGCGTGTGAAGTCAAGACAGGATTTGAAGCAAAGGCATTATCCTTTACTGCTCCTGCTGATGTGGAGGAACCAGGATCTCTCTCACAGTGACTTGGAGCAGACAAAGATTTGTAGTGAGATGAGTTCTCTTTTAGAAACCAGCTGCTCTGGCTTCAAACCCAAGAGTTTAACAAAATGATGCTGGTCAATTAAGACAAACTGAGGAAAAATAAAGTAGTTATTTGTGCCAAGTTTTTGCTTGTTAACACAAGTTTGTGTGGCTGCTGGACTTCCAGGCTGGAACAACTTCATGTTTGTTTGCTCAGGGTACAGGGAGATGAGGTTTGTGATTACTTGTGCCTGGCCATGTAAATACAGCCTGAGCTGTGGGCAGTTATGGCCTTAGTCATTTCCTTGCTCTGACGGGATCGTGATTTACAAATCACATAAGTAGGTATCATCTTATCACCCAGCAATGTTTTTTTTTCCCTTAATGAAAATTTTTGGTTCTGGTCTATGACCCACCTAAGTGGTTTAGAACAACAGGTGGATCTCAGGATCTCTGGCTGTTGTAACCTTCACCCTCCCCTAGCAGTCTCCTCCCCGTTGTTTACTGCAACTCTTCCTTTGCTCTCAGCTTGTAGGATCCTACGAGCTGGGCTCTATCCTGCCTTTGTTCAGCCTGTGATACATAAACAGCTATTTGCATTCAGTGGGAGACTTAACCTGACCCAGGGCTCAGAGTGGTGGGATCAAGATTAAATACATTTACATACATGTAAATTTTTGCCGTTTGCTGTGCAAAAATATCTTGTCTCTGAGATAGGGGAAGATTTGATACTGACTCAGAACTGATGCTATCTTTCCAGTCAAGATTAGAGTCCAAATTGTGCAACCCAGCTTAACTCACAGTATCAGATGCTATGCAAAAGACAATGTTTCATGCAGAGGTGTGGTCTTCCCAATGATTGCAACAAATACAGACCACAGCTTGCTCACCATTTAGATCCAATACTGTCAGAAAGCCCAGCCAATTTTTCAGGGTTGATTGTAAAGGGAAACTGATTATTCTTTCTAAGATGTGGACTGACCTTAAATCATGGTGAAATTAATGGGAACAAGAGCTTTTGAATGCCTGTGAAGAAACTGTCCCTAAAGACAGGTGAAAGCACTTAAAAAAAAAAAAAGAAGAAGAAAAAGAAAAGCTCTTTCCCACAGGAAACTTCCATCACTCTTGTATTTTCCCTAAGGACATTTCTGTATCTGTCACAAAAAATTACAGCTGTCAGTGGTAATGCATCAGCACAAACCTGAGGGCTGGGCTTTGGTGGTCTGAAAAGGGTCTGTTTTAACCATCCCTTTGCCTTAGCTCCATTGAAGGGATTTATTGTGCAATAAAATCCAATTTTTGTCTGGACAAAAAGTGATGTTGGAAAGAGAACTCATGCTGTTCTCACAAGCACATGCCTGATGCTTAATCAAGGCTGAGGGAGAGACGTTTCGCTCACGTAAGGCTGAGCAGCTGCCAAAACACAGGTAAGAGAAAAGCCTTTGACAGGGAAACAGCTACAGATGAATGCCAAAAATCTTTAACCCCCTAAAATGGCAAACCTGCCTTCCATCAGAGCCCCTCAACAAGCCCCTTTTACTGTGTCAGCAGCAAGAAAAACAAGCCTAAAACAGATTTCCTCCATAAGGTGAAATAACACCCAAGAAAATTACACCACCAGTAAAAAGCTAATGAAAAGGTCTCCTGGGAACAGTTTTGCCCTACAGATAACTTGTCCCTCCTGATCTTAATGTATTCACTTGCAATTCTGCCATGCTTTTATTACAGTGGCACTCGATGCCCTGGAAAGCTCAGTGGTAGGTGCTGTTCAAAGAGATGGTCTTTGTCCCAGGGAACATGATGTAACTCCTGAGAAGGCAACGATAGAGGCTGCTAATTATTCACTGTTTGCACAGGGAATAAAAAAGGTTTATATGGAGCTAACGTATGGGTAAGTGTAAGTATCATTAGTAGTAATTATAGTAACTGCTTCTATGATCCTCCTCTGTTATATTTGAGGCAGATTTCATTTCATAACTACAGGTTTGGCTGCTAAAAAATCCTCTTTCACAACAGACAGTCCATTGCAAGCTGGTGGCTGCCTTCATGTATCCTGCCACTCTGTTTTCCAGCACGGAGTGGTCTCCTTTGGGTGCAGGCTGGAGCCAAGCTGCAGCGCATCGCTGCTACCTGTCTCTTCTCAAAGGTGTTTACCAAGGGCTTTGCATGCAGAGGTTTAATGCTGGAAACCAGGAAATCAAGGCCAGGTTGGATGGGGCCCTGGGCAACCTTGTGTAGATCCAGGCCAGAGGTTGGTGGCCCTGCCTGCGGCAGGGGGGTTGGAGCTTTATGATCCTTGGGGTCCCTTCCAACCCATGACATTCTATGATTCTATGATTCTATGAAACGTGTGGGTTGCCAAATCACCCAAAGAAAGCGACAGTGGAAGGTGCTGACCCTCTACTTTTACACATGCAAAATCCTGTCTCGCTTCAAACAAGCATTTGATAGGGGAGAGGAGATGCAAGAAGAGGATCTTCTGCCTAAATGGATCTTGCTGGGTAAGGGCAGAATTAAATAGGATGAAGAGGGTGTGGACTGAAGATAGGGAATGGGATCTCTTGTGATGCAAGAAGCATCTTTGTGGAATGGCACAGCCCGAACTGGAGCTCAGGCTGCGGCAGTGTCCACCCAGGTGGAGGTTCACCATTCCCCCCTGCCCCAGAGCAGGAGAGGTGTCCTCTCCGGGCTGAAAGCAAGCCAGAAGAACCACAGGGGAAATGGATTTCAATCCCTGTTGAGAAAATGCCATGGTAAAAGTATCTGCTCAGCATGTGCTCATTGTGGAACCCACGCAGGCGCTCAGGGCGGGTCTGTTTGTCTCTTCAGGGCCACAGAAACCAACAAACAGCAGCGGGAGAGGAGTTACCGCGGCCGTATCCTCATCACACCCACGCTCCCATGAGTGGCCTTCTTTCTGCCTAATGAAGTGAGGATTAATTAGAGGAGGTAATGGGCTTCTACGGACAGCATTGTCAAGCAGTGCTTATTGCTGTTTGTTGATTCAGCTAGGCATTTTGTAACCCTGACTCACGTGGTTTTGCAGTGACTACAGGAAAAGAGATAAAAGGGAGACTTGGTTCAGGGCACCTGTGCAGACCCTTCAGAAACAATGGCTGATGCTGGCTAGTACTGAGCAACAGCAAACAGTCCCATTCCTCTCCAGAAGACAGCTAATCTGTAACACACAGGATGGGAAACAACCAAGCCACCCGATTTTCTGCTTTTGTTCAAAAAGAGGGGGGTAAATGTAAAGGGAATTTCTCTTTGGCACTTACTTCTTTTAAACAAAAAAATGTTATTTTCTCTTAAAATGTTCCTGTTGACACACTGGTTGTATAAGGGGGGAGATACAGCTCAGCGTGAGGTGACTTGCCCAAAAACAGTGGGGAGGAAAACCCTGGCGTTTTGCTTTTCTCCTCAGAATACAGCTCATGCAGAGCCTGACTTTCCTTTGGTCTTTGCCACATCCAGGCTTTTGTACCCATAAACACAGAGTGTGTAATGGTACGAGCCCTTAAGTCAAGGTCAGCATCCACGCTGCCTTGGGGTGGCAATGCCCCAACACGTAAGGCATCAGCAAGCCAGGCCTTGCTGTTCTCAGGCTTTCTGTGCAGTTCTGCTTTGGGCTGGGCCACAGACTAATACAAAAAAGGGTCTTCAGAAGTTTTCCCTGCAGAACCACTTGGCAAAGGACAAAGTTGCTGTCCTGGCGTTGAAACAACACTTACCTTCCTGGCCAACCCACCTGGATGTTAGCAGTCACTCTTCTGTCATGTAACTCATTCTGAAGAGCATGAACAAACATTAGCAGGTTTGAACCGCCACAGTTCTGTATTTGGGCTAAGCAGAGCTCAGGGCAGAGATCCAACATTGTCTTTGTGTGTGCAAACCCACCACGAAAAATAATTAAAGCACTGAGTCTTGATTCTTCCCCTTATTCCCTTTCAAGAAAGGCAGAACTTCACTCATCCACTGCAAACTTGGGGCCCCCTTTAAAAACTCCCCCTGGACTGGATTATACCTACCTGCCCAGCAGGACAGATGACACATTAGATTTCATTTCATTTTCTCAAGACGTGACATTTTTGTTGGCTCATGCAAAGGGAAGGGACCTCGTGCCTTTCTAAAGCCTTTCGCATGCATGAGCACACCACAGAGCAGACAAAGCCTCTGCCCTTCCCAAGAGAGATATTTTGCAGAGGGATGTGCTATGGATGAGGGAGAGACAAAGCTTCCCAAGTAGGACCTGTCGTGAAGAGAGAGCAAACTTTGTGGGAAGAGGAGAGGTTTTGGCCTGTTTGCTACAAGGTCCCATGGGATTTATGTCAGAAACAAGAGTAGGGAGTGGGTAGCTGTGTCCTGTCCCACAGGAACAGCCCTTGCAGACTGCAGTGCCAGGAGCTTGGGATTTCAGGTGGGAATGTCTAGGAAAAGACTGGTTAGTAGGTTGGGCTCCTCTCCTTTCCCCTTACTTTTCATGCCTTCACCCTATAGCTGGGTGGTGCCAGGGAGCACACATAGCTCAGTGTGAGCTGCTACAGCTTGAGGACCAGGCAGTGTAAGGTTCTGACACATCCAGTGACAGCATCCTCATAGGTCACTTCAGTGTCTGAGTCAACAGGGACACAGGCTGTTCCTAAAGGACAGGTCCAGGAAATCCCTGCCTGCCCTAAGGAACCAGGAAGAATGAGTTCCATTCGTGGAGGATGCAGCAAGAGGTCCTGCATGCCTTCAAACTGGCTGAGCAGACTCCTGCTGCACTATTGCTCCACTCTCTTCACTGGATGTAGAGGCCAGAGGAACTGTCCCTTTGCTTTCATGGTGAAGGAAGACTTGCTGTTCTGAGGCATTTCCTAATGGTCATGCCAACAGCTTCCTCTGCTCCCTGCTTCCTCACTCCTCTCTCAAGTAGCTGAAGGCTATGAAAAGTGCTGGAAGTCTAGAGGAGTCATTTAGGATTGATACTGGAGCTCCTGGGGCTTGTCTACATGGTGGAAATTCAGGGAAATGGATTGGAGTTTCTGAATGGGATTAACTTCAAACGGGTCAGCAGGATGGCAGTGAGCTTTCATGCAGATGCTCCAGTCCAGGATCACCATTAACCAAGCCATGCACTCTGAATCTCTTCCAATGAAATGACACTCAACCCAAAGAAAGCACGTTCATTGCTGACTGACTCTGAACTGACCACCCCAATCCCAACTGAATCTAAAGGTGCTTAAGGAGCTCCCTTATTTCTCTGCTCTCATTGCTCTCATCTATGCAGGGGAAAGTCTCCCTTTTTTGATTTGCAGATGAGGCAGATGCAGCCCAGTTTGTGCTGTACCATGTTTTGCAGTTTTCCTTGGCAAGTGTCAGGGTCTTTCCCATTCCATGCTGTGACCATGTCCTCCTTTCATCCTGCCTGTCAAGGACAGTTGTCTTTCTCCAGATTCTCTTCTGGCAGTCTCTTCTCCCCTATGAGGAGAGACTGAATAAGCTGGGACTGTTCAGTCTAGAGAAAAGAAGACTGAGGGGGGACCTAATTGGTGTTTATAATTATCTGAAGCAGGGGATGCAGGAGGAATTGGCCAGCCCCTTTTCAGTGTCTGTGGGGACAGGACAAGGGGCAATGGCTGCAAGTTGGAGCACAGGAAGTTCCACAGCAATATGGGGAAAAGCTTTTCCCCAGTGAGGGTGAGGGAGCCCTGGGACAGGCTGCCCAGGGGGTGTGGAGTCTCCTTCTCTGGAGAGATTCCAGCCCCATCTGGACACCGACCTGTGCAGTATGAGCTGGGGAGCTGCTTTGGCAGGGGGGTTGGACCCCAGGAGCTCTTGAGGTCCCTTCCAAACCCTACAATTCTGTGATTCTGTGATTGCACTCCCAGTGCTCTGCCATCACCATACTGGGACTTCACCAGACCAAAATTAATGCCTGTACTGATTTTCCTCAAGCCTGGTGATGAAGATTACGTGTTACCACACCTGCCTCGCATGGAGGTTCACTGCAGGACACAGCCCACACCATCCTGCACAGAAAAATCTGCCCAAGAAGGATATATTTTTAATGCAAACACATTCTTATGAACACAAAGGTACCTGGGGAAGACATTTCCTCATTGCTGGGTGCACTGAAGAGAAATAACAAAAGCCTGAGAAGACCCATCCTCTCCAGTGGAGGTTTATCATAGTGCCAGGTCATCAGAGGAGATTTTAGGGTGCTTTTCAGGGATTAAAACCTCCCATTTGAAATCACTGACACATTTCCAGGCCATCTGTGAGCTTGTAAACTCACTGCAGAAAGGTCAACCAGACCACATTTGCACCAAAAGAGAGGGAAATAGGTGTAGGTTCCCTGCTCAGTGGTGGCAATGCCCAACCTCTCAGTTAACTGAAGCTTGAGAAAGTTTTTTGTCTCTGACCTTTCCCAAATCAGTTTCTTACAACATCAAAACTGATTTTCTTTCAACTTATCTGATAGAGTTAAAAGAAAACACCCTGGCAATGCCACTGCATCACAAGAGAAGCTTTGATCATCTAGAACTGCCAACGCACCTTGAAGAGTGTTAAATATATATGACTTGGTTGATTGCATCTGCCTGTTTCCATCAGGTGTACCTGCAAGGGAGCCACCCTCTGAGAAGGGGCTGTATGAGGGAGAAGGGTTTGGGTTGTTGGATAGTCCTGGAAGTTTTTCTTAGGGAGAAACTTCCAGCATGTTGTGTTTCACATGTCACTCAGCTCAGGTAAGGAAAGGCCAGGGGAAAGTGTGTTTGTGAAGAAGCTTTTGGCAAGAACTGACCTTCCCATGTGGTTGTGAATGGAGAAACCTTCCAGCAGTAAAAGAACCCAAACCCTTCAACAGCTCTCCCAGGCTTTAGGTGCCTCAGTGGATGAGGTTCAACTCCTTGGATGCCACAGCAAATGGACACCGCTATGTTGGGGACACCCCCCTCCCACCCCCTGCCTAAGTCACCCTGGGTACAAAGACCATCCCAGCTGGAAACAGCTCTTGGTTCAAGAAGTGTAGATTTTAGACTCAGCTTTTAAAGACTCAGGGTAGGGGAGCAGATAGAGAAAAATGGAACTGTTGGAATGGGTCCAGAGGAGGCCATGAAGATCATCAGAGGGCTGGAGCACCTCTCCTGTGAAGCCAGGCTGAGAGTTGGGGTCATTCAGCCTGGAGAAGAGAAGATCTTACAGCACCTTCCAGGCCCTGGAGGGGCTACAGGAAAGCTGGAGAGGGACTTGTTAGAAGGTCCTGGAGTGACTGGATGAGGGGGAATGGTTTTAAATTGGAAGGGGGAGATTAGATTGGATATTGGGAAGAAATTCTTCCTGAGGGTGGTGAGGCCCTGGCACAGGGTGCCCGGGGGGGGGGGGTGGCTGCCCCCTCCCTGGAGCTGTTCAAGGCCAGGTCAGATAGGGCCTTGAGCAGCCTGGACTGGTGAGAGGTGCCCCTGCCCATGGCAGAGGGTGGGACTGGATGATCTTTGAGGCCACTTCCAATCCTTGTGATTCTGTGATTCAGTGAAAATGCTGAAGTAGGAGACACACTGATGATGAAACGCTCTGACACTGGGACACCAGCTACGTGGAGAGATCACAGAAACCTCTTTTTTTGTAAAAAAACTAACCCTTTCCCATTAGCCTTTTATTTCCTGCTAATGGTTTGGGACTCTTCCCACTTCTCTGGAACACTGAAACACCAAGGCCACCTCATCCCCTGCCCTGTGGGAACATGAGCTGGCTTTGTAGGTTATCCGGGGTGGGGGAGGAAGCAGGAGGGAGGACTGATGGGGTGCCATGCAGCTGATTCTCATTAATTTTGGAAGGAGTTATAAAAAGTAAGCTTTAAAGTCTATCCTAAATATAAGGATTCAGCTGATTGAGAACTCATCTGCTTCTATCTCTTGGGTAATCGTGTATACACTTCTGCTGTGTCACTTCAAAGGCTCGGCACAGCTGGGAGGGTTTTCATCAAAGCTTCTGCATGTCTGGGGGAGGTTTTCCCCCCCATGAATATACATCACTGGAGGCTCCTTTTCCCAACTTTTCCCATGCCTGTCTCTGATTGATCCTCATTTCATTCAGATGAGCTCTTCCTCTCTGGATGGCTAAAGGGCAAGAGACAGCTCTCTCCAAAGCTTTCCCACTCGCCTGGATGCCTCTCCGAAGATTTTCCTCTCATCAGAGTGGGGGAGGGAGGGAGCTGTTCAGACAAGAGGTTGAGCCTTTAAATTAAATTCTTGTCATCTGAGGGCTGGGCCTGATAGCAGCGGGGGTGGGAAGCATATTCTCCCAGTATCGGGACTCTGGCCAGATCCTCATCTGGTGTAAATATGTGCCAGGGGACTGATCTCAGCAGTCATGTCATCAAAACTAGGAGCCCTGAAACACTCCCCTCTCTGCACAGCAGCAGGTTGCTGGGTGAAACCAGCATCATCCTCTGTGTGCCTGCCCTGAGGAGTACGTGAGCTCCACAGCCAGGGAACACTCGCTGAAATTGCTCAATTCTCCTCTTTTTTCTTTGGGGACAGAGGGCCGGGCAGCTTGGTGGAATTTCAAGCACTCAGCCACCCTCAACTGGGTTGGGATTTCACAAGAGCCCCAGACCCTGTGCGCACCCAGCACGTGCAAAGCGCCGGTGGAAATCGGGGCCCCTCTCCTGCTCTGGGATGGGAGCTCAGCCCTCCTGGAAATTCTGGGCCCGGTGCCACTTGGTTACAGCACGTCTCCTGGCTGGTGGCCAGATCAGAGGAGTCTGAACCTCATCTTAGTTCTTCTACCCTCCACCCTCTAATTGCATACTCCTTAAAGCCAAAATGACCCCAGCCCTTGTCAGGTCAGGGCACTGTGGCAACGACTGGGGATGGATGCTCTTGTACCACTGGCAGGGTTGGCCCAGATGGATGAGAATGTGTGGCTGATGGTGATTTAAAGAAAAAAATAACAGTATGTTGTGAATCTCCTATGCAGAGACCCACAGAAAAGTGACAGCCTTGGAGGTTGCAAATGTCTGCTTGTCCAGTGAGATCTTCCCTGGTCCCAGTGAGATCCCTGAGCAGACAGGGACCCTCTCTGAGAGTAGGAGAGATGCAGAGTCACCACTGACCACCCACCAGCAAGTTTCATGAGCCTCCCGTGCATCCTCTCTTAGCTCAGAGATGTAAAATCACAGCTTGGACCTTTGCCAGGGAGATCAAACCTCAAAACTCAAGGACATGCCACCCTCATGGGGACTGTTCCAACACCATCATGTCTGTTGGCACCTATAAATCCTATCCTCGATGCTCAGTTCCAGGCTGTATCCCTCCCCTTGGAAGAAAGAGTCCCTCTGGAGAGGCACTCAAAGCTGGGGCAGTTGTGCTGGTGCTGGATGTGACTGGGAGATGTCTTCCCCCCAGACAGCGATGGGATTTTCCCACACCAGTCCCCTGAATGGTTAATTGGATCTTGAATGGTTTATCACTTCTTTCACTGGGGTGTGTGGCTGGATTTACTTTGACACAAGCCCCTTTCTGAATTGCAAGTTGGCAACAATAAAAGAGAGAAGTCTTTAATTAGTTATCTGGCTAATTAACTTTTACAGCACTGTATAGCTTTGGCATCCAAATACTGCGATGCAAAACACTGCAAACATTCAAACAAAGCCTCCCCACCCCACCAGGAAGCTGCTGTCACTGGTGGCTGTGGGGGAATGGCATCTCACAGCCTTGGCTGGGGTGCATGGAGACTCAGCTCTCACTGTGTGTGGATGCCCTGCACAGCCCATAACCCACCTTCTCCTAATGATCTGCACATTAAAGATCCAGAGCATACAGGGCTTCCCCATGCTGTACTACTCCTCCTCAGCACGGGCACTCACTCTGCTACTGGGTGAAATATAAGATAAAATGCATTTCTTGCTTGAAAGAGGTTTGTAGAGATCCCCTCTTCCCCCAGCCATGCTGGAGAGAGTTTCCCTGCACACCAGTGTCCCATGGTCAGGGGGACAGGGGTCACATCAGGCAGGTGACATCACACCACACCGTAAGGAAATGCTGCCAAGGAGGGTTCAGCTCTGACCCTCGAGAGCACAGTTTGGGCTCAGAGTACAACAGGTTGTTAGAACAGAGTCTCTCTCTCTCTCTCTCTGTTGGAACATGCAGGGTCCCCACTGCTTTTCCCACGCTGATGGGTGAGAGCTAGGGGTTTCGGGAGGCACGGTGCCCCCAGGATGTTCCCGTGTTGTTCTATCTGCAC
Organism: Laterallus jamaicensis coturniculus; assembly: GCA_022605575.1. Lineage (NCBI taxonomy): Eukaryota > Metazoa > Chordata > Aves > Gruiformes > Rallidae > Laterallus > Laterallus jamaicensis. Next base: position 6,629,723 of record JAKCOX010000028.1, read on the forward strand.
CTTGTGGGCTAGCACATGTTTCATTCTGGAGTTTCGCCGTTCCTGCGTGTCCAGGCAAGCTCCCCAACTGCTTGCAGCATGAATGGAAAGGCCCTGTGAAGGGGAAGGGACAGGTTTCAGGAAAAGCAAGAGAGAAGCAGCACAAAACGGGCCATCAACTGGAGGCCACTGGCTAATCAGAACCAGCCCACACGTCTGCCCCGCTGCTCGGGGAGGTGTGGAGGGAAGGGAGAGGTCTGTCTGATCTCAGGCTGGCACCCAAACTGTATCTACTTTGTTGTAATTGGGATTTACCTGAGATCTATTTGACTGGTGCATTTCATTTACTTGTGGTAGAAAAGGATTCTGCTTCCTGGCAGGCCCAACTCAAATCAGGGGTGATACTCTGCCTCCTTCCTGTACCGGTCCATGTGGGATCCAGGGAATCTCAATGGACAGAACTGGAGCCCGTGCTCAGAAGGCAAGCTGTTGCCTTGAATGTGAAGCAGCCAGCTGCCAGGGAGGGTTGCTACAGGAGGATTCAGTAAAGCAGCACAGTGTGTGCACACCACGGGCTGCACACAAAAAGCAGGTCACAGGGAAGGTAAGAAGGAAGCTGGAGCTGCAGTGTGAATGATCACTGCTACAAAAGGGGACAAGGTCCTCTCAGCATCCTGCACCCACCAACGTGAGACTCTTCCCCACGTTCATTTCCCGTGAGCAGGTCAGCCTGTCAGAGGGAGTGATCCCACCCTGGGGACAGGGCTTGTGCCTCGTTCAGCAGGGGCTTCTCTTTGCTCATGGGCAATTAAAAAGGTTCTCTGCAGATTTGCACTTGCTGAATGATCAGACAGCAAGGGCTGGCACAGGAAGGATGGGTGAGATCAGTGCTGCAGGGGAGGAGATGAGGGGAAGGTTGTTCCTCCTGGTACAGACAGGTCTCCCTGAACCAGGGACCTGTATCTAGAGGGGATGGAGATGCTGGTGGAGCCCTTGTTTTCCTTCCACTGGCGCTGGCCCATCCAGCCTGAGCTCCTGTGCTGTGCCAGGGTAGCTCTGCTGCCCTCCTCCTCCACCAGGCACCCACTCTCCGGCTGCCAGATTAACGGTAACGAGCTCCCAAGGGAGGAGAGTCCTCTGACCTGTGAGTCCTGCTGCTTGCACAGGTCTGAGACAGCCCTGAAACACTGTGCTCTCCTTAGGCAGCTCAAAAGGCCTTGTCCAACCACCCTGACTACCTGTTTGAGGACGATGGTCTAATGAAACCCTGACACAGGTCCAACCCTTAATGCAGAGGTTGGCCTAGGGGGCCCAGGGGGCTTTACAGGGCCCAGAGGTCTTTACAGGGCCCAGGGGTCTTTACAAGATCGCTGTGTTCTCCTTTGCATCAGGAACTGTGTCAGCTACAGCTGCTGTGCACAGCAAAGCCTGGAGTTCCCTTAAGATCCCAGCCCCAGAAGTAAAACCCAAGCACATGAAATGATTCACAGCACTTGTATGGGGAACATTTTATGGTTTTGTTTTTGGTTTTGCTTTTCATTTTAAGTCTTTTCAGACTTGGTTTAAAAAACAACTCAGAGCCATTCTCTTCCCTTCCTCCTGGTGACAGGTTGCCCAGATGCCTGTCTGGGTCAAAGGGACGCTGCTGTATTTTGTTTTGCCATCTGGCATCACACAGCTCTGCAGGTTTTTTTAACCTTTCAGCTCCCAACAGCATTTTGTTCTTTGCTCATCCCATCATTTCATCATATTTGCTTTCCTAAACCTTCCAAATTAATTTCCATCAACTCCAGACACTCAGCAGCCTGTATGTCAGGCTGGTTTCTAAGCACAAAGAGGAAAATATTTCCCCTCCTGAGCTGCAGACGATCAAGTGCCCCCAGTTCCAAGTCAGAGCTAAGCCTTCAACAAAGACATTTTTCCAGGGATAGGCAAGAAGGTTCAAATTCACACAGCTAGTTCACCAGAGCCAGGATTGGGCTCACTGCTGGAGCTCCTCTGTGTTTACAGTCTTGGGCTTGTCACTCCGATGTATCCCCTCCTGTAAAACCCTGCTGCCAAAGTCACAGCAGCAGCTGCTGCCACACTCTGTGTGCCTGGATGGTATGAATGCCTTTGCCACACAACTCATCCTACAGACACAAGCGAGGGAGAAAGAGAGCTGAGTTGGGCCAAAGAACTGGAAATGTTGTCTGAGGGAGAGTGATCCCTCTTGTCCTCTCTGTGCAAGAAACTCAGGACAGGGGAGGAAGTTTCCAAAGCTGGTGACTTTAGAGTTGTTGGAGATTGTTCTGCCCCGCCCCTGAGTGTGGGTTTCCTTGATAACAGTATATCCTGTGGAAGAACTTTTCCCCAGTGAGGGTGAGGGAGCCCTGGGACAGGCTGCCCAGGGGGTGTGGAGTCTCCATCTCTGGAGAGATTCCAGCTCCATCTGGACACCGACCTGTATGCCCTGTCCTAGGGACCCTGCTTAGGCAGGGGCTTGGACCTGATGAGCTCTGGAGGTCCCTTCCACCCCCTACTGAATCTGTGACTGATTCTGTGATCCTCCACAAAAATGCCAAGGGTTTTCCAGGGAAACCTTTGGAACTGGGCACTGACTCGCTTTCAATTTCAAATCAATTAATTTCTTTGTTTAGTTTGGGGCTAATGAGTGTTTTCCCCTCAGACACCCCCATGCTCATTCAATGTTCCAAAGAGACAGTGAGAAATGTCAAAGGAAGAATTCCTCTCCTGCCCTCACATTTTACTTTGCCCAGCTCTGAAGACAGGCCCATACTGCACACTTCTTCCACCACAGTTACATCAGCTCCACCACCTCCAGAAATGAGGCCATTAAGCCAAGAAAAGCAATCCTCACACCGGTGAGGGCTGCACCTCCACTTGGAAGCTCTGCAGGTAGCTTCCTAAGTCGAAGACTTGACTTTGTGGCTGCCAAGCCTGGGGCTCCCTCCTCAAGCTGTTATGGGGAAGTCATTGATTTTTTTTTTCCTGTGGCTCAGTCCCCTCCTGCACAATACCTGTGTACACATCCGTGTTGAGAGGGATACAGGGCTCTGTTCTGGAGGAGAAACACGATGCAGGGTGCAGGGCTGCCTCGTGGACAGCACCCAGCGCCGGGGCGGCAAGCTGAGCGGTGCAGACAGCGGGTGCTGCCAGAGCTGTCTGCAGCATCACGCCCTTAGCAAAGCAGAGAAGTTAATTAAATAGCAGGAAAGGGAAAGACTGGTTAAAGAGTTGAGTCTGAATGACTAAAGGTCTTAGTCACTCATTTGCCAAGATCTTTAGGCAAAAAAAAAAATCTCCTTTTAAGATAGCTTTTCTCTGGATTCTGTTCCTTTAAGAAACTTCTCAAATCATCCAGTGAGGACTGGGGGGAAATGTGGCTCTCATTGCCCAAGATTTTCAGTGTCCAGCCTGTTTGTGACACCTACCACCCCCTCTCCCTGCCCCCAGCACTGGCCTAACCTGAGCCATCTCTCCTTGCACTGTGAGAGCTGCTGGAGAGCGATGGTGTCCTGCAGGAATCGAAACCTTTCTGCTCAAAAAGTGTTGAGTTGAAACTCTTCCCAAACAATCTCATTTCCTTTAGGGCAAAGAAAGCTCTTCAAGCAAAAAATCAGCTGCAGAAGCTAGTTCAGACAGCTATTTCACATCTTAAGGGACACTGAATCCACTCAGCCAGCCCTTTGTGGAGCGTGGTGGTGAGAGAAATGGCAGAGTAGGAGGGGAGTGTTAGTCACACTGCTCTTAGGGACCAGTGGTTTGGTTCTCATTGTGCCACTCATACCAGAAATGCTCTGTTCAATTTTGTAGTGTGTGGGTTTTTTCCTCAGTGGGATCAGTGGTTCTCCCACGCTCACAGCACGCAGCACACACCGCTCTGCCACAACTGTGTGCCTGGGGTGAGAGCAAAGGGAAGGAGCTGGGATGACAGTACTTCATAGTGCCTGCTGCCTCCAAAGGTTTCATAAAATGAAATCCCAGCCCAAACTGTGCCTTCCTCACAAGATTAGTACTGTGTTTCCTGTGGTGCCCCTCCTCGGGCAAGGCAGGTATCAGTCACTCTGACTCAGGGAGGGTTGCAGGGTTTGTTCTTGTGGCCTGAATCATCTGTTGCACACAGAGAGGTGGCAAATCGAGAGCCTTGTGTCATCCATCCCCCCCATATCACTGGAGTTACAGCACTCTGCAAAGGCCACCTACAGCTGAGGAGTTCCAGCCTCTATCCCAAAGCATTTGGGCACCGTATGGAATCACTGTGTTAGGCTGGAAGTGACCTTTAAAGATGACCTAGTCCAACCCCCCTGCAGTGAGCAGTTTCCTGTGATCACAGCGTTTCCTCTGAAAGCAACTGGTTCCCAACACCATGGTTATAAAGCTCACAGCATTGTTTATGAGTAAAACAGTGGGAGGATGTAGGCACCCTGGTATGATCTGCCTGATGATGGAGACACACCAGTGGCGTCAGCAAGCCCAGTCCTCTGCTGCGGCAGCATCCCTGCCTGCAATCGTAAAGCTGTCACAGGCCAGAGGACCCAGCAACAGGGTCCTGGCACACCCATGGGTGATTCCTGCCTGGCACACCCACTACCAGCCCGGATCGGGTGGCTGCCGGGGCACCCAAGGCCAGACACCGAGGGCGCAGCTCCGGGGCGCAGCTCTGCCCGCGGGTGACAGGGGCTGGAAGGGGAGCTGCGGGGCGGTGCGGGGCACGGCAGGGTTCCGCCGGGGCACGCCGGGCAGAGCGCTGTGCCTTGGAGGCCCCGGTGCCTTTGCTGGACAGGCAGCGACACCTCGTGGTACCGTGTCGTTCCCCGTCCTTCCCCCTCCCCCCCACATCCCCCTCCATCCCCCACACCCCGCGGGGGTCCCGGGGGGTTGAGGGGAAGGTCTGACGGGCTCTCAGCAAGCCCTTCATGAAGCTGCTCTAGATTCGCTTCCCATTTTGCTCAGGCTGCTCTGGGAGGCGGAAGAGCCGCGTGTTGGCACCAGTTCTGCAGGCTGGATGCCCAAGGGGAATAGATCGAGGACCCTCCAGACCCTTAGCTCTGTTTTCCCCTTGTAAATGATTTTTCTCTTTTTGCATGAGGAAAAACTTCATGGGAGTTAGGCAGAGGTAGGAAAACAGCCAAAGAGCAAGCAAAGTGCTGGCTACAGAAACCTGTGGTGAGAAGAGGTGGAGAAAGTTGTTGGAGAAAGTTGGAGAACTGTGGAGAAAGTTGTGACTGAAGAAACTTGTCTCATCCTACAGCTCGAGTCATACCATGTTTAAGGAAACTGGTAAACATACAAGCTTTGGCCAACACAAGCCCAGCTCCATCATCTCTTCTCCCACCCTGACATCCTCAGGTCCAGCACTGGGCTGCCAGCTGGGTGTGCTGAGTTTTCCATCTGGGGAGGACCCAGCAAAGCCCCTTTTCTCCAAGCTGGTGTCACCTGCCCTGTGGTAACTTCATCAACCCATTTCCTTTCCTCGTGGCACAGGCCTGGAGGTCACTGCTATGGGCAGAGCAGGAGAGGAGACCTGCCAACCAAACAGCACCATGGAGCTGGCTGTTTCTCCCTTCCCTGGGCACAGGTTGCAGTGGCCCTGTTACTCCAAGCACATCCATCAGGCACACTGTAGCACAGCTCATGGCTGCACCCTGACATTTTCTGCTACGACAAAACCTCTGCCCCATGACTTGGCTTGAGGAAGAGGTGTGAGGCTGTAACACACAGCAGCAACTTAGGAGCTGAGCTTTGCCCCAGGAGAGCTCTGGAGTTTAAAGGTACCACGTGCTGAAAACACAAACACCTCCAGAGTTTCATAGCTGCACCTGCCCCAGCCAGCGGGCTGTGTGCTCATCGAGACGGTGGTGCAGGGGTCGAGGAGCATCTGTGGGTTGGCACAGCCCTGGCAGCCAGGCCTAATCTTGGTTGCTATTTTTGGGCTGGTGACAAATAGCTGCCGAGGTAACTAAGGCAGGAAGGAATTGCAGCACTGGCATTCAGCAAGCACAGGGTTGCTCAGAAGGATCCAGGTCCTTCCATTCCCTCATGCTGCATGGGGCAGAGCCTTTCCTTTCCCATTGTTGGGCTTTACTTCCCCCTCCTGTAAAGCAGAATAATTCCTTAACTCCTGAAAAGCATTCTTGAACCAGTAACATAAATGAAGAGAAAACCCTCAATCTCTTGTGCACACAAGACTATCATAACATCACATACTGCTTCTTGAACACTGGCTCTTCTATTGCTAGGTTATTATCAGATGTTTCATGCAGTAAACCTTTATTTGATTTCTATTAATATTTCACAGCCACACAGGTAAATTCCAAAGGTTGCTAATTTAATGAGGTGCCTCACCAGATCAGGCTCCCATTGTTATCATAGAGTCATAGAATGGCAAGGGTTGGAAGGGACCCAAAGGGTCACAGAGCTCCAACCCCCTGCCACAGGCAGGGACACCAACCTCAGGCCTGGAGCTACACAAGGTTGCCCAGGGCCCCATCCAACCTGGCCTTGAACACCCCCAGACACGGGACACCCACCCCCTCTCTGGGCAGCTCATTCCAGCCCCTCCCCACTCTCTCTGTAAAAAATCTTCCCCCTAATATCCAATCTAACCCTTCCTTCCTTTAGCTTTAATCCATCCCCCTTGTCCTGCCAGTCTCTGCCCTTGAACAAGCTGATTCCCCTCCTGTGTCTCTGCTCCCTTCAGGGACTGGCAGGCTGCAATGAGGTCCCCCCACAGCCTTCTCTTCTCCAGGCTGACCCAGCCCAGCTCCCTCAGCCTCCCTCCATAGGGGAGCTGCTCCAGCCCTCTGAGCATCTTACCCTGTGTTCCTTTTGCACAGAGCCTGTGCGAGAGCTCAGTCCGTGCTACACTGGAGGGCGTAGTGCCGCAATCTTTACAGCACCTGTGCTTGCATCACTCGCACTCTCACATCTCCTTTCCCAGTTCAATGTACAGCAGCTGTATTTGGGCTGTACCAGGAAGCGAGCTGCTGTGCGCATGTGTGTGTGCAGCTCAGGAACCCCTCTGGAACTCCTACAACTTACAATCCAAGAAAGCAACATGATGCAAAGGTAGCGAGAGAAGGGAGAGTTCCACCTCGGCATGTCTACCTGGAGGGTCAGCATCCTGATGGCGCTGTGCTTCCTGCGGCAGACCAGAGGTACAGTACAGATGGCTGTTGCTTTTCAGTTTGCTATGCTATGTGGCTTTGCTTGGAGGAGGAGAGACACACAGGGGTACATTTAAAGCAGTTTAAAATGGGAATTAGAGAATCACAGAGTTGTAGGGGTTGGAAGGGACCTCCAGAGCTCATGGGGTCCAACCCACCTGCCAAAGCAGCTCCCCAGGACAGGCCCCACAGGTAGGATTGTTCACATAAAGTGAAATATTCTGAGAAATGGCAATTTAAAATCTGTCTTTAGGGTGTGTCTTGTTGTAGTGATGTGCATATTCCCCTGTCAGGAACAGTAGGTACCAGGGAAATGCCAGGTACCAGGGCCAAGCCTGTGTGCTGCATGCCACCACCTCCAGATCCTATCTGCCTCTAAAGAGCTGGGATTAAATGAGTATGAGTATTGAATGGGTGTGAGCCAGCTCAGTGTGCAGTCCAGGGGATGGGAGGTGGCAACACAAGGGAGGCAGGCTGGAGGTTGTGGGGCTATGAACAGAGAAATCCAGTGAGACCATGGGAGAAGCCACTCAAAATTCCAGAATAGGGTGGTTCACACAAATGTAGGTCCTACTTCTGAAAGCTGTTGAGATGAAGATGTTTTATAAGAGATGAGGAAAACGTGACTACATGACAGACATACCTCTTTCCATAGCCAAATTCCAGTTTTAAATGAACTGAGCTGCTCTGCCCCAAATTTTGAGACCAGCCTGGTCAAAACCAAGTGACAATTGTTCTCCCCAAAGGTATTTTAAATCATTCATGTAATTTTTCCTTTCGATCAGGTCACGTTCAGCTTCGCCCTCCTCAGAATGTTACACTACTGTCAAAGGATTTTGATATGATTTTGACTTGGACTCCAGGAGAAGACTCTCCACCAGATGTAACATACACTGTGAGGTATGAAAGGTAAGTGCTCACAAAGGATGTCTGATTGGAAGTATGGCCCAGGGCAAACATCTCTGCCTGGATGTCAATCAGCATCATTATCAGCAGTGACCTGGCTGCATCCTTTCACCAAAGCCAATCTGGAAAGAAACTCTGTCCTACAACACACATCCTTTTCTTGCTCTGTAGATGATAACAAAGCAAGATGTTTAATGTTACACTTCTTCTCTTAGCCAGGAAAGAATGGGCAAGTGGATAAAGGTTCGTCACTGCAAAAACATCCCCAGAACCTCTTGCAACCTGACCTGTGTCCTCCCAAAGTTCGTCAAGGTCCGGGCTCGAGTTAAAGCTGTGGCTGGACCATTCCAGTCACTGTGGGTAGAGTCACAGTTCAAGGAGTACCACTTGGATGGTGAGTGTCTGTCAGGTTATGTTGGGATGAAAGGGCATCCCAACGATACTGTTGGCATGAGCAAGTGAGTAGACCACACATCAGAGAAAGAGAAATGGTCACAAGCAGCTTTATGGACCACACAAAGATCAGGAAGCCATGATGGGGGAAGTTCTGTGCAGAGAGAGTGGTGAGGGGCTGGAAGGGGCTGCCCAGAGAGGGGGTGGGTGCCCCGTGTCTGGGGGTGTTCAAGGCCAGGTTGGATGGGGCCCTGGGCAACCTTGTGTAGCTCCAGGCCTGAGGTTGGTGGCCCTGCCTGTGGCAGGGGGTTGGAGCTCTGTGACCCTTGGGCTCCCTTCCAACCCAGCCCATTCTATGATTCTATGGTTTGAGAAAAGATTTTGTACTTGTTTATGAGTGCTCCAGGTGAGCAAAGCTCCAAGCTTTCCACACACCAGTGAGGGCATGATAGATAAAAAAGAAGTATTCCTTTCTTGTCCTACTTCATGTCTATCACAAGATAGCAGTTACATTGTAGAGCATTCACAGAAAAGCATGGAAGGACATGGAACTGTTGGAATGGGTCCAGAGGAGGCCATGAAGATCATCAGAGGGCTGGAGCACCTCTCCTGTGAAGCCAGGCTGAGAGTTGGGGTCGTTCAGCCTGGAGAAGAGAAGATCTTACAGCACCTTCCAGGCCCTGGAGGGGCTACAGGAAAGCTGGGGAGGGACTTGTTAGAAGGGCCTGGAGTGACTGGATGAGGGGGGAATGGTTTTAAATTGGAAGGGGGAAGATTAGATTGGATATTAGGAAGAAATTCTTCACTCTGAGGGTGGTGAGGCCCTGGCACAGGGTGCCCGGGGGGTGGTCGCTGCCCCTCCCTGGAGCTGTTCAGTGCTGGGTTGGATGGGGCCTTGAGCAGCCTGGTCTGGTGAGAGGTGTCCCTGCCCATGGCAGGGGGTTGGAATTTGATGATCTTTAGGGTCCCTTCCAACCCAAACTAGTCTGTGATTCTGTGATTCTATGACTACTTCTGTGAAGCTAACACACACACAAGCACAATCCTCATGTCTGGTCCTTCAATTGCAGTGGAACTGGCTCCCCCAGTGCTAAATGTGAATGTCAAGGAGAAGGCAATCCATGTGAATGCTTCCTTCCCTTTGGCCACCTGTGTGGAGAGTTTCTCTTGGATGTATGACTTGAACCTTTGGGAAGCTGGATCTGAAAACAAGGTCAGTAGAAGCAGCCCTTCTTTGAGGAAAAGAAGGAAAAATATCCAGCTTGAATTAAAATAGCTTCAAATTTCTGGGCAAGGAGGGACTGGATCCAGGGCTGGGAGAAAATGGAATGGCCAAAACAGAGTCAAACTAAAGCTTGAGAAAAAAAGTAGATGTGTGTGTGTGTATCTTTGTTTTGCTGGTAGTTCCCTTTCCTGTTCTGTTCCTGGTTTTATCAGGAAGGTGGGATGGGGAGGGTGCACTCCAGTCAGCATCACAGGGCAATGTCTGAGGTTTAAAAGAACTAGTTCAGGTGTGCTGACAGTGTGCCACAGCAGCACAGAGGACAGCAGCAGATGGAAACCCCATCTTTGAGGCTGTAAGCCCTAGGAGAGATGCTTGCTACCAACAGCTAGCGAGCCATGAAGTGCCACTCCTTGCACCTTTCAACTGCTGGAGCCACACAGCATGATGAAGAGAATCATGGGCTGAATAGGTAGAGAAACACCACCCCAATACTGCAAGAGGTCATCTTTCTAACCCTCTGTTCCCAAACAGAAGCAATATGAAGGGCTCTTTAGGAAGAGTACAGTGACTATCGACACCACCGCGCTTCGAGGCAACTACTGCCTGAGTGCCAGATCTTCCTTCCAAAGCATCAACTTCAAGCACAGCAAGTTCTCCCAGCCAGTTTGTGTGCTATTAAACTCCAAAGGTATGTTCCTGCTGAGCAAAGGATGTGGGGAGACATCAAATGGAGTTAGGGCAAGTCAAAGATTTCCTTAAAAATTAACTTTCAACCAACAGAAAGGTGCTGGCTGTTAGATGGATTGGTTGGGTTTCCTAGTGAACACTGTCCTGTCTATAGAATTTGGATTTTAAAAAATCCAACTCTGAAATATTTCCCCCCAAATCCTGAAATATTGTCCTTGAGGAATGCTCACAATGAAATTTTGGGATACTCAAATTTTTTCTCCTGAAAAATATGTGAGTGAGTGAAGCATTTTACCTGCTCCCAGTAAGGCACTGGCTCATACCAGTAAAGCACTGGCTGGTACCTACAGTAATTTTTGACTGTGACCCTGAGTCACAGCACAGTCTGATCCTAGGCCAGTCTGTGATCATTTCTCTGCCACCTGTAAAATAAAGATCTTGAGCCTGATGTTTTCTGAGATTTCTGACAGAAAAGTGGAGTAGAAGAACTTGGTATTGGTTTAAAATCTGCTACCAGCAGGAGAAGAACTTCTTCCCAGTGAGGGTGAGGGAGCCCTGGGACAGGCTGCCCAGGGGGTGTGGAGTCTCCATCTCTGGAGATATTCCAGCTCCATCTGGACACCAACCTGTGTGCCCTGTCCTAGGGACCCTGCTTTGGCAGGGGGGGTTGGACCTGATGAGCTCTGGAGGTCCCTTCCAACCCCTACACTTCTGGGATTCTGTGATTATTTTTGTCTTTTTCCTTTCCAGCAGTGGAATGGAGGTTCCCATTTTCTGCCACAATCCCTGTGTTTGTCCTCCCCTTCCTTCTGACAAGTGCCTTCATCATGTCCTTGCTGAAACAAGATGCTCAGCAAAAGAAGATGCCTCGTGCTCTGGTACGGCCCAAATGGGGTCTCCTCCTGACTCAACATCATGCTGGTGTTCAGGGGGTAACTGGGGAGGAGTGGGGGAGTTACAGGGGCTCTGTGCTTCTCAGTTTTGCAGGTCTAAGTCCCAGTATAAGTAAGTTTTGATTCTGGCATGTCCTGTACTCAAACTGCTCTTTAAAAAGCATCACTAACTCACAGATCTGTGTGTCTTGTTTCTTCTCCCTGGTAGGACTTGTCTAATTTAAGAGGAGCCAGACCAGCCATTCACAGTGAGCCCACTGAAAAGGAATTCTTCAGAGACCATCTTATCTGCACAGAGAAGCCAGTGCCACAAAGGAAAACAAACAAAACTTCAGGGAGAAACAATCTCCCAGGGATGGCTTTTTTCCTCTCATCCTCATCAGAAGAGGAGGAGGAGGAGGAAGAGGAAGAAGACAGCAGCACTTTCATTCCATACACTGAAATGCCTCACTTTCCAAAGAGACATCTCAACTGTCAACCATCCAGAACAGCTCAGGGGGAACTGAGCTTAGACTCTGGATCTGGAAGGCCCTGTGTGGACAGTGGACCTGAGCTTGACCTAAGTACCTTGGGTTTCTCTTTCTTTTCAACGAGGAAGAATGAGATGGACACCTCAGGATCCCAAAAGAACAAGAAGGCATCCTTTTCTCACAGTTCCTCTTTGGGAAGAATATCCCTCACTGATGTGAGATTCCCAGGTCTCAGGGAACATGGGCAGCAGGACAGAGACAGGGATGAATCCCTGGAAATGACCCCCCTTCAAACACTGAGGGAGGAGGGTTGTGCCAAACTTCCAGCCAACAATAACTACCTGCAGAGGAAGGCTCAGCTCTTCACCAAGTATTACCAGGAATCAATAGCTGATTGGCATGTCCAGATCAGTGAGATATCCCAGCTCAGTGAGCATCCCAGCACCCAGGGGCTCATCTCCTTTCAGACATTACAGGTGGCAGAAGATGAAGGCATTGCAAGTGACTGTGACAGCGATAACTTTACAGAAGGGACCCCTCCTGCACCCACAGTGCTCAGTGACACACGTGGAACTTCACATATGGAGGAAAAATATGACCAAAAGCTTAAATTCCAAGACTACAAGTGTGCACATTACATGGGAAGGAGCTAGAGCAGTGCTAAAGCCTGCCAGCCATCCAGGCAAGGCCACCTCACCGTGAACAAGGAGGAGTAACCACTGATAGGAGGGTCTGTATTTATTCACCCAGCCAGAGTCTTTTCTCCTGGGGCCTGGCCTATCAAGCTATATGGCTTCAAGTTTATTTTTACTGCTAAGTAACTAATTACATTCCCCATCCCTCTGTACAAGTAGAGCTGTGATAAGGTGTTAAGGCCCTGGTGAGAGGCAGGCTAATCAGACCCAGCCAGGGGCGAGGCGTGTGGGTGTAGGTGTCACCCAGCAAACACACAGCACCTGTCTGGAGACCTCAGAGCAAGGTAACTTCTACACCTAAGTTACTACAGGCCAAACCACCTCAGAGACAACCCAGACCTGGGTTCTGATAACACAGTGTGGTGCTGGCATGTTGATTCTGAGCCTGGATGAACTGGGGGCTCCTCTGGGTCTGCAGAACTGCCCCCCTGGGACTGGAAGCACCTCACAGAGACCTTCAACAGCCTTTGCTTTCCATGGGATGAAAGGATCCCTCCCTCAGCCTACAGGAATCACTTTCTGTGCTGCAGCAGAGCCAAGGGAAGTTGAACCAATAAATGTGAAGCATGTTTATTTATTTTTTACACATACACAGAGGTAGTTATTGAGGCTGAAGTTCCCCTGCCCTGCAGAAGGTCTGAGAGCTGCTTTATGCAGAGGCAATAATATTTTGATACATAACTTTGTGTGTGCGTTTGTGTTTCCCCCAGCTACAAAGGGTGACTGCAGCTCATCCTGAAAAACATTCCAGTTTAGGACAGGACCCTGTGATGGGCTTCCTAATGCTTTGGGTTGAGCACAATCCTGCAAAACTTCCCAGCCAGGTACTCTGGGTCCCTGCAAGCCCAGGACTGTGAGCATCTCTCTGAGTAAAGGATCAAATCAGAAGCCCACCAGCAAAAGGCATGGGAGAGACAAGGTGTCCCCTGCCTGACCACTACTGACCTTTGCAGTGTATTTTTAATTTGTGCTCTTCAGATCTCACAGAAATATATTCTCCCACTTTATTCCAGTGGAAGGGCATGTGGAAAAGCAAAACATTAATCAGAGAATCATTAAGGTTGGAAAAGACCTCCAAGATCATCCAGTCCAACCATCCCCCTCCGACCTCTATCAACTCACTAACCCATGTCCCTGAGTACCTCACCCAGCCTTCCCTTGAGCACCCCATGGCACAGTGACTCCCACACCTCCCTGGGCACCCCATTCTGATGCCCAAATGCTCATTTGGAGAAGAATTTTCTCCTCATTTCTAACCTGAACCTCCCCTGGCCCAACCTGCAGCCATTCCTTCTCATCCTATGGCTGCTTCTCTGTGAGAAGAGGCTGAGCCCCAGCTCCCCACAACCTCCTTCCAGGGAGCTGGGGAGAGCAATAAGGTCTCCCCTGAGCCTCCTCCAGGCTAAACAGTCCCAGCTCCCTCAGCTGCTCCACATCAGACTTGTGTTCCAGACCCTTCACCAGCTTCACTGCCTTTGTTAAAAGAAAGAGGGAGACACACAACAGCCATTCTTTGTATTCAGAGAGAGTTGCTTCAGATGATGGGTGTTGGGGTGTTGAGGGCGGGTGTTAAAGCTGGTATCTTCAGGGAATCAGGAGAACAATATTCAAAAGTGGTAGAAGGTGATGGGGATGGGGAACAACTACTTTGAAAGAGGAAAGCAAGATGGTGATTGACACCTGGCTGAACATGAGCCAGCAGTGTGCTCAGGTGGCCAAGAAGGCCAACAGCATCCTGGTTTATAGCAGGAATAGTGGAACCAGGGAGGTGATCTTACCACCAGCCCAGCCCTGGTGAGGCTGCACCCCAAGTACTGTGTGCAACAGCATAGGAAGGACACTGAGATGCTGGAGAGGGTGCAGAGAAGGACATACAGGCTGGTTGGTGGTCTGGAGAACAGGTCTCATGAAGAGAGGCTGAAGGAGCTGGGGCTGTTCAGCCTGGAGAAGAGGCAGCTGAGGGGAGACCTTTACAGTTACCTGAAAAGAGGTTGTAGTGAGGTGGGTGTTGGCCTCTTCTCCCTAATAACTAGTGTCAGGACAAGAGGGGACGGGTTCAAGTTGTGCCAGGGAAGATTCAGGTTGGATATTAGGAAACATTTCTTCACTGTAAGAGTGGTGAAGCATTGGAACAGGCTGCCCAGGGGGGTGGTAGAATCACTGTCCCTGGAACTGTTCAAAAAAAACCAGGTAGATGTGGCCCTTCAGGAGGTGGTTAAGAGGTTATGGTGATGTAGTGCTGATGGTTGGACTTGACCTTGAAGGTTTTTTCCAGCCATGATGATCTTATGATGCTATGTAGTAGTTAAGGTCCTGATTTCAAATAAAAAGGGGAGGTGGGAGAAAATATTAATCAGCTGGAATGTTCCCTTTTTTTTCTTGCTTGTCTTCCACACAGTGTACCTAGCTACATCCTGCATTGTAATCCATCCACTTCAGCTGGAAAGATGAGCACCAATTTTCTTGTGCAATCAAGGAAAAGCCCCAGGCTTGGAGTTATGGGAAGTTCCAGAGTTGTGTAACTTCTTCAGAATTATTTTGACATGTCACAGCTCTGCAAACAGAACCTGGGATCAGCTCTTTGTCTCCTCCAGGTTTTCTCAGGATGGAAGCTGAGGGAAAGGCTGCAGGCTAGGTGAGCTGTAATGGAGGAGGCACTATCCTGCTCCTCTGTGTTTTCTTTCACTGAGGCTTGAAACCTGCTTTCCATGGGAAAAGGGTCAGGGATGGCTGGAGCACAGTGCTCCCTCTTCCAAAGCACTGTGTGTCCATATCTTACACCTTACTTAACAGTTGTATCCATGTAATGAGGAAAACATCTCTCCTCTCTCATTAGAAGAACCATTGCTCCTCAGCTGGCTAAATGCAGGAGCTGGAATCCAGTCTCCTACATCCCTGGGTCAGCAGTCACTAGGCTTCATGAAGTCCTCACAGAGTGGGGCTCTGCAGCCTGAGCCCCACAGCAGCTCAGAGGAGAAAACCACCTTGATCTCTTTTGGCCTTTCTCTGCTATCTTCACAGATCTCTGGCACACAAAGTTCTTTTCCTCCTTCCCAAGTTGTGCCAAGTTCTAAGCAGGGTTCCATGGAAAAACTGTTATGAACCTCACAGCCTGATTCTGTCCCTAGGAACTACCTTCTGGTGCAGGCTCAGGGGCTGCAGTTTGGAGGTTGGAAGCCAAGTGTTTAACTTGGAATGGGAACTTTTGAGATCTTCAGGTACCTCAAGATTCAGAGATGCGTTTCCCAGGCTGTTCAAAAGGTAACATCTCTCTAGCAATAAGGGCAGAAATAAAGTTTTATTCTCAAAACTGCAGTCTCAGGTGCACTACAAGTTCCCTCAGCTCTGCCCTCTCATGGGTCATCAGGCAGCCAAAGCATGAGGCAGCCACAGGAGGAGGAAAAACTGGAAATACTTTAGCAAGGTATTCAGGAAACACCCTGCTGAAGAGCTGTACTTAATTAGATGGAGGTCAGAGTGGTGGATAGGTGTGTCCCTCTAATAACCCTCTGCATTTGACTAAGGGAGATGAGAAAGACAAAGTGGCAGAGGTTGGAGCATAAAGCCCCGTTAAGATCCAGGAAGGGCAGGGAACAGAAACAACTTCAGGAACAGGAAATCCATGGGATGAAGGAGCAAGCAGGAGCAGTAGTAATTTCTGTCCTGTTTGGCCCCAGGAATAGAGCAGTGGAAGCAGTGTGGTGCTTTCAGAAGAACCCATGGTTTGGATTTTGATTAAATGAGCTGCAGGTATCATGCTGCTGATGCTTCTTGTGGGCCTCACTTGGAATAGTAAGGAATAAAACTCTGGCATTTAGGAGCTTTAAATAGGCTTTAGACAATGTAAGAGCATTGCCCATAGGGAATGAGTTTAATGTGCTGTTGTTCTTTGTGGTTTGGGTCAGATATTCCCCTTAAGGCTTTTCTAAGGTTGAAACAATCACAATTGGGTGCTCAGTGCTCAGGGCCACAAAGATGCTCAGAGGGCTGGAGCAGCTCCCCTACTGAGAGAAGCTGAGGGAGCTGGGCTGGGTCAGCCTGGAGAAGAGAAGGCTGTGGGGGGACCTCATTGCAGCCTGACAGTGCCTGAAGGGAGCAGAGACACAGGAGGGGAATCAGCTTGTTCAAGGGCAGAGACTGGCAGGACAAGGGGGATGGATTAAAGCTGAAGGAGGGAAGGTTTAGATTGGATATTAGGGGGAAGTTTTCTACAGAGAGAGTGGTGAGGGGCTGGAACAGGCTGCCCAGAGAGGGAGTGCGTGCCCCGTGTCTGGGGGTGTTCAAGGCCAGGTTGGATGGGGCCCTGGGCAACCTTGTGTAGCTCCAGGCCTGAGGTTGGTGTCCCTGCCTGTGGCAGGGGGTTGGAGCTCTGTGATCCTTGGGGTCCCTCCCAACCCAGGCCATTCTATGATTCTATGACAGACTGGTGGGGTTTGCTTTGGTGGAGCTTCTGAGTGGTGGAGGTTCAGTAAGTCTGAGGCAAAACTGAGGATTGGGAGCAGTTAGGACCATGGGACAACGGAAGCCAGAGAGGGGATCCAGCCTGTCTCAAGGGAACAGCCACACAGTTAGCAATGCCGAAGCAGTGCCTAAGGGATCTCCCTAAGCCTCCAGTGCAGGGGGTACCCGTGAAGGCTCCTCTGCTTAGCCCATCTTGGGTAAAAGAAGCAGCTGTACCAGGGCTTCAGATGTTACAGGTCTGGTGGTTCTAAAACCACATCTCCTGGAGACAGGCAATTAGTTTTCACTTTTGACCAAAGAAGGAAATGCCTTTTCCTCTTCTGAGAAAAGCCTGATAATGTGACTTCACAATGCCCTGAAGAACCACGGATGCTGTGAAAAAGGAACTGAACCTCTTTCTTGTTTAGATTTCATCAGAAATCCCAGTTCTTACCACGTGGCACTTGTGATACTCAGAACTTCATACTGCAAGCAGCCACAAAGGAAAACTGTAGGTCTACAGCAGCCTCTGAAAAAAGCAAGGGGCAGCATGTGCTCCTGCTGAAAGGCTGCCCAACCTCCTTCTCCTGCCAGAGAAGCTCTGCTTGTGCAGAGCCATGGCAGACCTGAGGAGTTCTGGCTCTGCCCACACACTAGTCAGTCATTTGGCCCCTACCCAAGGCCAGTCCAAACAATAGAAGAGCTTAAATCCTAGTGCTCTAGCTGGCTTTCATTTTACAAAAGTACTCAAAGGTGGTTTTTTTAAGAAGCGTCTTGCTCACAACACTCAGAAAACCAACAGGGTGCAGAGCTCTAAGTTGGAATTTCTAGAGTTTTAGCAGGTCAAAGCCACCCAACCAGAAAAACAAGCCCCAAAAGCCAGAGCCCTCAGAGGGATTTTGAGCAGGAAGCTCCTTATCAGCCAAAATGGGTTTTGGCTCTCTTTCAGAAGCCAGGGATTTTCGAGGCCTCTGGCTTGTGCACCTTTGTACAGTCAGGTGTGCACACTCCAGAGGGGAGAGGTGCTTCTGGTTGTACTCTTACGTTGTCTCTTACACATGCGCACACAGCTCGAGCTGGTGAGCTCAGACTCTCAGTGCAGGCAGGATAGAAGCTCCCCAGCCTGTTACTGGGCAACAAATCCAACCTGGCCTCACAAACAAGAATTTACCTCTTGTAAAAGGTGATTCACCTGCATGCAGGTTCAACTGCCTGCTCTCCCAGCCCAGCTTGTGTAGTTATTCATGAAGCAATTTCTGATCGTCCTGGCTGGATTTGCAGTGGTCGGTAAGTCCTGACTTCTTTCGGGTCACTGGTGATGGTTGCTCCTGGTTGATCCTGTGGTATGGGGAGGGGGGAGTAGTTCAATCATGTTTATAGAAGTAAAAGAACTATTTTTCACAGTAAGGGTGACAGAGCCCTGGGACAGGCTGCCCAGGGGGGTGTGGAGTCTCCATCTCTGGAGAGATTCAAGACCCATCTGGACACCGACCTGTGCAGTATGAGCTGGGGAGCTGCTTTGGCAGGGGGTTGGACCCCAGGAGCTCTTGAGGTCCCTTCCAACCCCTACAATTCTCTGATTCTGTGACAGAATGTGCTGTTGTTGGAGGTTGTTCAGAAGCTCTCTTCTGTGTTTCTCTCTCCCTTTGATATTTTCAAAGTACTCTTGGTGTGCTCAGTGCTGTAAGGATTAGGAAGGAGAAGAAAAGATTCCTTCACTTCAAAGTGTTTGCCACTGATGTGTTACAACCCAAATCCTATGGGAGTAAAGGATATTTGTTGACTTCAGAGGGCTTTGGGTCAGTCCCCCTGTGTCTTTTATGGAGATGCAAATGACTACAAGAACAGCCCTGATTTAAAATCAGGTACAAACAAATAACATGTCTCTAAAAGCTGTTTTTAATCCTACACCAGATGTGGCAAATTCCCTCCTGGGTGAATCAAGGGTAAACTTGCTGTGTTTTCCAATGCTGGGTTTTCAGTAAGTCACCTTATTATTTATCTGCTCCTGTGCTTGTGGTCTTACACTGTAGGGAAAGTGCCTTCAGAATCTTCCCTGTGAGATCCCCTGTTTTTCCTTGCTGACACTTGACTTTGTGTTACACTGCTTTGCATAACTCTGTCATCAGAATTGTGATCATATCAGCAGTAGGAAATCTCTTTCTTCCCTCATCTATCCATACTAAAACAGAGTTTTCATGGGGCCCAGACAGGGAAACCCACTCACTTCATCCCAACTGCTGCATTTCTGCCTCACCAGGAAGATTGGGCTGAGCCTGGCATGAGCTGAGTATTGAACTGCAGAGGCAGCCAGGACAAAATCTGGACTAGACTGTAATCCATTCCCACCTGACAAGACTGAGATCTGGATCTGTGTCTTTATGCTGAATTCTCCTCCTATCCAGCACTTAGAACTGCTGACACTGTTCTCCTCCATGGAAGCAGCTGGGGGGAAAGTGAGTGAGGATCCAGGACCCAGTGTGGTTTAGTCCCTGCTCTACCACAACTGGTCAATGTGATCTTGTCATAGTCACCCCCTTTTTGGCACTTAGTTTTAACTTGCTTATCACATTATTTTTTCGCTGCTGGGGGGTGCATTTATTTTGAGTGTCCATTTATAAGCACTGTAATGTGACTGTTCCTCTTTAGCTGAAGCCCACACAAAGTTCAAGGTGTTTACCACCAGTGCAAACCAAGGGTTGAGCAATGTGTAAATTATCTGTCTTTGAGGATGTGTCTTTAATATGAATTTACAGAGCTTATCAACTCTCCAAGTTAGAAGGTCTTCTGAGTCATTTTGCACATTCCCACGACAAGAGAGAGCCAAGTCTCTGGGACACTCTTCTCCAGCATCTGCTCATAGACAGTTTGCTGCAGGTGGATGATGGTGGCATTCTGCTCTGCAGAGGCAGCTCTGACCCAGGGGCATGTTTGTTATTCCTGCTTTCCTAAAGCTAGAAGTCATCCTGCATGGGGAAGAGCGCTCAGCATCAGGGAGCTGAGTTGTTTGCTTTGCCCTGGCACACCCTGATCAGAGTCCAGGCATCAAGTCACTCCTTGCTTGTCACCTTACAGGCAGGCTCCATCCAATAAAACATGGAGCACAAGAGGTTAATGAGTCTTCAATCACGTGAAACTCTTCTCAGCATATTACTTCCCTGAGTCTGGGCAGAAAGCAGAGCCATTCAGAGACATGAATCTAGCCTTAAAAGCAGGTGGTTGTTGGCTTTCCAGCCGTTTAACTGCTTTAAAAGGAGCCTGGTAAGGACCAAAAAGGCTGTGCTTTTGTCTCTGAGATTTTGAAGGTTTGTGTTCTGTAAAAATTCCTGACTGAAATTGCTTTGGGATGAGTCAGCAATCACTTAGACAGTGCTGTGTACAGGGTTTGAATTCCTCTTCTGTTCAAGCTCTGGCTTTGCAGTCCATCTCTAGCAAACTGGAATTACCCTCCTGGGATGTCTGGTCACTAAAAGGCTGCACAGTATTGGTCCCATTCATGCCAGAATTCACATTTTAATACTAGTTTCTTTGCTCCCCTAGGCATTGTGACTACAGAAAGGTCATCATGTCTGAGAAGTGCAAGATTTTCTTCTACAAACTTTGAGAACATCCTAACCTGGGAAACTGAAGCAGATACTCCCCCTGGCACAGTATTTGATGTCCAGTACAAACAGTATGTGAAGTGTGCTTTCTTTGGAGCCCTGTTGTTGTTAGGGTCACTGTTCTCAGGCAGAGGAGGGCCAAGAAAGTAGATTTTGCAGCTTCTGCTGCTTGTTTCACTGTTAGGGAAATGGTTCTGCACAGACAACTCAGTGAAGGATTATTTAAAGTGGTGGATGGTGCTCAGTTAAAGCAAATACTTTCACACCTTGGGTTGGCAGCTCTATTACTGAGCAACTCTCTGCCTTCAGCAACTTCCTTCTCTCTGTTACCTGTAAATACAGGTAGAAGCAATTCTTTTCCTTTGGTTCAGTGCTAAGAGAGATCAAACCAGTGCTGCACCATAGCTTTGCTGCATTTGAGTAGGTTTTACAAATTCAGCAGCAAACCTGTGTGCAATCATTCAGTGGCAGAGCTGGGTGAAGAACCTCAGAGATGCTGGGTAAAGAACCTCAGAGTTGCTGACTTGCAGGACACTCCTGCCCTTCCTCAAGGTGATACCCACTCAGAAGTCATCAGCAGGAACAGATTAGGGGCTGTAGTCCAGTGGAAGTTTCTCTGCCACTCCATTCCCTGCCAATTGCTACTAAAGAATATCAAACCTTGCTATACAGAATATCAAACCTTGCTATAAAGAATATCCAACCTTGCTATAAAGAATATCCAACCTTGCTATAAAGAATATCAAACCTTGCTATAAAGAATATCAAACCTTGCTACTAAAGAATATCAAAGCTTGCTACTAAAGAATATCAAAGCTTGCTATAAAGAATATCAAACCTTGCTATAAAGAATATCAAAGCTTGCTACTAATAAATATCAAAGCTTGCTACTAAAGAATATCAAACCTTGTTACTAAAGAATATAAAGCCTTGTTACTAAAGAATATCAAACCTTGCTATAAAGAATATCAAACCTTGCTATAAAGAGTATCAAACCTTGGTATAAAGAGTATCAAACCTTGGTATAAAGAGTATCAAACCTTGGTACAAAGAGTATCAAACCTTGCTACTAAAGAGTATCAAACCTTGCTACTAAAGAATATCAAACCTTGGTATAAAGAATATAAAGCCTTGTTACTAAAGAATATAAAACCTTGCTATAAAGAATATAAAACCTTGTTACTAAAGAATATAAAACCTTGTTACTAAAGAATATAAAACCTTGGTATAAAGAGTATCAAACCTTGCTAATAAAGAGTATCAAACCTTGCTACTAAAGAATATCAAACCTTGGTATAAAGAATATCAAACCTTGGTATAAAGAATATCAAACCTTGGTATAAAGAATATCAAACCTTGCTACTAAAGAATATCAAACCTTGCTATAAAGAATATAAAGCCTTGGTATAAAGAATATAAAGCCTTGGTATAAAGAATATCCAACCTTGCTCCTAAAGAATATCCAACCTTGCTCCTAAAGAATATCAAACCTTGGTATAAAGAATATAAAACCTTGCTATAAAGAATATCAAACCTTGCTACTAAAGAATATCCAACCTTGGTATAAAGAATATAAAACCTTGCTAGAAAGAATATAAAGCCTTGGTATGAAGAATATAAAACCTTGCTCCTAAAGAATATCCAAACTTGTTATAAAGAATATCCAACCTTGCTACTAATGAATATCAAACCTTGCTATAAAGAACATTAAACCTTCCTATAAAGAACATAAAACCTTGCTACTAAAGAATATCAAACCTTGCTATAAAGAATATAAACCCACTAAGAGTTGGAAAACCTGTTTGGATAATTCTGGAGAAGGGGTGTGTTGCATCTGTTCTGTCAAACAGACTAAAAGGAGGGGTTGTTTGGTTTTTTTTGTCCTAAGGTATGGAGAAAAAGTCTGGCTTACCAAGCATGAGTGCCAGAGTATCACCCAGCCTTTCTGCAACCTCACTAGGGAAACAGAGAACTTCACAGACCAGTACTACGCCAGGGTGAGAGTCGCTGGCCAGAACCTCTGCTCCTCCAACTGGGTGTCCTCAGAAAGGTTTGAACCCCGCAAAGAGAGTACGTACTGCTGCTGAGATCTATTCAATCCAGGTTGCTGGGGATTAATTCCAAGTCTCACTGATGTTTAGGACAGGATTTCCTCTAATTTTGGGGTTTGCAAGACTCTGTGCTTGATAGGGAGTGAAGGTCTGAGGAAGGCTTGTTACTGGGAGAGGGGGAGAATGAGCAAATGGTCTGGCACCAGAGTGGGATTGGAGGAGAAAAGGAAAAGCCAGATGTCCTTGCAGAAGGGATTGTTTTTAAGGCTGACAAGAGGCAGAAAGAAACCAGCAAGAGACATGATTTGCAACCTGAGCACAGCCAGTGAGACAGTCACAGAAGCTGTGAGATGTGAACTCCTGGAAATCAGGATAGGCAGCCAGACCAAGGGATGCTTCATGTTCCCAGCCACTCAGGAAGCTGTACTGCAGACATACAACACAGCATTGGGGAATTGGCTCTGTGTCTAAAATTTTCCCATTGCTTACGTGTCCAAAATAATTCAAGGTGGCCTTAGCAGGCAATGCTTATGAAAAGCCTCCAGATCTGTGCATGGGATGTGCTTTGAAAGAGCCACAGCTTGCTTTGATCATTAAACACTCCCTTTTCATTGCAGCATAAGCATTAGCACAGCAAGGGGATTCAATCCCCCAGAGGCATTCTTTTTAGTTTGACATTTTGGAGCTACATGGCCTTGGAGGAATCCTGAATTCTGCTTTTAAATGTGCTGTTAGAGCTTGGGTTCCACCTCAAAATGCTGGACATGGTGTATGCCTTCCACTGAAGAGAAGTGTAAAGACAAAAGAGTTGAAGTGCTCTAAAGACACAGCCTGGTGGAGGGTGGGAAGAGGAATCTAGGTGTCAGTCAGCTGAGTGCCCTGTGCTGGGATTTCACACACACCTGAAGGAGGATGTCCCTATGCAGGACAGGGAAATAACAGGGAAACTGAGAGCACCATCCTCAGGAGAAGCCTGGGGACAGAATTTCTTTGGACAGACACAGGTGGCAGAACCCAGAGGGAAGACAGTTGCCTCATTTTTCCCTATGCTCAGTGAAATACAGCCCAAAGAGCTTTTTCTAGATAAACAGAAGTAATAATTTACAGTGAGCCTGGGGTATAAGATGTATAGAAGACAATCTGATAATGTATCAGCTTTAATCTTAACAGCTGACCCTGCCTGTTCTATGCTTTCTAGCTATTATTGGAGCACCACAAGTAGACCATATTCCTTATACACGGTCCATAAAGTTTCTTATACGGCCCCCCTATACTCCACTGAGAGGTGAGGATGACCACCAGCTAACCATAGAGGACATTTATAGCAAATTCGGTGCTGTTGATTATCACTTAACAATAGTCAACCAAAGGACACAGCAAAAGGTAAAGCTCAACCTTGGGCTACTAAGCCCACTGTCTTTTATTAATCACATTTCACATCAAATGGAGAAGGGCAACAGAGCTAATGATACATGGTGGATGAGATTTCTGATGTTCTAGGGAAAACCTCAGAGTCTTTTGACTCTCAGTAGGCAAGAGGAATGTTAAGCATTCCTCTAAAATTCTGGAAAAGAAATTAGAGTTTCTCAGGGTACTCTCTAAGTAGCAAAAGGTAAAACAGACTCAAAAAGAAAATGGGGCTTGTTCAGCCTGGAGAAGAGAAAGTTGTGGGGGGTCCTCATTGCAGCCTGCCAGTCCCTGAAGGGAGCAGAGAAACAGGAGGGGAATCAACTTTTTTAAAGTCCCTTTAAAAGCCCCTTCCCCTCAGAAAAACCCAACCACTGAACCTACTGTAAATACACAGCCACACCACAGAGAAACAGGAGGGGAATCAGCTTGTTCAAATGGCAGGACAAGGGGGATGGAGTGAAGCTGAAGGAGGGAAGGGTTAGATGAGATATTAGGGGGAAGTTCTTTCCAGAGAGAGTGGTGAGGGGCTGGAACAGGCTGCCCAGAGAGGGGGTGGGTGCCCCGTGTCTGGGGGTGTTCAAGGCCAGGTTGGATGGGGCCCTGGGCAACCTTGTGTAGCTCCAGGCCTGGGGTTGGAGCTCTATGATCCTTGGGGTCCCTTCCAACCCAGCCCATTCTATGATTCTATGATTCTATGATTCTAGTCCTGTAACACCTTCTTAGTTAATAAAATCTTACACTGATTTTTGCAAACGGACTTGAAGAACATGAATGCATTGAATCTTTCTAAAATACAGCATTTGCCTTTATTTTATATAGTGGACAAAGAATGAGCAAAACAAAGAATTTGAAGTTTCCAACTTGGATCCAGACACTGAGTATAATGGAACAGTATCAATCCATCTCCTCCAGAGAAGCAGCAAATTGCAAGTATTTTGCGTCAAAACACTGGCAGGTGAGGCTGTGAATGCTGCTCCTTTAACAGTCCAGCTGGGATTTTGGATACACAAAACTGACTGATTTTCAGCTGGTATAAGATAACAGAGCTGTGTTGGGGAAGACAGCAGGCCTGCCAGCGGCCTAGCTCTCTTCTCCCAAGACATAGGCCCTGACAATATTCTTCTGTTCCCATGAGAGAGGAAAAGATCCTCATGCTGAGAGGAACACATTCTCCAAACACAGCAGCCTTGTTGATAGGGGTACAGGCTGCCCTAAACCAAGCAGCAGTTATGGGAAGGGATTTGGGAGTAACAGAACATGTTAGGAACCAACCATAACAAGAGGGTCAAACAGCAGGTGTGTGGATACTTTTAGGCATCAAAGGTAAACTAAGGATGTTTAGCTATAAGATAGGTTTATCAGAACTCGTTATAATCACTAACCAATCAATATGGTGTGAACAGTGTGTGTAACACAGTTGTTTAGCTGGCCACGTTTGCAGTAAGAAAGATCTAGAATCTGGGTGATTTCACCTCATAAAATGGCTTCACCTAAAATTCATATTGAATTGTGTGTTGCTCTCTGCTGGTCACCACAGAGCTGTGCTAAAGATCTTGGAGCAACACTGACTTTCTTAATCTAAAAAATCTAATTCTGTAAGACCAGGAAATCAAGTTCTGAGACCAGGCCTGTAAAAGAATGTTGCTAATTCCGTGCAGTTTTTCTAACTAAACTCCCTGAAGCTCCATGTTCCACTTGTTCTCTTCCCCACTCACCAGACAACACGTGGCTCGTCTACTGTTTCGTGGCTCTTGCATTCTGTGCTGGGCTGGTGTTTGCTTCAATTTGCTACGTGATCTACAAGTATGTCAAGCAACACAGTGCACAGCCCACGTCTTTGGTGAGTGTTCTTCCTTACACCATGGCAGGAGACCTTTAAAATGCTCCAGATTATGTGTGTGCAGGACAAGGGGGATGGAGTGAAGCTGAAGGAGGGAAGGATTAGATTAGATATTAGGGGGAAGTTTTTTACAGAGAGAGTGGTGAGGGGCTGGAAGGGGCTGCCCAGAGAGGGGGTGGGTGCCCCGTGTCTGGGGGTGTTCAAGGCCAGGTTGGATGGGGCCCTGGGCAACCTTGTGTAGCTCCAGGCCTGAGGTTGGTGTCCCTGCCTGTGGCAGGGGGGTTGGAGCTCTGTGATTCTTGGTGTCCCTTCCAACTCATGCCATTCTGTGATTCTATGATCCTATGACATCCTACCACAAATTTCCTTAGAGAAAGTTGGAAAGTGAAATGGTAAAGATGTCTGCAGACTTGAAGAATCTTGGTTGCTCAATTAAAGGAAGTCAACTGTGTATGTGTTGTCTCTAGAGGAGAGCAGGGCTCTATACTAATATGTCAGAAGAGGTCTCAAAATCCAGAATCCCCAAAGTTCCCTTTCCTCTCATCTTAAATCTCAAATTTTCCTAAGTTTTGAAAATTTGACATTCCATTTTTTAAGTGACCCAAGAAGAAGTTGCTCAAAACTTCCACAAAATCAGCCCCTTTTCTGCTCTTGAAATGTTGGGCCTTCCTACCTGTCACAGAATCACAGAATCATAGGGGTTGGAAGGCGCCTCAAGACCTTCATCTCCTGTACCAAGCGCTGGTTCTGCATGCTAAATGAACTTAACAGCCCATTTCCATGCTCCAGGGCTTGGGTCAAATTTTGCAAATGTGAAAGAATTTTTCTTTCCTCATATTTTAGGATTGCACAGTTGCCATGAGGCATAACAAGAGATGTCTGTATTCCTCTGAAGGGTCTTTCCCCAGGAAAGGAATTCTTTCCTCAACCAAGCAGATCCCTGATGGCTGTTGCTGCCTTTTACTGATATTTCTTCAAAGAAAATGTTAAAGAATCTAAAGCAAACCTTCAAAGTCACAGTTTCTTGTTAATAACTCATGTTTGTCTATCTCCTTTAACAGGATTTCAGAGGGATTTCATCATTCCAGCCTCTGACACTGACAGAGCATATTATAAAGCCCATTAATTTATCCAAACCTTTAGTTCTCGTCCCTGAAGTGCAGTTATCTCAGATCAGCCAACATTTGGACAGAGCACTGGAGCCACCATGGTCTTTCCATCCACCAGAAACTTCCTATAAGCAACAGATGGATGTGCAGACACTCCAGCTGCCCACTCAGCCACCCTGCTCAGCAAGCACAGCTACTCCTGGTTATGCTCCTCAGAGCAAAACACTGCCCATGACCTATGGGGTGTGTGTTGAAGGCACAGACCATGTCGACAAGAACTGGAAGCCAAACCAAATGCTAAAGGAAATTTCTCCAGATAATTCTGTGGGTGGAAAGCTCATAACTCAGATGCTGAGCCAGACCTGCAGCAGTTGGGATTACAAAGAACAGAGGCCAAGCTTGGCATTGTGGAACAGCAATGAGACAAGAGAGTCAATTCTCTTACAGGGAAGCCCTGGGCAAACACAACTGCTGTCACAGACTGATGGGATGGAAAGTAAAGTGGATGTTTCCCAGCTGTCACTGTCTCTGCTGGAACAAGGAGGATGCTATAGACAACAGACAGCAGAACTGCCACTGTTACTATCTTCAGTCAAAGTTGACACAGACTATGCCATAGAGGATGAATTGCTGTCACCTCTGTCAGCAGCCCACCTCCTCTCAGTCCATCCTGGTAACAGCTTCCCTGGAGAGAACATCACAGAGCAGTGGAGGCTGCCAGATTCATTCTCACATTCTGCATATAAACTGCAGTTCCTACAGACTCAAGAAACAGAAAGGTTAATAGCAAGAAAGGAGCTGATCTGCCCAGAACTGAGTCATGTCATGTCCCAAGACACTATGTCAGACAGGGACCACAGCACTCCTTTTGCTAAGCTCTTCAAAGATCTGGACTTAAAAGTACTGTGGGATCAGGATCAAAACACATAATTTTATTGTAATGACTTAATTACATTAAAATCCATATTATTTTCACTTGCAGGAAGTAGTAACCTACCCTGCAAACAGTATAATGCAAATAAACAGAGCTAGTTGTGGATGTATTAAGGTGGCACAGAGTTTCAGGCTGCTTCCACCATGGTCATGAAGACTGGTGCCTTTTCTTATGTAATTACTGCTTGGTACTGTATCTTTGCACTGAAGTAATGGGTCTCTGTTTCTTGGATATCCTTCAAACTGGTTATGAATTGGGCTACTTTAAAAGCTCAAGTTCAAATCCTGAAAATTTATCAAAGGTCACAACAGAAACAGATTTGTTCTTTGCCAAGACCAAAGATCCAGGTCCAAGATATTTCCACCCTTTGAAGAAATCCACCAGCAGATATATGGAAAGATAAAAGGATTAAATATATTATGGCACAGTAAAAGAATTAAATGTGCATTGGTGTTGTACCCTTGGATAGATGAGTTGTGCAAAACAATAGGCTACTCCCATGAGATGGACTTTGCCTTTACAACAGTCATTGAAACTGTGAGAATTGCTCCTGAGGCAGCAGTTCTGTGAACCTGCATGTCCCTATCCTGCTGTGCTGGCTAACAGTCCTACAGAGATAAAGCCTTTTCATCTCTGTAACAGTTTAGTGCAGTCTTGGCCCAGTCCTGATGTATTTCTCAGCTGCAGTTCACTTCTTTCTCTGAACTAGTTCCATATTCTCTTCTCCCCTGGAAATCCCCAGGGACAAAGCAGCCAGGATCATGTTCCACATAGGAAGAACGTGAGGTTTTATGCTAATCTCAGTTCAACCCTCAATCTCAATTTACACTAATCTCAGTTCATGCCCTCAGTAATCTACAAAAAAGACTAGGAAGGTCTTGAGCTGCTTCCTTCCCCCTTCACAGACGTGGTCAATGAGGAACATACTCTGTTTGCATGATGGAGAGGAGTCCTCTGCTCCTGTTACCAGCACACCCACCTCCAGGGCTCAAATGAACCAAAAGAGGCTGAGGGAGCTGGGCTGGTTCAGCCTGGAGAAGAGAAGGCTGCGGGGGGACCTCATTGCAGCCTGACAGACCCTGGAGGGAGCAGAGGAACAGGAGGGGAATCAGCTTGTTAAAGGGCAGATAATGGCAGGACAAGGGGGATGGATTAAAGCTAAAGGAGGGAAGGTTTAGATTGGATATTAGGGGGAAGTTTTTTACAGAAAGACTGGTGTGGGGCTGGAACAGGCTGCCCAGAGAGGGGGTGGGTGCCCCATCCCTGGGGGTGTTCAAGGCCAGGTTGGATGGGGCCCTGGGCAACCTTGTGTAGCTCCAGGCCTGAGGTTGGTGTCCCTGCCTGTGGCAGGGGGGTTGGAGCTCTGTGATCCTTGGGGTCCCTTCCAACCCATGCCATTCTATGATTCTATGAAAGCCAATGTACCCAGAGAGCCAAATGCCTTTAGCACAGCAGCTTTACCAAACCCAAGCCAAATGGCATTTATTCAGGGAACAGAGGTGGCAATTAATTCTCATCAAGAGGCAAGCATAGTTTAGCCTCCTGATTTTCAGTGATGTGGTGGAAAATCTGTGAGTGTTCTGATCACATCAGTTTTAGAGAACTTCAGCTCTTTACAGGAATAAGCAAGGCTCTGAATGGTCTGGGGAAGTACTCACATGAACTGCACAGCCCAGCAGCAGAACTGAGCCGTTCCCACTGTGAGCACATGTAGGTGTTTCCTCACTCCAGGGAAGCTGAAGCTAAAGGCTAATTCCACTTGCTTTGGTGTGATTTTTAAAAGAATCCATAGCTTTATGAAGTGAAAGGATTTGATGATTCAACCGATTAAACTCAATGATCTCTAGAGGTCCCTTCCAACCCCATCAATTCTGGAAAGGAACTTGTAAGTCTTAGAAATTTTAGGGGCAAAGGTTCAGGTCTGAACTCCAGCACCAGCAGTGAACAAAGCACTATGGCCATGGCATATGAGGCCAAAAGGTGAAATGCCAGATGTGCTGAAGGGCTGTGGTGGCACAGGCAATGACAGGTATGAATACGAGCATGGTGCAGGCAGAGACGTGGAAGAGCGTCTCCCTCGTGCGAGCTTGACTTCATGTCAGTCAGTATCAGAGGGTTTGTGGAATGTTGTTGGAGCTGTTTCATGTGCTCTGTGTCCAAACTCTACAGTCAAAACCACTCCCTGCAGAAACATTGCCACAACAGGGGCTGCAGCAGCCAAGCTGTGGTGTTTCAAGGGGCTCAAGGCCTCAGAGGTGACATTCTGCCCCACTAACTCCCCCCAGAGAGGCTGCATGTCAAGCCAGTGATGCCAATTACCTTACTCAGAGTTGCCAGTGGGCTATCTTGTGTCAACAACATTCCCAGTGATGCTACTCAGGGGATAATCAAGTGCCATAATGCTAAAATTTTGGCTCATGTGGTGAAACATTATCCTCAGCACAGGGTCAGTATGGGCAGTGTAGTGTGGAAGGAAGGGGGGCCTTAGGAAAGTATTTGAAGATGCTGCTCAAAAATACATTTCCTGTTTGAAAGCCTTTTGAAATCCCTCTGCAGACCCCCTGCTATAGGGGCTGATCATGTCCAGTCCTTAACACATTATTGTCTCTGTGCCCCAGGAGGAGAGATGGGAACTGAGGTACAGAAATCCTGGGAGCAGATTTTGGGACTGTACAGAGGTGCCTACAGATTCAGAGTGTCCCACGGCTGGGATGTCAGTCTCCTCTTCAGACACCCTGAATGCCATAAAATACTAATACCTTAAAACAGCAGCAACTGCAATAAACAGGGAACACAGACAAGAGTGGGAGAGACTCTATGCCATGTTGCAGGGAGGTGATTGACAGCTTTTCTATGGCTGAGAGAGTTGGGGTGGTTCAGACTGGAGAAGAGAAGGCTGCTTCTGGGGAGAGTTCCGAGCCCCTTCCAGTCCTTCGAGGGGCTGCAGGAAAGCTGGAGAGGGGCTGGTGCCAAGGGCAGGGAGGAATGGCCTTCAGCTGCAGGAGGGGGCTGGAGAGGGGCTGGGAGGCAGAAATCCTTCCCAGGGAGGGGGAAGGCCCTGGCACAGGGTGTCCAGAGAAGCTGGGGCTACCCCTGGATCCCTAGCAGGGTTCAAGGCCGGGTTGGATGGGGCTTTGGGCACCCTGGGCTGGTGGGGGGTGTCCCTGCCCATGGCAGGGGGAGCACTGGGGGATCCTGAGGGCCCTTCCCACCCAAACCAGTTTGGGACTCCCTGACAGCCATAATCTCAAATTGCTGCTCTGATCATGGCTAAGTCAATATTTATCTTTTAGGTCCTGATATAGTAACCAGGAAGAGATCGATTCTTGTCCCATGAGTCACCTCTTAGCCAGCAGGTCATCCCTTCTGAAACTATTTCTCTTCAGAAAAGCCTGGAAAGAGACGTTCACACTACTGAGCTTTACTGTAGCTGTGCAAGGAAAGTGCCCACCCATCCCCTATCCACATCTGACCTTCCTGCCTTCTGCTTCACTGCCTTTCATAACCAAATTGATAGCCCAGTTTGTTCCAGCATGCCTCCCAGCAAACAGCTCCAGTAGGATCTCATCAGCTCATTCTCATTTGGTGTAAGGACATTTTCAGATAAACAGCAGGATTTCAACACTGTTTCAAAGGTCTCTCCATGCAGGCCACCTGTATCTAACAGCACACTGTTCCCCCTTTATCTTGGCTTTTCCAGATAACAGTTTGGATAGCTCTAGAGAATGGGAACTAGAAGTGCCTCCCCACGAAGGCCGTGCTCTCCCTGGGCAGATGTCACGCCGATGACAGGTGAGGGTTGGGGTTCCAGCTGTCCCAGGGATATCAGCACAGCAGGTGGCAGCTGTAACCCTAGAACCCAGTGTTATGCTTTGTCTTCCCAGCTAAATCTGGGAGCTGCTACTTGGCCACTCCCCACGCCAGCAGCCCTGCTTGGAGCTCACCAGGGACCCCTGCACAGGGATGAACATACTGCTGCAGACTGAGGCTCCCATTCTCCCTCATGATTAGCTCATTAGTTGATTTGGCATGGAAAGGTGCCTTGTTTGAAGATCATTAAAAATAACAATGGTGATTTTTTAACACGTTCTTTGAGGAAAATTTACTCAAAGAACAAATTAAAAGCTCCAAATTCTGGAGACAGGATGAAGCAGAGTTGAAGGGCAGCTCTGAAAATGTTAGGGACCCTGATAAAATAGACTTTATGTTCTAGCTCTGGCACCACATTGGCCTAACAGTACTGCTTGGATGTACGATGCAGCAGAACTGCAGCAGCTGGACCACAGTGCTCAGCAGTGGCCTTATACTTGCTGATTCAGAGGATTTTAAATGTTTCAGACTGAGATATTGAGAGCTCTGAGACATGTTTGTAAGATACTTTTGTAAGAAAAGGTGAGAAAAGTGGTCAGCATCCATATGAGGAGAGCATTCATTCAGGCACCTTAAAACAGACAGCAGGGGATTGATAGGCAAAAATGAATGAAATTATTAATATTAAGCAGAATAGATGATAACTAGTCATTGCTTCTCATAATACAAAATTCAGGAAAGCACTCAAGTGGCCATGCAATTATTCAAAGCCAGTGAAAGAAAAGTGTTCCTTCACTTTGACAGCTCAGCTTACGCCAAAGCACAGTCAGTCAGGCCTGCCCAGCAGTTCATTGCTTTCTTAGGAATGTCTGAAACACACTCATTAAATAAACTTTGCATACAGAAGTCCCTGTGGTTGTAGTTCTGATCCTGCTGGGTTTCAGCTTTGGCTTATTCAGATGGTGAAGCAAAGAAATGGATCCTACTGATGTGGGCAGGGTGACTCAAACCATGCCAGGCTTGATGTTGGGATCCATTTCCACCAGGCCTCGTGGAGGCCGGAATCAGAAAGTGTTCAAAAGAGAATTAGGCAATTTACCAGGGACAGGACTAATAGTGACCACAGAGCACTGTGTTCTGGTCAGGAAAAGCTGTGGGCCACTCTCAGATGAGGGGATACTGGACTAGACAGACCTTCAGCTGCATCCAGTCTGGCAATTTTGTGTTCTTACATACACTCCCTCCAGACTTCTGGCAGCTCTGAGAAGCCCACCACTCATGTGCTGACCCCTCTCAACACATAAAACGTGGCTGGTAAACATCTACCTCCCAAATTGGTATTGCAGCCTCAGAGTTTCACTGCTTTGAAACCTTCATTTCTCCTTGTCACACCAGAAGAAATATCACCCCCTTCTCACATTGCTGGGAAGGGTTTATCCTGAACACTGAAACTGCAAACCTGTGTAAAATACATGGAAAAGCAGCAGTCTCTGTTCTCTTACCCTTCTCCAGCCTCTTTGATGCTACCACAGGCAGCTGGGTATGGAAGCTCGCCCACTATTGTGGCTGCAAGCATTTGTTTGCCTGTAGTAAGTATAATAGTTGCAGCCAACCAAAACATAAGAGCTGCTGTTACCTCCTGATCTAATTATACACTGACATAATTTGCCTGGAGTTGGCATTCACTAAAGAGATGTCAGAGTAAATTATTTTGCTCTATTATGCAACAATGACAATGTTAACCCAAGGGAAATTCCTGGGGGAGATGAAAATATTCCTAATTCGGTTTAGGTGCTTTGTGAGCTTCCATTTGAAATGAGCAGAGGGTAATCCTAAAACTCTGATGCTTGAAATTTGGAGGCACCTGTCTCCTTTTCTAATCAGTTGGCAAAGGCAGTCATTTGCCTGATCTGAAACAGAGCTTGTGGTTAGTTGCCACTGCAGTAAACAGCTCCCACTGCGTAACCCCTGCCTGGGTCTCCCCATTGTCATTGCGATGGCATGGTAGGATGCTATATTTAAGACTCCAGGATGGGCACTAAAACATGGGGAACATTCTTTTGGGGAGAGTCATTCTTAGTGTCATCAAGAGAGAGAAGGAAACACTCCTTTGTCCTTTCCCTTTCATGAGGACAGGCACTGTAGTCTTCACAGGGTGAGTTTGGTTTATCTGTAAATAAAGTAGTCTTTATAGCCAGGTTTTGTAAGATATTCATAGCAGCATCAGCTATTTTGTGTGATCACTTGATTTGAATTGCTCTGCAGAGACAGACTGTGCTTCATGATTCTATCTGCTTTAAAGTGTCATTACTGTTTTTCCAGTGCTGTTCTTAGGAAAATACTGGTTTACTTCATGTTTTCTCTCAAGGATCTATTCTGGTTTACTGCTATGGTTAGAGAAAAATACCTAGTTGGGTTGAAAAGCACAGGTTTCAGCAGATCAGAGCTCTGTATCTTTACAACAAAGAGCAGATTAAAAAGTACTGAAAATCTTCCAGGGAAAAAGAAAAGACATTATGTAGGAAAAATTAACCTGTGTTGGTAACTCTTCATGAAAATGGAAACAAAGACCTGATGCCCAGCAGTCATTCTGCAGCTGAAACAGTCCTGAGAAGAACAGAATTCTAAGAAATCACAATGTTGTTTTTACAATGAAAGTCTGGTTTATTTTCTCTCTCTTTAGTCTTGCCCGTATTTCTTTGTTTCTTCCAAAGTTAAAATCTGCTGAGGAAATATTCTCATGAGAATTCTGCATTTTCATTTGCATTTTGGGATATTTTGTATTTACCACCAAAAAAAAAACCTTTGCTTTTCTATAGAACCATGCTTCTCCATGGACTGTTTTTTAACACACTTGTTTATAGAAAATTGCACTCCAAGCAAAAGCTGAGGGGTTTTGTATTTTTAAAATACAGTAAAACTAAAATCCAGGTGCAAGAGTTGAAAAGGGAGAAATTTCAATGATGGAACATGAGCTAGGGAAAGACTCACAAGTATGTCTGAACAAATATTATTCAGTAACAATTATATTTCCAAAGCTGTTTTTATACAGTAACCTAAGCTCTTAGAACTTGAAAATCTGAACAGTTTAAGGATTGTGCTATCTGTTCCTGAACCAACTGCAGGATGGAATGTGATAAGGAGGGAGAGATACACTCTTAAAATTTGCTTTTCCTTAATGCCTGTTCATTAAATCAGTGCCTAAAAGGAGCATGCTGCTTGTTCCCAGAGGAGAGGGTGCAGCAACTGTCTAGTTCTTTAGCAGCTAATGCAGGAGATGGATGGGAGCCAAGAGCACGGATGTTTGCTCCCAGCTGGAGTCCTGTGTCCAGAGCTGGGGGCCCAGTACAAGAAAGATGTGGGGCTGTTGGAGAGGGGTCAGAGGAGCCATGAAGATGCTCAGAGGTCTGGAGCAGCTCCCCTACGGAGAGAGGCTGAGGGAGCTGGGCTGGGTCAGCCTGGAGAAGAGAAGGCTGTGGGGGGACCTCACTGCAGCCTGCCAGTCCCTGAAGGGAGCAGAGGAACAGGAGGGGAATCAGCTTGTTCAAGGGCAGAGACTGGCAGGACAAGGGGGATGGATTAAAACTAAAGGAAGGAGGGTTAGATTAGATATTAGGGGGAAGTTTTTTACAGAGAGAGTGGTGAGGGGCTGGAACAGGCTGCCCAGAGAGGGGGTGGGTGCCCCGTCCCTGGGGGTGTTCAAGGCCAGGTTGGATGGGACCCTGGGCAACCTTGTGTAGCTCCAGGCCTGAGGTTGGTGGCCCTGCCTGTGGCAGGGTGTTGGAGCTCTGTGATCCTTGGGGTCCCTTCCAACCCAGCCCAGTCTATGATTCTGTGATTCTATGATTCTATGATCTTTCACCTGCAGGAAAGGGATCTGTGGGAAGGCTTCTCCCTCAGATTCCTTTTTACTCTGGGGAAAATCATGCTGTTCACTGCGCAGCTCCTCTAAGGCTAACATTCTGAAGGATGCTGTGTTTTCTCTGTGATTTATCAAGCTTTTTCTAAGACCTGAGAAGAAACAACTGATCTCTCAGGATGCACTCAAATGGCTGGATGAAGCATTATCCGCTTAAAGGACTGAACTATACCTGTTCCTTGTCAGGAGCCTAGCTATGCAGGTGTGAATACAGGCTGAAGAAGTGGTCTGTTTCAGCAGTGGCAACTGGAGCTGGTTAGTTCCAGAAAATCCAGTTGGGTTTCCAAGTACCTCAGACACTAGGTGGTTCCTGCACAGCAGCCTGTGTGTTTGGCTCTGCAGCATTGGCTTATCTAACCCTGCACATCCAGGCAGGCTCAGAACATGGTGTGGACCCAGCTCAGGTGGTGGATCACAGCTGTTTGGCATCGTGGCTACCCCTACAAAACTGTTTCCAGACTAAAAATCTGCTTATTTCCTAAACTTTTCTCCCATATCTCACTATCTGATGCTCCATGCTTTATTTTGTCTCTCTGATCTGCCTTCTCATGCTGCTCCTCATGCATCCACATGCTATATTGGGGGCCTGATCTCATGGAACTCCCTGGAAGAATATCCACCAGATTTAGAGCACACAATAAGTTGTAGAAAAAGAAATCTACCCACAAAATGCTGCCTACTTGCTGTTCTGTTACAGCTTCAGCTGCCTTTAAAAACTTACTCATTTCTTTATCCCATTCCATTTTTCCCAGAAGCATCACAAAACAAACCACTTTCATAGTCCAGATGCCAGAAGATAAGGTTACATGAGCTTTCACTCCCAACACTTGAACATCAAAGCAAAACAAGACCTTAGTGACAACTTAAAGAGGTTCTGTTAAGGTGTCTTATTTGAAAGCCACTTTACATTTTATTGTATTACAGCAAGAAAGTTCAGTTTTGACTTCCAAGCATGGCAACTCGAAGCTTCTTCCACCACAGAGAGGAGGAGCAAAAGGAGGAGAGGCACCAGAGCTTGGAAATGACCTCCACAACGAGAAAGAAGAAGTTCAAAACCAGGTGAGCCACAGAGTTAGGGGCAGGCTGAGTAAATCAGGTCCAGACAGGACTCCCTACACTCAGCACTGAGCTTACACAGCTTTGTTAATTTTAAATGTATGAAATGATGGAACCTTCTCTGGATTCTTTTATATGTGTCTGCTTCTGGAAGTGAGGAAGAAGAGACTTTCAGCCCTTCTGAATTATCGATAGCAGCTGCCCTTGCCTTGACCTCTGAAATACCACAGTAAGTCAGAAATCTTTCTAACTAAAATATAACCATTGTGGGCAGAGTTGGCTTTGTATATGAGTCACAGTTTCCACCTCACCTTGCCAGAAGTGAAACAAGCAGGTTTGATCAAGAGGTTCTTCCTTTAAAAAGAATACCAGGCTTCAACCAAAATGCAGGAAATGAAATTCTAACACCTTGGTACCTGTGATAATTAGTAATATTGCCCTGCTTACAAGCTGGGGCTTAAGAGAAACCAGGTTTCATAAATAAAAATGGGAGGTACAGGCAGATTAACAAAGTAACAGGAACAGATGGAAATCCCCCCTCCCCTCTTTCCCAGAAAATGTTGGCAGTAATCCTGGTCCCCATTCCTTCTGTGATGGTTGAATAATCTAAGTAGTGACAACATCTCTCCTCCCTTTAATCCCTCTCCCAATTCCCTGCCCAGGAGTAAAAGTGGTCAAAGTGTGGGTCCCCTTCTCATGTTATTAAAGAACTCTCTCTCCTGGTAGTACTGCTGGTTCTTATGAGGCATAATTGTCTGATGTTCACACCCATCCTGCCAGCAGCCTGATGGGTTTGTCCTTAACACTCCTTCTGATTTAACCAAAACTACATGCTATAAAACAACCAAAGAAGCCCAAAATGAAATAAAAAGCATTATCCTAACTTCTGTTGGAATTTATCATCCTGTGTTCCAGGGATTACAAGCTAAGAAGAGAGGCTGCCATCCTAGAGCTAGAACAGAGGGGGCAAAAGAGAATTCGTTTTGGGAATGACATGGAAAAGTTGGAAAAAGAGGTTATTCAGACCTGCAGACTGCTGCGTGTGAAGGCTGACCGGAGGGCCCTTCGGAGGAAGGTCAGATCAGACATCTCTCTTGGTAGCAGATTAAAATTGCCAGGACTAACTAGCATTCTGGAGAGGATACCAAACCTAAGCAGGTGTTGGGACAACCTCAAAGCCCTGAGGAATAAGGAGAAGACCTGACACTCCTGCCACTGAAGGGTTATCACACGTGTCCCTTTTGTAAAAGAGTTAGTGCACTTTGGACATAATCCCTTTTGTCAGGGAAGACAGCAGGCCTGCTAGAGGCCTAGCTCTCTTCTCCCAAGATTTAGGCCCTGACAATATTCTTCTGTTCCCATGAGACAGGAAAAGTTCCTCATGCTGAGAGGATCCTAATAATCACATTCTCAAAACACAGCGGCCTTGTTGATAGGGGTACAGGCTGCCCTAAACCAAGCAGCAGTTATGGGAAGGGATTTGGGAGTAACAGAACATGTCAGGAACCAACCATAACAAGAGGGTCAAACAGCAGGTGTGTGGATGCTTTTAGGTATTAAAGGTAAACTAAGGATGTTTAGCTATAAGATAGGTTTATCAGAGCACATTATAATTACTAACCAATCAATATGGTGTGAACAGTGTGTGTAACCAATGAGCAGTTTTTTAGCTGGCCACATTGGTAGTAAAAAAGGTCTAGAATCTGGGTGATTTCACCTAATAAATGGCTTCACCTACAATTCATATTGAATCGCGTGGTGCTCCCTGCTGGACACCACACTCTTTCTCTTGCTTTATTTAGTCTCTCCTTGCCATAGGCTGTCGAAAAGGCACGTGTGGAGAAGGAATACATTGAGCTTCGTTCAGGGAGACCACCAATGTTCTGGATCCCCCTCAGAGTGCATGCAGTCTGGGAGAAGATGGAAGTGAAGCTGGCCTGTACAGTCCTGGCTTCCCCCCCACCGCAGGTTACTTGGTATGTCAGTCAGCAGCAATGACTCACGCTGCCCCTGGGGTTGGCACTCTGTGTGTGTTCCAAGAAGCACCCAGAGGACTAACTAACATCTGTGTCCTGCTAGAAAGAAGGAAGTGAGGGCTTCAGAAATCACAGCAAACACTTTCAATTCTCCGGTTCCACTGTTGGGACAGTGTAAAGACATTAAGTATTCAGAGGGAGTGGGCAGTCTTCCAGAACAGGACCAACAGTCATGTGGACTTCCCTTCTTCCCTTGTCCCATGGGCAAACTCAGGATTTAGTCATGGAAACCAGAATCTATTGCTGGCTGCAGGTCACCACACACATACACACCATCAAGGCTTGGCTACTCTGGATACCACACACACTTCAGTATTACACTAACATCACTCCTTCCATCTGTAAAACACAAAGTCTTTCATTTACTCAGCCTTGACTTACAAAACTATGGAAGAGGAAGTGTTATGTACCAGGCCTGACTGCAACATATACCAGTAATAACTAAGAAATGAAATATCACCTCAAAAACCAATTTACAAAGTGTATTTTGTTCGGTTTGCTAAGTGATTGACCTCCCACAGAAGGTCTGAAGTATGCAAACATTTGGATTACTAATGACTTTGTAGGCAGCTAACTTCACTACTGTCAGAGCTCCTGATGTCCTGTGTCCTTCCAGACAACCTCTTTGAATTATTCAGAGGGCAAAGAGAATATGAACCTCCCACAGATCCCCAGTGAGCATAAAGAAGCAAGAGACATCTGCTCACACTCCCTCACACAACCTGCAAAGCAGGGAGTGTAAACTGAGGCAGGAACAAGAAGCCAACACTAAGCTGCCTGTAGGCAGTCTGCAAGCTGCCCTAGGGAAGAAGCACAGCAGGACCATGGGAAGGGATCTAGGTTAGCTGCAAGGCTGCTGTGGATTGACATGGGAGACCTGGAAAAGAGGGAATTGTTCCTGCTCCCCTTTTCCATTGTGCTTCTTGTGTTTGACGTGGTTAATTTTTAAATAAAGTATTATTTTTACCAGTTAATTTCTCCTCCCTTTCCTAAGCAGTGTGTTTCCTTCAACTAGGTATAAGAACGGAGCCCGTATTGACCCTCGCCTCGCCCCAGCAGGAAAATACAAGATAAAAAACAAGTTTGGGATGCTGACCCTGCACATCAGCAGGTACTGGATATACTCTGCTCTGAATTGGTTTTTCAGCTGAGTAAGACCTGTTTTTTCTGAAACTCCCAGTTTGTGTATGCTAAACAATAACCTGATCATTCTTCTGGAATCTGGTCATGTTGGAATTCACTGTGTTGTGTCTGAGCTGAACCTCTGCCAGTAGGAAGCAATCTCACCTGCAGCTCATGAGCTTTAAAAAATCTTTTCAAAAACAAAGTAAATTAGAGATGGTTTGATTTTGCTCCTCCTTTTAGGCATGGTCAAAATGTTCTCATTCAGGGTAAGGCCATGCACAAGGCCAAGCTGACTCCCCAGTGTGATTTAGGATGGATCAATGTAATCAGAATGACATTGGTTCAATTCTGTGGATTATACATGTGATAAAGATACACACGTATCTGAAGTGGAACCAAAGGTTCCACAGGTCTTTTGCTTGTTCATGACTTGAGATGTTGTGCTTCTCCATAAAAGATAAAAGATGTTCCTTCTTTTATCAAGGAAAAAAAAGTTGCCATTAAGTATAAGAAATACTTGTAATCAAAAGGAAAAGCAGCTTCTTGATGAAAAGCAAATACCTACTTCTGGGATTAAAGGAGGGGAACCCCTTTGAGTTTGTCCTGTGAAGTATGAGCAGTGATTGAAAGCTAAAAAGGAGGGGAAATGTGGTTTTTCTTCTCCCCAGGTGCTCCATGGAAGATTCTGCTGAATATAGTGTTGAAGTTAAGAATCAATACGGCGAGGCGTATTCGTTTGCTACAGTGCTTGTCAGGAGTGAGTAGAAAATGTTCCTTTGGTTTTAAAACTTCAGATTCTTTACATTCTTCTAAATATTTTCAGTGCTATACATTATATGATAGGAGCATACAAACACTCTGGAAAAAGAGAGAAAGAAGGGAGCACTCTTGATGTAAGAGGAGAATTTCTCTCAGGTATTAGTGAGGAGAAGCACAGCTGGCTAAAATCATTCTTAGCTCCCAGTAACTAATCCATGTGTGGATGATATAATGGTTTCTCTCCTTCAGTCACTTCTGGACTCAGGCAAAATCTTTCAGATTCCATATAGACACAGCTGTCCTTCCACTGTGCTGAAACTGTACTAAATTTAGGTACTTATTTCTTCTGGACTGATGTGAAACAGCCATAGAGTTAAATACATAACAGGCTTAGACAGAGACTGAGGCATTTCTAAAGATAAGACATTGGTTAACAAGTAATGTGGCTTTCAAAGGGATCTCTCAGTGACACACAGTGTAGAACAACGTATTTCCCTCTCAATCCAGAGGCAAACACAAGATTTTTCTTCCTTGATCTGTTCTTAAAATAACTGGCATAGACTCTGTAGATACACATTCTGCACAAGCCAAATCCAGACATATGGTGAAGGAAGGAAACTACTGGTACTTAAAAAGGGAAACTATATCAAGCTTTAAGAAACAGGCAGTGCAGGCTCATGGGATCATAGTTTAGCTCTTCACATTTCATATATATACATATTTTTAAAGGAACAATTTTGTCATAAAAAGCCTGAACAGAAGATACCTACAGAGCTGTAGACAGCTAAAGTGACAGAACCCTGGGAGTAACTCCCAGAACCACAGCACAGCAGTGGTTTAGAGGGGACCTCTAGAGATCACCTAGTCCAATTCCCAAATTCAAACAGCAACATGAATAGGAAGGAAACAGATTTGGACATGTCACTGGTCATGAAGAGATGGGTTTTTTCAACTGATGGAATTGCAAAGCCAGCCTGAACTGGTTTTTTCAGACAGACTAAAGTCTTCTTTGGTTTAGATAATGTATTTACTGTTAGTGCTTTGATGTATTCTTGGCTATGTCATGGGTTATGTTACTATGATACTTACTATTTGCATACCATATTTTGATCACACCTGAATACCCTTTGGGGGTACATGTGTGTACAGAAGGATGTGACTCTAGAATGGCAAAAGAAGTGTATTGTTCACATTATCATAGAATCATAGAATGGCATGGGTTGGAAGGGACCCCAAGGATCACAGAGCTCCAACCCCCCTGCCACAGGCAGGGACACCAACCTCAGGCCTGGAGCTACACAAGGTTGCCCAGGGCCCCATCCAACCTGGCCTTGAACACCCCCAGGGACGGGGCACCCACCCCCTCTCTGGGCAGCCTGTTCCAGCCCCTCACCACTCTCTCTGTTAAAAACTTCCCCCTAATATCCAATCTAAACCTTCCCTCCTTTAGCTTTAATCCATCCCCCTTGTCCTGCCAGTCTCTGCCCTTGAACAAGCTGATTCCCCTCCTGTTCCTCTGCTCCCTTCAGGCACTGTCAGGCTGCAATGAGGTCCCCCCCCAGCCTTCTCTTCTCCAGGCTGAACCAGCCCAGCTCCCTCAGCCTCTCAGATCTTTCAGATCCTTTCATTAAACAGTGTCAAAATTCAGCATATCTGGAAATATGCCAGTTTTAAAGGGACATGTATAATAGCCCAGCAAACCTTCATTTGCAAGACTTCCCACATTCCTAAATCCCCCTTACCCTAATGCAGCAACACAAACAAGTTCCCAGGTGTGTATGCTCCTCTTCCATAAGGTTCCTAGAGTATGTCCAGAATTCAAACTGGGCTCTTGCCATAAAGCAGAAGCATCTGATTGAAAAAAAAAAAACAAACCCAAAAATCCCTGGCAATAATCACCTCCTCCTCCCAACACCCATCAGAATGTTTAGGAGCAGCACAGGCACGGTGATAGGATAAGGGCTGTGGTCTATCAAAGAAAACCTCATTTGGGACTGCTCTCTTCACCTCTAAGTGCCTGATTAAAACACCCTCCATCAGCCTGATGAGCATTTCCAACAGCTTGCAAACATTGTTCCTTGTGGTTGCAGGCAAGAGGCCCACTGTTCCTTCTCCCTTGACCCTGTCTAATGCCATCCCAGTAACATGATTCTTCCTTTTGCTATTTGCATTTAACATTCTGAAAATAGAGACTGCACCGAGACCTTAATCCTGCCTCCACTGG
The DNA here is from genome assembly GCA_022605575.1 of Laterallus jamaicensis coturniculus. Taxonomy (NCBI): domain Eukaryota; kingdom Metazoa; phylum Chordata; class Aves; order Gruiformes; family Rallidae; genus Laterallus; species Laterallus jamaicensis. Next base: position 6,672,455 of record JAKCOX010000028.1, read on the forward strand.
AAACATTCCTGATCCCCCAGGCAGGCTGATGGCATCTCTTCTCCTGGCCCCACACTGTCTGGAATGCCCTTGATGCCAGGGGAGGGTCTCCAGAATCTGTGGTTCCTACAGCAAGTTCACTTTCCCTAAAGACATCCCTGAGGGTCTCACAGGACCTGGGATGAGGCTGAGCTTTAATCTCTGGCTCTTGATATTTCTTTCCTCTTCAGCTGTTAACACTCAGTCCTCATCTTCTGGTTATCAGTGAGCTCTGCTACTGCCCAAGCTTCATTCATTGAAAAATGAGGCATTCTTTATTTGAAAAAACAGGTATTTCTTGCAGCTTATGAAGATAACAAAGTATTTCTGTGTCATCCTGTGTTCAGTGCATCCTTCTTAGGTTTCAGCTTCAAAGAATTTCATTTTGTGCTGTGATGCCAGCAGCTCTCAGAGGCTGGATCAGGTGAAGCAGGTCCGTGTGCTTCCAAAGAACCCCCCCATGGCTGTTGAAGCAAGGGATGTGGTAGGGAACACACTTTCCTCAGCTTCAGGAATGACATCATGCCTCAGGACAGATATCCTTTCTTTTGGTTCAAGCCTGAAGTCCCGGTGATGGGTAGTGTTCAGGAATCACAGAGTCACAGAGTTGTAGGGGTTGGAAGGGACCTCAAGAGCTCCTGGGGTCCAACCCCCCTGCCAAAGCAGCTCCCCAGCTCATACTGCACAGGTCGGTGTCCAGATGGGTCTTGAGTATCTCCGGAGAAGGAGACTCCACACCCCCTGGGCAGCCTGTCCCAGGGCTCCCTCACCCTCACTGGGGAAAAGTTCCTCCCCATGTTGGTGTGGAACTCCCTGTGCTCCAACTTGCAGCCACTGCCCCTTGTCCTGTCCCCACAGACACTGAAAAGGGGCTGGCCAATTCCCCCTGCACCCCATCCTTCAGATAATTGTAAACACCAATTAGGTATCCCCTGAGTCTTCCTTTCTCCAGGCTGAACAGACCCAGCTTATTCAGCCTCTCCTCACAGGGGAGATGCTCCAGGCCCTTCATCATCTTCGTAGCCCTTCTCTGGACTCTCTCCAGCAGATCCCTGGCTGTTTGATCCCAGGGAGCCCAGCACTGGACACAACACTCCAGGTGGGGCCTGACCAGAGCAGAGGGGGAGGATCCCCTCCTGTGACCTGCTGCCCACACTCCTCCTGATGCCCCCAGGATCCCATTGTCTCTCTCAGCCCCAGGGCACACTGCTGGCTCATGGCCACCCTGTCACCCACCAGCACCCCCAGGTCCTTCTCCACTGAGCTCTTCTCCAGCAGGTCACCCCCAGCCTGTCCTGATCCATGTGGTTGTTCCTCCCCAGGTGCCAGACTCTCCATTTGCTTTTGTTGAACCCCATCTGGTCTCTCCCTGCCCAGCTCTCCAGCCTGGCCAGGTCTCTGGATGGCAGCGCAGTGTCCTGCCTGTCAGCCACCCCTCCCAGCTTTGTACCATCAGCACTTGCTGAGGGTGGGTGCTGTTCCCTCATCAAGGTGTCAATGAAGAAATCCCACATCATCCTCTGGGAATGCTGTGTAAACCCAGAGGTTTGGCCAAATTCCTCTGCCAGCAATGTTCATGGCACCAACAGTTTTCTCTTTCCTTTTCCAACGAGGAGCTGTCACGTTCTGTCTCCAAACAGGGACATAATTGAAGCATTTCAGTTATGGGTGATCTCAGATTGTCACCCTTCTAATTTGGACAGTACCATACTGGTAGACTCAGATGACACAAGCTGTAGCTCTCTGTGTGCATGATTTTATTCAGCATCAATTTCTGAGTGCAGCTTAAAATGACAGAAACCAAACTGAGCAAAACCCCCCTCCTTAGCTAAGAGTCACTGCATGCACATGAGCATTTAAAGCAGAATTACTTGGTCTAGTGTAGTCATATGAATGATTCCCTCTGCAGGCCCATCCTCACTTGTTTGTGAAGGTCATCAGCTGTCAAATTAATTAATGTCTTACTGAATGGCAGCACTTTGAAGGTTCACATTAAGAGCTGGTTTCTGGGGGGAAATTATACACTGGCATTGAGATGTGCTGAATGTATTTTCTTCTTGTCTTATAGAATATTATGGAAAGGAGTCAGGATTTGATTCAGAAATATACAGAAGTAAGTAAATAAATTATTTTAATTTTTATTTCTTTTATTTTTATAGCCTAAAGAAATTTGATTCCTTTTTTTTTTTTCCTGGGCAATAGCTTTCGCTATTAGCCTGACTGCATGTGAAAAGGGCAAAGCTCAGGTACTCTAAATATAAGATAATGAAAGTACTACAAGGAGGAAGGCTCTGGGAAATCTCCTTACCATGCTGACTCTTATTTCATAGGATCCCTTAAGGCCAGAGAGGCAGATTTTGCTTTTCCACTGAGACCCTTATTTTCAAGAGAAAAGGAGCCTTTCACCCTCTCCTGTTACTTCACTTCTGATTTACTTGAACACCAACGAGACATTACCTGGTTCAGAGATGGTTTGTATGCAACAGCTAAGCTGATATACATATACCTAGACAAATACACCTTTTAAATTCATACCTGTGACCTAATGTTCACAGAAGATAATCAGAATTCAGGATTCTCGAGCTGCTTCAAACTCTTCTCAAGCTACAGGTATTATTTCATTGGTAGGATTTCCTCATCTGTGAAAGGGTGATACCATTAAGATGTTTTGGAGGTGATGACATTACTTGTCAGGAAAGTTTAGGGGCCTGAGGGGCAGTGAAAGCACCAGGCATTTGGAAAGCAGTGGTTGTCTAGTGAAAAAACCCTTTTGGCTGTTTGATGTTGTTCTGCTGGCAGTCATGGATGTCAAGGTTAGCAAACTGGTAGTCTTCCAGTGCTTGTGCCAGAATCAGGTGTGAAAATAGCAGAACCTATTGGGTTTTAGTGATCTGAAGAGAGCTGGGGGAGAGTTTGTACCTCAGGTGTGATAAATAGACACAAAATGCACAGTAGCAGCCATTCTGTTTTCTTGGGTTGGAGTTTTCTTGGACAACCTCAGAGCACCCAGTTATCTGCTGTGGAGAGTACCTTGTACTCACTAATTCATCTGAAGCCACATTTTATCTTCTCATGCTTCACAGGGGAGCTGCTGCAGAGCTCTGAACGTCTGGAACTAAAATACCAAGACCAGGAGGCTTCTCTGACAGTGTCATGTGCTTACAAAGAAGATGAGGGATTCTACACTCTCCGTGTCCCCTCACTGGATGGATATAAAGAGCAGACCACTTACGTCTTTGTTAGAGGTACAATATATGGGCCTGGGGGAACCTCAGGAGGTTCAACACTGCCAAGTGTCAGGGGTGGCACTTGGGCCAGAAGAATCCCAGCCGTAGATACAGCCTGGGAGAAGAGCTCCTGGAGAGCAGCCCTGTGAGAAGGACCTGGGTGTCACAGTGGATGAGAAACTTAACATGAGCCAGCAGTGACTCTTGCAGCTCGCAAGGCCAATGGGATCCTGGGCTCCATCAGCAGAGGGGTGGCAGCAGGGACAGGGAGGGGATTGTCCCTCTCTGCTCTGCCCTGTGAGGCCCCAGCTGGATCCTGTGTCCAGAGCTGGGGCCCCAATACAAGAAAGATGTGGGGCTGTTGGAGAGGGGTCAGAGGAGCCATGGAGATGCTCAGAGGGCTGGAGGGAGCAGAGGAACAGGAGGAGAATCAACTTTTTAAAAGGATAGACAATGGCAGGACAAGGGGGATGGATTAAAGCTAAAGTAAGGAAGGTTTAGATTAGATGTTAGGGGGAAATTTTTTACAGAAAGAGTGGTGAGGGGCTGGAACAGGCTGCCCAGAGAGGGGGTGGGTGCCCCATGTCTGGAAGTGTTCAAGGCCAGGTTGGATGGGGCCCTGGGCAACCTTGTGTAGCTCCAGGCCTGAGGTTGGTGTCCCTGCCTGTGGCAGGGGGTTGGAGCTCTGTGACCCTTGGGGTCCCTTCCAACCCATGCCATTCTATGATTCTATGATAAGCAGGATTCCATCCTACTTAGAGCAAAAGCTCCTTTCCTAATACCTTGGCACAAAGGAATTCACAAGCTCATTCCCAAAAAAATATGTCCCAGTTTTGTGCAGGGATACAAGCATCAAAATGCCCAAATGTTATTTTCAGTAGTGGTTTAGGGATTAGAAAAATGTGACTGGCATTACTGGGATGTAGGCCCCTACGTACACACTTGAAATGAAGCTACTGGATGGAAATTTTGATACAGAGAAGAAAAAAACTTGCCCATTGTCACTTGGTGTTTCTCTAGATGCTGCAGCAGAAACAGCTGGTGCACCTGGATCCCCACTCAACGTGAAATGCCATGATGTCAATAAAGACTGCTTGACTCTTTCCTGGGTGGCACCCAGTGATAATGGGGGAAGTCCCATCCTGGGATACTACATTGAAAGGTCTGTATGTTAACCATCTTCAAGTGGCTCTTGATCAGGTGTTGGAGACAATATTGAGGTTCAGTAAAGCCAAGTGCTGTGTGCTGTACTTGGGTCACAACAACCACATGGACAGCTACAGGCTTGGAGTGACTCAAGAGCTGTCTGGAGGAGAGAGACCTGGGGGTGTTGATCAGCAGCTGGCTGAACTTTAGCCAGCACTGTGCCCAGGTGGCCAAGAAGGCCAGCAGCATGCTGGCCTGCATCAGGAACAGTGATCAGCAGGAGCAGGGAAGTGATCCTTCCCCTGTGCTCAGTGCTAGTGAGGCCACACCTGGAGTACTGTTTGGACCCCTCACTGCAAGACGGACATCAAGGTGCTTGAGTGTGTCCAGAGGAGGGTGATGAAGCTGGTGAAGGGTTCAGAAGACAAATCTTATGAGGAGTGGCTGAGAGAGCTGGGATTGTTTAACCTGGAGAAGACTGAGGGAAGACTACATCACTCTCCACAACTACCTAAAACATGGCTGTAGTGAGGTGGGGGTTGGTCTCTTTTCCCTGGTAGCTGGTGACAGGACAAGGGGAGATGGTCTGAAGTTGTCAGGGGAAGTTTAGGTTGGGTATTAGGAAAAACTCTTTACGGAAAGGGTTGTCAGATACTGGAACAGGCTGCCCAGGGAGGTGGTTGAGTCATTGTACCTGGAGATTAAAAGAAGAGTGGATGTTGTACTTGGTGACATGGCCCAAGTTGGACCTAGCAGGGCTGGATAGATGGTTGGACCCAATGATCTTGAAGGTCTTTTCCAACCAAAACCATTCTATGATTCTATGAAGGACCTTCCTGTGCTGTGTTTCACCTCAGGTGTGTGGCTGGGTCAGAGGATTGGGTGCCATGCAATGAGAGGCCTGTGAAAACCTGCAGATACCCTGTCTTGGGCCTTGCTGAAGGACAGACATACCAGTTCCGAGTAAAGGCTGTCAATAAAGAGGGCATCAGTCATCCTTCAAAAACCAGTGATCCAGTTACAACATATGACCCCAGCAAGGACAAGAGAGTGACAGGTTTGTACTAAAACCAGGAAAATGTGTTCCTTAGATAAAGAGGAGGCAGCAGGTGTGACTGAACACAGTTCATCCAGGTTCTCCCAAATACCACTGCAACACGGTGCCACGCTGGGCCTGTGCTGAACCCACCTTAACTCTACTCTGAGCAGAAAAAGATCAAAATACCAGTTAGGACGTTGTATGTGTAATGAAATGGATAGAATTAAGCATATACAGAAAGGACATGGGCCTGGATTCTTTTTTTTGACAAGCCCCAAGCATCTCCTCTCAGTGGGTAACGTTGCCCTCTTTGACATTACAGTTATCCCATATGATGAAGGAAGGACAATAGAGATCTCCAAGGATGACCTGGAAGGTAAGTTGAAATTTATACTGAGCCATTCTCTTGGAGAGAAATGATTGCTACACAACAGAAAGATCTATAATAATATGACTCTGGGGAAAACACACTTAGGAAAATATATAGTGAAACATCATTGTAAGCTGCATAAGGAGCAGAAACTATACTAAATAGCACAGCCCTTTGTAATAACCTTGGTTTGCATGTATGTCCCCCAAGGGTTTAAGTCTCCTCTTTTATATTGAAGAAACTGACTTTAGAGTGGGCATACAGGATTCATTTTAAACCACCATTTTTTTTCCTACCCCATTGTAACTAAAGCATAGCCTCTTCTGACTTCCCACAGGACATATTAAAATCCCCTTGCCACCCACCAATGTTCATGCAAGTGAGGTCAGAGAAGATTATGTGGCTTTGGCCTGGGATGAACCAGATCCAAGAGGCAGAGAGCCCCTGAAATATTATGTGGAAAAGGTAAGAAAATAACATCTCATAGAAGGGACATGGCATTAACAGAATCATTTCTTTCTGAGATGATCTGTAGCACAGGCAGTGCTGTTCACTGTGTCAGTAACTGCAGAACTACAGCCTCAAAAATGGCTTGTTTAACCTCTCTCCAGCTCCACAGTTTGAGCTATGATCCTGACTCTTAATACCAACTCAAGTAGTAATGATTAATAAAGAATAAACAAGTAAGTTTTACACCACCACAGAAGGGTGGCAGCTTTAGCAGGAAGACTCCTGCCCTGTGGGCCCTTAAGTGTAGAAAAGCTGTGAAGAACTGCACAGTAACTCACTTACCTGCTCCCCACTAATCATTTGGCTGATTATTTAGTTATCTTCATAGAATCATAGAATGGCAAGGGTTGGAAGGGACCCCAAGGATCATAGAGCTCCAACCCCTCTGCCACAGGCAGAGCCACCAACACCATCTTCTACCAACCTCCTTTCCTACATACTAATTCCTCATTTCTGCTGCAAAGGGGCCCCCTGTTGCCAAGGAAGAAAAGTTTGCACATCTCAAGAAGAAATGCATCATTTATGGGTTTGGTTTGTTTGTTCTTTATTTGTTTGCTTGTTTAAAAACTACCTTCCTATAGAAATCAGCTTTGTTATTGCTCTGGAGGGATTTAAGCCTGAGTTACAACATGAGTTGTAAATCATCACCTTCTTTGTTACAGTTGATTGTAGGCAGCAAGTCCTGGCAAATGGTTAATTTGGAGATGCCAGCTAATTCCCCAAGATTTGCACTCTTTGATCTTGTTAGAGGGAAATCATACCGGTTCCGCGTGCGATCTGTCAACAAGTATGGAATCAGTGAGCCATCCCTGCCCAGTGAGCCTGTGACTGCTGGAGCCAAACTGGGTAATCATTTCATTAATATGGGATGGGAAAGGAGATGCACTATGAAAGTAATGTGTGGGTTCCCCTGCACCCCTCCCCTTTGCCTTTAAACATCATGGTATATGATGTCACAGCAGTTGCTTTGATATCAGGGAATCTCTTAAAGCCTTAAATCCTTGTTTAATTGCTTTGCAGTTGGTCAGTGCAGTGTAAATCTAACCAAGCAATGGTGGGTGAATTCCATTTAATGAAATAAGAAACAGTTGAAGCCTGTGTTTAATCCAAGTATGCTGCCAGCACTGTGAGAGAGAGAGGGGTTACACAGACCAGTGTTGGAAGGAATGATGCTGAAGCAGCCTGGGGCTCCAGAGAGCAGAGCAACCTTCACTGGACTCATTTGCTGTGTTTTCTTCCCAGAGCTGAAAACATTAAGAGACACAAAGACTCGTGCTCATGATTCCACTGTGCAAAGAGATGAGCACTTGCTCTTTCTTTCATTTTGTATATTCTCCCATATTAAAGCTCTCCTAGTGCTGATTCATGCTAAATAAGTAAAGCAGCTTCTGTTTAACAGCAGAGTCACCTAAGAGTTGCTCTATCAGTATTGTTTCTCTACTTCAGAGAAGGTTAAGTAGGAGTTACTCTGCAGAAATCAACAGGCTGTTAGAGAGAGGAGTAAGAGATATGGCAAGCCCAAATATAAATATACAGGCTGTAGGCTGGGACAATGTCTATGGTGTTTTGCTCTAATTTGAAAATGATGCTCTGGAAAAGACTTATCAATCAAACAGGCCAACTCAGTTATAACTCTTTTTAAAGTTTATAAATTAATTAATTAATTTTAAAATTTTCTAATTTAAAAACCACTCTTTTTTCCTTTTTTTTTTTCCTTTTTTTTTTTCTTTTTTAAAGCTACTCTGCCTCCACCATCTCAGGTTTTAGCATTCAGAGACACCAAGACATCTGTTGTTTTGCAGTGGGATAAGTTAAAGGATGGTCTGGAGCCTCTTGGCTACTACATATACTGTCGGGAGACTGGGACAGAAGACTGGCAAACTGTCAATAACAAGCCTGTGACGTGTAATGAGTGAGTGCAGTTCTCATACTCCACTGGGAGAAGACAGGGTGCCAACCTGGATTCTTCTGTTTATGGCTGGGGTTGTAGTTCAGATAAAAAAGAGCTTCCTTCACCACACACAGGCATGCCAACACCACATCCTCCTTGACCTCGTGGCACCAGCAGAACTACATTCCATATTTTTTATCTCTTTCCAGTAGAGTAAGTTGGTGCCACTCATACCTACAATTTAGAAAACCTCTCTAGCTGTGAGTGTCACATCAAGCAGAAAAAGCCTATTAAAAAGCCCTATTTATTCTACAGGCAGTGCCAGCAGTGTGACACCTCTCTAGCTGATCTCACTGTCTGATTTACTGGGAGCTATTTTATGGGAGACAGTGCACTTTAATTTGTCATGGCAAATAGTGATTTTGTGAGATTTTTGCTTGTTCAGCCTGGAGAAGAGAAGGCTCTGGAGAGACCTAATTGCAACCTCCCAATACTGAGAGGGGCCCTACAGAGAGTGGGAGAGGGGCTGGTCACCAGGGAGTGCGGTGACAGGACAAGGGGGTGATGGTTTCAAGCTGAAAGAGGGCAGGGTTAGGTTAGATGGTAGGAAGACATTTTTAACTATGAGGGTGGTGAGGCCCTGGCATAGGGTGCCCAGAGAGGCTGTGGAAGCCCCATCCCTGGCAGGGTTCAAGGCTGGGTTGGATGGGGCTTTGGGCTGCCTGGTCTGGTGAGGGTGTCCCTGCCCATAGCCAGGGGGCTGGAACTAGATGATCTTTGAGGTCCCTTTCCAACCCAAAGCATGTGATGATTCTATGAAGTAAGAACATCTTACTAAAATGTATTGCTGTCTGTTCAAAGGACTGTACTCTGAACAAACACAAATATATTCATTTGCCCTCCTAGATTTACTGTTCCTGGGCTGCAGCCTGGAAAAGAGTATGTCTTCTGTGTGAAATCTGTCAGTGAGGCAGGACTGAGCGAAAGCTCACCAGAAACAGATCCTATTGTTGTAAGGCCAGCTATTGGTAAGTCATGTAGACACACACACAACAAGTAAATCCCTCAAAAATGGAGCTATCAAGCATAGCTGTTATTCCATGTTGTGGTAATAATGTTGAGCAGATAAGCAAAGTAACAGGAAACTGACTTTCTTGTACCCTGTAGCTTCTGTCATCAATCATGCCTGTCAAAGGTAGACATAGTTAATTAGCTTTTTGATTTAGCAGTGTGTTACCATTTCAGTATTCATTTGGCACTGGCACAAGTGACCATTTTAAGTGCTTGATTATGCTGGTATCTTGAAATCAGTGTATTTCTGCAGGGCAAAATCCTGCCAAACACATTAATCAGTATCAAACCCTCCACGTTCTCCATTTTATCAACTCACCTCTCCCATCTTTTCTATCAAACCATAGAGAGACATGCAAGGAACATCCTGAGACACATCCATTACTTTTCCTGTGACTCCCAAATAAGAATCTGGTCATTTTCAAATCCTTTTACACTGCAAAAGTGGTATTAGAGGGCTTTAACACAAATAGAATCCCATCTGGTAGGAGCACTCAGAGGTTTCCACAGCCCAGTTCATCCCACACCTACATCTCTTTCCCTGATCCCCAGGTCCCACACCTGCACTGAACACTGTTTTCTCTCTCCCTGTGCTGCACAGCTCGTCCATCAGCACCGTACGGGTTTGTTGTTCTGCACTGTGGGAAGGCTGACATGACCATCGGCTGGAAACCCCCGAAGCGCAAGGGAGGGACAAAGATTCTGGGTTATTTCCTAGATCAGCACGATCCATCTGAACTCGATTGGCACGAAGTCAATATTCAGCCAATTCCTCAACGAGTTTACACGGTATTCATCTCAGATACAACACTGATCTTCCTTAAGCATAGTGGGAACTGTAGTTCTAACAAGGGTTGAGCTGGTTTTCCTCTATACTTTTTCTAGTCTCCAGCTCTCTTCCTACCCTCACAAGACCACAACCATGTGAGGCTGTACTAGTAATCTGTTTGCACTTCTGAACCCAAAGGTCAGCAACCTTGAGGAAGGTCACCTGTATGAATTCCGTGCCTGTGCAGTGAACATGGCTGGTGTTGGGGAAGTATCTGAACCCAGCGACTTGTTCAGATGTGAGGAATGGACAATGCCAGAACCAGGTACCTCTCATGCAAAAGACACAGCCAGAAAAATGTCACCAGGTATACGAGCTACCTCCTTACTCTTCTGTGAACCCAAGGGACTTCTGAAAACTACAGGTCTGCATAAGGGTGGCTTCCAGTGCAGAGAAGCACACAAACACCTCTAAGGAAGTTCTGATTCAGATGCAGGCTATTTCTGCATTACACAGATACAGCACTCAGGTATTTCTAATAGTATTTCCAGAGAATGAAGAATCTGGATCTAATATCTTAGTATCTTTGAATATCACACCAAAGCAAATAACCCAGCTGATGCATACTTTTTTCTAGAACTTACCTCTACAGTTAATTAGCACAGAAAGAATCTTCTGTGGACCCACTCTTCACTTCTTATCTTAAAACTCTCTGCTTCCCAATCTCAAGTTGAAACATTGCATTGTCCCTGTCTGACAGCCCACCTTTCTGTAACAGGCCCTCCTTACGATGTGAAGTGCACTGAAGTAAGAGACTCCTCCCTGAAGCTACACTGGGAAGCACCACTGTACACAGGAGCAGGTCCAGTTACAGGGTATTATGTAGATATGTGTGAAGAAGGGTCAGAGGAATGGAAACAAATAAATAAGCAGTCTGTAGCCAACACCCATATGAAGGTCTGTATACACACTTAGTATCCAACTGCTGCTTCTCATTTAGGCTTACAGTAATTGCTGTCATTGTTTCCTCCAGGTTTCAGATCTGGAGACAGGCAAATGCTATATCTTCCGGGTAAGAGCGCTGAACAAGGCTGGAATTGGACCCCCATCACTCCCTTCAGATCCTGTGGTGGCTAAAACCAAACCCGGTATGAAATTGGAAATGATGAGCTTGGGCAAGTCAGGAAATACTATTCCAGTAAAAAACTGCTTTATGAAACATCAGCTACATGTTTCAGAGCAAGAAAGAACCTCAGTCAAAATCAAGATTAGGGAATCAAACTTCCCAAATGTATTTACTCTGCCTGTACAGTCAGCTTTTCTTTTTATTTTCCCCCAGTTAGCTAAGCCCTGATGTGTTTTGGTAAAGGAATGTTTTGTGGGTATTCTGCCCTTCCAGGCACCAATGAAATTGAACTTGGGGTTGATGAAGAGGGTTTCATTTATATGGCTTTTGAAGCTCCTGAAAAGAATGACTCCTCTGAATTTATCTGGTCAAAGGACTACGAGGGACCACCAGATGCTGACAGAGTTCAGGTTGAAGAGAAAGGCAATAAGTGAGTATATACAACACTCTGAGAAAGTGAATTGAGCACTGTCAAATAAAGAACACATTAAACACTGAGAAAAACGTGAAGCCAGATGTTTCCTTCCAGGACTGAGGTAAAATACATATACACAACTGAACTGTAAATCTCTGGGCCTGCTTCTCAGCTCTGGTGTCCCTGAAAGGGGCATTCAATGCAATCTTCAGGTCACAAAAGGGAACCATCACAGTACTAATATTTTTAACTTGCTCCTCAGTGTCCCAAATAATTGACAGAGTACTATATTTGATGTTCCAGGTGTATCAAATGTTTAGACTTATTTGTTTATTTATTTATTTCTAAGATCTAAGCTTATACTGAAAGACCCATCAGAAAAGGATCTGGGTATATATTCAGTGGAGGTCACAGATGTAGATGATGACATCTCTGCCAGCTGCACTTTGACAAAAGAAGGTAAATCCTAATTACTGACAAGAACAAAAATCTAATGTGCTATAATCTTCTAATATTAGATATTTAGAAGCAAGTTTCTTGTAGAGGAACAGTAAGCAATAATGATAGTGGCATCACTGGAAAGATGCTTCCCATTCCTTGAAAGTTCAAGGGCAGTTTCCTTTACCATCCCCTAAGAAAAGATTCCATGCTCCTGGAAGGTCATTTTTCCATTACAGTTCAGATTTCACACACAGCTACACCATCACAGGGACTTAAAACTTAACATGTTTCTTGAACTGATAGAGACAATAATTCTATTCAGACATTTCCACAACCTTTTCTAGTCCTCCCCACTATTGAACATTTTATACTTAATATCTTCTTCTTGACATAAATAATGCTCATTAACAAATTAAACTAAATTAAGAATTAATTTTGACCTAGTTTTACTTGTTTATTCTCTGCATTTCAGATCTGGACAAGTTACTGAAACGCAGCCATGAAATCAGGAACCCATGTAAGTTGAACCAGTAAGAATCTACATATATATATATATGAATGGCAGTAGCTTCTTACTATATATAAATATATAAATATATAAGTATATATACACACACACACACTCTGAACCCTGAGAGAACCCTGGCATAACCCTGACTGATCCAAATTCTTTGGTTTGCCTATGAAATCCCCTCTGAGGTTCTCTTTGTTTTCCAGTGATCAAGCTGATATCTGGGTGGAACGTTGATGTTCTGGAGAAAGGAGAAGTGCGGTTGTGGTTGGAGGTTGAAAAGCTGTCACCAAATGCAGAGCTGCATTTAATCTTCAATGACAAGGAGCTTACAAGTACTCCAGTATGGTTTGGTTTGGTTTGGTTTGAATTCTGACAGACTTTCCCCCTGCTGAAAAGGGAAATAGAGCAAGTTCCCAGTTGTCTAAATTCCCATCAGCTGTTTTGACATGAGTTTTTGAAAAGCCATGGGCTTGGTTTCCCACTGTGCATGAACAGAAAGCCAACAGTCTGATTCTCAAGCTGCTCAGCCCTAGTATCAAGCAAGGCTGCAGCATCCACACTGTTAGTTTGAGATGCTGTAGTATTCCTCTGTGTTGCAGCCAACAAAACTTTCAGTGGTGACACTCAGAGGAGGCCCCCTCCTTATCCAGGTTTCCCGCTATCCCCCACCTCCTGTGGGGCTGCCACTGACCATCTTGCTGCAGCAGACACTTCCCTTTTAAAAGGGAATTTTATGACAGCAAACCTCAGCCATGTGTAATTCCCATGATACTACAAACACAAGGTGCAGGACAGAGAGCTTTGTCTTGGCTGAATTAACTCAACTCATTTCAGTGGATGCTAAAGAAATACCATCTCTAACAAAGAGACAGGATATTTTTCTTCTGCTTTACCAAGCAAAGCTGCAAGCTTTTCACTCCATCTCTCTGAACTGAGTATGGATAAATATCATGAATCCCAAGGGCAGATGAAAGTGATTTATTTCTCAGTGTGAGGCACTGGAAATAACACTCCAGCACGCATTACACTGCTCTCCAACCTTCTGATACATTTAAAAACATTCTAGCCTCTTCTTTGTCTTCCCCTATCAAGTTAATATTATAACATTTTATAAGTATTTGGAATGACAGGACCAGAGGGGACAACAGTTGAGAATGAAGAACAAAATAAATCATTCCCCTGCCAGTTAAATGCAGCGTAGCAATGCCAAGATAACAAAAAGAACAGATCTAACAAAGGGATAGGGCTAGGCCAGAGCATTTGAGAGCTTTTATTGTGATGTTGGGGATTTTTAAAGCAATGTGTGGCAAATATATTGAAGGCTTTGTCTATTCTAAGAGCTGTCTTTTCTACACTGGAGACCTGACACAGTTACACAGGATTACAAAGTGTTTGTCAAGCTCTTTGTAAGGATAATATTTGCCCAGAGCAAACAAGGCAGTAAGGCATAATGAGGTATTTATGGTTAAGCGTCTGGCAAGTTTCGGGGTGGGTGTATGGAAGGTTCAGTAGTGCTTGTGTGATGTCAAGAGGGTGGCACTATTACTCATCGCTGCCCAAATATGCATTTACATGCCACAGAGGTGTAATTAAGGGCAATGCTTCTATTATACTAAAACTCAGAGAATCACAGAGTTGTAGGGGTTGGAAGGGACCTCAAGAGCTCCTGGGGTCCAACCCCCTGCCAAAGCAGCTCCCCAGCTCATACTGCACAGGTCGGTGTCCAGATGGGTCTGGAATCTCTCCAGAGAAGGAGACTCCACACCCCCTGGGCAGCCTGTCCCAGGGCTCCCTCACCCTCACTGGGGAAAAGTTCCTCCCCATGTTGGTGTGGAACTCCCTGTGCTCCAATTTGCAGCCATTGCCCCTTGTCCTGTCCCCACAGACACTGAAAAGGGGCTGGCCAATTCCCCCTGCATCCCCTGCTTCAGATAATTGTAAACACCAATTAGGTGTCCCCTGAGTCTTCCTTTCTCTAGACTGAACAGTCCCAGCTTATTCAGCCTCTCCTCACAGGGGAGATGCTCCAGGCCCTTCATCATCTTCGTAGCCCTTCTCTGGACTCTCTCCAGGAGATCCCTGTCCTTTTTATCCCAGGGAGCCCAGAACTGGACACAACACTTCAGGTGGGGCCTGACCAGGGTAGAGCAGAGGGGGAGGATCCCCTCCGGTGACCTGCTGGCCACACTCCTCCTGATGCCCCCAGGATCCCATTGTCTCTCTCAGCCCCAGGGCACACTGCTGGCTCATGGCCACCCTGTCACCCACCAGCACCCCCAGGTCCTTCTCCACAGAGCTCCTCTCCAGCAGGTCACCCCCAGCCTGTCCTGATACATGGGGTTGTTCCTCCCCAGGTGCCAGACTCTCCACTTGCTTTTGTTGAACTTCATTAGGTCTCTCCCTGCCCAGCTCTCCAGCCTGGCCAGGTCTCTGGATGGCAGCACAGTGTTCCTGTGTGTAACTCATACAGGTTCTGGTAGGCTGAAAAGTCTGTAATATCCCACAAGAGAAAATGTCTTGTGTTATGTGGGGTTTTTTTCTGGGAGAAAAGTTCTGTTGTCAGCAATTTTATTTAACCTCCATATGGAAACAATTAATAGGTGAAGCCTAGAATATGGAATATCAGACTGCATTGGCTTCATTACTCCTGTAAGCTGAGGGAAGTTTATAGGGATACATATATAAAAGGACTGTGATGCCTGAGTGTTGCAGAAGATGCTGTGCCTTGGAAGAGTTCTGCTGTGGAAAAGCTATTCAGTTTATCCTGTTTCCTTTGTTTTACACAGACACATAAAATCAACTTTGTCAAAGGAAAAGGTCTTGTGGAACTGATAATCCAGAACTTCTGTGATGATGATAAAGGGATGTACACAGCCCAGCTGCAAGATGGAAAAGCTAAAAATCAATTCACCCTAGTTCTTGTGGATGAATGTAAGTGGAAATTCAGGATCAAATATAGACTGCCATGCTCAGTGGAAAGTTTTCTAGGCACTTAAGGCCCCAAAGTATTTCCAACAGCTATAACAGCACACTGGGAATGGAGAGAACAAATATTTATTTTAGCACACATTTAAAGTCCAGGAATCATGTAAGAAATAATCTGGATTTCTCTTTAACATAAATTGAAGCTTTTGGTCTTATAAATAGGGTCCCTGATGATAAGAATGGTCTGCTAAAACAAAATGGAATGCTTAGCTAGGGTTTTTTTCAAATGTTTTACATATTCTCTTGCTGTGGCAAACTGTCTGTGCCTTGGCAGTAAACTGCATGGCATGTTAGTACATGTACTTATTTATCTCAGGCCAGGATCAGGTTTAAAATCCAGTGTGTTGAACAGCTGGTTAGTTGCATTAAAGTGGAGGAAGGAAACCAGTATTAACTGTCCTCAAGGAGAAGTCCAAGCACAACAAAGCAAGCTCAACATGCCACATATAGGGTCCTTGTATATGCTGGTACAGAGAGACTTCTTTTAATGAATGAAACCCAGAAAGTAACAAGATTCTCATTCAAATACTTCCTCATAGAGTATCTATCTCTATTTTTCACTTCTTACAGTTTGTTTTCTACTTTTTGAATGGGAATTGTCTCTGAAATGTCAGGTCGGCCTGACTCCCTTCATAACCACGGAGGGGGGCGCCATTGCAGAGTGATTCAGCACATGCTAAGTGCAGGATGTACAACAAGTCGGATGAAGTGTGATTTAAAAGGGCCCATTTTCCCCTACTGAAGATGAAGGAAGGGGAGAGAATTGCAATTATATTCTCTGCTCTCTGCTGCCTTCTCTGTTTTTGACTTTTTAAACATTTCCATCTCAGGGTTGCTAGCCAACCCACCCAATTTCATTCACTAAATGCATAATGGTCAGGGCTTCAAAGGCTCATTTGTTTTAATGAAAACAAGTGTTAGGTTCTGAGCAACCAGTGCAATGAAAGAGTGATGGTACAAATGTGTGGGGGGTTGTCAGTGAGGACCAGGAGTAACTCCTGCACTGCAGATGTCTGATAAACAAGTGTCACAGCTCTAATGGTACTAATGTTGTGCTCAGAAATGTCTCATGTGGTACACTGAGACATAGTAAGGGGTGTTCCTGCCTTTGACCATTGCTGTTCTCACAGGTTTTGCTAAACTTGCAGAGGAGGCTGATGCAAAGAGGAGAGCATGGAAGAAGAAGCAGGGTAAGAGAAGCTGAAGGTTAATAATGACTTGCCAGAACTATGCCACCAGGATGGCAAAACTTGAGCAAAGTTCTTTCACTGCATGTCCTAAATACTTTTCTTTATCATCTTTTAAAGAGTATTATTTCAGCTGATTACTACAGTAGGATAAGATTCCTCATTTCAAGAAACTCTGCCTGCTCTTAAAAATCAAAATAACTTATTTAAATAGCTTTAGCCATGCTAGCCACAGTCCTCAGGAGAGAGATTCTGCAGGAGTGTTGGAACACGGAATCCTGAAAGTTGTCCAACCTGAATATACACCATGTCATTAAGAGCCACACGCTTTCCCTGCAGAAAACAGGATTTTCTAAGTAAGTTTAAAAAGAACCATGCATTCCACTTTCATTTTATCCCCTATTTTATATTCACAAAGAAGGAAATTTATAAAATAGTTTCAGGGAAAAAATACAATTGGAAAAGTGATGCCCTTCTAGCAGAGACAAAAATATTCACTTAATAACTACTGTGATACCACTGTCCTGCCTCTTGTCCTCAGAGATCATAGAATCATAGAATGGCATGGGTTGGAAGGGACCCCAAGGGTCACAGAGCTCCAACCCCCTGCCACAGGCAGGGACACCAACCTCAGGCCTGGAGCTACACAAGGTTGCCCAAGGCCCCATCCAACCTGGCCTGGAACACCCCCAGGGATGGGGCACCCACCCCCTCTCTGGGCAGCTCATTCCAGCCCCTCCCCACTCTTTCTGTAAAAAACTTCCCCCTAACATCTAATCTAACCCTTCTTTCCTTTAGTTTTAATCCATTCCCCTTGTCCTGCCATTGTCTTTCCTTTTAAAAAGTTGATTCCCCTCCTGCTTATAATCTCCCTTCAGGGACTGGCAGGCTGCAATGAGGTCCCCCCATTATCTGCCCTTTTAAAGAGATGCTTAGTGTAAGGTGAAAATACACAGAAAGTCATCTGTCCCCCAATTCACCTTCCCAGAATCAGGAAGAAAATCAGAAAGTATATAGCTGTTCTGTTCTAAACTCACCTGGGAAATAATCTATCCACTCCCACACTGAGCAGAGGCACAAAGGATTGGTTAGGCAGCATCACCACCCACATTTTAGGATAGGATTCCTCAACAAAGATATTTTCATAGAATCATAGAATGGCAAGGGTTGGAAGGGACCCCGAGGATCATAAAGCTCCAACCCCCCTGCCACAGGCAGGGCCACCAACCTCAGGCCTGGACGTTGTATTTTACCTAAGGAGGTTATATTTTACCTAAGGACATCGTAAAACCAGCAATAACAGGCACTCAAGTGCAGTGCCTCTCGCACGCCAAGCTCCCCAGCGTGCAGGGTTCCCCACAGCCCCAGGGCTGCACTCACCACCAGATGGAAGCCTTTCCATACCGACACTGGGGAGCTGCCCACACGCAGCACAAGATGGGTATTTTCTTTTATAGGTCCTCATTTTATTGAGAATTTGAACTGGAAGGTTACTGAGAGCTGTGAGGTAGTCCTTACCTGCAAGGTACGTACAGCTGTGTGATAGCTGCATGGTCTGAGTTCCTTTAGCATTAAGGGTATGGACAGAGCTCAACCAAATGAGCTGCAGAGCAATGGAAGGTAATAGGAATTTTAATAAAGAAGGAAGTTGCTAAGATACTGGGGCAATCCTCTAATGCAAATGATGTTTCATAGTAGAAGGGCAACTAGACATTCAGCAGTAAAATGCATTTGGAACCCTGACTTCTAAATGTTGACTTCAAACAGGCAACAAACCTGAGGAAGGACACCAGTTTCCAGTGGTTCTTCAACAAGAAAGCCCGAGCAGGTGGTGTGTTTGATCCACAGACTGGGATTGGAACTCTTCTGATTAAAAAGGTGAAAAATAGAGAACGAGTCAAGGGCTTAAAATGAAAAACATATGGGGTGATCTGATTAATATTCCATGTGTGTTTTGGGTAGTAGCCACCCAGAGAAAGAAACTGAAGGTACACTGTGAACAGCACAAAAGAAGAAGCGATTTAACTTATAGTCTGATCGATCTGCATTAGAAAGAAGGTATTGTTAGCAGGGAGTGCCTGTTAAAAGGTTAACATGTCCTCAGTGGCCAAAAAGAAAAGTGTCCAATCTGTCCTGCCACATTCAGGAGGCAGGGGGAAGAAGCAAAGCTCAGCCTTCTCTGCTTGTCTAAATCCTACCCTATTAAATGAGATGTGGAATTACAGTTGAGGGGGTGGGTTTGGGCTTTATCTTTTTAAAAAAAATGAATATTATGTATGTACCTGTGTGTTTTCTAGATAACCAAAGCAGATGAGGGTCAATACAAAGCTCTTGTTTCAGATGACCGAGGAGAGGACGATACCCAACTAGATCTCACAAAAGGAGGTAAGAAAACCTTGCATCAGGCAATAAAACGCATTCACACGTCTGCCTGGGATTAATTTTGGATTTAAAAACAAATTTCATAACTTTCTATCATGCTGGTAATTACTATAGTGCAGACATGCTTTTATAGGTATTAAAACCTACATAAAATAATTGGTCAAATTTAAAGAATTTCCTGATCTACTACAGCACACACACCTGTCTGTCTGGTTTTATATGTATATATATATATATATACATGCTTGTCATTTAAAAAATCATATTTCATGTGAGACTGGTGTCATAAAATGCTTTATGCAAAAAACAGTCTTGTTCTGCAAGAGTTATACAGAGCCCAGTGAACAGAATAGAATTCTCCTTTGTATTTGATCTCCAGAGCATACTGTCCATACTGTGCTTCATTTGATAATCCACAGACAACTTTTCACTCCTGGAAGATCATATATATCTAAATTCCCATTTCTACTCTGCATCCCCCACCAGTCAAAAAACCTGGAGGCTGAATGACAATGACAGAATAGTTATTAAAGACAACATCAAGTGGAAAAAACAATGACATGTTCCTACAGATTCCTGCTTCACTTTTCAGTGTTCTGAAAATGCACTGGAAATTGAAAAAATAAACATGTGGTTCTGACATTCTAATGTCATTTACATAAATACTCATTTATCAAGCTCTGGCCATATTATAAATTCTGTCAAGCACCACAGTTAAAAGCTCAATGATGTTTCACCCACTTCAACTCAGCATCGACCAGAAGATTCTGCTTCCCAAGATGAAATCCTACCCTGACATCTGGAATCTATCATTTAAACCTGCTACATACATCTGCTCTCTGGGAGGCAGTCTGCTGCACACGTTGAGTGCTAAGGAAGATAGGAGCATCTAAATATAGTAAGAAATGCCCAGCACCTAAAAATAAACGAGTCAGTGGCCAAAACCCCCATTCTGAGCAAGCTTTGCAACAAAAAAAGACAACAAATAACTTATATATATATATATCCTAAACATAGTGAAATTAAGTTGGTAGATCAGATGTGATTGGCTCAATACAGGATTTATAGACACATAAATCTTTATGTCTTGCAGCCTTTGAAGACCTTCTGAAGGAGCTGTGCAAGATCAGTGGTATGTCATTCTCTCATCACCTGACATGTTGATAATGGAAGGGAGAAAGGTGGGGTGCCCCAGTCAGAGCACACTGCCCAGGAGCTGTCTCTGGGTTTGAATCAAGAGGTCAATACCACCCATTTACTATCCTTTTAGTGTTAGAAGCACCTTTGAACTGCCAGTTGAAGGATGATCAATAAGTAAACCCAGGGACATTAAACCCTGTGACCTTAACATGCTGGCAGCCTACTCCTGGTCACATCACTTGTTCTGTGAATTTGGGCAAGTTGTATTGTTCCTGTCTATGAGATGTGCATTCCAGACCCAAGTCCCTAGAAGAGATGCTGACATTACTGGCTAAAAGATCCAGGCTCTTCAAGAGGTAGAATAGCATC
This sequence comes from Laterallus jamaicensis coturniculus, assembly GCA_022605575.1. NCBI lineage: Eukaryota > Metazoa > Chordata > Aves > Gruiformes > Rallidae > Laterallus > Laterallus jamaicensis. Next base: position 6,693,055 of record JAKCOX010000028.1, read on the forward strand.
CAGCTTTCAGCTAGCTGCCTTCTCCAAAGAGAAGTGTTAATAGGTGGCTTAGGATTTTGCTGCAGCACATGTACATTTGTGCCTTCCTGAACATCCTCCTCAATCTCAGTCTTTTATTTACACTACCAGCTCTTTCTGCTACACCTCTGAAAATACAGCCTACTGATGAAGGCATCAAAATCTACACAGATGTGACATACTACACAGACTACATGAAAACCACCTGGTATCACAAGTAAGTCACAGAATCACAAGTAAGTCATGGAATCATAGAAGTCCCCAAAAGATATTTGCAAGATTTCTGGAGTACAGTTGCCTGTAGTTGTTTATCATCAAGATTAAGCACGTTGAGCCTGAGCTTTTTAAGGCAATGGTAGATTTGTCTGTGTCAAGGCTGAAAAACATGATTCATTATGCATCCTGAACCATGTCAAGCAATTCCAGAGTAAGCAATCATGTTCTTTTTCTCTCAGCACTGCAGAAATATTTGTAAGTGATCATCTTTACTAAGGATGCATTGAAAGGCACTGCTCAGTTACTGCCACCTTGGTTACAGACAGGAAAAGAAGTTGTGCTTTTCAACTTCTTTATTTCTACCGCTCTGTACTTCCCTAAACCACTCTATTCCTGCACTCTGAATAGCAAATATTCCCCAACATTGTAAAATTATTTCCATACACTAGCCTCCCAATGTCTTCATTAAAAAGTAGTGTTTTATTAGATACCACCTACACACATATATAAGGAGGCCAATTTTTAATAACGTTTAAGGGCTGAACACTTACAGATATTTAACATCTAAATCCTATTTCATCTTCTAAATAAGAACTAAGAGGTCTTTTACAGAGTTTGCAGAGCTTTGGCAAACTGCCTAAAAGCCCAGCTAGATACCCCATGAGATTCTCAAGAGTGACTGAGCACATAGCTCCATGAAATTAACAGTGAGGTCCTGCCTCCCACTCTAACCACAGCAAGCCAAAAAAAGTCAGTGGTCTAATTGATACAGCTCTGCTGAATACTGCTGGAATGATCTCATTTGTTTTCTTAGGGAGAAACAACTGGAAAGCCGTGATAGAATGAAAGCTGGGAGCACAATGAATCAGATCTGGCTTCACATACTGAACCCAACAGATGCAGATAAGGGAAAATACACCCTGGAGTTATTTGATGGGAACAGCTCTCACAAACTGTCAACTGACTTGTCAGGACAAGGTAAGCTGAGTCACACAATGCCATCACAGGAATGAGATCTGCCTGAGCTGCTTTCCAAGATTCCTTCAAATCATGGGCACTGACTCTTCTCTCCCTTGGCTGAGCTGCAGCTGCAGCTCCGTGACAGCACGCTATGAAGCTGGGATAAGGAGGGTCAGTGAAGTGCCCACAGAAGTCAGAGGAAACTCAGGGAGAGAACCACGAGGTCGAAAGGGTTGAAGGCTTTAGGGAGCCTTGCTGACATGGTGTAAGGCAAGGAGAACGGGTGAGAGGGAGGGCAGCTGCTCCTGGGATGTCTCCAACTCCTCCATAAACCAATTAAGCTTGTAAGGGTCACACTGGAAAAGAGAGAATGGCTTCATTTGTCCAAACTGGAAAAAGTTGGATTGGTTGGGTTGTTTTTTTTCTCCTTTGGACTTATCTTTGGAAAGGGAGTGTTAGATCCCACTTATTTCAGTAGGATCTAGATTCATATTTCCTTAAGGCAGATAAAGGTACTGTCTAGATGTAATTATACATATCACTGCACACAAACACCTGTAATTTCAACACTGATGCATTATGCTCAGTGAAATGAAAGAAACAGCAACTTTCAGAGCCACAAAGATGCTCAGAGGGCTGGAGCACCTGCCATACAAAGAGAGGCTGAGGGAGCTGGGCTGGGTCAGCCTGAAGAAGAGAAGGCTGGGGGGGGACCTCATTGCAGCCTGCCAGTCCCTGAAGGGAGCAGAGACACAGGAGGGGAATCAGCTTGTTCAAGGGCAGAGACTGGCAGGACAAGGGGGATGGATTAAAACGTAAGGAGGGAAGGGTTAGATTGGATATTAGGGGGAAGTTTTCTACAGAGAGAGTGGTGAGGGGCTGGAACGGGCTGCCCAGAGAGGGGGTGGGTGCCCCATCCCTGGGGGTGTTCAAGGCCAGGTTGGATGGGGCCCTGGGCAACCTTGTGTAGCTCCAGGCCTGAGGTTGGTGTCCCTGCCTGTGGCAGGGGGTTGGAGCTCTGTGATCCTTGGGGTCCCTTCCAACCCTTGCCATTCTATGATTCTATGATTACTCTAAAACCTTCTCATTCCTCACAGCCTTTGAAGATGCCCTGGCTGAGCACAGAAGGCTAAAGTAAGTTCCTGCCTAAATATTTTCACAGCTAAATCTAGTTTGAGTGTCATATACTCTATTGAGCATACAATGCCTAATAAATAAATCCACTATAATTTCCTCTCATTTTCAGGGAAGCAGCAGTAGCAGAAAAGTGTAAGTAAATTAATTTTCTTCCTTCTGTGAAACAAAGCCAAGTGGTATGCTGATAAGTAAAACTAAAAGTTCATATTTATTCTCTACCAGGTCGTGCCAGAGTTGTTCAAGGTCTGCCAGATGTTGCCACCATCATGGAGGACAAGGTAATATTGAGTAACTGTTCGAATAATCAGCCCTTGCACAGGCATAGAAGAATAACTGAAGGGCAGAAAATTACTTGTTTTCCCCTCTTCTTCCCAGCAGCTTTTCAGAGCTGCTGCAATTGCCTGAGGTGTGAAGTGGTACCCTCCACACCACTTGTATCAGCCCCCTGTATTGCTGGTGGTGCTTCCAAACACATGTGTGCTTCTGCACAAACAGGAGCTCTCTGTGGCACTGTCTCTTCTTCCAAGTTACTTCTTCCTAGGTCTGTTTCATAGACCAGATCCTTTTTGTTGTCTTCCTGTTTTATTGGAATAGACTAAAGCCTGGAAGTGCTGGACCTGATTTTCCTGTCATATAACCTTGCTGCTTATAATTCTGAGTCACGTTCCCCTTTACTCACACACAGACAGAATAGAAATCCTGTAAAGTAATTGCAAATTCACCATGGGCTTATTTAGGTGTCACTTTACAGTCTAAGAAGGCTATAAAAAGACAGTAGCACAAATATGAGTCAGGCCCAGTGAATTTATTATGGTTAATCCTGATTGTATTGGAGGATATAAGGAAAAGGAGTGGTCGGTCCTGGATTCTCACCTATTGAAAGACTAAGAGAATTGAATTTAATTGTTCTTAATTTCTCAGCAATTGAATATCCTTGCTCCTTTGTATCTTCATAATCTATTTCTGTTATGTGCTTTACAACAGACCCTGTGTTTAACTTGCTGTGTATCTGGAGAGCCTTTACCAGAAATCACTTGGTTCAAGAACGACAAGGTTATCGTCTTTAAAGATCGTTACAAAATGGATGTGAAGGGGACAGTGGTTACAATTACCATAGAGAGAGTCTGCAATGAAGACACAGGGAAATACAGCATCTATGTCAAGAATAAGTATGGGTCTGAAACAGGACAGGTGACTATCAGTGTCTATAGGCATGGAGATATACCAATAGGAATGGAAGAAGAGCAAGTCCCCAGTGGGGTTATAAGTAAAAAAACTTAACTGAATTAGTCGATTACATCTCATTTTAATTCAAAAGGATTTAAACTCCTTTGGATTCCTTTCAGTGTCTCTGCCCTAAAATTCAGGCTTGTGTCTCAATTTTATTTTAGTATTATTGTAGGATTTTTATTTTGGTAGTTGTTAGCAAATGACTCGTGTGTGCCCATGTGCTTGCACCTTCATTTGACAGAGAAACTCCTTCCTAGTAGATCTGTGTGGGAGATACCAGAGGATTCACATATGCCAATCATGCTTTCAGGGGAGTGTTTTTGTATTAAATCACTGTTACCTGATTATCTTGTAGCTGACAGATGCTTGTGTGTGTGTTATTAAACTTATACTCTTGGTGACACCTCAGTGCTGCTGTAGAGTACCATCATCTTGAAATCACTCAGCCTGTGTGGGGGAAGTTTGGAATTGGGATCCTCAGCAGCCTGAGCCCCATGGGAAGAAAACAAGGTGGTGACATTTCCAAGGCTTGGCTCTTTACAGAGAAACACGTTCAGCTGCTGTACATACACTGACACGCAGTAATAATTGGCATACATGGGCTGAGTGAACATCTACAGAGCTGGACCCAGATCCTTCCATCCTACCAAACATTTATATTCTTGAGAATTAAAGAGATTTTTAGGTTTTTTAGTTATGTCAGATTACTCTGGATGTAGAAAAAGTGTGGCCTCTCAAGTGGCTACAGTCCCAGCTTCTACCAGCAAAACTATGCTAGAACCACAGAACCACAGAATCTTAGGGGTTGGAAGGGACCTCAGGAGATCATGGGGTCCAACCCCCCTGCCAAAGCAGCTCCCTATCTCATATTACATAGATAGGCGTCCAGACGAGACTTGAATCTCTCCAGAGAAGGAGACTCCACCACCTCCCTGGGCAGCCTAGGGAGAGAGAAAAGTGATTGTATTCCTAAGACAGCCATCCAGCTCAGTGCATTTATTTGCAAAACAGCATCTTACATTGCTCCAACAAACTAGTATGAACTGCCTGCACAGTGGCAGTATTTTTCCTGGTTATTTGAGGAGCATTCATTGCTGTTCCAGTGTCAACATAAATGAGCACAGCAATCCTGTACATCTGACTAAAGGCAATTACATTTCAGACATTACTTAAAACTGAATTGAAATTATATAATGTATTAAAAAGTGAGAGCTCAGCTGATTGTCTAGATTCATTATACACTGAATAAAGGAAAGCAGGCCGTTCTGATGGCATCATTAACATTACTATATGGTGGAACAGATGAATCACACCCTACAGTAACTCCAATGTAAACACATAACTTTAGGAGCCAGGTGTGTTACACCCCACACATAAATACAGCTTTATCCATTATCAGAACCTCATCCTTGCTCCTCAGGTATAATCATACACAGAAGTAATTACACAATTGGCTCTTTGTGTGTGAATTTTCCTTAAAATATATGTACTAAAAAAAGTGAATTCATAAGGAAAAGTTCAGCATTGGTTTTACATTTAAATAGAATATACTGACCAGTGTGGGGTAACGAAAGTTAACTTAGAAAGGTCATCTACCCCTGGGATACAGGCTTTATTTGAATTAAGCAATATAATTGCAAGACACAAAATGTAATGCATGTCTTCCAAAATCAACAGTCATGCTTGCACAGACAGCAAGAAATATCACTCAATAACTATGAACGAGGAATTCCTGGTGCAATTAATGGCAAGAAAAAGAATACATCCCATCTGTTTCTTTCATTTCAGTTTCCATGCACAGTTCCATGTTTTATTTTACATTTTAATCTCCTGTGTATGCAGTGATAATTAAAGAATAAAACAAAACAAACCAACCCAACAAAGCTGAGTGAATTGAAAACAGCTTTAGGTACACATTACTGACATCTGCTGGGTAAAGTCATAACTGACCGTCCCGCACTCTAACGTGCTTTTCCCTGTCTGCAAATCAATTGGAGTCCCACAGTTTTGGAAGAAGTAGCTGTGGATTTTATTCCCACCATTTAAAGTCCAAGTACTCATAGCAGAGAACACGGTGTTAAATAGGAAGTTCCCACTGCAAGGCAGTAATTACCTCACATCAATTGTAAATTGTGCCATTTTATCTGAAGAACTCTATCCAGAACATAGAAAATGTATCAAACACAGAAGTTGTGAACAAAAGGAAAACAAATTAACCCACGCAACACTACCACTATGAAGAATTGTGGGTTAATTCAGTAACCCACAATAAACATAACATCCCAAACCAGCTGGTCAAGGTAAGACATTTTACAAAGCCGAATGAACTAGAGGTTATGATCATTAAGAACAAATAATTGATTAATAATTGTTACTGCATGGTGAATAATTAACCAGCTATCTCAAAATTTGGGCTGGCCTTCCCCTTTCCATAAATAGCATGTGAATGGCCAGGGAGAGTCCTCGCTTTCCTGCTAGCATCCCTGCCCTAACCTGCTTTATAACAACACCCACCATGGCATTCAATGGAACCTGGCAGGTCTATGCTCAAGAGAACTATGAAGCATTTCTGAAAGCTATTGGTAAGTGTCTAGCTGCTTTTGAAATAATCTGCTTGGATTGCAATACCCACTTGGCATGACGTTTTTAATTACTGTATTTCTATGTTGTTGATTTTTTGGGGTTTGGAGTTTTCCTTTTATTTTTTATGGATGACAAAATCCCCCCACCATGTAAGTCTAATTTGGAAATGAAAAGAAGCTGAAAATCATACAGATCAGTGTAGGAAGGTTAAGGATAACCCCCAAATCCCTATCTTAACATGAGTCCCTCATCAAAGAGGTATATCAGATATCCATTTGTTTGATTAACACCTAACTTTGTGAGTACCTTTAACTACAAACAGGTTGTCAGTGATGTACACAAATTTCCAGTGTGCTATTAGTAGTGCAGGCACTTTCTACAGCACTAGTGATTAATTTATGTGGTAGCTGTCTAGCAATCTGTAAGGAATGGAGTTGGTGGCTATGACATAGTGCCTGCATTATTAAAAACCCATTCACTCCCTTGACAAGCCTGGCAAAACATTCACATTGGGGTTTTTAAATGTATGTAAGAGATGCTCAGTAGAATAAAACCCAGTTGCAGCTGAAAAGCCAACTCCTACGATATGGTGCCTGAACCTAAAGCTGATACTCTGAAATCATGCCAGAGACACCCTGGTAAGGTAGTTTGAGGTTACTTGCACTCTGTTTAGACAGACAACCCCCACCTCCAGCCTCCCTGGAGAAGAGGTGAAGGAAACAGAGTAAAACACACAGAGTTTTCTTCAAAGAAATGACATCACATGGCAAGCCCTTACTGAAAGAAACAATATATATTCTCACATAAGATTAATAAATAGAATATCAAAATCCAGACAGACTAGATGGAATGGACTAATATGTCCATAGAGGGATCCAAAACAGGCTTTGCCTTTTAACTTAGCATCACTTTCTATTTTTGGGATTTCTTACTGCATATCAACTCACTACTTCCTCACTGAAAAAGTCCCTTTTTGCCTTTTTCACAGCCTTGTCAGATGACATTATCAAAGTCGCCAAAGATATTAAGCCTGTTGTTGAAATACAACAGAAAGGAGATGACTTTGTTGTGACATCAAAAACACCCAAGCAGTCTGTAACGAACTCCTTTACGCTTGGAAAAGAGGCTGACATTACTACTATGGATGGCAAAAAGCTAAAGGTAACACATTTCAGGAGTGGGTGCATCTTCTTTTCTCATCCTTATACTTCAGGTTCTGTGGATGAACGAAACTTGCTTGTACCACTCCCATTAGCATACATTTCTATCATTTCAACCAACAGAAACACTTCTAAAACTCTTATTAAAATGCTGTGGTCTCCAGTTTAATTTAGCAGGTGTGGTTATTAAGCATGAGTATCGTTAATTTCCTATTTATATAGTTCCCTACTCTATAAATTCGAATTCCAAACCCTAACAATTTGTAATAATTTTTAAATCTGCTTCAACAGTGCACTGTGAACATGGTAAATGGGAAGCTTGTGTGCAAATCAGACAAATTCTCTCACGAGCAAGAAGTTAAAGGAAATGAAATGGTGGAGGTAAGTGTTAGAAAACTATGGGATATTCAGGAAAACACCGAAGGAAAAACAAGTTCTCTGTTGCACTCTACTCTCAGTGCAGCCTTACAACCTTAAAAAAGATCCTGACCCTAAAATTACTTGTAGAATTCATCAGAGATGCCTAAATCTACAGATACAGAATTTTAGTATTCCAAACTAACCACAGTCAGTGGAAAATGCTATTAGTGCCCTTTATTATTCTTGTGTCTTATTAAAACCAATTGCCTCAGATGACTCTCCTCTAAGCATTGCTCATACATTGAATGCATCCTGTTCAACAAACCTTTTCATTAATTACTGCCCTGGGGCCAATTCTAAGTGCTGAAGTGTGGATGGGTTTAACTTCTGAGCATGTTGCAGAAAGATGTCTTAGGAATTCCTCTAGATGACTACAGCAGGGTTTCCACCCTCTAGTTTCATCCATAGCATTGTCTCTGAAAAGACAGTAAAGGCCGAGTCAAACCTGAAAACTTACAATACACTCAGTTCCACCCACAATTCTTCAAAGTTCTTTAGTTACTTCTAAATTGTTTGGCACTGAAAAAGAGCTTTTCTCTACAGAGTTCAGCTCATTAGGCTTCTAAGACATGTCCACTTGGGTTCAGGCTGCTACAAGAATGACAGCTAACTACACTGAAGTTATGTTTTGGACATACACTTTCCTAAGATTATTTTGAGTATCTCAAACTACTTTTCTTGCATGATATAAGCAAAACACCAGGCAAAAGAACCCATTACTATCTGGGACAGTGTATTTCTATTACAGGAAGCATATTTTTCTTGTAATGTGTACTATACCCCTTAAAACAGAGTAAGAAAACGTAGTTGATGATGGCATTTATACTGAAATTTTTTATCTTCAGAACTAGTCCATTTAAAAAATTTCCATGGTAGGAATATCATACACACATTCATAGGCAGGTACTGTAAATGTATTTTCTTGTGGAACAGGACAGATTTATAAATGAATTACAGAAAATTCTACACATTTAGCTACATATGGATTCCCTGAAGTCTCAATGAATGGCAACTTATGCATATTTGTCTTCCACAGACTATGACTGTTGGTGGAGTAACACTTGTCAGAAGAAGCAAGAGAGTTTAAAGACAGATCAACTCCTGTGTGACATCTTTGCATAGCTGAAATAAAGTATGGTTCCCACAAGGTGTGATCTTTGTTATGTAGAAAAATGGCACTAAAGAGAATTATGATTTTGGCTCTGCTTTCACACACACATCACTTCCCATTGTTGTAAGACACTGTTTTCCCTGAGTACACTTACAGACCCCTTCTATCCTCAAAGTGACACAAGTCTGCCTCCTAGACAACCAAACACAGACATTAACTGGATCGTTATGATTTATCCTAACAATCCCTGGGAGCAGACAAAAGCTGATATAAACACTTCCTGATTTCCTCCACACTCAGTGAATATATTCAGCTTTAGTTCTTTTGTCTAGTAAAGTTTGGTCTTCCACTAAAACCCCTTTATCATCTAGCCAGCAAAGAACAACTACACATTTGTTTGGCTGATCTGCATCAAGTGTCTGTAACAGAAATAGAAACAGTAATATTTTAACAGCTATTAAGTATTTAACAGTCATAAACAATTACAAAGTAATAATTGGAATGGCCACTCAAGCTGAAGTGCACCAGAGGACAATTAAACAAGGGCAAAGGGAATAAAACATTCCTCCAATTTGCAACCTGCTTGTCACAGTTCAAGTCTGTGGAGCTCAAATACAATGATCAGATTATGTGTGTCTGCCACTTAAAAACTGCCCAGGATCCATGTCTATAGCCATTTCTCTGTTCATTTCTGATTAGATCCTACAATTTTAGGATCCATTTTCATGCTTATTCAAGTCACTGAAGATCTGTAAGAAATGGGTGATCTTGCTCTGGCAAGGGGGGTTGGACTAGATGATCTTTCAAGGTCCCTTCCAACCCCTAACAATCTATGATTCTGTGGGTGTAAAACCTCCATGGAAAAAAAAAAAAGCTACCTGACCAATTATGCCATTTAAAATCCTCATGAGGATATATTTTTCCAATTAGGAGTGCTGAGTTTACATCTTCTTGTCCTATGCTAGGATAAAAACAATAATTTGTCAGGGAGGCAGTTGTGTTTCAGTTAATAACACTTGATAAGCAATCTGAGAAGTGCATTCCTATTCTGGGATAAGGTTTTTCTCGTGGGGTTTTACTGGTCAAACTTTCCAAGTTATCACTGTGTTCATTTTGCTTTCCAGGCAGTTCTAATGCTAAGGACACTTTTGCAGACTAAATTAAAGTTCATGGGAGTTACACATAAATAAGGTGAACGGACCAGAAATCAAGACACTGGTAAAACTCAGGAAGAAGGCTGCTTTAAATCATTGCTGCTGAAGAATGCCGTATAAGAGCCTGAAATGCTTCTGTTTGGAAGTTGCTGGGAAACAGCTGCTAACTGCACAATGGAACACCACAAAACACAGTGTAGTTTTCCAGTGATAAATTTGCAGAACACCACGAGTCTTCAACGGCCAAGAGCTGTGTCAGTACATTGCACAGAGTGTGAGACACTTGGAATTGTGATAAAGTGATTATTTGCTTTTGATACACTGTGACATAAAACGGGATGGATGTTAAAGCAAAATGCATATGCATTTGGTTGCCTTTAAAAGAAACATCAAGGTCTTATTTTGGTTCAGTGATTACTCAAATACTCCCAGCTCACTTGACATAATCTGCTGTGCAAACTCCCTTCTTCCTTAGTTGAGGCCTTATCAAAGTTCAGCCTCAATACATGACACCTGGTATACAAAGGGGGTTTAAGTTGGAGATTGTAGATACTACATACTAAAACCACGCTGGCTGTATACAGAACTTAAACATAGATCATTTTAATTTGAAAGCACTAAAAAAATCTTAAAAGAATACTTCATCTTACTTGGCAGTTGTAGAGATCCAGTATTTCTGACAGCTGGGCCAATCTTTTCAGTCCAATGGCAACATTCTCCTGCCACGGGACATCTCAAGATGTAGGGGGAATACTCAGTGCAGGTCCTTACATGAAGTAGTCAAAATCTGATGGATTTTGATCAGATTATGAACCTTGCCCCATTGCCCAAAGGAATCTATCAAATAGTACTAGATTCAGTCTTCCACAAACCCAAGAGAATGTCTCTGCAAAGGACTTCATGAGAGCATTTATAATCTTTCGATCTTTTTCAGAACTGTTTGCTCCCAATTAAAAAAGCTCTGAAAGGGTAATCCTGGCAGCAAGTATTTCCATCCATCACCAAACTCCCCTTGTTGATTCCATTGTTTTCCACAATGTATACAGAAGGAATTTTTTCTGCTTTGGGTCACGCACTCCCACCATAATTTCAGCCTCTAATGTGCTTTCTTGACTTGATTTTCATGTTATTTTCATGACTTGTGTAAGCAGATCTGTGTATATATTGCACAAGGTAACAAACTCAACCTGCTGCTAGCATGCTCACTACAGAATGATGTAAACTGTAAATATTAAGCGCAGAAAACATCGTCAGAGGCTCCCATCTCTTTTCTGCAGAGTCCTGAACACCGTTTCATTTTTCAGTACTGCAGTTTATATAGTTGTTATACACCTCCTGTGACAGCGATTGAACTTCATCTGTCTCTCAAAACCTGTAGAAATGGCAGGCAGTTCTAAGTGGGAGATTGCCAGGATGCAAACAGAGGCGTTCACCCACCACTTTTCATTCATGTTCCTCCATTAAAAAGTGAAAACACACTAGTGACAGGACTGCATCAGTTCCAAGTCTGTCTTTCCCATCTGCAGCTGGCTGGAAATTCCTCACACCAGCAAAGGTACATACATGCTGCTTTATTGAACTCTTCATAAAATCACCAGTAACTGCTGACAGAGAGCTGCCATTTATCTTCCTGCATATGTGTTTGTGAGTCATGCGCTACGGCGCTAAGAAATAATCTCTTGGCCTGCCTACTTTATTATTCTCACCACACAAATGGCTTTATCAAAAATAAAGAGCTGGACCTTTGCAAGGGAGTGCTTTGCAAACAGTGCTGCTTCACAACTGTCTGAGGGAAACTCCTGGGGCACAACAGCGCTGTGGGGACACAGAACAGCGATCCCTCGAGCCACCAGCAAAGGTCTCGCACGCCTGACACCCCAGCTTGCAGCTGCATCAGTTTGCTGTGCCAGCCGATGGCACAGAGGGGGGAGTTATGGCGCGGAGTGGTCACAACGTGAGGCAGGAGACACGGACACCCTCTCCCCTCACAACACGCGACCTCCATCTTGGCCACGCCAGAAACGGCACCCGCGCGCTTCCACCTCTTTGGGCGGGAAACGCTAGCAACCGCCGGGTGGAGCAGGGCGCATGCGCGGGCGGCGCCGGAGGGGCGGGGCAACGCTCCCGCCCGGGTAATGAGTGACGGTTGGCGGGCGCGCTCTGCGTGTGCGGGCGCTCTCGGTGAGCCGAGCGCGCATGCGCAACGAGGACAGGGCCGGTTTTGGCGCCGGTAGGCTTCTCTCGCTTTGCCCCGCGTTTCCCTCCTCGCGCGGAGCTCTCGCCGGAAGCCTCGCGGGAAGTCTCGCGAGAGGCGGCGGGCGGGCGGCGGTGGCGCTGCGTGCAGCTCCGGAGGGGTCTCCTCAGCCGCTCGGCTCCCCGCAGCGCCTGGGCCCTGCCGCTCTGTCGCTCGCTCCCTCCCTCCCCCGCGTCCCCTCCCGCTGCTGCCGCCGCCGCCATGTCCCGCTACCTGCGCCCCCCCAACACCTCGCTCTTCGTACGGAACGTGGCCGACGATACCCGGTGAGTGGGGGCGGGCGCCAGCGGGGCGCGGGGGCTGCGCAGGCTTTGGCGGGCTCGCTAGGCCGCGCGGGCGGCTGCCGCCAGAGGGGCGCGGGGAGGCGAGCGGGAGAGGCCGGCCCGCTCCCTCCCGCCTCGCCGTTCCCTGCTCAGCCTTCCGCGCCCTTCTCCATTTTCCTCGCCTTCCCCGCTGCTCTGTTTCCCTCCTCTCCCCGAGATCGGGTCCAAAACAGCGTCTGGAAAGAACAAAGCTGGGCCGGAAGAAAGTGAAACTCCCCGTGTTCGAGTTGATCCGGCGGGAGGGGTCGCGGCGGGATTTGCCCGCCCGCCGTGGGGCCGGCCGTCTGGCTGTGCCCCGTAGCGGTGCTGAGGGGCCGGAGGTTCCACTGCGCCTTTTGAAACGCAGCGATTGTTGCTGGGAGGGAGAAGCCATGCTGTGGTCTGCTGCGGGTGTCCCCAGAATTCCTGGCGTGGTTGGTTCCGTTAGGATGGTAATTGCTGCCAGTTCGGGTGGAATGTTATTGCATTAATTGTTATGCATCGTGGCCTCTTATGACACTCAGCGTAGGGGGGGGAATCAGCTCCTTTTTCTGGGTGATAATTGTGTTGTGGCGAAATTCCGTAGGGACTAAATATGTGTGTCAGCTCAGTGGAATAACTTTTCATAGTGAATTAAAAGAATTAGTGTGCGTTGCACACATTCTTATTGCTTGGGTTGTTATTTTTTTTTTAATGAACCGATAGATTTCTCCATCCCTGTTCTGCCATTTGTGTCCCTTTTGTGTTTACTATCACTTGGGAAACATTTATAGAGCGCGTTAGTATAGAATGCTTGTGTGAGTTAGAACACGCCTGTGTGGTTAATCATTGCAGAGTGGCACGGAAGGCCCTGTAAAGCCTAGTTGTAGAAAACCCAAGCGTGTGTTTTCAAGCTTGGTGTCCAGGCAGCTTGCACCAAAGTTGTTCTGCAAGTAACAGTAGTGTGGGCACAATGGAATGAATTAAGAACCTTGTTGTGGTCAAAAGTATAAATAGCTTCAAGTTAATTTTCTTTCCTCTTTCCAGTAGTTTATTTTACTACTATTTTAACACTTAGGGAGGACTGTTACTCCCATACTTTTAAAACCAATGTGTGTCCTATTGAAGCGTCCACCATAAGCTTGTGATTAGATGGTACATTCTTCTTAGAGATGGTTTCATTGTGAGATCTTGATGTTGGTTGTCCTAGCTGCCTTCTGCCGTCATACATGCTTCAGATTCTTTCCCAATGGATGAGAAAGAGAAATGAATAATAGTAACACTTTCAAACCACATAAATGTGGTGTTACATAAGGATATTGTCCTCAAGTGACAGAAAAATACACATTGAGAAGCTGATGTGATTAAGAAACCTCTCTGTTGAGGTAGCTGTTTCAAGTATAGTTACAGATCTGTGGAAGAGTTTTGTGCTCTGTAAAGCCACCACTTTGGAAAACCTGCCCTAAGGGCATGAACGGTTGCTCACTCAAGTTTTGTTCTATTTGATGTGGTTGTAAGTATTGATTATTCTATGGGAATGAGTTTGTGTGACTGGTTTATTCCTGTATTGTTTCTTTGGATCTTGCAGTTGATATTTGCATATTGCAAGATCATTGTCAAGAGTTACATGTGGTACTTGAATAACAATTCTTAGGTCCTCCTCAGGTCCTGCCCACCGTTGCCAGTAACGTTCTGTGTTAAATTGCCTAATAGGCACCACTTCTTGGTTTAGGCTCACGTTTTAGAATGATGCTGAACGCTGAGAATGCCAGGGGAGTTTTTAAGCATCCTCAGGCTTGAGTGTTTCACAAAAGCCTAGTGTGTTGCTTGAGAATGAACTACCCAAAAATATTTTGCTATGGGCATCTTCTGCCAACTCCTTCCAAAAACATGAGTGGTCATATTGATGGTAGACTTTTTTTTTCTTGTGGATGTTTTGTGTGACACCTTAAGTAGTGAAAAAAAAACCATATAAGACTTTTATGATGTTCTAGGTCTGAAGACTTGCGTCGTGAATTTGGTCGTTACGGACCTATAGTTGATGTATACGTTCCACTTGACTTCTACACTCGTCGTCCCAGAGGATTTGCTTATGTTCAATATCCTTTCTTCAGATGGCTGATTAGTGAGGGGTGTTGAAGTTTGAAATTCAAGTTTGTGTAAGAGGTAACAAATCTAAATGAAAAAGCAGTTTACTTTTGTGTTGTATCTAATAAGTGTCTTACTTATATTGTGGTGTTTCGTTATTTTTGAAGATTAACTTCTCTCAATTGTTCTTTGCCTTTTTGCAAAACTTAAATCCAGTAATATAAAAGCTTGCTTATGTCACTGAAATTAATACTATATAATTTAAATGAAAAATTTATCACTGACTCAAAATTGTCTAGCACGTTTTTATTATCACTGGTGTGTAAGTAAACTTGTGCTTAGCAAACTGTGGCTGGTATTCATTGTTAATTTAACAAATGGAAACTGGAATCACTTGATCAAAATTGGATTGTATAAAAAATGAGGTGAACTTCTTTCTTTAATATTGTCCCCTAATTTACTGTCCTCTGTTGTTGCCTCAGAATGTAAAGCTGTACAGTAATGGCGACCCCAAAGAGAAAGCATGAAAGAACCTTTAGAGTAGAGTTCAACAATTAAGGCAAGTAGACAAGCCAAAGACCTCTTAAGGATCAGGCTTGAAGAGAAGGGAGAGTGTGGGAAAAGAAAAAATAAAGAAAAGCTGGAAGAAGGACAAGCCATAATGGGAGACAAAGCTTCGCTTTATCTACAAAAGGGGGAAAAGGTTGTTTTTCAAAGTAAAAGATAAAGCCATCTGTCATTTTTGGCCAAGCATCTCATGACAAGTCCTTCTGACAAGCACTTAAAGAGTTAAAGGTCAAGATGAAGTTGAATGGTGGCCAAGATTAAAGGAGTCATACCTGATGTATCCTACAGAGTAACAGTTTTTCTTCTGTTTGTCACGTAAGCAGTAATTTGAATGATTCTGGTTTAGTCCATTGACAAAACCTGTAATATTTCTCTCGTGAGTGCTATTGTAACTGTGGGCTTGAATGAAAGTGCATTCGGTCTTGGTTTATCAAGCTGCATACCTACACTGTGGTAGCTTAGCTTCTGCGTAGGTGATGCTGAACTGAGTTGCTACAAGGAGAAAGGCAACTCATTCTTTCAGGTGACAAAGCTGAAGAGGGTGTATGAATTAACAGTAGTGGCTGATCTTGCAGATTAGAATTAGCAATGCCTGTGTGATTGAGCACCTGACCTGACTGAGAGTGTAGGGGTTTTAGTCTAGACTTCTATCCCAGGCTTTTGGAAGTCTGTATACACATCCATGGTATAACATAATTTAAACTTAAAATCAGTTTAGTGCAAAAAAAGCAAAGCTCTATCCCAGTTCTAAAAGGAATAGGCACGTGTTAATCGTTACTGTTGGCACGCCTAACGTAATTTAAGATCCAGGGTTTAATTTTAGTCGAGTCAATGTAGTGGAAAGAACTGAATGACCATTAACAAATGTATTTTGAAAAGGATACTGGCTTTTGTTCCTTGCATAAGTACAAGTGGGAGAAGAAACAAGTTAGAGTATCGCATAGCAACTGGTTGATGATGGATAAGCTCATGGTCATATTATGAGATTTTAATTTTATTATGAGAGTTCTCAGATAGCTGGGGGGTTAATATTAAAAAAATAAAATAGACGAGTGTGTACTGTAGCATGATCCAAAAAAAAAACACCAAAAGCCCTGTAAAATTAGAAAACAACTCTTTTTATTTTAAATGCCAAATCTGTAAACTACTCCCAATTCCCAAGTACCTTAACACTCACCACATTTGAAGATGTCCGTGATGCAGAAGATGCCCTCCACAACTTGGATCGAAAGTGGATTTGTGGGCGGCAAATAGAAATCCAGTTTGCACAAGGGGACCGGAAGAGTAAGTGCCTTGCACGTGTCTTATCAGGCTCATTTTAGCCTTAATGTTTAGTGCTGGTGACATTACACGTGGTACTAATTGTTGTGCTGTGTTCTTACTAGTATATGAGCGGCATGTGGATGGTTTGCTTTTTATCCAGTAACTATCAATGACTCATTTTAATTAAAAACAGATAACTAAGTGTAACGGTCACTTAACTACAGTCTGAGCTGCAAGCTGACAAGTCTCAAGAGCTTTCTGTGCAGCTCTACCAGGCTTTCTTTGCAGAAATGCACTACTGAAAATTCTTCCTGTCAAAATGAGTAGCCTGGCTTTCATGTATTGCCATGTTTACACTGTGTTGAAACGTGTTAGTGATTCTGTGTTGCCATTTCCTAGTGCAGTCCCAATTTCTAGGATTGAGGTAATGTCTTTGTTTCCATTTGTCTTCAGGATAAAAATAAATTTCAAAGTGTCTCAACATGGAACCATAAGTCTTAATTTCTGAACAGATATTTAAGAGATCTTGCGTCTTTTCCATCTGGTACTTGTTTGTGTATGAATACATAGATAGATGCAGGTACTATATAAGAATAAAACATGCAGTTAGTAAACCTAACACACACTTGTTGATCTAAACTAGGACTATTGATACTCATGTGCGTCTTGGAAATAAAAGCACCTTAAAGATCTTCCCATTAGGCTGCTTCTTTGACAGCATTACCTGTCCAGCTTTCCCTCAGACTTTTCTTGGAAGTCAGTGGAAATCCTGTGCTCTAAAAGGATGAGTTTCTGTTGCATATAGAAGCATTGGGATTTCTTCTAAGCTTCTGAACAACGATTCAAGGAAATCAGCCTTAGTGTTGTAAAACAGCAGTTCAGAAAGCATAAAGCCTGTTAGTCCAGGGAGTGTTCATTACAGCATGTGTAAACTACTATGTGTGTGAATGAGACTGGGATTTAACACAAGGGAAAGATAGCTGTGCTGCTTAGAGAAAATACCTCAGGAGACTATTAAGTTCATTCACTCCTAATTGTTTTAATAACTAAGCTGCAGAGTGAATGCACACTGTGGTACAGGTGGGGGGGTATGTTTAGAATCAAACTTCTCTTTGTGTGCCATCCATTGCTGCTTCTGTAGGAGCTGTCTTCTAGTCCCTGACGAAGACTGGATCAGGTGCAATGTATGGTGCTGTGCTGTCTAGAAAATGGGGGTTTAATTAATTCCCTGGTAGCTTTCACTTTTGAACGAGTTGAGGAGTGTTAGAATGTTTCAGTGATGGGGTTGGCCTGTCTAACCAATTTCCAGATGGGCCTGAAGTCACCTAAGCCAGTTCAGTGCTCTGGGTTTATAGAGCATTGGTCCTCTCTTGCCTCTATTTTTTCCACCCCTTCCCATGCCCCAAGATTTAGAATGTCCACATTATAAATGCATTAACTTTTATCAGGTGGTTAAAGCAGCACAAAGCAAATGGCATGCAGCAGTCTCTCATCTGTCCTTTATAGGCATTTCTGCTAGGATCATTAATTAGGCTTTTTGCTAAGTATCTAATATACAGATTAATATATGGATTAGTAGTGTCACTAAAGGGAAAGCAGGGCATCTTTTTTTAACTCAAAGATGTTAAATATTGCTCTCTCTTACAGCACCGAATCAAATGAAAGCCAAGGAAGGGAGAAACCTCTACAGTTCTTCTCGTTACGATGACTATGACAGATACAGGCGATCCAGAAGTCGGAGTTACGAAAGGAGACGGTCTAGAAGTCGTTCTTTTGATTACAGCTATAGAAGATCGTATAGTCCCAGAAAGTAAGTGTAGTGTGTGTTTGGCTTTAACTGCACAGTGGTGTGTTGGAGGAGAAACACCACATTGAGTGTTTAATCATTAAAATTTGGAATAATCTTTTTCTATACTCACCCTGTAATTACTTGTGGGAGTTAGGTATCTTGCATGCTACATCAAATGAGAAGTATTGAATGAAATGATTCTGTGCTTCATTGAAGAATAGCTAAAAGCAAATGCACAGCTTGAAAAGTAATTTATTAAGCATTTGTATGCATACACAGGTATTTGTCACTGTTTACTTTTTCTGATGTACCTTTTTAGCAGTAGACCTACTGGAAGACCTCGTCGTAGCAGAAGCCATTCGGACAATGATAGGTAAAATACTTTTTACATCCTTTAAAATGAAAACTAGATCACTGTATTCCTTTAACTATAGGTTTATAAAAAAAGTTTCTCCTGCAAAAAAAAAACGGTAAACAATTTTTAATGTTCTAGATGTCTAAGAATAGTGTTTTTACATTCAAATCTCCTCTCTCCCCTTTATTCTGATAGGTTCAAACACCGCAATCGATCTTTTTCAAGATCTAAGTCCAATTCAAGATCACGATCCAAGTCACAGCCCAAGAAAGAAATGAAGGCTAAATCACGGTCTAGGTCTGCATCTCACACCAAATCTAGAGGCACCTCTAAAACAGATTCTAAAACACACTATAAGTCCAGCTCAAGATATGAAAAGGAGTCGAGAAAAAAAGAACCAGCTAGATCCAAATCACAGTCAAGATCACATTCTAGATCTAGGTCAAAATCCAGATCAAGGTCATGGACTAGTCCCAAGTCCAGTGGCCACTAACAGTGTATCCATGTTGTTTTTAGGCATGTAAGATTCATTTACACACAGTTCAGTTTACTTAAATTATCAGGAATATGATGTTGCAACAGTGCTAAAAAATATTTTCTTTGTCAGTTTTCCCTGTAGCCAACAATGGTTAAAATCAAAGCAGTGTTGAGAAGCCACTGAGAGAGAGAGAGAAAGAGAGAGAGAGAGAGAGGATGTTCACATGGTTAAATGTCATGGGCAGCTACTGATTTGGTTGTGGTGTCTCTATGTATATTTTTGTAAAGATTTGCATTTTTAATGCTTAGATATTGGTGATGACTTGATCGTAAACTTGCAACATTGTCCTATTAAAAATGTCAAACCCGTAGAGAAATTGGTACCGGTTTGTGCTGACCAGTTAAACCCACTGTTTAACTGGTTCCGTTCCGCTAAGCATTGTGATACGAACGGAAAACTGGACAGCTGTAGTGCAACACTGACTGCTGTGAAAATCAGACTGGGAATTGGATGTTTCCTTGTTCAGAGGCAGGTTTCTGTGTTCTCCATGCCCGCTGACACGAGTAGGTTGGTAAATGGAGCACTATGGAGAGAGATTTGCTGTGATTTCTCTTTAACCCTGCCATCTGAGGGATGGTACTAACATTGCATGTACTACGTGGGGAGAGAGTCGGTCTCAGAAGCTCAATTCAGAGACTAGGCAGTGTCGTGACTTGTCAGGATAGAGGCTTCACAGCTTTTGACCTGGCTGCTAGTACTAAGTGTGTGAGGAAAAAAAAACAAAATACCTTGAAATGGGAAATTAACTTCAGATTTCAGCATATGGCAGAGCGACTAAATATTAGGTTGTGTGTACATTTTATGCAGTTTTTGTATCTATTCTAAATTTTAGTGAGCAGTTAACCATAAAATTGCTTAGTTTTCCTGCTGTTAGATACAAGTAGATTGTTTCGAGTTGTGTGTGTACAGTATATAAGAACTAAACTTTTATGCCAATGACTCCTGTGGTTAGTTGGTGTATTCATAGGTATAAAACTGTAGCCATCTCTCTTCTTGAGTAACAAAGGCTTGCTTTTACACATCAAAAAAGTATTTGGTCCAGCAAGTCTGAATCACTTCTTCCTCAGACCGGGTAGTGGTTTGGTTACAAGACTTAATTTTACTTAAGAACAAATGTTTGAAGTTGGATATGAACAAGAGCTGCATCTCTAGCTATTTAGTTTATCACTAATACACTATATTTAGTAAATTGAATGTGAAAAATGAAAACCAGTGTGTAATCTTCCCAGTATTTCTCTAGAAGGCAAGATACTTTGTTATGAAAATGGCTTTTGGCACTGGATTTCGTTTCCTATTGACCTTCAAAAGCCAGCAGCAAACACCTAGTGTTCCTCGCTGTCTTACGTAGTAGCATATAAAGACATTGATTTCCAAAAGTTCCTTGTTAAGAGAAATGTTTTAGGTTGGGGTTGTAGTGTTTTCAGCAGGGCCTTTGAAGAAATGCAGATGGCTTTTAAATATTGGCAGTGGAACGTGCTTTAGGGGGTTGGTTCTTGAGTCTTTGTACATTTGATAGTATTTCTAACTTTTTCTTTACTGTTTGCAGTTAATGTTCATGTTCTGCTATGCAATCATTTATATGCACGTTCCTTTAATTTTGTAGACTTTCCTGGATGTATAGTTTAAAACAGCAAAAAAAACAAAGTCTATTTAAAACTGTAGCAGTAGCGTGCAGCTCTAGCAGAGGAAAGTTGTGGGATTAAACTTTGTATTTCCTTTCTTATAGAGGCTTCTAAAAAGGTATTTTTATATGTTCTTTTTAACAAATATTGTGTACTACCTTTAAAACATCAATGTTTTGATCAAAATTACTAAAGACCCAGCTTATTTTCTGCTTGCTGTAAATTTAGCAAACATGCTGTAATAAAAAAATGAAGGAAATACTGATCCACTGGAATTATTGTAGCTTTAGAATTTGACTCCAGAGCATGGTTAGGAGTAGAGCTGTGCATCCCTTACGGAGTGAAATCCTTACTATGGTATTTCAGTAAGGTCAGGAATTTATCACTTAGTGTCTGAATTAATACCATTTCACCTTTTTAAAGGGGTACTAGACAAAGTAAGAATGAGAAGCATATGTTTTAGTTTAATATTGGCACTTTTTTCTGTTAACTTTCGTTTTTGCTGGGTGGAGTGTCCCTGTGGTTATAATTCAGATGGTATTAGCCAGGTCACAAGCTACTTAAAATCTGCAATTCAAGATTCACCTAGATCAAAATTTCTATTACCACCTATGGACTTGTAATTCTTCAGGATGAAAAACTGTGCCAGGGGTGGTTCCCTGGCAGGTGGCACAGCTCTGCTGATGAGGGTTAGAATTTGAGCTGCCTCCTGGCACTTGTAAATACTACAACTGGTTCCTCTTATGCCAGCACTGAAGAGAAACAACTCTGAGAAGCACTTAATTGCTTTGGTAGACCCCCTTGAGCACTTTAGTTGAGCCGTGATGATCTTGTGCTATCCCTAAAACCAGTGGGAAAGCTTCCTCCCCCTCATCTTCCTTAAACAAATAGAGCCTTCAACACTAAAATCTGACTTAAACATGGTCCTGAGTGGGTTCTGCTGTTGTCAGCAGCCTGCAAGGGAGGGAGTGCTGCGCTTGCTGCCCAGTGAGTCCAGCCAGAATTCCAGCTGGATGGGTGGGAAGGAGGAGGGAGAAATCTCTGTGTCCAGGCTGAAGGTCTCCCAGAGAGTAACAGTAATCGTACTGTAACTGTTTTGCCAGCATGTTGGTTTATTGTGTGCCTCGCCGGTTATGTATAGCACAGTTTAATTCTTTTTTGCTTTGAAAATCCAGTTCATTGCAAGTGTAATGTAGTCTCTGACAGTTCTGATGGTTCTTTCTTTCTCTCCCAGAGGTAGGACTAAACTTTGACTTGACTTGTGTATATGAACAAGCCAGAAAAAGCCGAACACAAACCCACGATGTTTCAAGAGTGCATGAATAAAGATGTTGTCCTAGTTCTTGCTCCCATGGAAAAATTGTGAAGAAGCTGTTCTGTGGGCCTTTCAGTTGGGGACGAGATAGCAGGATGTGGCCAAAAAGGGCAGGGAATGTTTACGCCCATCTAGGTGACATCTCCCTCCCTTGGTGCAGGTATCCTAGTCCTGCTCTTTAAAAAAAAAACCAAACAACAAAACCACAAAAAAACCCAAAAAAAAACAAACAAACAAAAATCACACAAGAGCAAGTAGCCTGTCTTGTGCAAGCTACCTGCAGGTTATGCACAGCTGGAATGCAAGAACAGATGCAGGCTACAAAAGATCGTGTGTAGGCATCTTTCTTTTGGAGTCTCAAGAACGGTGGGAATTATGGGGTGGGTTTTTTTTCTGTGGTAGATTTTGTCATTCCTGCAAAATTTGTAGAATTGAAGTAGCATGTTTAAAAATAATAAATCTGCTGAAAGTCATGGCTGTGCTCCAAAGTATCTGCAGCGTATTCTCGATTGATCTCAGCAGTTGTAGAAGGCTCTATTGGAACGTCTTTTTCACCGCAAGTCCATGCACCCACCTGATGATTCAAAAATCTGAACTCTTAGTGCTTAATTAGCTGGGTGTTTAAATTAGGGACTGCCAAGACCAGTCTCTGAAAACTATGTTGTTATCCTTTCGATGTCTTTTGAAGATGTTTAAATGTACAGTATAATGGCTTTATTCCAAGTGGAAATTTTCAATTTCAGTGTTGGTTTGAGCTCTCTTGGAAAGAGCTGCATTTTGCCCCCCCCCCCCCCCCTTTATGTTTAGTCTGGGGTAACAGCTGGAGCTCTGCCCAGAGAGGGGTAGTGGGACTGACCTACAGCCCAGCACTGCTGCTTGAGGCTTTGGCAGGGATGTTGCAAATGAACCTTTTGCAATACAAAGGGATAACTTTACACATTTTTAGGACATAATCACCCATTAATAATTGCTGGGGTGTTGGTTTTTTTTCATTTACCTTGTAACTTGCTTAAAAAGTCTGTAGTCCATTGCTATATTTGTCTGAAGATGCTCTTACTGGTGAGACTATTCTAGGAAGGGAAGACTATGTACCCTGTAGTGTGTTTGATCAGAAGATGCTAATGTTTTATTCATACACATCCTTCTTGCGTTTTGTGTTCCATCTGTGCAAATAACCCTGTGAATTGGGAATAAAATGTACACGTTTTGACTATAACTTGAGAGCACCTTCTGCCTTAATTCCCAGCGCCAAGCACCCGACTACCACCACGTTCCCTCTAGCCCTGAGTGGGATCACAGTGCGCCTGGGCCCAACCTTGCAGGCCTGGCTTTGTTGGGCAGGACCCTGGGGCAGGCTTAGTTGGGTCTCTGTTCTGTTAGCACTGAGTCTCCAGCCTCTGTAGTCAGACAGGAGGGGCAAGGCAGGAACGAGAGGGCTCTAGTGGATGAAATAAATAGGTAATAGATGCTTTTAGGGGGTAAAAAGTTGAGTTTATTTAAAATTTTGTTTCAAATTTGGACAAAATATACTAATATACCATTAGTAACTGCAATTTGAAGCCGCATATACATGATTATAATGGGATACAGCTCATAGGCTGGTTAAAAGGTCCAGGTCCCAAAGTCCGAAGATTAAAGACTGCCAATTCCTTCTTGCTTGGAGCAAGACATTTGTCAACATTCAACCAGCTGCTGCTGTGCTCTGCTGTACACAAAGCCATCGAAGAACAAACACTTCCCCAGCTGAAGCCCTTTCCTTAGGTAACAGCCCTGGATTCTGTTGTCTCACTTCAGTTGTTTCCAGTTTGGTATCAACTGAAGTGACGGCACCACAACCCTGTGCTGGGAAGGGCCCAGCCTTATGTAAAAAAAACTAGGGGAGTTGGGTTTGTTCCACCTATGCTGTCACAGCAGTTCAATTTCAGCCACTGGCATTCCTGGTGAACACCTTCCCTCACCATTTAATATGCTCCTATACATTCCCAACAGTGGGATCTTCATTTCAGCAGGGTTTTTTTTTTCCTTTTTGGTTTTTTTTGTGTTTTTTTTCAATTTTCTTTAAAAAAAAAATCTAAATAAGCTTCTTTTGCACTGAGTTTACTTTAAAAATGAGCTCACAACCAGCAAAACGTGCATATTCACTGTACGTTAAGTGCAAGGGCACAGCCACAAATGTGTCTTTTTTTTTTTTTAAACAAAATATCTGTTTTTAAATCAGGCCATGTACTCCACATGGACATCTTACATTCAGCAGTTTTGTACTAAAAAATACTTCTGTCCGGGAAAGCCCAGCATAAATTTACATATGCTACAAAGTTTTACACTTATTTACATGGCTCTGTCTCCCCTCTGAAAACACTTAATACCTGCCACGAGCAAGCAGTTACTACAGGGTAACCAGTTAAGAGCAGCTTAAGGAACTACTAGACCTTTTCACAACTTTACACTGATCCAAAGGTGTGTTTCAGAACTTGGTGCAGTCAGAACACAAAGGGGATGGGGGGGGTGGGAGGTTTTTTTATGTTTTCCCCCAGTTCTGGCAGTCTCCTGGCACTGCAGTTGTCACTGGTTGGCACAGGTGGAGAGCCCAGCGTGCTCTTCCAGCCTCTCCCAAGCTCAACAGCTCTGCAGTTTGTATTTACCTAGCAAATTCTACAGGAGTGAGAGGCAGCAAGCCCCTGACTAAAGCTGTCAGTGCATTCCTTTGCAGTTAATGCCACAGTAAGGGAAGTCAAAGCCAAAGGTTTTAACACCAGAAAGTACTAGCAATTCTAACTTTCACAGTCCCACTGACTCTTACAACATAAAGTGGTGACTGTTCAACATTCGATTAGAGTGATTAGAGAGAAACTAACCTACTTCACAGTGAACACAGCACGTCATTTTTTGAGGTAAATAGTCAGGGGAATGTAAACTTCCACCCCTCTCTCCCAAGTGACTGACAATGTGCAGCAAGAACACCTAGTTCTGCACACCCATGCATCTGGGGTTAGGAACAACAGCTCTCAAATTTGAAACCCTGTAAGTAACTACAAATTATGGAAATCTCTCAAGCCTGGACTTTTAGTAATGTTTTAAGCTGAAATGTCATCATTTCTTTATCAGAAGGTTTAAAAGAAACAGGTACCCAGTGGCTCGGTGGCTTAGGAAGAACACTTGGTGAGGGTGGCTCACTGAACTTTGCTCCAGCATAGTTCTGATTGGTCTGAGGTGTGAAAAACAGGTTGCGATTTGATAAAGTAGGACTCCAATTCTGATTGTTGGGGAAATGAACGTTGTTCTTTCCCCCTTTCTGCATGGCCTGCCATGCACTAGGTGTTGAGTTGCATCCGTGTCCTCTTTCTTTCTTCATATAGGTCTTCATCTGCGAATTCTGGTCTTTATTCTTCTGCCTGTTTTTAAGTTGTTGATGGTTCTTGGTGGTATTTCTAGATTGGGGAATGTTGTATCTTTCTCCACCACCCATCTTCAACTTAAATGTCACCTGTAGAAACAGGGAAGAATCAGTGGAGTTCAATTTACTATTTGTTTCTATACCAGAAAACATTCCAGGAAACACATACAGTCTAAGCAAGGGGAAGCCTTAACCAAAACTTAACTCAGTTTAAAGTGGGGGGTTTTCTCCTTTAGGGACACCACCTCAGCAGTACCTGAGAACTCGCTGACTCGCTCTCACACACTGGATTATAACTCAAGAGTTATTTGGGGAGATTAACAACTCTGCCAGGGGTTAACCGTTCCGCTTTGGGCTGGCCAGCCCATCCCTCGGGAACCCAACCCCTGCCCCCTGCGCAGTCACACCCAGCTAGGGAAGTGCTGGTCCCTCCAGGCAGCCCAACTGCCCAATCCACCACTTTTCTCCTCAGCAAAAGATGTTACAGCAAGAACATGAAAGACGTGTTCCTCACAAACCACACTGCCAAATTTAAGGTGTATTTAATCCTGAAGACATTTAAATCAAGCTTGTTAAACCTAAAAATCTGAGCAACATTTAGACTGATAAAGCCACTCCTTAGTCTTTCCAAGCCCAAGAATTACTCCAATAAACCCCAAGTGAACTGAAAACCCACCATCTGTAACTGACCTTCCAAAGCAGACAGACAGACACTACCGGATGGTACTTTGCACGTTTGTGCTGACTCTCCCACCATTTCCTGTTCCACTCCTACCCCACTTACCTTTCAGTTGTCTTCTCAGATTCCACACTCTCCAACTCTTGTCCCCTTTCTTGCTTCCAAGCCTGAAAGAGTAGGTGCTGCCTCTTGCTGGACTCCTTCCTTTGGCTGAGAATGGAAGTTTTCATGGGCTGATCTGCTGTATTCAGCCAGGTAGCCGAGCCCAACATCGGATTCTCGGCAGAGAAGCTCCAAGGGAGAAGTCCCACTGCATAAATGAGAACAGAGTTTAAGGGAACCACTGTTTCCCTTTCAAATTTGGGAAAACCAAAATTTTAAAAACCCACTAAAATAATTCAGAGACCTCATGAAGTCAGTTGTGTCTCTTTATTTCTTAAAAGAAGACCATATACTTCAAACTTTAGAAGAAACCAACACCCAAAAGACCCGGCAGCATTCAGCTATTTACATAAACGTCACGATCATACTCTGCATTTCACAAAGCGTTTTTATTGCACTCTCTCTACATATACGCAGTATATACGCAGTATATACTCTACATATACGCAGTATTATAATAGGCAAGCAGGATCCTTATCTTTTGAGGGGGAAAACACTTTGGGATGAACTCCTGGGCAACTGGAGCTTCAATTCCCCACTCCCGAGCACAGACACACCCGTCCCCAAAGCCTCCCCGTGAGAGCTCACCCACTCCCCGACACTCCCCAGGAAGCCAATCGCACCCCAAACTGAGCTGTCAACTGCTTCTTTCCCCTCCCTGACCAAAGTAATTCCTTATTAACTCTTACAACGGTTCCCTCTTCAGCCCCCGGCTCATCCTCTGCTGACGTTAAGACTTTAATCTCAACGCGCTCCGACCTGTTCGCCTCCCCCGAGGGGCACTCTTCAGGCACCAGCACCCCCATCCCTTCTCCCCCCAAAAGCTCCGGGAAGAGCCGGCCGGTTTCAGTTCCAACTTTCGCCTCGCTGCGACTGAATCTAAAGGCTGAGGCAGCGCCATCAGCAGAGTGCCAGCTGCTGCCTGCCCCCCCCCCGAGCGGCCCTCACAGCACCGGCGCTTGCCAGACCGCCGTCTGTGCGCCTCCAAACTTCCTCCCTTCTGATGTCACCCACACCCCCCGGTCCCTCGTCCCGCCAGACCCCGCGGGGAGCCGGGAACCCCCCTGTCCCCACTACCCCAACAATGGAGCCGCCCAAGGAACACAACATGGCGGCGGCAGCGCCCGGCGCTTCCCGCACCGCTCCTCCCTTACCGACTTCTGTCCGTCTCGTTCGCCCGCAAGCACAGAAACACACGCAAGGGTCCGTAGGAACCGACCCCGCTACTGCTCCGCCGTCACTCTGCGACACCCCCCCCCCCCGGCAAAGCGCAACCCAAACCGCTCCGCTGACACCGGCCGCTGCCCCTCTCTCTCCCACACAAAATGGCGGCCGTTTCCCTACGCCATATAATACCTTCACCCTCCTCCCCTCCCCGAGCGCCCTGCTCCAGCCAATAGGAGCGCGCTGCCTTCTCTCTCCACCAATGCGAGCCAAGCCCCGCCTGTTGCCGGGAGGGGACGGGCAGATGACCGGAGCAGGCGGGGCGGCCATTTGAATCGCCTCAGCGCAGGGCAGCTCGGGAGCACGGCTGACTACGGCCCTTTGTCTGGGACCGGCCTCTCCGCCGGGCAGCGCCCGCCGTGTAGTCCGATCTGTCCCCCTCGGCTTCCCCCTCGACAACGTCTCCCCCTCCCCCGCTCCGCCACGCAGCCAGCTTCCCTCTTCCTCCTTCCCTCAGGAATGAGCCCCACAAAAGGTTGGGGGTTGGCCTCGCCAGCTGCTGCTCGGGGCTTCAAAGAGGTGAAAGAATGAAATAAAAGAAAAGAAAATAAAATATAAACACCCTCCCGGCGGAGGGAGGGCTGTGAGAGGGCCCGCGGGAGTCACTCAGCAGCGAACAAAGGGCAGAAATCCAGCCCCGGGGTGATTCCCCCGGCTCTCGGGTGGCCAAACGCGGTACCGCCGGATGAGCCCCTACCCCCCACCCGCATTTATCCAAAGAGCTTTTAAAATTTAAATCATTAAGAAGGATTCGGAGGAATTTTCGATGTCGAAACGCGAGGAAAAGCCGCCCCCCCCACCCCCCCCCCACCCCCGCACAGTCTGAACCTCCTGTTTGGGAGCCGCGCTATGTGTTTATTCACTTATTATCGTTCTGCCTCAAGGGAGAGACAAAACCCAGGGGATGGGGGCTTGCACAGCCTGGGGGAAGACCCCCTAAACACCAGGGACCCGCACACCCCTCCCCGGCCAGCACCGAGGGGCCAGTCAAGAACCATACACTGCGTTAAAGACCAAAAAGAGAACTGGAAACTCAAGGAGTGACTAATTCCCAGTAACCAACGCTAAGGAGGGGAAAAAAGCACTTAAACCACCATGAATAGTGTGCTTGAAGACATAGTGGACTCTTGAGGGCCTAGGGGTGGACTAGGCAGGGTTAGGCTGTGATCATAGATTGGTCTGGGTTGGAAGGAACCCCAAGGATCATAAAGCTCCAACTCCCCTGCCACAGGCAGGGCCACCAACCTCAGGCCTGGAGCTACACAAGGTTGCCCAGGGCTCCATCCAACCTGGCCTTGAACACCCCCAGACACGGGGCACCCACCCCCTCTCTGGGCAGTGATCTTGAAGGTCTCTTCCAACCTAAGTGATTTTATGATTCTAACATTAAAGTTGGTATAGAAGACGCCTTGGAGAGTTCATTTTTACCTATGGAATGAAAAAAAATTACTACTCTTTCCTCCTTTATGTATAAACATTTGAAATGGAGCCAGTTTCTGGCTTTACAGGGCTCCGAGGGAGGCACTGGGGTCTTCAGCCCCTAACAGGACAAAGTAGCCTGAAGAGAAGCTGCATCTTTAAGAAGTTTGTGTTTATTATGCAGTGTGATTGGAAAAAACACCTTGCTGTAATGTTTTATTATACAAAGTGTGTTGACATAGCCAAGCCCAGACCTTTGTTCATGTTTTTTATTGTATGTTTGCACAGACAGAGTGAGATTAATTTGTTTTCCTCCCTTTTCTGTGTCTTTCTTGGCACTTAGTGGTACGGCAAAGATACTGTTGTCTTTCATCTAAATGAAAGCTACTAAAAGTATCTGCTGTAATCCCACCGTTATACCCTTAAAAGTATATTGACGATCACAAATAACCATCCTATAATGCACATGAACAGGTTTTTGCTTGGTTTTATCTTTAGCATGTTTATACCTGCTAAAACACCATTTCAGGTGAGGGTGTAGATGGTTTTAAGTCAGGACATGTCACTGAGACTTAGAAACAGCATTTTACAGGCTGCAAACATGCTCACTTGTCTGGAGAGCAGAACAGCCATGTACTTTTCCATTCAGATCAAGGACAATGAGGTCTGGCAGGTTTTAATCATTATCTTTCAGATGTTTAAAAAAAAAAAAAAACACCATCTTGTTTTTCAGATTCAGTTTTGGGGTCAGGCTGACATTTGTGCCAGAGGGGAGCAGGAAATGTCAGTGATAAATGAGTCCTGTACTAGCACAGAAACTATTTCTGAAACACACCAGGAAAACAGTTGAACACTCCAGAAAGTTGTGCTGTTCAGAGCTCAAGCAGGAATGCAAGGGTCTGGTTTTAAATCAAAAGGGCAGGCAGGCCAGAAGCTCCAACACACCACAATGCTCAACTTGTAAGCGAGGAGAAAATTACTCATGCTTTACACTTCAGCTGCTAAAACCTTGAGCAGGTTTCCACTCCTGCAGTGGAAGAAGCAATGAAGCTCCCAGAGCTGCAGTAACGCTCTGTTCACCTCAGTTGCTCATGGACTGCAGCAAGACACCAGCTGCTTGAGGAGCAGCTTGTCCCCAGTACTCACACCATGCAGCCAAAGGCAGGGTCCAGCACCTGCACCATGCTGCCTGAACCTTCAAACCTGACTTTGCTGTGCATCACCACGTGGAGACAGACCTCTGCCCCACTACGCCTTTGCTATGTGGTCAACTCTACACTGCACAAGTGCTCACTCAGCCTGATTATTCCATTTCCTCATGGTAAATCCAAGGCCAACTGCAGCCACTGAGTTTCCTTGTGTTGCCAGGGAGCCAGTTTCATCACCAGGATCTACACTCCTATATCCTCCTCCTCACACTTTTGCTGCCATTGTGACACAACTCCAAGTTTTCCCTAGCCACTACTGTTTTCTGTCCAGCATCTCCATTCCCTCTTGACACAGCCTCAGGGAAGCAGCTCCATCTGTGCTGGCACTGCAGCAACTAGCAACATGCACAGAAGTTCCAGTGAAGACACAGTCCCCAGAGCTTCATCAGCCCCAGAGTGAAACACTTCCAGCTGTGATCGAGCTGGCTCTAACAATGCACATACTCCTGCCAGAGCCCTTCAGTGGATCCACCCACTCCTGGATGCTGCAGGAAGTCAGCAGCACAGATGAATCATTTCTAAATCAATAGTGAACCGTCAACCCCAGGTTTGTTCTACTGGTGACAAGAGCTTTGTCATACTTGGGCTTTGCAGCCATAAAAAGTAAACGCCTTGGGGTTACTAAGAACCCCATGACACACTTAGAACTATTACACGTTTCCAGAGTCAAACATTAACCAGGGTAACAATCTACCCAAGTTTTCCTCCTGTGGGAAATGCATCGAGCTCCTATTTTCTCAAAACACATTAAAGCCTTGAGTATGCAGTACTGTTCAGAACACCCTTTATTCTCCTTGGCAGACAACCCCTGTTTTCACAGTTGAGGCTCAGGAAGCCCACATCAGCGATCTACAGGAACTAGGTGGTTATTTTAATCTTTCCAGAGTCAGTAAAGAAGAGGTACAAGGCAAGCACCCCAACAAGACAAGAAAAACATGTACTTTAGTTGCTTAAAGCTCCATATGTTTGCTGTTACATAAAGCAGAGGCAGGATATATAAAGGCATGTTCTACACAAGCTGCAGATAGGAATTAAGTCAGTGTCTATCAGAACCTGAGTTGCATAGTCTCCAGAATGAATTCCCTTCTCCACTCTGCTGAAACCAGTGACATCCTCAGGAGCATCCCTGAGGACATCTTTCCTTTGTGTTACCACAGCACACACATATACAGGACACCACAAACTCACCAGCAAGAGTGAAACCACTGTGGGGGCACAGAGCTCATCCAAGATCTGTTGTCTCAGCCCTGAGCCTCGTGGCCCAGGGCGGGTTTAAAGGGCCAAAGCAGCTGCCCTGCAGCTGATGCCTGAACTCTGTAAATAAAAGCACATCCAGGCATGACTCCCGAGTCACACCTTGTAGGCTTCCTGTCTCAACAGCTCCCTGGTTAAACCCCAGCCAGCACCGTGTCACACAAGCCCGCAGGAACCTTCAGCCCATTTAAATCTCTAAGCCTGGCTCGCATCCTATCAGCGGGAAGAACATTCCCACCCTCAGCTCTTCTCACACACAAGCAGAGGGTTCTCCAGTGGGACTGCTCACCTGGGGCACAGGCACTGTGCAGGGACAGAGGGCACACTCACCCCACAGGCCATTTCACCTACCTGAGCTGTACTATGCAGAAGAAAACAAGTGTGTTTTTTCCCCTGTGTGTTTCCTCAGGTGCAGTATCAAATCACCCCATGTCTCTGATTCACACCTTGTTGACACAGGCTCCAGCCCTGCCCAGGTCACTCAGTTCACAGATTCAGTAGGGGTTGGAAGGGGCCTCCAGAGATCAAGTCCAACCCCCTGCCAAAGCAGGGTCCCTAGGACAGGGCACACAGGTCAGCATACAGACAGGGCTGGAATCTCTCCAGAGAGGCAGACTCCACACCCCCTGGGCAGCCTGTCCCAGGGCTCCCTCACTGGGAAGTTCTTCCCCAGATTGGTGTGGAACTCCCTGTGCTCCAAATTGAGGCCATCACCCCTTGTCCTGTCCCCACAGACACTGAGAAGAGGCTGCCCATGTCCCCCTGTGTCCCACCCTTCAGCTATTGATTCCCATTGATCAGATCCCCTCTCAGGCTTCTTCTCTCCAGGCTGAACAGCCCCAGCTCACCCAGCCTTTCCTCACAGGGGAGATGCTCCAGGCCTTTAATCATCTTTGTGCCCCTCCACTGGACTCTTTCCAAGAGACCCCTAGCTTTTTTCTATCAGCATTTTCCAATGTCATCCCAGCACACCCCAAAGTCAGAGAGATACCAGCAAGTCATGGCACTCCCACAAAGCTCAGCTACATTTTCTGTAAGCACTGGTGACTAAGCACAGCATCACATGAGCTATGTCCTAACAGACCCCAGGGGCTGTTCCCTACAGCTCTGGACACAGAACTGCTAGTGAAGAAGT
Source organism: Laterallus jamaicensis coturniculus (assembly GCA_022605575.1). Lineage (NCBI taxonomy): Eukaryota > Metazoa > Chordata > Aves > Gruiformes > Rallidae > Laterallus > Laterallus jamaicensis. The sequence goes on from JAKCOX010000028.1 coordinate 6,725,591, forward strand.
CCAAGCTCATAAGCCCTTTTCCCCACAGCCTGTACAGGTCCTCCTTGAGCCTTCCCTCCAGCATGCTGCAGGACCACTCCTAACAGCTCAGAGACACAAACATAGCAAGCTAGGGCACCCACCAGCCCAACACCACTACAGCCAGAGCTAGTACCTGTGCAAGGGCTGCAGGGAAAGCAGCCCCTCCAAGGTCACCTCTCCTGCTCAGCCCCACTAAGCTCTGCTACAGCTACCAGCAGTAAGGCCAGAAATACAAGCTGCTGTTGAGATTAGCCTAAAATGTTCAACAAAACACAGCACTGCTGTTTAAACCCCAGCTCAGCCCTACCCAGGTGTGCTTCTGGCTTAAATACCATTAAATCAGGTGTACAGAATCCAGGCAATCCCACCCAGTTGGGGCAGAGGGGTGCATTTAATGCCCACCTGGCCAAGACAATCTCTTAGAGCCCCTTTTAGTAGTGCTCTGTCAGCTCCCAGGAATTAGGAGCTTGTTGTATTTCTGCTTGGGGCCAGCAGGCAAAAGCAGAACCCAATCTTTATGGGAACGTGAAGCTGCTATTGATCCCAGCTGCTGGGTCTGGGCATGGGAAACAAAGCAGGGTGATTCACAGCTGGTAGCTGCAGCTGATGCCCGGGGGAAACATCCAAGCTGGAGGGGAACAAAAAGCCCTTAAATTGCAGAAGTCAGCCTTTACTAGCCTGCTTTTACTCTGCTGTGACTACTTTGCTATAAAAGAGTATCCAGAAACTAAATTAGAAGCTTCTAGCTGTGCTGCAGTAATTATGCTTGTTTCTTACACCATGAGCCCCTTTGCTAGAATGGGTAGGGGGCATTGGGGGGCCTGTATTTTAGGGGATGCTGCTGGATGTGAAGCTGTGATGGAGTGAGGAGTGCTTGGAGGCTGGGTGTTGCTTTTCTAAATCAGGATTAGACACTAGAAGTGTCTTTCTCTTTTTCATACTTCACAGTCTCATATTTTTTTCTGCACAAGAAAATTTGTCTGTTCATGGGAACTGAAATGGAAGCTGTTATTTTTTTGAGACAGAGCTGATAACTTTGTTTACACAGCAGTATGTGATGCCTTTCATCTTCATTGTGGTTTCTGCACATGAGATCCACAAAGGGGCCTTCAAAAACACCCAGCCCTGAGCAGCACTGAAAGGGTCACGCAGGTCCCAGCGCCTCAGGCAGCGGAGAACCCCCTTTTCCCAACCAGGGACCAAGAAGAAGTGCTGGGTTCCCAATTCTGCTCCATGTCCCCACGAGTGCTGTGGGCTCCCCTGGAGAGGGCAGCCGAGCGTTGCTGAACGGCTCAGTGCTGGGAAACTCCTGAGCCAGGAACAATGGCTGAGGGGGAAATACGTGAAGCAAACATTGAGAGAGTTGACTGCTTATTCAAATCCATCCCAGATCCACTAAATGGGAGAACGGGGATCCAAGCAGGAGGGGAGGTTGAGGTCCTGCTTGGGAGAAGAGAGGTTGATGGGGCTGTGGGAAGAGGCTGCGGCTGCTCTGGAGGAGCAGGACCAGGGTGAGGGCTGAGGAGAGCATCCTTCCTTCGCAGCCAGCACTGCGTGTGCTCCCCACTACAGTTTGTATGGTCTTTACCTGACTGTAACGTGGCCAATTCCTCTGGGATTTGGGGCAAACTTGCCTGTACCCATCAACACGGAGCCTCGAGTAACAGGCGATGGGCTCCCCGGTGCTCTGGTGTCCCTGCCAGATGTCCCTGCAGAAAGCCAGCTGTGGGCTGCTGCTGCCGAGCAGGGGGGAGAAGTGGTTAGCTGTAAGGACAGATGAGAGCAGGTAAGGCAGGGACCGCAGGGCTATGACTCTCTAGCTTGACACTCTAAGCCATTTCCTTTCCTTCCTGCTCACAACGAGAAAATCACCTTACTCTTCTGGCATTAGCTGAGCACATCTGGGCGCAGAGAAGTGGCTCACCTGCTTTTGGGGGCACAGACAGGTGGGGTTCTTTCTGTTCATGGTGCCAGGCATGATGGCACAACTGGCTGAGCTTGCCCTTAAACCCACACACAGCCAGGTATACCCAGGTTTTTCCATGTCTGCCTTGTAGCTCTTTTCCTTCCCTTCCTCTTCCCTAGAGAAATCAGGAGAAGATCCTCAGTGTCTCTTGCCTCGAGTGCTTGGGGGTAGGTAGAGGAAACAGAGGGACTGAGCAAGTTATTTCAGCGAGTCGGAAGGTTGGGGTGGTTGTGAGATGTGGCACTGACAGCCAGAAGCAGAACACAAAACCCAGAGGGGAAGTGGGGAAGGGAAGAAAACCTGACACGCGTTCACCAAAGTCTGTGAAAGAGAGCAAGAGACCAGGGGAGAGATTTGCACTGATGGATTTCCAGCCCTGGGGAATTAAACAGAACAATCTGAGAAACTCAGAGGAAACCAGAAGGGATGTGAAAGGAGAGGGAAGCAGGCACCATCCACAGCACACACTGCCCTGAGAGCAGGGGGGAACGGGAAGCCCCCGAGCATCCTCACCCAGCCCACGACAGGAGCGAGAGGAGGTGAGTTTGCGTTTGCTAACCCTCCCGGAGACCCTGCATCCAAGGATCACAGGATCACAAGTTTGGAAAAGACCTTGAAGATCATCAAGATCCTTTTTCTCACAGTAAAACACTCTGTACCTTTGAGCCCACGGTGCTGACACACATGCAGGCAGCCTGGGGACGCTCCACCGCACCGGCTTTGTCACGAGGAGATTCCCGGTGTTACTGAGGATAAACAGCAACACAACTTACAATCAAGGATGAGAAAATTGCTTTTTTAGCTTGAATGCTTTCTTAACAAGAGCACGAAAGGTAAGTGTTTAATTAGCAGGCTGTGGACTAGCTCTTTACAACTGGTTTTAGGAACTCTCACGGTTGGATATGTCAGATGTCTTTCCATATGTCTCACACACGTGAGAGTGATGCTGAGCTTGCAGGCTGAGTTAGTGTTCATTGCAAAACTTCATTGTGTGTGGTGGTTTGCATGCTGACACCCCTGAGCAGTCACACATGGACAGAACCATACTCTGAACAGAAATAAAGTGTACAATCTGGCAGCTCTTACACCAGGAGCCAGCGCTGCTAACGCTGCTCAGCATTGCTTGATATGGTCGGGGGGACAAACTGGGAGGATCAGCTTTTTCCAAAAGAATGGCAAAGCTTCTCCTGCAACTAAACCAGGACATCCAATACGAATGGTAATCCTTGTAGAACAAGAGATTCTGAGCATTAATGACAATTTTGGGGTGAATCCCTTGGCTGGTTCACATTAGGTGATCATTTTAAGACACTTTACTTCAGCGTAAAGTTCAAATCTCTGAAATTCTGGTGATGAAACACTCAAGGCCAGTGCTTCAGAGTGCAGCAGACACACTGCACTGGCTGACCCCAGCAGGAAAATTTAGCTTTACATTAAGCAACTGGTATGTTAAGTTATTAAACACAAGGAGCCTGAGACATCTTTGTAAATGGAGAAACCATCCCAAGTGACATCAGAAACCGTGCTGCTGCATGTAAGGCAGTGTAAATCTGACAGCTGAAATCAATCCCAGCAATGCACTGCAATGGAAAAGGAGGTTTTTAACTCATAGACTTAATTTCCACCAAAGCCAGTGGAATTATTAAGCTGGAGTGAGTGGGCTCACAAGCAGATCTATTGGGGAGAAGGTTTCTCTGGTGCTTCTGGGCAGACTCTGCAGTCAGTGAGGCTCTGTGAGAAGTAAATTGCATTCTCAAATATCTTATCTGGATTTTGTTCCTTATAGCCAGGCTTCTTGTTCAGGTAGTGGTGCATTGTTCCCAATTGCTGCCTCCTGGGAGCTGCTGCTGTTACTGGTGCTGTCTGGGGGCTTCTCCTTTGCAAGAGGTGGGGTTTCCATGGTTTTATTTTGGCAGAAGATTCCCCACCCTGAGAGATCCTGCTGGCAGGAGAGACTTTGCTGTGCTGAGAGGAGGATTAATCCTGCTCAGAGGCCTGGGAAATTGCTGCTCAGCTTCTGCAGCTCTCAGGGAACCAGTCCATCTGTGCTGCAGCCTCCTGGCTCTAAAGGAGGGTGAGAAGCCCCCTCACTCTTTCTTGATGAGCTGAAATGTCAGCCCATCAGGCAAAGACTCTCTGAGCATGTTGGGCTGGCTGTGGTGGGGATGTACAGTGGTGCCCAGGGCTGTAATTCCCAGGGAGGTGGAGATGCTGCCCCTCAGAAGGGGATTTCCATGCTGGGAATGGGACTTGCCCCATGGAGGATGCTGCAGAACAGCCCTCTCCTGGGATACAGATGCAGGCTGGCTTGTTTCCTGGGAGCTGAAGCGTGCAGGAGGCAGTGAGCATGAACACACAAACAGTTGAATCCAGGAGCCCATCTGACAAGAGATAAAAAGCCACTGGGCAGGAAAAAGCAGCCCTATGGCCAAAAAACCTCAAGGGACAGGCAGTGCAAGGAGAATGACTCACACTCTGGAGCCTCTGCAGAAGAGATCTTGTGCCATAGCAAAGCCCCATGCTGTCCCTCACAGACACAGGAGCTGGAAGGAGGATGTGAGGGAGCTCAGTCGAAACCACAAAGAGATTTGTCCTTGTCATGCAGCCTGAGACACAACAGGTGTGGGAAGAGAAGGTCTTGGGCTGGTTGCTGTGAGCCCAGCACAGTATTTTGAACCTGAAGGCTTATCTGAATCATGTCAGCTTAATGGAGAGAGCTGTGCCACAGCAGTCAGTGCAGGAGTTATTTTGCCATTATAGGCAAATTCTCTCCCCCTCTGCGTAACCTGAGGGATGGCATTTTGCTGGCCATTTTGTGTTCAGTACAGTTTCCAAGCTCCTAAATGTGTCTGTTGGATGTTGCACAGCTGCAGATACTGAGAATTAAGATTGCTGGCTGCAATTAATAGATGTCTGGGTGATGCTGGAATCTGCTTAATTAAGAGACATCTTGGTTTGGATGCTAGAGCTTTGGCTGGGGAGTTTTAGATACACAAGGAGGCTGTTGCTGCCCTGATAGATATCAAAGTCCATCTGTCCACTAAATCATAGAATCATAGAATGGCATGAGTTGGAAGGGACCTCAAGGGTCACAGAGCTCCAACCCCCTGCCACAGGCAGGGACACCAACCTCAGGCCTGGAGCTACACAAGGTTGCCCAGGGCCCCATCCAACCTGGCCTTGAACACCCCCAGACACGGGGCACCCACCCCCTCTCTGGGCAGCCTGTTCCAGCCCCTCACCACTCTCTCTGTAAAAAACTTCCCCCTAATATCCAATCTAACCCTTCCCTCCTTCAGCTTTAATCCATCCCCCTTGTCCTGCCAGTCTCTGCCCTTTTAAAAAGTTGATTCCCCTCTTGTTTATAATCTCCCTTCAGGCACTGGCAGGCTGCAGTGAGGTCCCCCCACAGCCTTCTCTTCTCCAGGCTGACCCAGCCCAGCTCCCTCAGCCTCTCTCCAGAGGGGAGCTGCTCCAGCCCTCTGAGCATCTCCGTGGCTCCTCTGACCCCTCTCCAACAGCCCCACATCTTTCTTGTATTGGGGCCCCAGCTCTGGACACAGGATCCAGCTGGGGCCTCAGGAGGGCAGAGCAGAGAGGGACAATCCCCTCCCTGTCCCTGCTGGCCACCCCATCTCTCACTGGAGAGGGAGACCTTGTCAAGTTTACTACCAGCAGTTAGGAATCATTGCTGCTCTTGTTTCTGTAAAGACCTGCAGGAAACCAGCACTGAGACATCTCCGGTCCTGTGTGATTGCCCCATGCCAGAGCCTGATGTAAGAGGAGCGAGTCTTGCTGCAATGTCCAGCCACATTTCAGCCCAAAGTCCAGACTCCACTGAGCTGAGATACCAAGAAATGCAAATCAGGCTTGAACTGCTCTGGTTGCAGTGTGCCCCACATGCCCTCAAACCTCCCCTCAAACGTTTGAGCCCCAATGGGCAGGCAGGAGCAAGGTGTGGGGCTCAGCCTCTTCTCCACGATCTCCTGGGCAGCATCTCAAGTGCTCAGTGGTATTTTGCAACTACTGTAAAACACACAGTGATGGGGGACAGAGAATGGGGTAACTGATGAGGAAGGAAGTAACACAGGTAGAAAGCATGTGCCACTGCCAAGATGTTGTGGACAGAGGTTTCTGGTGTGTTGGTCACTGCTGGTTATTGTCACTTCCAAAAACAGCTGTTGTCTTTGCTGAATGTCCGTGGACAAGGCTTCTTACATCCAACTGGTCTGGGTCCTGCATGTCTCCATTGTTATGTCTAACCTGCACTCTAATATTGATGTTAAACAGTCACTTTTAATCACTGTGGCCACAGGAGAGACTGACTCTTGACATAGTGATCATGGGGCAGAAACACAATTTTAATGAGGCTGAGCTTTATAAAGTGGGCAAGCTGAGATAATAAACCAGCTCTTGGCATTTTACATGTTCGAACAGCTTGGGTGAAGGGCAAATGCTTCAAAGTGCACACTGTGTTCCCAGATTACCCACAGCAAGTTCCTGGCCATGCAATCTCCATTGTCCTTCTCCATCCCAGCCATCTCCCAGGGCAGCTGGGAGGCTGGGCTGTTCCCCAGGGCCTGTCATCATGTGTCACCATGAGCAGCCCCTTCCACTGCTGCTGGCCCTGAGCAGTGAATCCTGGAGGATTGGTAAGAGCTGGCCCAGGACTTGGACAGTTCTCACCGTGGCTGCTTCCATCTTGTGGTGAGGAAACGTCCTAAGAGACAGACAGGGCATAAACTGGTACCCACAGGCTGTGATAAATGGGGCTCAGCCAAATCACTGGTGGGACAATGCCTGGATCTCTGTTGGGAAAGGGTGGAAGTTGGCTCCAGCGTGTGGGCTTTGGATCTGACAGTAGGCCTCCCTGGGCTATTTCCCTTCTGCTTCACACCCTCTATGAGTTGTGTCTGAGCAGGTTGAATGAATTACTTCTCGTGCTCCTTTTAAAGTCCCTTCTGCTCACTCTTTTTCAGAGCAGCTGAAGAAGAGGAAAAAGAAGCAAAAACACTTTCTGTGAGCTCCTGGCTCAGGGGAATGACAATGGATATTTGTAAGACACATGAAAATGCCTCCAAATGCAGTATGCACACCATGGAGTGCTTCAAGGTCCTCAGCACACAAGCACAGAAGATAAGCATTGCCACGCTGTGCGGCCTCTTTGGGACACTGTGCGTTGTTGAGAACTCTTTGGTGCTATACCTGATCTTCTCCTCCCCCAGGACCAGGAAAAAGCCTTCCTACATCTTTATCAGCAGCCTGGCCTTGGCTGACATTTTGGCAAGCATCATTTTTGTCTTCAGTTTTGTTAACTTCCATGTCATTAGTGAAACCAATTTCTCTAAAGAAGCATTCCTCCTGCAGCTGGGGGGTGTGAACACATCCTTCTCCATCTCTGTGAGCAGCTTGCTGCTGACAGCCCTGGACCGTTACATCTCCATCGTCAAACCATCTGAATACAAGCTCCTCATGACGAGGAAAAGAGCGTGGGTAGCCCTGGGGGTGGTCTGGGTGATGTGTGCAACCATTGCTTCCCTGCCCCTCTTGGGCTGGAACTGCTGCACACTCAATTCCACCTGCTCTGAACTGTTCCCTTTTGTGGATGAAAACTATCTCTCGAGCTGGGTCTGCATGGTCCTGGTCCTGCTGGGGTGTATCATCTATGCCTATGCACATGTGCTCTGGAGGGCTCGCCAGCACGTGGCCTACATGAAGAAACACCAAGTGCAGGTGGGAAAGCAAAACACCAGGATGAGGATGGACATTATGCTGGCTAAGACCCTCGTCATGGTGCTGACTGTCCTCATGTTGTGCTGGTCTCCAGTCCTCATTCTCATGATCTACAGCACCTTTGTCAGGCTGAGCGATCGCCTGCGCAAGGTATTTGCCTTCTGCAGCACCCTCTGCCTGCTCAATTCCATGGTGAACCCTGTTATTTATGCCCTGCGGAGCAAGGAGCTTTATTCCTCCCTGAGGATGGTCTTTTCTAAGTTCAGGAGGCAGCTGAAGGCCCCGGAGAACAGCCCAGAAGCAGAGAGCACCCACAAGTCCTCCATGATAGAGACCGTCTGCGAGGATGTTCATGCAACTTAAGGAGGCAGCTATGGGAAGTCCCCACTCAGGCTGGCAGAAACAGTTTGGATCATGTTCTTTTTCTCTTCTTATGGAGGTCTTGGGAGATGAGGGATCAGGTGCCTGTCACAGATCTAGCTCCCGCTGATGTTATTCTGGGACATAAAGTACACACACTTAGACAAACAGTGATCAGGCTTCAGAGACACCAGTGCCACACCAGTGTGCCAGCTGTGAGGCAGTGGGTAACACCACACCCCAGAACAGCAAATCCTGACATTTTATTACAGCTGCTGCCTGGCCTCCCACCTATCCACCAGGAACCTCCTAACCCATTTTTCTTACATTCAGTGATGTTTTCCTTATGTTCCCTTAAAATTCAGCTAAACCTTAAGTAAAGCACTCATGGTCTCTGGATACCCCCAGGCATCATGTAACTCTCTCTAAACCCCTTAACCAGGCAGGGGCAGAGTTGTACAAGCACCATCAGCAAAGTGTTAACAGCACATCGCTACATAGCAGAGGCACATCTATCTATCCCAAACCTAAATGCTGTCCTGGGGGTGTTACGTTTTAGCAACATGATGACAAAGGGTCTTCAGATCCCAGAAAAGGTGGCAGAGAACAACACTGGGTCATGACGAGCTCCTGCCAGCCCTGAATGCTTCACTGCACTGTGCAGGAGCACGACCGGCCGCAGATGGAGGTACCTCAGGCCTTGCTGGGAATGGTGCTGCTGGTTTCTCCAAACTCATGTGCAGATGGGCCTGGTTAATTGTGTCCCACAGCATTTAGGATCATATTGACTTCAGCATCTAATTCTGTATGGAAAACTGGAATGCTTTCACTGTGGTTTATGGAGTCTGCCACAGCTGGAGATTTTACATAAATATGTAAAGGGTGAGAGACAGGAGGCTGGAGCCAGGCTCTGCTCAGGGATGGCAGCAACAGGACAAGGGGCAGCGGGTGCAGCTGGAGCAGAGGAAGCTCCATGGGAATGTCAGGAGGAACTTTGTCCCTGTGAGGGTGCTGGAGCCCTGGGACAGGCTGCCCAGAGATGTTGTGGAGTCTCCTCTGGAGACATTCAAACCCAGCTGGATGCGTTCCTATGGGTTTTAGCCTGGGGGATCCTGCTAAGGATTCAAGATTCAGGGAAAGCTAGCCATGTCACACAGGCACTTGTTGGATGTTGCGGGATTAAACATTAAAGCCACTTTGCAGCCTTTTCTTCCATTAACCTCTGGGGCTCAAGCTCCTCCAGATAACAGGATTTAAACCCAAGCTATTCTGAGTGTGAGGAGCTCAGTCAGGCTTCTTGGAAATTACATAAAAGCAGCACCTTTAGCTGCCAAACCTGCACGTAGAGCAGAGTGCAACAGGACCCTGTGCCAGTGCCTGGAGAGCAGCGGGGCTCTGGCCAGCTCCCAGATCACCTCTGACGGGGAAGAGCCTGGCTGGCCACAGACACGAGGCCCTTGGACTCTGCCCTGTTTCCCCAGAGAATGAACCGGGCCCTCACGTGCAGGTTTTGGAGCCGGGCCCTGCACCTGCTTGTGCTGCCCAGGTGGGCCAGGAGGAGAAGAGAGGGGTCTCACGGAGGCCACGCTGCCATGGGGTGAACCTGTGGGCTCAGTCCCGGCTCCTGCTGGGATGGACACAGAGCCTCAAACCGCAGGAGGAGGCACACAAACAGCCGCACCAGGGTAGAGCCGAGCAGGCAGAGAGGGAGGGAAGGGAAAGGACCGCCAACCCTGCGGCTAGGCGGACTGCAGCCTCGAACCGGGGGCCCCTTGGGTAGCCATGGCGGCTTGCGGCTGCCTCGGTAGCCATGGCGGCGGGCGCGCTGACGTCACGCGGCAGCATGGCGGCGGGCGCGCTGCTGTGGCTGGCGGCCGCGCTGGGGCTGGCGTGGGCCGGGCCGCGCTACCGCCCGGACTGGGCCAGCCTGGACGCGAGGCCGCTGCCCGCCTGGTTCGACCAGGCCAAGGTGGGGGTGTTCGTGCACTGGGGGGTGTTCTCGGTCCCCGCCTGGGGCTCCGAGTGGTTCTGGTGGCACTGGCAGGGTGAGCACCGCGCAGACTACGAGCGCTTCATGCGGCTCCGGTACCCGCCCGGCGCCACCTACTCCGACTTCGCCCCACACTTCACCGCCCACGACTTCCAGCCCCGTGAGTGGGCCCAGCTCTTCCAGAAGGCAGGTGCCAGGTCAGCGGTGGGCACCGGCTGGGGCTGTCAGGGTCTCTGAGGGGATGGGGGGTGAGGCTGAGGGGATGAGTGCTGTGCCCAGGGTCCCTGAGGGGGTGATGATCATAGGATCTCTGAGGGGATGGGGAGCCCCGCTCACTGGGCAGATGGGGGATCCGTGTCTGGCGTTCCCAGAGGGGGTAGAAAGGCCCGGAGAGGATGCGGGGAGGGAACTGTGCCTGGATTCCCCAGGGTATGCAGGGATCCCTAAGGAGATGGAGGGACCAAATCTGGGGATCCCTGGGGGATGGGGAGGTCCCTGAGGGGTCATGCCCACGGTACCGAGGGGATGGTGAGTCTTGCTACCTCCTTAGTCTCAATTGTTCATTCTTTTCCAGCATTAAACCCCCTAACTGTACTTGTAATTGCTTCTAAATCTAAAGGGTCTTGAAAGAGGGCTCCTCGCAGCACCGTTCTTCAGTCTCTTGCCTTTTTAATGACTGGGTTTGCCTGGGAGGCTGGGGTAGTTCCTCTGTCACCCTGATGGAGTAGGTTTTCTTCTCCTCAGGTACGTGGTACTGACCACAAAGCATCATGAAGGCTTCACCAACTGGGGATCGCCTGTCTCCTGGAACTGGAATTCTCTGGATACAGGGCCCCACCAGGATCTTGTGGGAAAGCTGGGAGAAGCCCTCAGGGAGAGGTATGGCACTGCTGAACTCTGCTCATCCTTTCATCTGTGTGCATTGAATTCTCCTGGTTGTTCCTGACAAACAGCTGAAAACAATGAGTTCAATAGGAAAGTAGAAGCATTTGCAAAGTCATGACATCTTCTGTGAAGTAATAACATCAGTAATCTGATTTCCACTGGTTCTTAATTCCTACTGCCAGCCTAACTCTCTCCTCTGTGTTTTCTGTCCTCCAGCAACATACGCTATGGACTGTATCACTCTCTGTTAGAGTGGTTTAATCCGCTCTATCTAGCTGACAAAGAAAGTGGCTTCAAGACCCAAGACTTCGTCTTAAAGAAGACAATGCCAGAACTTTATGATCTTGTCTTAAAGTAAGAACTGCAAGCAGTTAGGAATCAAGAGCATTTCCTGGTTTCCATACTGCAGAGAAAGATACAAAGTGGGTGCAGAGAGGAGAGGTGAAAAATGTTGCTGTTTTGCCAAGGCAAATCTGTTTATGTGTCAGTCATGACTTGTGATAATTAGAAAAGGGGTTCACTTTTGCCCTTTGGAGAGTCTAACTTGTAGAATGAGGTAGAGACAAGGGGTTTTTTTTCATGCAAGAGCAATTCATTTTAATACTGCCTTTGTGCAGGGTGGCTTCAAGAGTGGAGCGAGCTGCTTAGGATGTAGGAGAGTAGAAGAGCAATTTCACTGTGAATTGACTACATCTTTACCTTGCTTCCCCTTGTTGACACAAATATGAGGCTTAGACACGTGTTGTTGAGAGCAGCCATTGTCCCAGGTCAGGAATGTGCCTCATAATTACCCTTGAGATGCAGTCTTCTGGTTTTTGGAAGAACTGCATCTTCTCTTGAGCTGAGATCAACACTTCTTCCTTTGCTGCTGCAAGAACCCTGCTTAAAGCTTTGTCTGAAGCAGAAAGGGATGGGCTAAACTTCCTGGTAATGCCAGGCAATAGGAAGAGGAAGTGAAACTAGACTCCAGATGCAGGAAACACAGCGCTTCCTTTGTGGCAGGAGAAAATAAGCCCTTTTGAAATAACATTCATCTCTTTGTTAGATATAAACCAGATTTGATTTGGTCGGATGGAGACTGGGAAGCTCCGGAGTCGTACTGGAATTCCACCTCTTTCCTTGCCTGGCTTTATAACGATAGTCCTGTCAAGGTACCACTTTCAGCTACCCCCTCACAGCCTCAAGTGTTTTATGGGTGTGGAAGGTCTGGCAGCAGAGAGATAACAAACACAATCAAATCAGTAACCCACCTGACAGATGTCAGATGTGCTTTATTCTTTCACAAACGTTTAGAAGCTGACACTGTGCTCCTACAAGAAGACTCTAGTGTCCTTTACAACACACGTGTGGGAGGCTCTGAGGGCAGGAACCTTCTTACCTCAGCTTCTCCCTGGTGCTCCCCCAGAGAGGGATTTGGTCTTCTCTGGAGGATCACAGAATTGTAGGGGTTGGAAGGGACCTCGAGAGATCATCGGGTCCAACCCAAAAATCCTTTGGATTTTTCCTTTCCTTTGATTACACAGGGGGGTTCAGGTGCATGCCTCCTAACTTAGATGCCTGTGTTCACTTAGGAGGGATGAATGGAAGCTGAATAGTCCAAAGACTTCTCTTTCCTCAGCTGAGTTTCTTCTTTCAGGACACTGTTGTCGTTAATGATCGCTGGTGTAATAACTGCTCCTGCCATCACGGAGGCTACTACAACTGTGCTGACAAATACAAGCCAGGGACCCTGCCAACTCACAAGTGGGAGATGTGCTCCTCCATTGACAAGCTTTCCTGGGGCTATCGAAGCAACATGAACGTGGCTGAGTTGATGGATGAAGCAAGTATCATCAAGGTAAGAAAGCTGGAATCAAAGTTAGGGGTGTGAGGGAGTTAACTGAGAGTTTGAGGTTTCCTTCATCCTCCTGCTTGCAGAAGGAGTTGCTGTGTGTTTCCTGGAGTCAGGCTGGAGTTAAAGGAGGGGTTGATGAGGACAAAGCCCTCCTCGGTTTCTCTGTTTTCAGAAGAGAATTCAATCTGTTACCTTGGTTTATCTGTCACAGGAACTAGTGCAGACTGTGAGTTTTGGAGGCAACTACCTTCTCAATGTGGGACCTACAAAAGAAGGGGTGATTGTTCCCATCTTCCAAGAAAGACTCCTGGCCCTTGGGAGGTGGCTGGACACTAACGGGGAGGCGATTTACGAATCGAAGCCGTGGAGAGTACAGACAGACAACAGCACAGACATGGTCTGGTAAGGACTCCTCTGCTCAGTACCTTCTGGGCTGGGACTTCCAGAGCTGGGACTTCTTAAGCTGGGCAGAGTGTTGACATTAGGTGCAGATGGTGTTTAGGTCAAATCCTACAGTTGGAGCACCCAGTTACTGCCCCAGAGAGTTATCCAAGGGTTTATCCAGGGAGTTATCCAAGGGATGTCTTGCTGGAAAGAATAGAATAAAAATCAGCATTTCATCCATCTTGCTTGAGTTGGAAAAGAAGCCCCAGCTCTTCCTTTCCACACTGCTGTTGTTGGGCCTGTTAAGTGGTGGTCCTGGCTAGTTTGAATGGCACAGATATGGTTCATCTCAACACATAGAGTTTGGAAGCACAGAGATATTTGTTATTCAGCAGTTCTATAATAGTACTGATCACTGTTACTCAACTGTTAGATCTGTGCTGACTGAGAAGGACACAGTGAGTCAGGGGCTAGGAATGCTACAAGACAAGGTTGGGGTTTTCAGTTGGGTTTTTTCCCCCCAAGTGTGTTCAAAGGAATGCAGAGCAAGGATCAGGATCAGGCAGTGTATCCTCCACCAACCTTTCCAGACAGCAAGGACAGATCAGCAAATGACATTTGCTTTTAGGACTTTGTTTGGGTTTCATCAGCCAGTGCTGACTGGCCACATGGTGGGTCCAAAGTGACAGGTTTTGGATTGAGGGAAAAGTAGGTGACCCCTGTACGGTGACAGCGGGCGAGCGGGTGTTCTCGTGCTGTTTGGGAAGGTCAAGCTCATGTCTGGTTCTCTCTCATATGGGGCTTTTCCCCTTGCTGAACTCTTGCTCCCTTAGGTACACTTCTAAGGGACCAGCTGTCTATGCCATCTTTCTCATCTGGCCTCTGGATAGCGTTCTGGAGCTTTCTGCACCCACTCCATCCCCAGCCACACAAGTAAGGAACCTAACACACTCTGAGAGCAAACCTTGGGCACACGTGGGCTGGGAAGGTGCAGCCTCACTTCCCTGTGAAACTGGGGACAGTGGGGACGTTGCTACCCCACACTTATTGTTCTGGGGTGCTCTGGCCTCCCTCCAGATCCCAGCAGGTTGTTCTCCAGGCTTTAGCTCACTGTTAACACAGAACACTGGGTGGGCTCACATGGAATTAAGCAGAAGCACTTCTCCCCCACTGTTTTTTGATCCTTTTGACACAGGGAGGTGAGGTAAATAACCAGCCTCACAGGCAGAAGGAATCAGGGGTATTGCATCTCAAATCCAAACCAGGGGCACTGACCCTCTCATTGTAAATGTTGTTGTGACGCAAATGCCAGGGTGCCCTTTGCTCTAAACAAACAGAGGTAAAACCTTCTCAGTAAAAAACCCCAAAACCAAAACAAACAGACCACAAACCACAGGCAAATGTTTGGCCTCGTAACACGCCGCGTGTCACCCGCTGGGAGGGCTGGGTGGAAACGTGTGGGATTGCTCTGGAGGTGTGGGAAATGCTACACAGACACTGCAGAGGTGTTTTGGGATGTTGGGATGGGAAGTACCCATGTGAGCCACCACTGAGTGTTTCCCCTGGTCTCTGCAGGTGACGATGTTGGGTTTTGCAGGGACTCTGAAGTGGCAGAAGTCCCCAAGTGAAGGGCTGCTCATAACTCTGCCCTACCTGCCTCCACCTCCTCTACCTGTACCTCCTCAGGCTGGCTGGACTGTCAAACTTGAGGGTGTGAAGTGATGGCTGTGGGATGAAAGCATCGGTCTCCCCCTGCCTTTTCAATGGAGCCTGAGAGGATTTTTCATTTAGTGTTGAATAAATTGGGTTTTTTCACTTAAGAGAATCTCTTTTCTAATCCCTTTTGCCTGTAAGTGATGGGTGTATCAGTGAACCTGTTTGGCAGCAGAGGACTAACTGGTGTTCTGCTGGGATGTGACAGCCCATGAGCCAAACACCTCAACCTGGAAGGAGAAGGAGTTTTGCTGTGAAGCTGGGCTTCTCAGCAGGTGTTGCTGCTGGGATTATAGGTGATGGGACAGACTCTGAGGTAGTGTGGGGCAGTTAAGAGGACTTGGCTGGGCTGTCAGGCCAGGCTGCAGGGCACCCTGGAGTTAGCAGCCAAAAGGAGGAGAGGCTCAAGGAAGTGCTGAACAGGTTTGGACTGGCAGGGCAGCTCCCAGGACGTGGGGCTGCATGAGCTGTGTCTGTGGTATGCCGGGTTGTGCAGGGCAGCAGGATCTGCACCTCCCAGGCAGGAGCACCCAGGATCTGCACCTCCCAGGATCTGCACCTCCCAGGCAGGAGCACCCAGGATCTGCACCTCCCAGGATCTGCACCTCCCAGGCAGGAGCACCCAGGATCTGCACCTCCCAGGATCTGCACCTCCCAGGCAGGAGCTGGCCCTGCCTCTTTCCCTGGCTCAGTTAAGCATGGAAATTAGTGTTGATGAGGAACATGAAACTCTTGTATGTGGAACTGTGAAGCCTTGTGTGCAGTGGGTGTGTTCTAAGGACACCCAGCCACAGCACATCACAGGTGATGAACTGACATCAATGTAGGTACCCGATGAGGGGGGTGTGACCTCAGAAACAATTGTGACTGCAATCCCACACATCTAACAGGCCCTTGTTGTTTGATGAGGTCTAGAAGGAATCTGTTGTGGAACATCACAAGCTGATACAAATCCATTTGTGGACTTTGATTTATATTCTGGTGGAGACACCTCTAAGCAACAGATTTTCTGTTCTTAAGCAAACTTTGTGGAAAAGTCCCTGTTCTGAATTCAACCTCTAGCCTTCTGCTTGGGTGAAACAAGAGTTCCAGCACTGAACAATACGTACTTAAGTGATGAAATTCCCCATGACAGTGTCTCTGCAGTGCAGTCATTGCACAGGCTCCATGACATACGCACGCAGGTTTGGTTACTGCACCACATGGTGCAACTGAAATGGGCCAGAATACTGAGAAGTTCAGCCCAAACTAAGCCCCAGGGCTGGAGCCAGTGCTGTAGGAGCTGTTACTCAATTGATAGATAATGATTTGTACTGACGAAGCTCTGTGGACTTCAGAGAACTGGTACTGATGGCCAGAGACCCACTTACTCCCAGGAGCATCACCCCTGCTCCGGGCATGACGTCACGTAGGCACAGAGAGGACATGGGAAAAGGGACAACAGAGCGATGGCCTTTTTGTCTCCCACCCCATCACGCTGGTAACCCCTGGTGCGGGGAGAGAGCCCGTCCAAGACAAACAGCCCGTGTTTGTTTAGCGCCGCCCGCCAGCGGAAAAGCCTTCGTATAAGTACGCGTGTCCCGAGCGGCGGCTCAGTGCCGGTGCCGGAGGGAAACATGCCACGGTGCGCTACCGGATCGCTGCCGCGGGACGGCCCCCGGGGACAGGTACCGCTGGCCGCCTCTCTGCAACCCGCACGGCGACTCGGGAGCGGGCAGCGAGGGCTCTTGGCGGCCGGGGAACGCACAGCGGCCCCGGCGCGGAGCGAGGGTCCCGGCTCCACGTGGGGAGCGGGGCGGAGGCGGGTGTGTGTGTGTGTGTGAGGGTGGGTCATATGACCGCGGAGCCACGCCCCATCGCGTCACGTGAGGGGCGGTGCGGTCACGTGGTGGCGGGCGAAGATGGCGGCGACGCGGCGGTTGGTGTCGCGCTGGGCGGTGTCGCTGCGGCCGGTGAGCGGGGCCGGGCCGGGGGGCGGCGGGCGCGGGGCCGGGCTCACGCTCACCTACTCCATCCCTTCGTCCCCAGGTCAGCGCCGCCGCGGCGGCCGGAGCCTTCCCGAAGCGTGTGAAGGTGGTGGAGGTGGGACCGCGCGACGGGCTCCAGAACGAGAAGGTACGGGAGGGGCGGGGGCGGGGGGCAGGGGCTGGGGGCTGGGTACCATGGGCCAGGGGGCGGGGTCTGGGGGCAGGGGCTGGGGGCTGGAGCCGGGGGGGCGGGATGCGGGGGCCATGGGCCGGGGGATGGGGGCAGGGGCTGGGGGCAGGGGCCGGTGGCTGGAGGCGGGGGGTGGGGGCCGGGGCTGGGTGCTGGGGGCGGGGGCCGGGGCTGGGTACCATGGGCCGGGGGGCGGGGACTGGGGGCCGGGGGCCGGGGGCCATGAGCTGGGGGGCGGGAGCCGGGGCTGGGTACCATGGGGCTAGGGGCCATGGGCTGGGGGCTGGGGGCCGGGGTTAGGGGCCAGGACCCTCCACGGGTACCCTCTGCCTGGCCTCTTCTCTCTCTGGTGGATTGCGGGGGTGGGAGAGGTCGTGTGAGATCCTAATTTGAGGGGGGGGCTTGGCTTTCCTCCTCCTCAGGGTGTGGTACCCACGGCGGTGAAAATCAAGCTGATCGACATGCTGTCAGAGACCGGGCTTCAGGTTATAGAGGCCACCAGCTTTGTGTCCCCCAAGTGGGTTCCCCAGGTCAGTGTTCCAGCGGGATTTGCCTGGTAATAGTCATCCAGTGCAGAGGTTCCAGCCTCAAAGCCCTTGTTGTGGTGGCTTGTAACTGGGGGAGAAGCAGCAAAGCCACATAAAGGACCTTGCAACACCCCAGACCTTCCCTTTGGACCTGAGACAGAGCAAACACGCAGCTCAGGTACAAACAGCTGGCTGCACACATTGGCACAGGCTTGGCTGGGTGACTGCACTGTGATCCTTCACAGGGTGCAATGCTGTTTGCTCTTCAGGGGCCTGTTTCTCTTACTCTGCATACAGCTGTCCAGTTCATATAGATAAATTAAGATAAAAATACATAATTAATCATCAGAAATGGGTATTACAACTCTTAGAAACCGTTCCTCAATTGCTTTGCAGATGGCTGACCACACTGAAGTCATGCAAGGGATCAATAAGTTGCCTGGAATCAGTTATCCTGTGCTGACCCCCAACCTGAAAGGGTTCCAGGCAGCGGTAAGAGATCACAGCACTGAACATTCCCAGTGCCTCATGTGCAGGCACAAAGGGCTTGGGGGTGAAAGTGGGAAACATGCTTTGTGTTCCAGCAGGCTGTGGCCTCAGGGTTCCTTTATGAGGGATCATTTTGCTGGGGGAATAGAAACCTGATGTTTATGAGGCCTTGATATGTTTTCTGTTATTAAAAAAAAAGAATAGGTGGTTGATGGCAATGCTCTCAGCCTGACCCCCCATCCTGCAGCTCCATCCAGCCACTGCAGCTTTACTGCTGCCTCTGTAACTTTGTGCTTCCTTTGAAGACAGTTTTGGATGTGGTGTTTTTGTTGTAAAATGAACTGAGAATTGGGTTGGTCCAGCAAGAATTGGGGGAAAGATAATCTAATCCAACCATTTCCCTCCCACCTCTGTCACTCACTAACCCATGTCCCTGTGTCCCTCACCCAACCTTCCCTTGAGCACCCCGAGGGACGGTGACTCCCACACCTCCCTGGGCACCCCTTTCTGATGCCCAACTGCTCTTTGGGAGAAGAATTTTCTCCTCATTTCTAACCTGAACCTCCCCTGGCCCAACCTGCAGCCATTCCTTCTCACCCAATGGCTGCTTCTCTGTGAGAAGAGGCTGAGCCCCAGCTCCCCACAACCTCCTTCCAGGGAGCTGGGGAGAGCAATAAGGTCTCCCTGAGCCTCCTCCAGGCTAAACAGTCCCAGCTCCCTCAGCTGCTCCACATCAGACTTGTGTTCCAGACCCTTTTATGCTTTCCATTGGCAGGTGGCAGCAGGGGCCAAAGAAGTATCAATCTTTGGAGCAGCATCTGAGCTCTTCACCAAGAAGAACATCAACTGTTCCATAGAGGAGAGTTTGGAGAGGTTCGATGAAGTGATGACAGCAGCGAGAGCAGCCAGCGTCCCTGTCCGGGGGTAAGAAGTTCCTGCTGCAAACGTGGCATCAAGCAGGTTGTGGGGAGAGTTGTGGCTGCTCCAGTTTTATCTCCTAGGAGTGGGGTTTCATTTAAACTTTACTTTTTCTTGGGGGGGTCTCTCTGCCTGGGTGGGTGCGAGCAGATGTGAGCTCAGCGTGTTGAGAGGCAATAGTCTGGAGGCACCACCATGCTAACATGGTTTCAGATGCTGGCTTGGTGCAAACCCTGAACTGTTTGCAGCAGTTTGCACTCTTCCAGATGGATTTGAACACTCTTCCAGGTGTTCAAGGCCAGGTTGGATGGGGCCCTGGGTAACCTTGTGTAGCTCCAGGCCTGGAAGTTGGTGTCCCTGCCTGTGGCAGGGGGTAGGAGCTCTGTGACCCTTGGGGTCCCTTCCAACCCAGACCAGTCTGGGATTCTATGATTTACCCTTTGTGGAATTGTTCTGCATTACCACAAGACCCAAAATAACACCAGCTTCTAGGCAGACATTCCACATGGTATGGGCCAGGTAGATCCCAAACCTCTTGGGCCTGTGTAGCCTGTGTATTCCTGGATTGGCAAATTTTCCACATCCCTGGAAGAAGGAATTGTTGAGTAGTTACTTATGCAAGCTCGGTCCACCAGGCTGGTTTTTAGAACATGAAATTAATTCTTCTGTTGTATGAGATGCAGCACAAGCCCTGACTGGTTCAGCTGGTATAATCTCACTTCAGTCCTCTAGCTAAATGGGCATTGTGGGGTTTTTTTTAACCACAGATACGTTTCCTGTGTCCTTGGATGTCCCTATGAAGGGAAGGTTTCTGCAGCTAAAGTCGCAGAGGTGAGTTCATCATAAATACAACCAGAATCTCTGAGAGGTTTTTGTCTCCCTGAGTGTGAGTTGGGCATGGGGGAGCTGGGTTTCTCTGAGGAGTAGGGAAGGTTGCCACTGGCTGGGCTGGATGGGGGCAGTTCAGAGTCTGTTGCCCCTGTGGCTGCTGTGTGCTCGGGTCCTCTGCAGGGACTCCAGCCAATAAACATGCTGGCTCTTACGCAGGTCTCAAAGAAGATGTACTCCATGGGATGCTACGAGATTTCCCTCGGTGACACCATTGGCATTGGGACCCCAGGGAGCATGAAGGAGATGCTGACGGCAGTCATGAAAGAGGTGCCAGTTGGGGCTCTTGCAGTTCACTGCCATGACACCTACGGGCAGGCACTCGCCAACATCCTGGTAGCACTTCAGGTAAGAGTCTTGCAGTGTAACACCCTTCCTCAGGGTTTTTCCTGTGTTTGCTTGTGGGACTGAGGAGCAGGACCACAGTTTGTCCTTCCATAGGGGTTTTCTGATAGGGGTTTGGTTTGCAGATGGGTGTGAGCGTGGTGGATGCTTCTGTGGCTGGCCTGGGCGGCTGTCCCTATGCCCAGGGAGCGTCAGGAAACGTCGCGACGGAGGACTTGGTGTACATGCTGAACGGGCTGGGCATCCACACGGTAAGGGCGACTGCACCCCTTGCATGATGGCTGTGGGTGGGCTTCAGTGAGGGCTCAAAACGTGGCCCAGGGAGTGGGAGCAAGGTGGGTCAAGCCACAGGATTGATCTGGGTCTGCCCCATGGGTCAGCCAGGCCGAGCCTGAAGGCTGGGTCCTGCTGCAGCATCACCTGCCCCACCAGCAGCGTTTCCTCTTCCCCCTGTTTCAGCCCTTTGCGATTACCCACCCCCTCAGAATCACAGTAACGACCAGCAGGACTCACTAAAGTCCTCTTTGGGCTCCCTCACCCCCTGCTAGTGTCCCTCCAGTTGTTACTGGGCAGCTTGACATGGCAGAACTGGTACTAAGATGTGTTCTATCTCTTCTCTTTCCTCCCTGAAGGGTGTGGATCTGCAGAAGCTGATGGACACAGGCACGTTTATTTGCAACGCTCTCAACAGACGAACCAATTCCAAAGTGTCCCAGGCATCTTGCAGACTGTGACACTGTTTCCCCTGGGATCAAGAAGAGCGTGAGGATCTGATGTTGGCTGGGTTTCCCCTCCATTCTGCTGCCTCCGCTCCTCGGTGCTCCTTCCAGGCTCAGCACTGGAGAGGAAGAGCATAATCCACTGGAATTGATGAAGAAATGAAAACAATGCCACATTGAACCTTGAAGATGTTAGCCACTTGCCTTAGAGAAGGGAGGATGCAGATGGGCTGGGGGAGAAGCAGTGACCACACTTGCCTTGCTACAGGGGCTGGAGTTGCTCTGAACAGTCCCCAGGAACTCCTACCTCAAGAGTCTGTTACCATAAACTACCAGCGAAGGATAACCCCCAAGCTTTTCCTGTTACAGCTCTTCTCCAGGTCAGCACTTGTCCTTCCCTTCTCTCTCCTCGCTCCCAACTGGAAATTGGGAGGCTCTCACAGTGATTCCAGTGTCATGGGGCAGCCTTGGACTGTCTTGTCTGAACATGGAGGGGCTGTCAGAAAGGACTGTATCTGTTGTAAGATACTTTGAAACACTAGGAGTAATCACTGCACTATTTAATGTTCTGAGCTATTAAAGATGTGTGTTTAACTCAAGTGGTTAAAGAGTTTCTGGGGGTGGTTTGGTGCCTTTGAGCAGCCTCAGTGCAGAACCGCTGCCTGGAGGCTGAGGGTGAGCTCATCAATGTCTATAAACATGTCAAGGGTGAGAGGCAGGAGGCTGGAGCTCAGGGGTGGCAGGGACAGGACAAGGGGCAGCGGGTGCAGCTGGAGCAGAGGAAGCTTCATGGGAATGTCAGGAGGAACTTTGTCCCTGTGAGGGTGCTGGAGCCCTGGGACAGGCTGCCCAGAGAGGTTGGGGAGTCTCCTTCTCTGGAGACATCAAACCCAGCTGGATGCGTTCCTGTGGGGTTTAGTCTGGGGGATCCTGCTCTGGCAGGGGTGGGACTGGGTGAGCTTTCGAGGTCCCTTCCAGCCCCTGATGCTCCGTGGCTCCTGATGCTCCAACCCCTGATGCTCCCTGCGGCGGCCGGGAAGGGCCCCCAGATTCCCTGTTCCATATAATGGATCTGATGGTGGTTGAGGAGCGGGGGCCAGGCCTGGCAAGCGGGGCCGGGCCTGGGGGGCTGCGGGCTGAGCGGGGCCGGGCCTGGGGGGCTGCGGGGCCGGGCCTGGGGGCTGCGGGGTGAGCGGGGCCGGGCCTGGGGGGCTGCGGGGTGAGCGGGGCCGGGTCTGGGGGCTGAGCGGGGCCGGGCCTGGGGGCTGCGGGGTGAGCGGGGCCGGGCCTGGGGGGCTGCGGGGGGAGCGGGGCCGGGCCTGGGGGCTGAGCGGGGCCGGGCCTGGGGGCTGCGCCTTCCCCGGGGCCGTGCAGGGGGCCGGCGCTCTCAGCGTGGCCGAAAGAACTGTAACACTGAAACAAACGGGAACGGCGAAACGAATGGCCGAGTTAATGAATCCCCGAGTTAATGAATGGCCGAGTTAATTAATGAATGGCCGAGTTAATGAATTCATCAGTCGCCGAATGGAGCCTGGGGCTGGGCGGGGCCATCCGCCGCCAGGGGGCGCTGCGGGGCAAGACTCCTCCCCTGGGGGGTGTGGGGGCCCCGCCCATTCCTCTTGCCCGCCAATGGGCACCGCGCGCGGTCAGCGCGCTCCTCCCTGCGCCTGCGCGCGCGGCGGTGACACGTTTCCATGGGAGAGCCGCGCGCGGGGCGGGGAGCGCCGCCGGGTCTTAAAGGGGCCGCGCCCGGCGCGGGTGAGCGGCGGGAAGCGGGGAGGGAGCGCAGCGTGGGGCTGCCCTCAGCCGGGAGCTCCCCTCGGTAACCCGGCCCTCCGCGGGCAGCCCCGGGCCCGGCTCCTCGGGTCGCTCCGGCCCGGAGCCCCCCTCGCCTGGACCCCCCTCGCCCAGCCCCGCTGCCGGGAGCTCGGTGCCTGGGGATGGGGCTTTAGCGACCCGGCGGGGGGGGAAGGGAGGCTGGAGGGAGCGCGAGGGGAGGGAGGGCGCAGCCGGTGCCCCTGGGGCCGCCGCCCGAGCTCCCAGCCCTGCTGCTGGGGGGGTGGGCCGGGGGGTTGTGCCCTGGGTGAGCCCGGCCGGGCTGTGACGGGAAGAACGAGGGGTTTCCCCGGCGCGGGACGGGTGTCGGAGGATCCTTCCCCGTCCGGGAGGTGTGACCCACGCCAGCCGGGAGTCCTACAACCTGCCCATCCCTCCCGGATGTCCTGGCGCAGGGAGTGCCCGGAGCGGTGCTGACGTGCCAGCCCGAGCCCTGCCAGCCCTGCCCGCTCAGGCCTCCTGGCTGTCGTGCCCACCCCAGGCTGCTTCACGCACCCACCGGCCTTTCCTTCCCCAGGGAACCATGGCAGAGAAGATCCTGGTGACCGGCGGGGCTGGCTACATCGGCAGCCACTGCGTGCTGGAGCTGGTGGAGGCTGGCTACGTCCCTGTGGTCATAGACAACTTCCACAACGCCATCCGAGGTACAGCAAGCCTTCATCCCTTCCTGCCAAGGGGCTCGGCCTCCCTCAGCCCGTGCTGGGGCCTCCAGCTACCCCAGGGCCTCGCTCCCTTCGCTCTCCCCAGGGACAGACGTGCTCCCTGAGAGCCTCCGGCGTGTGCAGCAGATCGTGAGCCAGCCCATCCTTTTCCAGGAGCTGGATATCACCGACGAGGCAGCGCTGCAGGAGCTCTTCAGTAAGGTGAGGGCAAGAGCTGTAGCAGCCCAAGGTGGGCTCTGAGGGGTGAGAGGGGTTTGTGCAGGGGGGTGGGAGCTGGGACGGAGACGTGGACTGGGCAGGAGCTGAGCAGGAAGTGCTGAGGATGTGCTGTGACCAGCAAATGTTCCTCTGGACCTTACAGACCTGAATGAGTCTCCCAGGGAAGCTTCTGATGGGTTTCTGCCCCCAGCTTCTACCTCCTGTGGCTGTGGCACTGACACCCAGCTCTTTCTCCCTCTGCAGCACCGCTTCTCAGCCGTGATGCACTTCGCAGGGCTGAAGGCAGTGGGGGAGTCGGTGCAGAAGCCCCTGGAGTACTACAGGGTGAACCTCACTGGGACCATCCGGCTGCTGGAGGTGAGCAGGGCTGGGAGGTGCCAGGGATGTGATTGTCCCCCTGTCCTGGGCACTGGCGAGGCCACCCCTTGAGTGCTGAGCTCCACTTCTGGGCTCTCTGCTGTCAGAAGGACATTGAGGTGCTGGGGAAGGGGCTGGAGCACAAGTCTGAGGGGGAGCAGCAGAGGGAACTGGGGTGGAGAGGCTGGTCAGGGGAAGAGGAGGCTGAGGGGAGATCCGATCCCTCTCTGCAGCTCTTGGGAAGGAGTGTGTAGGTGGGGGAGGTGGGTCTGTCTCTTCACCCAGGTATCAAGTGGTGAGACAAGAGGAAACAGCCTCAGGTAGTGCTGGGGGAGGTTTAGCTGGATATCAGGAAACATTTCATCCCACAAAGGGTTGCCAAGCCCTGGAGCTGGCTGCCCAGGGCAGTGGGAGAGTCCTGGTCCCCGTTGGGATTTAGAAGCCATTGAGATGTGGCACTTGGGGCCATGGTGTGGTGGTGGCCTTGGCAGCGCTGGGTTAACGGTTGCACTCGATGATTGAAAAGTCTTTTCCAACCTAACTGAGCCTGGGAGTCTGTGGCTGGGTGTGATCCTGCTGCAGGGTGGCTGTGCTGCCCACAGTCTGTGCCCTGCCGTGCTCCCCGGGCTGCAATGGCTGCGTGTGGTGGGCATTGCTGCCTGCCAAGGGCTGAGCTGAGCTGGAGGGCACAGAGCTCACGGCCTCAGCGGTGGCTGGTCCCTGCTCCCCAGACCATGAAAGCCCACGGCGTGAGGAACATCGTGTTCAGCAGCTCTGCCACTGTCTATGGAGACCCCAAGTACCTGCCCCTGGATGAGAACCACCCGGCTGGAGGCTGCACCAACCCCTATGGCAAATCCAAGTACTTCATCGAGGAGATGATTCGAGATCTCTGCAAAGCAGAGAGGGTGAGGAGCTGCCCCAAGGCACCCAGTGCTGGGAACAGAGCCTTTTCCCCCTGGAGCACACTGGGGGTGACTGGGCAGCCACGTTTGTGTCTCCCCCAGGACTGGAACGCTGTTCTCCTGCGCTATTTCAACCCCATCGGTGCCCACGAGTCAGGGATGATCGGGGAAGATCCTCAGGGGATCCCCAACAACCTCATGCCCTACGTGGCACAGGTAGTGCCCCTGCTGCAGCCACTGAGGACCCCTGGGCTCACGGTGCCCGTGTGGGGTGTGAGCTGACGGGGCTCTCACGGGCTTGTCCCTCTCTTCAGGTGGCAGTGGGGCGCCGGGAGCTCCTGAGCGTGTTCGGGGACGACTACAAGACAGAGGATGGAACGGGTGCGTCACAGGACGGGTGGAGCAGAGACACCCCCAGCCCCAGCACGGCTTCCTGCTCACCCTGTATGTCCCCACAGGCGTCAGGGATTACATCCACGTCGTGGATTTGGCCAAGGGCCATATTGCTGCTCTGAAGAAGCTCAAGGAGAACTGTGGCTGCAAGGTACCAGGGTGGCTGTTGTCTGGGGTGGGGTTGGGTGCTTGCAGCCCCAGGGCAGCTAAAAGGGGCCCTGGCCCTTCTCCCCTTGGGGAGGAACCTGATCTGTGTCACTCACCCTTCTCCCAGATCTACAATCTGGGCACCGGCACCGGCTACTCCGTCCTGCAGATGGTCCGGGCCATGGAGAAAGCCTCGGGGAGGGAGGTAAGGTCTGACCTGCCAGCAGAGCCTCACCCTGCCCCCCCAAACTGTCCCTGCCACAGCAGCCCTTGGGCTGTGTCTCCAGGCCTTGGCTCAGTCCCTGTGCCAGGAGCCCCCAGCCTGCAGCCCCCAGCCCGTGGTGCCGCCTTCCCCCAGATCCGGTACAAGGTCGTGGGCCGGCGGGAGGGAGACGTCGCGTCCTGCTACGCTGACCCAGCGCTGGCCGAGCGGGAGCTGGGCTGGAAAGCTGCCTTCGGCCTGGACAAGATGTGTAAGAGCATCCCCCCCACCCTGTGTGCTGCACCTGCCCCCCTTCTGCCCCCTCCCCTCACCACCCCTCTCTCCCTCGTGCAGGTGAGGACCTGTGGCGCTGGCAGCTGCAGAATCCCACCGGCTTCAGCAAGAACTGAGCCAGAACCCAAGAGGCATCTGCCTGGGGGGAGCAGGGGAAGGAGCTCCAGGAGCCCCCCCAGCCTGGCTCCCCTGGGAGAACGTCCTGATGGCTGCCAGAGGCTGCCCCCCCTTCCCCTGCCCCCCCAGTCTGGTTTGTGGGGACCAAACCTCCACTCCCATGCGCTCCAGCCGTGGTGGAGCAGCTGCTGGCTGGGGCCTGGCCAGCCCCCCCACCCTGCACACAGCCCCCCTGCCTTGGCCAGTGCCTGTGCCCACGTTGCCCAGGAGAAGGCTCTGCTGGGCCCTCAGATCCTGCTATTTATTACCCCTGGCTCCAGCAGCTTCGTTCAGCGCTGCTGACGCACCAGCTGGCTTCATACCTGATGCTACTAAATTATGAATTGAGCTTTTCAGTTGGTTTTAAATAAACTTTCTTACTTTCTAAGTGGCAGCTCTGTTCTGCTGGAGCTGCTGCACCAGAAATGGCACCATGGGGCCTCCCACTCCTCTGTTCCTCCCCCCCCCCCCCCCTCCAGTGCTTCCCACCCAGCCAGGAACAACATCAGCTGTGGGAGAGGTTCATGATTTATTTAACCTTGTTTCTGGACTCTGTGGAACACACACACAAAAACCCCAAACATTTACAAGGAAGACAAAAGAGAGAGGAGGAGAAAAAGAAGAAGAAAGGGGGGAAAAAAAAGAATAAACCCAAAGGAAAAAAGAAAGCTGGATGGAGGAATGGAGAGAAGCTGTTCTCCCTCCCAGGCCCTCAGCAGGTGCTGCTCAGGCAGGGAGGGAGCAGGAATGCTCTGAGAAGGGGCCTGCATGGGGACCCCCCCCAGGCCGTGCTCGAGGATCGCTGTGAGTCCCCGGCCCCCGCTGCGCACATGGTTCCAGTTCACAGTCAAATAGGTCAGTCTGTCTGTCCACCAGCCCTCAGGTAACACGCAGGGAGCTGCTGTCCTGTCCCAGCACACCCCCCCCCCAGCCCCCTTCTTGCCCCCTCCCACCCCCAGAGCACAGGGAGGGGAGGGCACAGCAGCTTTAACACAGATGAAGTAGAAGAGCGAGCGGGGCTGAACCCCAAACATGGGGAGGGGGGGGCAGAGCCAGGCTCCCTCCGCTGCCAGCAGCAGCTTTGCTGGGTTAAGACTTGGGGAGATGTTGGGAGGAGGGGGGGGGGGGCGTGTTTGGGGGACAAACCCAACCCTCAACCCCAAGAAACCAACCAAGGATGGGTGTGACAGGTCCGGCTCTCCGGAGAGCGGGTTATTGCTTTGCGCATCCCGGCCGGGGGGCAGAGCTGCCGGCACCGAGCCCCCCGGAGCAGCCCTGGGGCAGGGGTCGGTCCTGGCATCACCACATCCAGCCCTGGATCCCTGGGGCAAGCGGGATCCCAGAGCTGGGGGGGGGCACAGGAGGGACTGGAGGCTGGGTTGGGGAGGGGTCTGCGGGGGTTGTTTTGTTTTAAAAGACATGTACAGCTCCAGCCCCGCAGGGCCCGACCGTGCTGTGGGCTCAGCCCAGGGAGGAGAGCAAGGAGAAGGGCAGCGCTGCTCAACAGCCCTGGGGAGAGGGGGGGGGGGCAGCCAGGAGCACCCCCACACACACCAAAAGAGACATTCAGGAGCTGCTCTGCGTGGGGAAAGGTCCTGGCACCCATCCCAGGGGAGGGAAAAGGCTTGGCCACAGCCTCCAGGCCCTGGGGAGATGAGTGATTGTACACAGCGGGGCCCAGAGCCCCCACAGCCCCGGGGGGCACAGAGACTCCTGGGCTGGGCTGCAGCAGCCCCCCACCCCCAGCATTAGGTGCTGGTGAGATGACGGCTGGGAGCAAAGCTGCTTCCTCCAGCTGTGCCAGGAGCCAGCTCAGGGGCTGGGGGGGGGGTGTCTCTCCTCGCCTCCCCTCACCTCTCCTGCCCAGAGCCAGCCCAAATCCCAAGGGAAGGAGAAGTAGCAGCAAGAGCAACAGTAAAGAGGGTGCCAGGGCTGGGCAGGCTCTGCAGTGAAGCCACCTACGTGCTGGCTGTGAGGGCAGCAGGCTGGGGCTGAGGGCACCCAGCTGGCCAAGGGAGAGGGAGACACCTCTGGGACCCCCCTACCCCAGGCTGAGGAGGAGATTGTAAAAGCAACAAGAGGAGGAGGAAGAGGAGGGAGGAGGTGATTATCTCGAGGAGGGCAGAGCTGCCCCAAGCCAAGGCTGCTGGAGCGCGGGGTGAGCCCGCCAGGGAGTGTGCGTGTGCGACAGGGCTGGGGCCAGGCCCGGTGCGAGGGGTGCTGGAGCTGAGGGGGTGCCCGAGCTGAGGGGGTGCCCGAGCTGAGGGGGTGCCCTTCTGCCGCCCCAGGGCAGCTTTTGGCCCAGAGCAGAGCCTCTCCCTGCACCCCGCAGCCTTCGCAGGAGAGTCCCGGGTTCCTGAGCTCCGACTGGAAACCCGAGAGGCTCCTGAGCGGAGGCTGAGGGGCTGAGAGCAGAGGAGGAGCAGGGGCTCCTCTGAACCACGCAGGGCTCTGGAAGGTTCCGTGAGGGTGCCCCTGCTCTGCCCTCACCCACCAAGCCCCTCCCGCCGCACGGGGCCATGTCCCACCCCTAATACTGTTACAAGGAAAACCAAACCCCACCAACAGCCCCTGCCCGTGCCACGCCAGCCCCCCTCACTGCAGTGCCTGAGCAGGGAGTGGGGGGGATGGGGACCCCCCACCCAAACCCCTGGGAGCAAGAGGAGCAGAGAAAAGGCCCCACCAAGACTTGCCTTAGCTCCAATCTCCGCTCCGAAAGCAGCAGGGGGCTGATGAGCCCCCCCTCCCCAGCTGGAGAGGACGCAGTGTGAGGGGCTGGGGGGAGGCAGGGCGGGGGGGGTGGCAGGGGGGTGGCAGGGGGGCCATGGCTTCTGTTTGCAGCGGACGGGTCACGGGGGAAAGAGCAGCGGCTGCGGCCTGGGCGTCCTTCCCTGCGACAGTCCCGAGCGGCTCCGCTCAGATCCGGGGCAGCAGCTTCTCAATGAATTCCTTCACTGCCATCATCTCCTGCAGACAGAGCACAGCCCATCACCAGGGGGGCTCCAAGGGCCACACACAGCCCCAGGCATGAGGGCAGCGCAGCCAAAACAGGGAGCAAACACACCCCCTGGGCGCTGGAATCACCCCTTCACCTGCCCACAGCCCTGGGGAGGGGAGGGGGGGGTCCCAAAAGTGACTTCCCACCCCCCACCATTCCCTCCTCCCCACGCTGAGGGACTGACCTGAGGACAGGAACTGTGCATCACT
The DNA here is from genome assembly GCA_022605575.1 of Laterallus jamaicensis coturniculus. Classification (NCBI taxonomy): domain Eukaryota; kingdom Metazoa; phylum Chordata; class Aves; order Gruiformes; family Rallidae; genus Laterallus; species Laterallus jamaicensis. Next base: position 6,754,898 of record JAKCOX010000028.1, read on the forward strand.
CCAGGGTAGGTTTTAAACTGGACCTTGGTGGGAGTGACGACAGATTTCAGCTTCTCAGCAGTGAGAGCCCCGAAGCGCACGGGGATCATGGGGTCCATCTCCCCGTGGCACTGCAGGATGGCAATGTCCTTGTTCACACCGTTACTGGCTGCCTGCAGGGAGGAAGGAAGCCCAGGAGAGGGGAATCCTCAGTGTGGAATGTGGCTGGTGCTTTTTCTGCAGCCCCCAGCCCCCCTCCCCTCCAGCAGCTCCCACCCCCTCCAGCAGCTCCCACCTGCCCTCATAAGGAAATTGGGAGAGCTGCACCCGCAGTGTGGTGCCACACCCCTGGGCTGAGGGACAGTCAACACATCCTTCCCATAGGGCTCTTGAAGTATAGGGGCCACCAGGCTCCATGGCATTCTTATTTTTGTTTCTACTCTTTTAATTTAACAGCTTTTCTCTCTCTAAATAACTCAGCATCCATTGTAAGAGCCACTGAAATTCAGGTATTTTATTTTCTGAGGGGATTTCCTGATAATCAGCACTGTTTGGTTGATCTCATCCTCTTTTCTTCTTCTTCCAGAGATTATTTTTTTGTTGAAAACCCCCACCAAACACCTCCTCTCCTCCCCACCCTGGCACCAGGACCAGGGTGCTGCTCAGCGTGTGGGTGGCAGATCTGCTCAGAGATGCCCACACCATATGGGTGGCAGAGCCCTGACCATGTCCAAGGAGTAGGGGAATGTCAGGGCAGACAGCAGGCCTGCCAGCGGCCTAGCTCTCTTCTCCCAAGATTTAGGCCCTGACATTATTCTTCTGTTCCCATGAGACAGGAAAAGTTCCTCATGCTGAGAGGATCCTAATAATCACATTCTCAAAACACAGTGGCCTTGTTGATAGGGGTACAGGCTGCCCTGAACCAAGCAGCAGTTATGGGAAGGGATTTGGGAGTAACAGAACATGTCAGGAACCAACCAGAACAAGAGGGTCAAACAGCAGGTGTGTGGATGCTTTTAGGCATCAAAGGTAAACTAAGGATGTTTAGCTATAAGATAGGTTTATCAGAACTCGTTATCATCACTAACCAATCAATATGGTGTGAACAGTGTGTGTAACCAATTAGCAGTTGTTTAGCTGGCCACGTTTGCAGTAAGAAAGGTCTAGAATCTGGGTGATTTCACCTCATAAAGTGGCTTCCTGGCTTCACCTACAATTCATATATTGAATTGTCTGTTGCTCCCTGCTGGACACCACAGGGGAAGTGGGATTAACCCCCTCCCCACAGGCACCTTGGGCTCACACTGTGGAAAATTCCAGATGGGACACCCCAACACACACACCCCGAGCTCCCCTCCCTGCAGACACACACGGTGGGGTACCTGGGGGAAGGCCTTGTGCAGCGGGAGCCAGCAGCTGAGCGCCACGATGCCGGCGAGCTGGTGCTGGCAGGTGAGGGCTGTGTACAGCGACAAGGCACCACCCTGCAGCAGGTGAGGAAGGGGGTCAGCACTGTGGGGTGCCCACCCACCCCCACTCAACCCCCTCTCACCCCCTGCCACAGTGTCAGCACCGTGGGGTGCCCACCCACCCCGCACCCACCCACCGACCGCCCCCCTGCCACGGGGTGCCTACCCGCCCCCATCCACCCACCCTCTGCCACAGATAGGCCCTTTGGGGGGGTGTCTTGTGAGGGGGAAAAGAGGGAGTTACCCCTCAGTCTGCTCCACCTCAGCCCCCCCCAGCCCACAGCACAGCTCACCTGGGAGAAGCCCCCCAGGATGATGCGGTTGGGGGGGATCCCGTTCTTCATCTCATGCTCGATAATTGCTTTAACTGGGAGAAGGCAAGAGAAAGGGGTGAGTCAAAGGCTGAAGAGCAGCACCTGGGGTGTCAGGGAGAGGAAGAGACCAAACACATGCTGCTCCAGCCAGGGAGAAGGCAGGCTGGGAGGAGGAGAGCAGGAGAGAGGGAGGGAAGACATTCGCTCCTGGCCCAGCAAGGGAAAAATCACAGAATCACAGACTGGTTTGGGCTGGAAGGGACCCCAAAGATCATCCAGTGCCACCCCCTGCCATGGGCAGGGACACCTCTCACCAGACCAGGCTGCTCAAAGCCCCATCCAACCCAGCCTTCAACAGCTCCAGGGAGGGAGCAGCCACCACCCCCCTGGGCACCCTGTGCCAGGGCCTCACCACCCTCAGAGTGAAGAATTTCTTCCTAATATCCAATCTAATCTCCCCCTTCCAATTTAAAACCATTCCCCCCTCATCCAGTCACTCCAGGCCCTTCTAACAAGTCCCTCCCCAGCTTTCCTGTAGCCCCTCCAGGGCCTGGAAGGTGCTGTAAGATCTTCTCTTCTCCAGGCTGAACGACCCCAACTCTCAGCCTGGCTTCACAGGAGAGGTGCTCCAGCCCTCTGATGATCTTCATGGCCTCCTCTGGACCCATTCCAACAGTTCCATGTCCTGGAAAGGCACCCAGGAGCTTGGCATTCCCTCCCCCCTAAAGTTTCTTACTGTTTTCTGCAGCTTTCTTGATCCCAGCTTCATCCTCTGGTGCATCTGGAGTCAATCCCATCAGATCAAACCTGGGAGAAGACACAGGGTCACCCCAAACCTCTCCCAGCCCCCTGGGTGTGGGCAGGTGGGAGCCAGCCATGCTCTGCCCCCCCCCCCAGCTCTGACAGGACAGTGAATTTAAGCTCTTCAACCCTGTGCTGTGTCCCCCACCTCCCCAACCCCCTCCCCCCAAAAGGGTCCCACCCACTCCTGCCACCCAAAGCACTGACCAGGAGGGCATAACCATCTTCATGTTGAGTGTCACTGGGATCCGGGGCCTGTGGAGGAAACAGTTTGGGTGTTTCTGTGGGAGGGAAGCGAGCCCAAGCTGAGGGGAGTGGGGTCAGCACCCCCCCACCCACAGCTGCAGGTCAGGGGACAGCAGGTCAGTACCACCAGACCCAGCCTGGGGACTGCCAGGTGACCCCAGGGCTGGTCCCTGAGCAGAGCCTGGCTGCAGTGGCAGCCCTGGGGTGGGTACAGAGCCCATCTGGGGAGGAGAGAACCTGCCTCCTTCTCCTGTCTGCTCCTGCTGAGCCCAGAGGTGCTGCCAGAGCAGCTCCTTCTGCTGCTGAGACAAGCAGAAAGCTGAGGCCCTGCTGCTGGGGACAATGCTTCTGGGGAGCAGAGCTCTCCCAGCCCAGTGAGTGTCCCCCCACCCCTGGCTCAGGATGCCTTCAGCATTGGGGAGCATTTCCTTCCCCTTCTGCTGAGCCCCCAGCAGCCATCGGGCAGAGGAGGAGCGCAGGAGTGGGGAGAACACCACCCTGCAGCAGCAGCTTGTGGGGACCCACTCTGCCCACAGGCAGAACATGCCAGGGCTGAGACACTGCTCCAGGCACAGCCCACCCTCTGCCCTCCCAAAGAGTCTCAGGAGGGGTGGCACAGCCCCCCCAGGCTCCCCAGGGCCCCTCCTGAGGTGAGAGCAGCACTTACGCGTGAGGGCAAATGTACTTCACGTAGGGGAGGCGGATGGAGGAGAGGGCATCAGCCCAGCTGTGCCTGGGAAGAGAGGAGAGGAGGGAGATGAAGGCTCACCTGAGCTTCCTGGAGACAGTGAGGGACTTCCCCAAGGACACATCTCCTCCAGAGCTGCTTGGCCCTGTGTGCTGAGGTTATTTTACCCACCCCAGCAGCCCGAGTCCCATCTGAAACCCCAGCGTACAAACGAGAACAGCAGAGGAGCTGTTATCAGCAGGGCAGGAAGGGAGAGTCTCCCAGGAAGGGAGAAGCCTTTTAACTGCTGCACCTCACCCTGCCCTCTCCAAGGTGGCCTTGCACTGGGGAGAGATGCACTCTCACAGACACAACCCAGCTCCCCACCTTCCCAAGGGCTGGATAACCCTGCAGTGCTTATCTGCTCTCCTCAAAGGAAGCAGAAAATCAAACCTGGGGGTGGGGAGAGGGCTGCTGGGATCATAATCAATATTCAAGCCCAGGCAGCTGCTGGCCAGCAGCACAGCCATGGGGCTGAGCTCCAAGCCCCAGGCAAATCTCAGAGCTCCCAGCAAAGAGCCAGACCCGGGTGCACCCTGAGCAAACCCCACGTCAGCTCCAGGAGTACTCACCCTGTGTCTCCAAGGCCATGTAAAAAAATAACCTGTTAAATTAAGCAGAAAAGCAAAAGAATTAGGTGGTGTGAAAGGGGGGAGGCTGGGAGGGAGGAGAGGCTGGGCTGGGCGGGTGGGGAGGTGGCAAAAGGCCACTGAGTCACAGAGGAGCTGAGGGTAATGGCTCTGCAGCTTGGAGCAGGAGGGGTGGGTGGAACAGGCACCTCCTTGTCATCACAGCCAGGTTTGTGGGTGTCCTTCCTCAGCCTCCTGAGCTGCCCAGCATCACAGAGGGCCAGGGAGGGATGGGAGGATGGAGGGATGGTCCTGCCAGGCTGTGTGGCACAGCACTGAGCTGAGCCTGAGCTCCCCAAGGATGTACAGACCCTTCTGAGGGGAGAGCAGCCCTGGGGAGCAGAGGGAAGGCAGCCTGCCCAGCTCTGGGGCAGGACAAAGGGCTTTCTTGGGGGAAAGTACTTTTAAAAGCTTAAATAACCAAACAGGGCGCAACCCCCACTGACTTCCCTGCAGGGCAGGTCGAGCTGTGAGGCTGCATCTGTGTTCCTGTGCTGGACCAAGCAGCAGGACCAAACACCCCAGCCCAAAGGGCAGTTAACTCTTCCCCAGGGAGAGCGACCTCGCTGGTCCTGCACCCCCTTTGACCTGCCAAGCTGAGGGGTTACAGGCTCAGCTCGTGGGGCTCCTCTGAGCCCCACAGGAGCAGCTCCAGACCCTCAGAAGTGCTGAAAGGGGAGAGGCAGGAGGGGCCCGAGCCTTACCGCGGCAGTCTCCCGCTCTGCCCCTGAGACAGTCACTGCGTCAGCGAGGAGGGGGACAGACATGTTGTTACCACACATACACCGAGAGGGACTCTGACACTGGCACCTGCAGGACAGACGGACAGGGGTGAGGTAGGGAAACATCCAGCCCCCTGTTCCCCCCCCCCCCCCCCCCCCCCCAACAACGGCGTGCTGCTCCCGAGGGACCGGTTATCTGGGGGAGGAAGTTAAAGAGCTCTTGAGAGCTTTGAAGTTTGTGCTCTTGGGACAGTCCTGCTCCATCATCCCCGGCCCACAGCAAGGCTGGAGAAGCCAGGAGGCAGCCAGCTCTTCCCACAGCCCAGCAGCAGATGCCTGGGAGCGGGGCTGCGGGCGTGGGGTGGGGGAAGTGTTAAAATGAGCTCCTTCTGCTACACCTCAAAGCCCAGAGTTATTTCTGGGACTGTAAGGCCGTGGGCAGAGGGCAGCACGCAGCCTCAGCGTCCCTTCCCAGCTGCCAGCGGAGCTGAGGAGGAGCCTGACCCACATCTGCTCTGCTGGGGAAGCCGGAAACGCCAGCCCTTGGCACGCAGCAGCACAGGCTTTACAGCGCTAATAAAAGGTCCAGCCCTCTTTTATGGGGCTGTTTGGGGATAAACCTGAGTGTTCAGGCGCTGGCACAAGACACAGTGTTCCCCAAAGCCTGTGCCCACCCCCCACAGTGAAGCTATCCCTGTGTCCACCCCCCTCTATGCTGAGCAGCCAGCCAGGGCCACCACCACTGTCCCCGCTGCAGCAGCCAGCACGATGGGCTGATCGTAGAACCCCAGCCTGGGCTGGGTTGGGAGGGACCCCAAGGGTCACAGAGCTCCAACCCCCTGCCACAGGCAGGGACACCAACTTCCAGGCCTGGAGCTACACAAGGTTGCCCAGGGCCCCATCCAACCTGGCCTTGAACACCCCAGGGATGGGGTATCCACCCCCAGATCCTGGTCCCCCATGGGGTGCATGGCTCTGGCAGAGCTGGCAGCCCCCACCACACCACTGTCAGACACGACAGTCGATGGGGATTGTTCCCAGACCAGCACAAATCTCTACAACTACCACACCACACACAACAGGCTCTAGCCCCCCCCGCTAGACTAATTAGCTCAGAGCATGTTCCCAGTGCTGCCATCAGCTCCCAGGAGCAAGATCAACCTCCTGGCTACTACCAGGAGGATCAAACCCCACAGTCTGCCTGATCTCACAGCGAGCACCATCCCCAGAGGGTTTCAGATGCCACAGGACCACCCAAACCCCCCCCTCAGAGTCCCAGTACCACAGCAGCCAGCCTTACCCAAGAGAAAGAGCTGCCTCCTCTACCAGCCTGAGCCAAGACCTGCCCGACTCGTTTCACCAACTGTGCATCAGCTCTTTTCCTGACTCAAATAAAAACACCGGGAACAACAAGGGAATAACAAGCTCCTCAGGTCTGGCAAAGCTGGCAGACGCTCAGCCCACGTGCTGGCGTGTAACTCCTGGGTCAAGACAAGCAGTGAGGGAAAACAGCACCTGCCAAAGTCCCTGGCAAGAAGAGCCACAAACAAAAGCATCTCCTGTGGCAGATGGGGATGAGGAGACGTGCTGCTCCCCCCCAGCAGATACGGCCTCATGTCTGTGCCTCATTCACAGAGGATTGGGGGAAAGGGGGTGGAGCCTGCCTGAGGCATCCCCAAGGGGTCACCCCATGGGTCACCCCAAGGGTCACGCCAAGGGGTCAGCCCACAGGACATCCCATGGGTCACACCAAGGGGTCAGCCCATGGGTCACACCAAGGGGTCAGCCCACAGGACATCCCATGGGTCACACCAAGGGGTCAGCCCACAGGACATCCCATGGGTCACACCAAGGGGTCAGCCCACAGGACATCCCATGGGTCACACCAAGGGGTCAGCCCATGGGTCACACCAAGGGGTCAGCCCACAGGACATCCCATGGGTCACACCAAGGGGTCAGCCCACAGGACATCCCATGGGTCACACCAAGGGGTCAGCCCACAGGACATCCCATGGGTCACACCAAGGGGTCAGCCCACAGGACACCCCATGGATCACCCCATGGGTCACACCAAAGGGTCACCCCACTGGATACCCCACAGATCACCCCAAGGGGACACTCCATGGGTCCCACCAAGGGATCACCCCACAGATCACCCCAAGGGGTGACCCCATGGGTCATGCCAAGGGGTCAGCCCACAGGACATCCCATGGGTCCCACCAAGGGATCACCCCACAGGATACCCAAGGGGTCACCCCATGGGTCACACCAAGGTATCACCCCACAGATCACCCCAAGGGGTCACCCCACAGGACACCCCACAGATCACCCCAGGGGTCACAATCCACACATCCCCCCACATGTCACCCCACGGGACATCCCATACATCACCCCAAGGCTCACCCCATGGGTCAACCCCCCCCACCCCACCCCCATGTCACTGCAAGGGTCACCCCACGGGACACCCCGCTCCCCACCCCAAGGCTCACCCCACAGCTGCTTCCCTGGGGCGTTGCTCCCGCTCCCAGGACACCCCCAGGGTTCCACGTCTGCCCCTCCCAGAGCAGCTCGAGCAGAGGCAGCGGAGGGGCCGAACCGGGCCCCGGGCAGGCCGGGCCGGACCGGGCCGGCTCCCACACGTGCCCCCGGCAAGGAAGCTCGTTATTTACGGTTCAATAACGGGCCCCGCCGCCCCCCTCGCGGTGCCGGTGTGGAGGGAACCGGGTCAGGGAGGGGAACCCAACGGGAGGCTGGAGAAACCCCGCCCGGGCGGGGCAGCCCGAGCCACAGCGCCCGGCCCGGCCGCCCCGGGAACTCGTTCCTCAGGGCAACGGGGCTCTAAAGGCCGGTACCGACCGGCGGAGGGTGCGCGGCGGCTCCGCTCCGCGGGGCCCAGCCCGGTACCGCGCAGCGCCGGGACCCGCCGGGGCGGGAAGGGGCCGCGGGGAGCGGAGCCGCCGTCCCGCACTGTCACCGACCCGCCTCCCGGGTCAACCCCGCGGCCTCCCGCCGCCCCCATCCCCGCGGCCCTCACGAACCACCCCCCCCCTCCCTACCTCCCCCCCCCGGTGCTCTTGGGGGCTCCCTCCCCCCGCCTCACCCCCCCCTCCACCCCCGCCCCGGTGGTACGTCCCGCCCCACCCCGCACCTCTCCCGCGGGCCCGGCGCGCGCTCTCCTCCCGGCTCCCCCGACGCGCTCCCACCGGAACTTCCGCCCGCCGGGTCTCCGTCGGGGTCAGCGCGGCGGAAGTGACGCGCGGGCCAACCCAGCGGGACGGGCATCTCCGCCGGAGGGGGCGGGCGGGGAAAGGCCGCGGGAGGCCCCGGCGCTTCTCCAACCCCACCTTCCACCTCCCTCCGCCTCACACCGCAGCGGCCCGGCCTCACACCCGCCTCCCTTCCTCCCTCCACCGCTCCGGTTGCCGGCGAGACCCCGAGCGCCGGGCCCTCCTCCACCCACCCGCCACCTCCCATCCGCGCCCCCCGAGGCGGGGCCGGGACGCGGTGACCAGGCCGCAGCTCTGCGCCTCAGCGCGTTTTATTGGCACTCCACCGAGGAGCGAACGATACCGGCCGCGAGCTCGCCGCCGCCGCCTAAAGACCGTCTCTCTCTCTCCCGTTATGGACAGCGGGGCCCGCCGCCTCACTCTCAGGGGCCGCCTTCGCCCTGGCACCACCCGCTCTGCTTTCTGAGGCGAGGACTGATGGGTAAAGCCGGGCCAAGGCCCTCTGGTGCTTCGGGAAAGCCGGTTTCTGGCCCGAGTCAGCCTGCCGTATCGGCACCAGAGCCTGCGGGAGGTTCCCCCCCTGAAGCTGTTAGGAGATGAAGTGGGTCTGGGGGGTGATCTGCTCCAGCTTGTGATCAGCTGGGTTTGCTGACGCTTCGTAATTGCAGATGGTGACTTCGTGGCGATGAGCCTGAATTCAAATACAACTCGTTAGTCCGGAGCAGAATTCATGTCACTCCTAAAACACCTGACTGGTTGGAGCTGGACAGGTTCCCTCAGTTCTTACAGACTTTTCAGCACAGACCCACCACTCCCACTTCTTCCCCATCACCAGGCTTTCGTTTCAGCTACGACTTCAAGCCCTTTTTATACTTTCAGCCCAGATTTAGAATCACAGACTGCGTTAGGTTGGAAGGGACCTTTAAAGGTCACTTAATGCAACCCCCCTACAGTGAGCAGGGGTATCTTTGCAAGATCAGGCTGCTCATCTCTGCTCTCACCCACCTCTGTCCACTCTCCTTTCAGGCCTATATAAAAAATCTTCGTTGTTTCCGCTCCGAAGTTCTTTGGGAAGTGGATGGAGAGGTGGTAAACGTTGGAGAAACGGGCAATTCTGAAAGAAAACAGGCTGTGAAACTGGAGCTGTGTGTACAAGCTGCCACTCCCCTGTGTTGCCACCTCCTCCATGACCCCAGACCATGCGTAGCTCCTACCCTGATCCAAGTCAGACTTGGGAGCGAATGCCCGAGGGTGCAGGAGGAGCAGCTCCCCTCACACTCACAGCAAGCATGCCAGTGACAAGCTGTGATTGGGGCCAGAAGTAGGGGACACAACACTGGAATGATTCTGCCCCCTGAGAAGTCCTGGGTCACAGGCACCCCCCCTGACTCCAGGGAGGATGTTTCCAGACCAAAGATCTCTCCTGACAAGGACAGGACAGAGCTGGGGAGGCAAAACCTACTGTGGGCAGCTTTGAGATGTAAAGGAAGGAGCTGCCCTCCCCCTAAACCTCGGTGGCATGTCAGCACACTGGACAGAGTACAGCCTCTGTGCATGGGAGCAGCAGCCCCCCAGCCCCCCAGGCGCCCAGCTCTGTGTCATACTTGGTGGGGTACTCCAGCTCGCCTGTCGGATCCCGGTTGAGGCTGAACATCTGGTCTGGTTCCCTGGCTGCATCATCAAAGGACATGTGAGGAATGTTCCTGAACCTGGGAAGCAAGGAAGGAAACCCAGGCAGTTATTAACATACACGCCAGCTGGTTGGCTTCCTCTACCTTCTTCTCAACAATGACACGCTGGATTTGCTCTGTCTTCTAAGAGAGGAAATACCAATGCTGCTGCGAAGCAGGAGCACATTCTGAACACCCAACACCCTAAAGAAACAACATCCCCTACGTGTAGCCTCTTTGGCCTGTTGATGCCCCTACAGCCAGCAGCACTTGGCTTCTTCACAGCACAGCCAGCGTCTCAACCAAACCCTTCTAATTAAGAGGCAAAGTTAACCCTCGTTTTACTTACAGCCTCATCTCTGCTGGATGCGTGCTGTCATCTTCTCCCATCACAATTACTCCTTTTAATTTCACATTGCCTGTAAACCTGCAGAGAGAGACGCAGAGATGGTGCCTGCATCACCTCTGCTGTCTCCAAGTCACTCCCCAGGCCCGTACAGGCAAAGCACCGGCACCACCAGCATGCCAAAACCTTACGGCAGGAGCTCAGGGCAAGTCCTTACGGGATGTTAAAGAGAAGCTCCTCGTCATCGTCGCTTTCCACGAACTGGGGAGAGAGAGGAGCGGGGTCAGCGCCGCCCCGGCTGCGCAGGTACACGGGCGCGGAGCCGGGGGGGCGGAGGGCAAAGGGACCGCTGGGGAGGGCAACTCGGAAGGGCTCAGGAAGGAGGCCGGGCCCGCGGCACCTCCCCAGGGCCCGGGGCCCCCCTCACCCTCACCCCCACCCCGCCGCCCGGCCCGGCCCCACCTGGGCACGGTCGCCACGCTCCTCCCAAGCGCGGAAGACGAGCGCGCCGCTGCCCTCTCGGCGCTCGTTGAGGCACTGCAGGCGCTGCCGGTCGATACGCAGGTACAGGCCCCAGGCTGAGCCCCGGCCCCCGTCGGCCGCCGCCGCCTCCCCGCAGCAGCTGCAGCGCCCGTGCCCGTGCGCCATGGCCGGCCCGCGCCTGCGCACTGCCACCGCCGCGCCTGCGCGCTGCCACCGCCCCGCCCGAGCGCTGCCACCGCTCCGCCCACAACGCGGGAGGGGCGGGGCTGGGTGCTGCACGTGTGTGCGGGACCACACGCCCCCCCCCCCCGCAGTGGAGCGGGCGCCAGCAGGGGGCGTCGGGCCTGGGGAGGGGAGCCCGGCCCGAGGGCCGCCGGGTCTGGGGAGCCGGGAAGGAGAGGGGAGCCTGGCCCCGCAGGGGAGGTGAGCCGGTGTAGGGGGCGTCGGGCCTGGGGAGGGGAGCCCGGCCAGAGGAGTGGAGCCCGGCCCGAGGGGGGGAGCCCGGCCCGAGGGGAGGTGTGGGGAGCTGAGCCGGGGAGGGGAGCCCGGCCAGAGGAGGGGCGTCGGGCCCGAGGGGGGGTGTGGGGAGCTGAGCCGGGGAGGGGAGCCCGGCCAGAGGGCCGCCGGGCCTGGGGAGCCGGGGAAGAGAGGGGAGCCCGGCCCCGAAGGGGAGGCGAGCCGGTGTAGGGGGCGTCGTGCCTGGGGAGGGGAGCTGGGGAGCCGGCCCGGGGCTGAGAGCCGGGCCAGCGAAGGGGGAGCCGGGGAGAGGGTGCCCGGCCCCGGGCAGGGTCGGGCTATACCGGTCCTCTCAGCCGGTCCAGCAGCACCAGGAAGGGCGCCTGAGGTTTAAACCGAGTAGGGGGACCGGGAGCAGACACCCCACTGCAAGGCCAGGGGAGCAGAAGGCCCCCAGGGCCCGAGCTTTGCTAACAGCACAGGTACCAGGGCTCAGGGACACAAGAGATTAAACAGCCACAGTCCAGTGTTCAGCTTTTATTGAGACATGGTTTTCCTCTTTTCGTATAACTTATCTAATTAAAATATTCATCTTAGTTACCACAAAAAAAAGGAACATAGAAAATTGTATATACACAGTTAGGGACCAAAATACAAATGCAAGTCAAAGTCACTCCCCCTCCTGCCCACGTTTCTCATCCCACCACCAGTGGGATGCAAAGGGAGGGGGGGGAAGAGGCAGCTCTGCTCAGGTCCTTCGTGTGTAGTGTCACACAGAAACATTGCACAAGTCTAAGCCCAGGGCCTGGGACCAGAGCAAGCACTTCCACCCTAGACCTTGTTGTGTTTGTGTCTCAGTGAAGTAACCCTCCTCTGGTACCCAGCTCTTCCAGCCATGTGGAAACCCATCTGAGGAAGAGGAGGGAAGGTGGCACAGTTGACAACAGTCCCAGTGGGACCCACAAAATCAGTTCAGACACAGTGCCACAGCTGGTCGTCTCTGTGTGGGGGTTGTGTGTCCCCCTTTCCTGCAATCCAGCTATGCTAAAATACAGACACAGTTGGCAAAGCCTAGAGCACAGAGGCTGCTCCAAGTGGGAAGGTGCATCACCCCCTGTGGGCAATGCTTTGGGCAATACCCTCCCCTGAGGAGCAAGCTATAGTATTAATTAAGTGGCAGTTTAGCAGTGCCAGAGCTTGTTCTCAGACCTCACATAGATCCTTTGCTCCAGGCTCTCTCTTCCCTCCCTTCTACCCCTACCCCAAGTACAGAGGAGAAATAAATGGTAGCACAACGGTCAGCAGAAGAGAATATATTGTTATCTAATTAAAAATACAGCAAAATTAAATACAGCAAAAATGCAAGAGTAAGGAGCCATTATTTTACAGCACAACACACACTGAAATGCTGCACGGTAACATTAAAGCATCTGGGACTGTAACAAACTTACAGCACATGAGAGTCTGAAAACGTTTTTCTAAGACCTTCAAAAGAAGAACAGACCAGGAGACAGATGTTCAGAATGGTTTTAACAGAAGGAAAGAGAAAAAGAAAGAAACCAAACAGAAACCAGAAGCATACAGGGATTATTTATTTTTTTTCCAGAGCCCTGCAAGGAGGGCTCTTCACAGCAAGGTTTCCCCCCAGGCAGTGCACACAAAAAGCCACTGGTTCAGGATTTGGCAGCTGTAGAAAGCAGCAGCAGAGCTTCTCAAGAGCTTCCACCACCAGCAGCATTCCCTACCAGCATCTTCTCCACTAAGACAGCAAAAACCTAGGGCAACAAATATGGCTTGGAACAGGAGAATCTCTCCTGCCTCTGACCCAGTCGGACCTCTGAGCACTATGGAGCATCTTGCTCTCCACATGACCTGGGTCTACCCAGCTCCATCCTCTGCCCTGCATCAGCTCCAGGCAGGTTTGTAACCCACAGGCAGGAGCAGTCACCACAGTGAGACTTCACAGTAAGTGCCTAGCTGGTGTCTGGCTCCCTGCTCTCTGCTGCAGCCTTCAGCAACTCCACCTGAAATCACACCCCTTCCAGCTCCTGACAACCTCCAAAGGAGCTGTCACTACTCCTCACACTTCACCGCCCCCAGCGTCCAGGTCCACTGAGCCACATCGCACACCCTGTCCTCCCAGGGCTCCAGTTCCTCAGACATCATGTACAACCAAGCTTTTTGAACTCCTGCCACATAGTATGCACACATGATTCCCTTTATTCCCTTCCTTCCAACCCCACTCAAGGGGGTTTATATTCAAAGACTAAAATCCTTGCTTTTTCCAGAGACAGTGCTGAGGAAAACATACAGGGAAATACCAGGATTTAAGCACCAGCTTCAAACTGGAAATAAATCCTTTCTGATTCCACTCAGAAAAACAAGATAAAAGCATTCATTCTTTCCACTAAAAGAGGCAAACCAATGCCATGACTGATATTTAAAAAACCATTTTTCATTTCAGAGACATTTATCTCAAAAAAAAAAAAAGTTAAAAATCTGACTTGGTGCACAGGAAAGTTTCTCCCCAAACCCCTTGCAGTTTTATTCCCAGTAGCCAGCAGAAGACAACAGCAGCAGCAGAGAAAAAGTCCCCAATGGCTCCTGACATCCCTGCACAACAACATAAGCATCTGTACAAGATCTACAGTAACAGCAGAGAGGAGGTCAAGAGCTAAGACTTTATTGACATACACAAGTAGAGAGCAAAGCCTCAGGACTTGATGTGCTTGCCAAGGGATGGATGAGGAAATGAGTCCTACCTGTCCCAGAGACCAGGTGGGACTTAAGACCCAGGAAGTACCAGATCAGAAGGAAAGACTCCTGTGATACCCAGCATCCATTCAGACAGATGGATTCCTGCCAGCTCAAGTCACACAAACACTGGCCCTAGCACTGCACTGGGAGGGCAGAGACTACTGGGAGCAACATAAATAGTACCAGCAGGAAAGAGGGGCAAAATATTAATTAAAACCATTTTATAATTTATTTAAGAGGTTAAATAGTAAATAGTCTCTGGATCTTCCACTCTCAGCAGGTGCCAAGACTTCACATTTTCTTGTGTTGGGAGATTCTGTACACCCTTCTTTTGATGGATGACAAAGCTAGAAACAGGATGGTAAGGGCAGGGGGAAAAGAGGGGACTTGACACTGAGAATGGGACCAGAACAGAAGATAAAATACTGTGCTGTCATCTTGTGCAGATGGAAGCTTCTCCCAGCAGCTGCAGCCTCCAAAGAGTTCAAAGAAAAGGGCTGTTTGGGTACCTTCTCCTCCTTCAGTGCCGCTCCCCCACGCCAGGGAAAGTCCCAGATCTGCACTGCAAACTTATCTCCGAGAGAACCTGTTTTTAAAAGCTTTGATAGTCTTTGCCATCATGGGTGCAATTTCTGCAACAGAGAAAGAACAGTAATATTAAAAAAAACTCCAAACAACCCCTTACATGTTAAAGCAACAGTCACAGGCTCAAGGAGCAGAGAGCAATCCCAGCTGCAGCCCCAGCAAGGCAGGCGTGTGTGCTCTCTGATCACAGCCTATCATGTTTTCAGGTCAAAGACCAAGGAGAGCCCACACAGCTTTCTGCACTGTGAGAACAGAGTTCTCTGCTTAAATTCTCCCTGTTTCCTTCCCAAGGGTGCTGCACTACTATTTCATTGCTCCAAACAGGCTGCTGCCTCGTTTGTACCATTAAGGCCAGTCTGATACTGGGCAGGCAGGTGAAATGAGATGTTTCAAGCCTCCTGCGTAGCCTGAATTTCTCTACAGCAGCAGCAGGTTCCTGTGTTTGTAAAAGAGAAGCTCTAGGAGATCACAGGGATGTTCTGGGATTTGTACTTACTCTTCACTGGTGGTTTCCTGGGGTCGTAGGAGGAGAAGGTGCTACCTGAAGATGGGACAGAATGGGCACTGCTGGTGCTGGGCCCATCATAGGACTGCTCCTCGCTCACCCGAGCGTGGCTTTTGCTAGATGTGTACAGGACTGGTTTTATTCTGAAACAGAGGCAGGACAGGCACGTCAGTAAAGGAGTCACTGCAGTTGGGTGCAGCTCTTCAGACACAAAGTCACCTTTGTTAACAGCAACACAGCTGATACCACGTGGAACCAGCAGTGATCAGCATCTCCAACCTTCCCAGCAAGAAAGAAGCTATGGCAGGGACACGTTTCAAGGCCAAAGGACCTTGTGGACATGCAGTATCTGCTTCAGGGGGAAGCAGAGCTTCAGGGGGAAGCTGGCAGGAGGATCCAACAGGAAAAGAGGCCCTGAACAGCAGGCGCTACTGAGCAACCACTCACTTGGTCTTCCCTGGCAGGAGAGGTCCTCCTGTTCCAAACTTCTCCTGCCTCCGTCGTACATCCCGAGGGGGCTTTGCTGCAGAGTTCACAAATGCCATTTTGGCCACTCTACCTGTAGGAGACCAGAGGGAGACACTGCTGAGATCCAACCTATTGTGAAGGAGGCTCCTAGGTGCTTGTCTTATTACAGCAAGCTCCAACCACCTCTCCCCAACCCAGCCATGTCAATGCTCCTCCCCAGGATCTGAAACTCCTGCAATCACAACCTGGGTTGTGAGAAATCAGACCCATCAGCTCAGTACTTCTTATTATGTTCACCAAAAGAGCAAGTACACTTCCCTCCACCTTGGTATTCTTCAACCCAGTGTGTAGAAGCCACTCTACTAGGACAGGAGGTGACTCTGCAGCTCTCCATGTTCTTGCTATAAAATATTGCTCTGTCTAGTCTGCATCAGCAACACTACTTATGAAATGAGGAACCTGCTAAACCAATAAGCAAAGGCCACCAAAAAGAACAGAGTTAAGCAACTCCTAAACTGCACTAGCCCCAAACCAGCCACTCTCAAAGACCTTCCCCTGACAGAGACATTTCCAGACCCCTCTCTGATAATTCAGCCCTACTTTACCTTTGGGTTTGTTGGCATGAGCTGAGCCAATGTTCCGTGCTAACATGAGCAGCCGCTGCTCCCGTGCGTCGTGAAGCCGAAGGTACATTTCCCTCCAGGACTCAAACTCTTCTGGCTTCTCATTCTTGAAGTCTCGGAGACAATGATTGTGCCAGAGTTGATCTGTATCCTCAATAAGTACCTGAGATAAACCCACATGTAAGCTGGGATCCCTCCTGACACCTTCACACCCCTCTTGCTCAGCACTACTGCCGGTGTCACCAGAATACCAGAGAGAGCAATTCAGCTCAGGGGCAGCCAAAGATGGGCAGATGGCAAATCCAGGAATTTGGGATTAGCAAACCCCACCTCTTGTTGTAAAGAGCATTTTTCTTTCCTCTGCTGTTATTGCAGATGAGGCCAGAACATCATTCCCACACCACATCCCTTCTCCAGGCCCAGGCACTCACATGATTACATTCCTCGATGCGATACAGCTGCTCCGGGGTGCATTTCTCCAACACTGGCTCCAGCACTGTGAAAGGGACTCCACCCACTTCAAAGATTGCTAGAGAGAAGCAAGATGCACAGAGTAGTTATCCTGGTCCTTCCTTGCTGAGGAAAGGGCTTGACACCTTGAAATGCAGTGGGAAAAGTGGCAGTGCTGCTTGACACTACACATCATCGGGGGAGAAGGGAACCAGCAGCTCTGGTGAGTCATTAGGCATCAGTACCTCCCAGTTAAGGGGTGTCTGCTCTGTTTACCACCATTTCCAGTACTTTAGTGCTCCTGGAAAGGATGCTGGGCGCTGATTCCCACAGCACCTGAGCTTTCAGGGAGATCTGTCCCACAACAGCTTGCCTTGCAACAACAGGCAACTGTTCACATGCCAGCTGTTCCCAGGATATACACAAACAGACTCAGGTGTCAGTATACCTGTATGGCAACAACAGGACTTACAGAGCTGCAGAAAGGTACTTACAGTCGATGTTGTTACTGAGGACTCTGATACACTGCTGATACAGAGACATCATCTTTGGGAGGTAGGCAGTTTTGGAGCCTGAATACACTTGCATCTTTGAATTCAACCGCCGGCCTGTAAAACCCGCTTCGCTCTCTTCAACCGGTGAGGACACTGCTGCTGAGTGAAAGATTTGGAGTAAGAAGGGAATAGAGAAGAGCCCAACCTGATGAAGGGCAGAGGGACACAAACTGGAGTCACTCAAAGACAACCTAAAGGGACAAGTCTTCTCCTAGAGACCTGCAATCTAGTTCAAGAAAGGCCAAGTCCAAAGCCCAAGCCTCAAGAAGGCTCAGCAAAGGAGCTTTGTCATTCCTCCTACAGCATGTGGGAAAGCAGCTACCAGGGCTCCAGGCATCAGAGGCAGGACAGCAGACCACAATAGAAAGACTTGAACCCAGTCAGCATCCACTCCCTCCCACAAAGAGTGGCCAGAGCCCACTTCAGACCCAACCTACCTTTCCTTTTTGTCTGAGAGCAGGTGATGGACTCGATTGAAGGAAGAGGGCGGTAATTGGCCTGAATCGGGGGCAGTGGGATGTCTGGTAACGTTGGTACCACATCTAGAATTATCTGGAAGGAGAGCACGTACCCATAAGCAAGCCAAGAACACAGGAGGAGGTTGCATCCTGCCAGCAGACAAGCAGCACTGAACTGCATTTTATTTGAGATGTTGATTAAGCCACTCCACACTGATCAGCTTGCACCAGAACTAACCTCAGAGGGAGGCTGTGCTCCTGCCACGTTACCCTGGCTCTGTCTAGGCTCTCAGAGAAGCCAGAATGGGGGATCTGAATCACCCAGCTCCCTCCAGGAGGAGCCATCCATATCTCTAACCTGCTAGGTTGAGCACTGAAGGACACAAGTCTCATTAATAACACAAAGAACTGTGGAAAAACCAGAGGAGAAAGCTGGTGGAAATATTTCCTTAATCTCAAGCTCTTATTTTCCCATTCTGTCTTTTCTCCTCCTCCCTGTTGCCTGAAAAACACTCAGCAGGGAGGGGAACCTCAGGACCTGAGGTAAGCCTAAGTGCCTAGCATCAAAGTTTTATCAGACTGGAAGTGGGATTTTAAAATGCCTCAAAGATTATTAAGAAAACCCCTTTTTGAGGAGTAAAGCCTTTCAAAGTTGAGTAAAAAGGCAGTGAAGGTTTTACACATTCTCCTCTATTTATATACAAAACCCTGGCACCCATGTGGCAATGAACACGTACAGAAACATCACTGGTGTTTCAAGCCTTCACAAAAGAAGGTCACTCTTCTGGAATATGCTACCTTGTAAAACCCATCCTCCCATTTTACCCCATTTCTGGAGACCAACAGGTTGAGTTAACCAAACTGTTGCACTGATACAGATAAGAAGGTCCCTTTTAGAGAACCATAAATACTCAGGGGAGACAGGGGAGTCTTGCTAGCAGGTAGAGATGTGCTGTGTATCAGGCCTGATTCTGAGCTGACTGACACCTAAAGATATTCCACATTGCTTAACAGGTGAATCACATCTGATATGCTTTCATAGGAGTATTTAGCTGAAGGGGTTCTCTTATTTTCCCCATTTTTTTAATAATTAGGGGTTTCCCTATTGCATTTCTTTTGCCCTCTCCCTCCCTCTTCACCCACCTTTCCAGCAGTTCTGCTCCAACAACACAAAGTGACACATGGGGCACAGGAGACACACGATGACTCCTAGCAGGAGCCAGGAGTCCTGGATACCAGTGAGTCACCGCAAGCACAGCCTGGTGCAGGACACCCCAACACCTCCAAGGGCAAAACAAGCCCCAGATGGCTGAGGACCAAGAGCAGTTGACTCAATTGTCTTTGTCCACTTTCAGATCATTCAAAAATCTTACCCTCTTTGGTTTGGGAGACTCTGGTCCCTTCTCTGCCCTCTTCTCACTTGTTCGCTTGTGGCTTGGACTCTTCCGACTTGAGGTTGAGCTGTTAGTACTGGCTTTGGATCCATTCTGTTTGCTGTGTCCTCTGTCCTTCTCCCCAGCTGACACAGAGGGTTTGACCACTTTCTTTTTCTTCTTCTGGGGCTGGTCGTAGCTGAGATACGACTCGAAGGACATTGTAGGCTGTTCAAATTCATCCTCTGCTTCCCCCTCCCCAGAATTTGAGGAAAGGCCCGTTGATTTTTTGTCCATGTCAGAGACTTTGCGCTTCCCCTCTGAAGATTTGAGGTTCCCAGAACCTCCTTTTTCTTTCATCCTGTTGGAGGAGTCAGGCTCAGCTTTCCGTTTCTCCCGCTCTGGGTTAGAGGTCTCCAGGCTCAGTTTGGGCTTCTCCAATTTGCCCTTCTCAGAGTCCCGATGTTTTGGCTTTTTGACATGGTTGTCCAAAGACTCATCCAAGTGTGGCAACATGTGAGACTTCTCCTTTCTGGGGGTGCTGCTTTCTCGATTCTTCTCTTTCTTGGCACCATCTGACATCCTCTGCTTCTCCTTGCTGCCCCCTGCCACGGGGGTTTCTCGGAGCTGCTCTTTAAAAGAGCTCTTGTGCAATCTTTCTGGGCTGAAGGTCCTGTCCTCCCCTCTGCCATCAAGTCGCTGCTTCTTGTGAGAAGACTTGTGCTCTTTGCTTCGACTCAAATTCCCTTTGTCACAGAACTCACTAGGGTTCTTCTCCCGGCCTCCTCCCAGCTTCTCCTGAAAGCTGGGGCCTTTACTGGCTGCTTTCCGATTAAATACTGCTGGTTCTTCCTGCTCCTCAGAGGCATAAGGGTCTGTGTACATATCCTGAGGGCTCTCACTTGGCTCAGGTGACACAGCTTGTCCATAGTCTGAGTACTCCTGATCTGAGGAGAGCACTGGGGAAGATCTGCCCCAACTCTTCCCTTCGTGGCTGCTATAGCCGTAAGTCTCATGGGCTCTCTCAGGCCTAGGGTACCTTTTGGACTTCTTTTCCCTATGATCTGGACTGTAAGACTGGCTGCAAGAAGGCTGGAAGTGTTCTGGATACTCCTGGTCAGGATCCTCATCCTCTCTGAGGGAGGATTCTTGATGTCTTTTGCTTGAGCTGCTCCTCTCGCAGTCACGGTCTTCAGAATCTAAGTTATTTCTGCAAGGATGAAATAAAATAGGTTAAAACTTCCCAGTATGAATGAAAAACACATCAACCCCAAGGACCACATGGACAGGAACCTCTCTTACAGAAGATGAATGTTGTATTTGGTAGTTTTGTGGCAAGAATACCACTAATTATCTGAGAAACACTCAGGGATTTAGAAACTGCATCTCTAGCACAGGAATTATTCAGCATTTGATTAGGACTCAAGATCTCATGGTGCTCTGGGAAGCAGGGACAAGCACATAGGAGACTTCTCCATGCCCACACGCTCCTGGCTGCACTTTGCCTATGAGAAACATGTCCCCCAGTTAAACCTCCAGAGATACCACAGGCATCAAAATTATCATGATTAACGGGGCTCTTGCTCACCCACATCAATGTCTAAGTGATGTTACTGCTGGGTACTAACAAAGCTGTGTTCAGCAATGTACTGGCTAGCAAGAACTTCCAGGCTCCAGAGGGTTTTTGCATCTAACAGCCTTCTTTCAAAGCAAACCACTTCCTTTCCTTGGGCCTGGAACTTCCTGTCTTTAGCATCATAGAATCAGCAGCAAGCAGCCTGCATGTCTCACTCTGCTAAAGGCCCTTTTCTGGCACCTACTGTTGAATCTCTTCAGCAAACTGCAAATTCTTGAGAAATCAGTCCCTACTTTTCCCCACAGAACTGCATCTGTCAGCAGCCCAGCACTCTGTGGCTAGCCCCAGGCAGGAAATTTAGGCCAAAACAAGGCAAAACCCCCAGGCAGAGTTAGCACATTTGTGTTACAGGTTTTTCCAGAGCCTTCTCTTCATTACCTTGGTCAGAGAACTGTATCATCTCTACCACAAAAATACAGTAAAGCCTATGGGTCAGCATAACCTGCTTTGGCAGGGGGGTTGGACCTGATGATCTCTTGAGGTCCTTGGACCTGATGATCTCTTGAGGTCCTTGGACCTGATGATCTCTTGAGGTCCCTTCCAACCCCTATGATTCTGTGCTAACCAAACAGGGTCACTTACCTGTCTGGCTCTTGGGACACTGGCACCAGCTTCTTCCACCTGGATACCAGATTCTTTGCAAAGTCTCCCACCAGCTCATGCTTCCGTAAACTGTTCACAGTCTTTCCAACACCTGTCTCCTTCAGGAGAGAGCCAAGACATGAAGGAATTGTAGCAAAACAGTCAGCATTCTCCCCTCTGCTGAACTTCTAAAGTGGATAAAGTTATCCCTCTGCTGATGGCTGCTAGCTAATGAACTTCCTTGATCCAACAGCAGAGATATTACATAATATACCACATTTTCAGCAGATGTTATACTGCTTACTACATTTTCATCAATCAAAGTAGACTTAACTCCACCTCAGTCAAATATTAATTAGTCCTATCAATAAGCCAAGCTAGGATTTACCATGACTCTTGGTTAAGTTTGAAGACTGAAGTCACTAGTAATTTTCAGGATCAGCACTTCCTAATTTCATGCTGATTCAGTTAAGAACTGCTCCAACTCTCACATCCCAGTCAAGCATGAAGCTGCTGGAAGAACTGAGGATGACAGACCATCCTCCATGGCTTCACACTTGCTCTGCCACGCTCTGTCTCCATGGCTGGGAACCTCTGAGTGGTGTCACAATCACTCCTGGGCTGTAGCAGGTGGCTGAGGCACTGCCACCTCCCTCCAGGGAAACCAGCAATTCCTCAACAAACAAGTTACCCCTGCGACTCCACAGACACCAGGAGAGATTTCACAGCTCTTACCACAAGAATGTCGACTGTGATGGGTAACTCAGACAGCCTCTTCAGACTCTTCAGCAGCTGCAGAGACAAGAAGGAAGGGTTCAGACTTGTCATGCTGAACCACAGACTGAGATTAGAAAGGAATAAAATTTTGCACTTGGAGTTCTCCAATTCTGGAGCTTGGTAGAAAGATCTGAGTGGCAGACAGCCACTGTCTTGCTCCACATCAAGCTGAGCACAAGGGCCCTTGTGTTCAGCTGCTCAGGAGCTTGATTTGCCCTTTCCTTACAAGGGCTCATCTGAGAATCTTAAAGTGCTTGCAAATATTAATGCTTTCTTCATACAGGACTACTGCACCTTGTCTTTGCCTTAAAGCATCAGCACAGAGACAAGAACTCTGTGCACAGTGTGGTGAAGAAAGGACTCTGAAGGTTGGGACTCTCAGAAAGTGATGCTGAGAATCACATCACTCACTGAGAGGAGGGGAAAAAAAATAGAGTCCTTCCTAGTTTGGCAAGGTAGACACTGGGATAGGGTAGATTTCTAGGTGCTCTGAAGACCTAAGAGGGAATTATCTCTCTCCTGTGGATCTTCCACTCTGTCAGTGTTGCTGACAGGCTCTCTCATAGGCTGGAAAGGCAACTGATCCCTTCCACAGCTACTGCCTCTTGTTCCCCTCTTCTCCTTCCCTTTGCCAGAGACCACTGAAAAGACACTGTTTTCCCCACACACACACTGCCAAGAGAGACTCTGACAGGGCACACAGCTGCTCCACGGGCCAGGGAGGGAAGAGGAGCTCTCCCCAACTTGCACCCAGGCAGCAAGTGAAGGGGACAGGCTTGTACCTCTGCCACCCAGGTGGTTTGGGACATTGCTTCACTGAGATGCCAACAGCAACGCTGCCCCTCAGACAATTCCCCACAGCTCAGCTACAGCCACAAACCCACCTTGTCAGCACTGCCATTATTACAGCCCCTCTACAGCCCAGGCTTTGCTCAGCATGGCTGTGCTACATGCTGTAGAAAGGGCTGTCCCTGATCCAGATCTTCTCTTTAAAGTACCATGTTCATGCTCAAATTAGCACTGTTGGCCTGAGCTACCCCAGTCACCCCTGCTTCCACCACACAGGGATCAAAGGGCTTCAGAGGTTGCCTTCCTTTTGAAGGACATAGGTTCTTTTAACCTATTTCAAGAGTGCTACTACTTTCAGAGAGAAAATACTCCTCATGGCAGAGATAAGGGTTCATCCAGCTTAAGCAGAAGCCCAGGACAGTTTCTGGTCACCAGACACCACCACCTTATCTCTGCTGGATTTAGGACGTCTGTGCCACAACTGAAGGTTTCTCCTGTTTGTTTTACAAGAGCATAACACTGATACCAGCAGCCTTTCAGCACTCTAACTCAGACACTGGAGGGACACACCAGTTCAAGCTGTGCTGTAACACAGACAGCCAGGTCTTCAAAAGCCTTCTGTCCCAGCAGCTCCAGACTCCTGGAGAGTTGGGATCTCCAGGTAATGTGGAATCTCCCACAGGATTCAGGGAATTCCCAATTCCTTCCTAGCTACACCCCACTGTAGTATCTTGCACAGCTCTTCTCCCTCTTTAGTTATCAGCTGCCTTCAGGGCTGAATTCCAAGAAGAAAAGTGTCATCCTCAACAGAGCTCATCTCTGGATTTTGTATAGCAGGGGAAGTGTGGTTTGAGACCAGGGGACCCACCCATTTGATCCAAAACACATCTCACAGTGACCTGACAGCCACTGCAGTCAGTAATTGGAACCCTCCACTCATTACACCTGCCTGTTCATTAGAAACATTAACACAGAGTTCACCCAGCCAAGTGGTAGATCTCAGAAAGTCAGGAAACAAGGTGGGTTTGTTCCCTTTGCCCTTACCTGACAAGCCAAGCTATCAAAACCTGTGATGCTGGCACTGTCCAAGTGACTCACAGCCTGCAAGTCTCTGTGTAGGGATTACTCTGGACCCATGTCCCAAACCTTGCTTTGCTTGTAGCCTCTGCAGACCACAGGTCCATGTGCATGAAACACACCAAGTGAGAGGAGTGTGATGCAGTGAGGCTTAAGAACTACTTCTAATCTGTATTTCCCCTGGAAACAAGCTGATGGGAGTACTCCCCACTGCCTGCAGCTGAAAATCAGACTCAAATCTGGCAGCTCATCTCAGAAACAAACAAGATCCTACAAGTCCTAGGAGAAAGAGACGACCAGAGAGAAGACAGAAAACACAGGGCTCATCTCTTGCTAGACACAGCATGAAATATGCACAAGAAAGCTCTTCTACAACACTCCAGAGTAGAGTCTCAGTGAGTCATAAGATACAAACCATGAAAACCTCCCTAAGTTCCAGCTCCAATAAAGTTTTGGTTGACATGAGCAGATTGTTTTCTTTCTCTGAAAGAAGTCAGCCAGACCACAACACACATTACCATCAAATTAGCACAGCACAGCCTAGCTTCTTGCCTGGGAAGATGCCCTTTCACTCATGTTTCCCTTATTCCTCCTTCCCTCAGTCCCACAGCAGAGCTTGTGCCTTCTCTGCTGGAAAACCCCCCAACAAACCAAACTAAACCAGACCCTTTCCAAACCATTACAGCAACATCCAAAGCTTCACTCATGACAGCAGCTTGATTTTCACCCAAAATGGATATTAATACTTCATACTTTTCAGCAAGGCAATAGAGAGTTGTATGTGATATGGGGCAAATAGTATTCTTTCACTCTACTGATAACAGACTTCAAAAGGATGAGGCAAGAAAACTGAAGGTAGCAGAACGTGGGGGGAGCACCCAGAGGTGCTGTGGATTTGTCCTGCTGAGAGAGTAAAGCTGCAGCTGCTACAGGGCTGTAGTGGAAATAGTTACTACACAAGAGCTGGAAGTCATTTTCTGAGCCAAGAAGGTGCTTAGAAAATACACAAACTATCCAGATGATGCAACAGCAACTAAATTCAAGGCTAGAAATGCTGACCCTGCCAAGGATGAGGCTGAAAAGGTATCAGAAGTGGTGAGAGTGTACTCCCTGGGACCTTTCAGCTGAGGAAAAGGTTCAAAATCGCTACCACAGCAGTTACAGCTTGCAACTACTTAACACATCTCCCTCACTTTGCAAAACTGCATCAGGTCAGAGAAAGAAGTGATGTAACACTGTGAGGTTACTGGAGGAAGAGCCTGTGCAAGCAGTGCCTGAAGACTTACAATGCCCAAGGAGCACAGGCACGTGGTTATTCCCCCAAGCTGACACAAGGATCTAGGAAACAGGAGCACTAACTCTCTGCTCACAGCGTGCTGAACCCATATTTGAAGCCTTGCACATGCTCACAGCACCGTGGAGCCCAAGAGCCACCGGAATCGACTCCTCAGCAGGCCCTCACCTCTGCTTGGGGCCCACCAGCTAAACCTTGCTTTGGTCTTGGCTGAGAAAAGGAACCAGGCTCCCCATTGCTTCCCCAGCCAGGCTGGAGCTGGGGTACAGGGACCTCCATTTCAAAGGGTCAGCATTTGGGTATCCATCCCTCTCCACGGAGTGAGGTCTTGGAAAACAAGTGGTTCTGCAAGGGTTTGCTGCAGTTGAACAGTTATCTGAGCACAGCCCTTGCCAGTGAGTTAAGCCAAACGTGAACCAAAGACCCGTCAACGGTCCCAACAGACACAACAGATGCTCCCCTACAGCACATGACATCACAGAGAGCAGCACAACCCCGCACAGGCCCACGCCTCAGCTCAACCCCAGCTCCAAACTCCAGCTGAACTAACGGGCACAGACACCTGTGCCCAGGACAGGCACTGTCAGCAACAGCCAGACCCGAACAGCCTGAGGCACCAGCCGCTCCGCCACAGCTGCTGGGGGCAGCAGGTCTCGGCAGCGGCCACCTTCCCCTGGCCAGGATGGGCGAGAGGAGTCAAGCAGCTTCCCCAAGGCCAGAGAGGGAGACAGCTCTGGGGCTCGGCAAACTCTCGCCCTGACCCCAACTCCCCGCTGACGATGGCAGCCTTGGGGGGGGGGGGGGTGTCCCCTCCCCAGCCCCACGGCTGGGCTGCGCCTCCCTGGCGCCTCAGAGCCAGGCACGGCGGCTCCTCCACCATGAACACGTCACCAGGGCAGGATTCTTCCGGCAAGTTCTGCCGCTGCCCGCTTGCCTGCCCCTCACACCGCCCCCACCGAGGGGCGCAGGGGAACCCCCCCCCCCCCCCGGACCTCCTCAGCGGGCCTGCCCTGCGGGGCAGCCGGGGCCTGCCAGCCCGGTCCCAGGCTGGTAGCGGGGTGTGGGGGGGGGGTTCCCACCGCGGACAACCCACCGGGCCTGCCTGGGGCCATGGGCCGCCCGCGCTGCTCCACGGACCGCGGGCTCGGGCGGGCAGGAAACTTCAGGGAGAGGAGGAGAGGAGGAGGAGGAGGGGGGGGAGGGGGGGGGGGGGGGGGGGGGGGGGGGGGGAACCCGGCTGAGGGGAGAGCAGGCCCAGCCCGACCCCGCTCCCCGCGCCCCCCGCGGAGTGTCCCAGACTCTCCCGACCCCTGGAGCCGCCCCCGCCGCGGAGGGAGAGCTCCGGTCGCGCCGCCGCTCCCGTCACCTTCTTAGGCTCCGAGCTGCCGGCCAGCCGCGACTGCAGCTTGCCCACAACTTCCAGCACCGACTCCGCCATTTTTACTGCTGGAGAAGCCGCGGCGGCGGAAGCGGCTTCACCACCCGCTGGCAGCGCGGCCTTTCCCCGCCGCTGCCGCCATCTTGACTGTGGGCAGGAAACGGAAGTAGCGCAGCCGCTACCTCGGCCGTCGGCGGCCATGGCGAGTGAGGGCAGAGCCGGGCGGCTGCCATGTCGGGCCCTGGCAGCGGGCAGCGCCGTGCCGAGGGCTGGCAGGGCGCTGCGGGGGGCGCGGCCTCCATAGCCCCGCCGAGGGGCTGAGCTGCCGCCACCGGCATCAGCGCCTCGGGACGCCTGTTCCCGCCGGGAGTGAGTGAAACGCGGGGGGTTGGATTCGTTGGTGGCCAAAGGCGAATGTTGCTGGGCCGCAGCTGCCCAGGCTGGGGGCTCCTCGGGCCTGGGGCTCCTCAGGCTGGAGGTTCCTCAGGCTGGAGGTTCCTCAGGTCAAGAGCTTCTCAGGCTGGGGCTCCCTCAGGCTGGAGCTCCTCAGGCCAGGGGCTCCTCAGGCCAGGGGCTCCTCAGGCCAGGGGCTCCTCAGGCTGGAGGTTCCTCAGGCTGGGGCTCCCTCAGGCTGGAGGTTCCTCAGGCTGGAGGTTCCTCAGGCTGGGGCTCCCTCAGGCTGGAGGTTCCTCAGGCTGGAGGTTCCTCAGGCTGGAGGTTCCTCAGGCTGGAGGTTCCTCAGGCTGGAGGTTCCTCAGGCTGGAGGTTCCTCAGGCTGGGGCTCCCTCAGGCCAGGGGCTCCTTCCTCAGGCTGGAGGCTCCTCAGGCCAGGGGCTCCTCAGGCTGGGGCTCCCTCAGGCCAGGGGCTCCTCAGGCTGGGTCTCCCTCAGGCTGGGTCTCCCTCAGGCTGGGTCTCCCTCAGGCTGGGTCTCCCTCAGGCTGGGTCTCCCTCAGGCCAGGGGCTCCTCAGGCCAGGGGCTCCTCAGGCTGGGTCTCCCTCAAGCTGGAGGTTCCTCAAGCTGGGTCTCCCTCAGGCCAGGGGCTCCTCAGGCCAGGGGGGCACAGAGCTGCCCTCCCCTCTAGGGAGGCCATCAGCAACAGCTCCCCAACACATCCCCCATGCCCTGGTGAACCCCTCTGGTGTAGAGAGGGCCTTTGGTTGCCCTGTCCATTCCTCATCCTTTGCAGTGGCAAGGTAATGAGGCCTGGCCTTGGGAGTACTTCTATCTGGTGCTGGCTCTGAGTGTGCCCTTGGCCAGAGCAGCACTACTTGAACCCAGCCCTTTCCATGTCTCTCCGGACTTGGCTGAGGGCTGCTGTCCTCATCACCCCAAAAGCTGTTAAGTGCAGAGGTGATAAGAGCAGTCAGCTGGTTGGGAGGGAAGAGGAGAGGAGGACATCCCATGGGGAAAGCTGAGGGTCTTTGTCTCTCAATCTGCAGAGTCCTGCGCTGGCCAGAGTGTCCCCTTGGACTAACCAGTCTTAACAGCAAGGTAAGGAGCCAACTCAGCCCACAGATGAGTCAGAGTGAACCAGGATTTGCAGAGACCTTGCATGGGGCACAGGAACTGCTGAATAATGGAAATGATGGTACAGGGGAAAAAATTGGTTTTGTCTGAAATGAGGCTGGGGGAATGGACAGAACCAGTGGCTTGTTGCAGATCCTGTGCTTGTTTCTGTTTAAAAAGGGCAAACTCAAGGCAGGCTGGAGAGCAGAAGGGATAGGGGAGACCCTCAGCACAGCCTGGTCACTCCTTTCACAAGGCCAAACCTTCCTGTCCCAGCAGGTTGCAGAGCTCTCAGCCTGGCACTGGTCATGCTGGGAGCAGTCTGAGTGTGGGGCTCAGGACAGCAGCTACTTCCCTCCAGGACAAATCCTGCTTCTCTTTGGGCTTGGTCCACAGCAAGGAGGTTCTTGCAGTGTTGTATCTCAAAGAGATGCAGGTTTGAGGCATCAGGATGAAAAGCCTAGAGAACTATTTCCATTTCCAATCTTTACCCTGTATTTTCACCTGAAATCCAGCTAAGAACCTGAAAACACAATTTTTCCTGGGGAACAGAGAAACTTGAACAAAATGCATGTTTGGAAACATCAAAGTGGTTTTGCTCTGAAAGGGTAAATCCCAATTCCTCTCCCCAAGCCTGAGCTGGGAGTCAGAAACCATTTGATATCCAAACACAGAGAGTCAGCAGCATTTGTGTTCCTGTTTCAGACAGACTGATGTCTGCTCCAGGATATGATGCTGGGCTAGAGGAGCCCTTGGCAATGTAAATTGGGGAGCCTCATGGAATGTTGCCATACCAGGGATGGCTCAAGTGCCAGGGACTTTGCTCCTGAATCCTCTTGGCTTCTGCAGGAAGACAGGAGAGCAGGATCTGTGGGTGGCTCTGACTCCCTCTGCTCAGCCCAGCCCCTTCCTCCTCAGACACAGCCCCAAATCCTCTTTCCTGGCAGGGATTTTTACCAATTTTTTCTCTGTATTTTTGCTGAAGTCTCATAAAACTTCCCCCCTCTTCACCCAGTGCTAATTGCAAGCTGATTACTCAGTTCCCAGAAACTCAATCTTTATGGCCAAGTGTAATAACCAGACATGTGAGGCAGCACAGTAACAGCTATTTCTGTCTGTCAGGCTCATTCCCTCATACAAGAGTGCTTGTCATGGTTGGGGAGCATCCAGCTTTGACTGAGAAGGCTCTTAGCAGGGAGATCAGTTCAGGGATGCAGAGGGAAACTGGAACAAGCTGACAGTGATGGTAGCAAAAGGTTTTAACCAGTGCATGGTGGTGATGGATGGATTCATCTACATTGCAGGTGGTGAAGACCAAAACGATGCCAGGAACCAGGCCAAGCACACTGTCAGCAGCCTGAGCAGGTAGGACAGGCTCCTCTGGGCCACACAGGCCCTGGGGAGGGGTTCAGAGCTGTGCTGGGCCCCAGCATCCCCTGTGGGGTGAGGGACAAGCCTGTCAGAAAGGGTCTGTCAGTAAGTAGGAGGCAGGTCCTGCCTCTGGGATGAAGCTTCCAGGGAGGGACACAGCAAAGCCCAGCAGTTTCCAGGGATTTGGACTCCCTGACCTCAGCCTGGGGAGCTCTGGTGCTGTGCTGCCCACACCCTCTGGCAGTGCACAGCACCACTGCAGGATGAGGGCAGGGCAGGGCCTCTTTGAAGCTGGGAGGCTCTTGGAGAAATTCGAGTCCTCATCATTTAGCAGTAAGTTTGTTACCCAGGGGACCTCCCCTTCCAGCCCAGGGGCTGTTACTCAGTATCTCATTTTAAGGTAGACTCCCTGTCTGTAGGAGTCCCCTTACCCTTCAGGCTTTGTTCTGCCTCCTTTTCTCCCTTCACCATTTAAATGAGAGGTTTGTCTCCTTAATCCCCACAAACCTGGCACCAGATCACCCAGGGATTGCTATTCAAAGGAACCATGACAACCAGACCTGCAGGATTTTGTTGCTACCTAAACCTGAGCTCCCCAGTGGCTCTACCCATGGCTGGGCTCAGCCATCCCAGGCTCCACCACAGCTGCACTGAAGGCCAGCCCTTCCCAGCTCCTGATCCCCACCCGTTTGTTGTCTCCTTTCCCTTTCTGGCTAGTAGCATGGTCCAGCTTTCCCAGCTTAGCCTTAGCCTCCATGGCATCACTTTGGGAACACAGCACCTCTGCCATCCCGTGGGGACACAAGGAGTGGGCTTTTCATCGTGTGCCTGGCTTTGTCCTGGCTGGGTGGGCAGGGAAGACAAGACCTGCCCCAGGCCCTCTTCTACTTGCCATGACCCAACAGAGGGGATAATGAGGATGCTTGGGGACATCTCACACCAGTAGCATTCACCACTTCCAAGCCAGGCTGGAGCTCTGGCAGCAGCAACGTTGGACCATCCCAAGGGTTAGAGTGGCCCAGGTTTCAGCCTCATCTCAGAGCCATCACCAGTCCCCCAGGACTGCCAACACAGCCTGACTCATCCCCTCCCAACCTGTTCTGTCACACTTGGGCAAAGACCCCCCAGCCCCATTTTGGCTTTATGCACAATTCCCTCTGCCTTCCCAGTGAAGAGCCCCCAGGAAATACCAGAACACACAAGTTAGGGGGGGGGTAGAAAATTTTATTTGCTTTTTTTTGGCAAGAGGAACTGCTCATTTCCCAGGAAGGATGATGCCATCATACTGTGAGGGGAAAAAAAACCAAAGAACCAAGTGAGAAAGCACTGCTGGGTAAAGGTACAGCATCACTGTGCAGAAACAGCCCCCCCCCCCATGCACCCCAAACCAGACAGTGACAGGAAACACCAGATCCCCTGCATGAGGGCTGCATTGTTCACTTCCAGGGGAAGCTTGGTTCAGGTGAGCTTTAAACACTGCTCAGTGAAAGAGGAAACCTCACTCTTCACAGGCTCATCTGACCAGAAGCACCCTTGTCCCTTTTCTAGTCCCCAGATTTGGCCCTGAAGGTCACTGTGCCACAGGAAGCAAAGCCAAGTGTGAGGGGGGGGAAAGATCAGGAACAGGCTGGCACCTGCCTGGCAGGATGTGCTGGTGTGGATCTAGGCAGAGCTGCCAGCAAGGAGCCTCCAGACTGTCCACCCTTCCCACCTCTGACAAGCACCAGCAGTCACAGAATCACACACTGCAGGGGTGTGAAGGGACCTCCAGAGCTCATGGGGTCCAACCCCCTGCCAAAGCAGGGTCCCTAGGACAGGTCAGGGCTGGAATCTCTCCAGAGAAGGAGACTCCACACCCCCTGGGCAGCCTGTCCCAGGGCTCCCTCACCCTCACTGGGAAGAAGTTCTTCCCCAGATTGACGTGGAACTCCCTGTGCTCCAACTTGAGGCCATCCCCCCTTGTCCTGTCCCCACAGCCACTGAGAAGAGGCTGGCCATGTCCCCCTGTGTCCCACCCTTCAGATATTGATAACCATTGATCAGATCCCCTCTCAGGCTTCTCATCTGAGTATTTCCCATCGAGCTTTTGGCATCTCCCATTCATTACCCAGTCTGTGTCAGAGCACACTAGGGACATGTTTTACTTTGATCCCTCCATCTTACAAGTCTGGCAGCTGATCCAGGAGCTTTGACAGATAAATCCTAACCCTGCCTTGTCACTTGTGATCACCTAAAACCCCTCCAAAAATCTGTGGGGGAGAGAGATTGACCCAAGAGCTGGTACTTCAGCTATCCTCCAAGAGCTGCTCATTCAGTTCAGCACAGACAAAAGAAGGGTATGGCCACCACCTGTGCTCTAACACAGCTCCTCCTGCCCCAGAGCAGTAAAAATCAATTATTTCATCAGTGACCAGTATCTTCTCCTGCTCAGTGACCTGCTCCAGTCCTTCCACATGGCAGTACTTTGTTGTTAGGACACAAACCCAGAGCTGGCTGTTTACCTTCTGCTGAAACCAGCGCATGGCTTCTTCCTTCCCAATCCTGTGCTTGGCTCCAATGTTGCCAGTCCTGCGTTTCTTGTCAGCAATGCTGAAGCCAGGCCTGCCCAGCACCTGCCAGGAGAGGAGACCAACAGCACTGTTTCATTCTGGCATTTATTTCCTTAAACTTCACAGTTTCTTGGGAGGGAAGGCTCAGATTTCCACATCAGTAACACCTCCTCATCCAAGTCGCCCTCAAGACCAAGAGTGTTATCCTCTGCTGCTTCAACCTAGGCTGAAAGCTGGTAGAATCACAGAACACCTAAGTCTGGAAGGGACCTTTAGAGCCCATCTAGTCCAACCCCCTGCAGCGAGGAGGGACATCTTCACTAGAGCAAGTCTCTCAGAACCCCATCCAGCCTGACCTTGGATGTCTCCATGGGGCCTCCACCACCTCTCTGGGCAACTTGTGTCAGTGATCTACCACTCTCAGAGCAAAGCTTTTTTCCCTAATACCCAACCTAAATCACCCCTTTTCTAGTTTAAAACCAGCACCCCATGTCCTATCACTCCATCTCTTGGGAACACTTCTTCTCCACCTTCCCTCTCAGGGACTGGAAGGCTGCTGAGATCTCCTTGGAGCCTTCTCTTCCCCATGCTGAACAAGCCTAGTAACTTCTAAGCAGCCAGGTAAATCAACAGGGACAGCTCCTGGCACATACAACCAACTCAGATAAACCAAAATGAGCACAGAAGGAGTGCTATTCCATATGCAGAGGCCTCAGCTCTTAACATACACCAGACAACATTGCTAACACACACAAACAGCTACCTCCAAAACAGAGGTTAAGGCACAGGAGAATGGAACAACTCACACCCAGCCACCACACCACCCAGCCCTCTAAACACAGGGAGAGCCTGCCAGCACTGCAGCCCCTTTCAATCTGCATTCCCACAGCCCCACTGCTCCTTCCTGCACAGACCCAGCCCATCCAAGAGCAGCAGGATTTCCTTCTCAAGAGGCTTTGCAAGACGCATCCTAAACCAAGGATTTCATAGCAGCCCTGGGAAGCTCAGTTTAGACTTGGATCTTGTTGACACTTTTTCCATCTTCCAGCACTGGGCAGCAAGTTAACACAAGCTGGTTATTGGTCTGGGTTCCTTCTAGAGCTTTCCAACACACTCAGGAGCTGCAGGGAACCGAGGGAACACGAGGAATACGCACCACGTAGAAGTCCAAGCCGTAGATACCAATACTGGGGTCGTATTTAATCCCCAGGTCGATGTGTTCCTGGATTCCAAAGCCAAAGTTCCCAGTGTCTGAGAAGTTGTTTTTCCTCAGCTCGTATTCCCGCACCTGAAACACAGTGTTGTCAGTCATTAACTCATTACTGACCACAGCATAGAGTTATGTGTGTTCTCCCAACCACTACCAGACCCACAACTTGTTTACACACAGAGTCCTTGGCCCTCAGGTTTTGCTCCCACAGCTTGCTTGCAAATCTCAGCAGCAAAGTGAGACCCCCAGAAGAAAGGGGCAACTGCACCAACCAGCTCTTGCGTATGGATGAGAGAGCAACCAGAGACACAGAGCAGCCTGTGCATCACATCAACCTGCCACCCCAACCTCTGTGACTGGTCTTAATTAGATCAGGAGTAACATTTCAAAGCAGACATCTTTTCAGCTGGGATGGATTAAGCTTTGTTCTTTCACAAATCCAAGATCCACACCAGCCACGTTCTCACCTTCAACCCCTTCTCCAGAATCTCCTCTGCTTTGGCCCCACGAACCGTGCAATGAACAGCAATCTTCTCATTCCTCCTGATTCCAAAGGACCTCACAGTGTATCGTGCTGTGGGCAGCAATAATGACACTTAGAGGCTACTCACAGCATCCCCACCCAGGGGGTGCAGAGCTTAAGACCCAAAGGACGACTTTAAAACATCAGAAAGACAGCAGCGACGCAACCAAACCTTCTCTCTTTGGGGGTGAGGGCAGCACAGCACCCTAGGTCTGGAGGCAGACCCCAGCTGACAGACACAGCCACCAGCCCCTGAATGTTTAAAGCCCACTGACCCTCCCTGCCCAGCCTCCACCAAGGAGCCTTTTCCCTGGGTGTCACACTGCCACCTTCCCCTCAACGTTTACAGCCCACCGACCCTCCCTCCAGAACCTCCACCAAGGAGCCTTTTCCCTAGAAACCACACTGCCACCTTCCCCCCAACATTTAAAACCCACCGACCCCCCCTGTGCAGCCCCCACCAAGGAGCCTTGTCCCTGGGAGCCATGCTGCCACCTTCCCCTCAATATTTAAAGCCCAGTGACCCTCCCTGCACAGACCCCACCAAGGAGCCTTTTCCCTGGATGCCAAACTGCCACCTTCCCCACAACATTTAAAGCCCACCGACCCTCCCTCCAGAACCTCCACCAAGGAGCCTTTTCCCTGGAAGCCACACTACCACCTTCCCCCCAACATTTAAAACCCACCGACCCGCCCTGTGCAGCCTCCACCAAGGAGCCTTGTCCCTGGATGCCACGCTGCCGCCTCCCCCTCAACGTTTACATCCCACCGACCCTCCCTGCGCAGCCCCCACCAAGGAGCCTCGTCCCTGGGAGCCAAACTACCACCTTCCCCTCAACGTTTACAGCCCACCGACCCTCCCTGCGCATCCTCCAAGGAGCCCTGTCCCTGGGACCCACGCTGCCGCCTCCCCCCCCGCACGCTGAGGAGAGGGAAGCAAAGCAAACCGCCGCGGAAGGCAGGAACCCACCCGCTCCCCTGCGTCCCGGAGGCAGACGCAGCCCCTCACCTTTGGAGAAGACGGGGGTCTGGCCCGTGAGCTGCTCCAGCACCTTGGCCGCCCGGGTGAGCCTGTCCCCGCTCTCGCCAACGCAGATGTTGAGGCAGAGCTTGCGGATGCGCAGCTCCCGCATGGGGTTCTCCTTCTCACCTTGGTCTTGCTGCGGAGAAACGACACCGGGGATAGCGAGGGGTGACCGGCACACAACCCGCCGCTCGCCCCAGGGGGCCTGGGGACGCCGAGCCCCCCTCACACCCCGCCGCGGCACCGGGTAGGCCGCGGCCTGTCATGGCAGCCGCCGGCCCGGAGCGGCTCGCTGGCTTCTCCCTGCCCGCAGCGGCGCCGCGCAGCTCCCTCCCACCCCCCTCCCTCTCCCGCCCGCACGGGCCGTGGCCCCGGCCGGGCTCCGCCGAGAGCGGATGGCAGCGGATAGAAACGGCAAGGCCCAGGCACCGCCACTCACCGCCATGATGGGGGCGGGGGAAAAGAGCGGCCTGCTGCCGCCCCGGGGCCTTATGGGACGGCGAGGCGGGCCCGGCGGCGCCCCATAGCGGCCGGAGGATGGCGCGGACGGTTTCCCTGGCAACCGCGGGGCAGGACCGGACGGGACACGGGACAGCGGCCTTGCCCGCCCTGCCCCGCGTCCCGGAGAGCGCTGGGGCCAGCCCAGGGCAGAGCGCTGCGGGAGGGATCCAAACCCCGGGCAAAGAGCTGCCCTGAACGTGGAATGTTCCATCCCCGCAGCCCCGGTGCCGCGCCGAGGCGGGGCGGGATGGTGCCTTGGCGGGGATACACCGCTCTGGGAGGTGCTGGAGCTTCTCCGCTCCCAAGCGGAGCTCAGCGGGGCTCGTCCCGTCCCCACGGCCCCGGGCTCCGGGGATGGAACGTTCCACATTCAGGGCAGCACTTTGCCTGGGGTCTGGATCCCTCCCGCACCGCTCTGCCCTGTCTGGGGTGCCCCAGCCCCTCACCGAGCGATGCAGGAGTTCAGTTACCCAGGAGTGTGCCCAGACTCGGGTCGTTGCTTTTTAACATCATCCTGAATTCCGTGCTGGGACTCCATCCCTTTTTCAAAATGCAGAATAATGCTGTTTATTTTCCTATTTCTCCTATTATCCACCTGATTTTTACAATGGTTTTCTAATTTCCTGACAGTTATTTCCTGTACATTTCCAATATTCCCCCTTTTGTGTGAGTTTATGTTCTGGAAATCACAGAATCACAGAGCTGTAGGGGTTGGAAGGGACCTTGAGAGCTCATGGGCTCCAACCCCCCTGCCAAAGCAGCTCCACAGCTTCCCAGCTCATCAGCTGCCTGTTGTAGGGAGAAGAGGGAAAGGGAGTGGGAAAAGAGAGGACATGATGGGGAAGTTTCCTGCTGCCCTTCATTACACATCTGCTGAAAGTTTCTTTCACAGAAAGAAATCTCATTTGGGACTGATGCCAAGACTGGTTCTCAACACAGGACTCAAACTGGCTCTTTAAGACATTTCAGTTAACTTGATTTAATTCAGAGAAACGAGACATTAACCCTGCTAGGTTGAGAAAACAGTGTCTCCAGCAGAACCATGAACTCATGGTGTCAGTAGCTCAATTCAGTTCTGTAGATCAGTTGTACCAGTATGAGAAATCGTTAATGCTGGTGGTGTCTTTTAAGGAGATATTAGTGTTTTGGGGGTGGAAAGGGCCTGGAATTCTCCCTCCTCTTTTCCTTCTCCCAATATTAAGCAAAACTGAAGTACATATACACTAACTGTGCAGTAACCAGATCAACGTGAAGTATGGAGAAATGTTACAGAGACACTTCCCTGGGGGCTGAGAGAGACAATGGGATCCTGGGCGCATCAGGAGGAGTGTGGGCAGCAGGTGACAGGAGGGGATCCTCCCCCTCTGCTCTGCCCTGGTCAGGCCCCACCTGGAGTGTTGTGTCCAGTGCTGGGCTCCCTGGGATAAAAAGGACAGGGATCTCCTGGAGAGAGTCCAGAGAAGGGCTACGAAGATGATGAAGGGCCTGGAGCATCTATCCTATGAGGAAAGGCTGAGAGAGCTGGGGCTGTTCAGCCTGGAGAAAAGAAGACTGAGGGGGGACCTAATCAATGTTTATCAATATCTTAAGCATGGGGTGCAGGGGGAATTGGCCAGCCCCTTTTCTGTGTCTGTGGGGACAGGACAAGGGGCAATGGCTGCAAATTGGAGCATAGGAAGTTCCACACCAACATGGGGAGGAACTTTTCTCCAGTGAGGGTGAGGGAGCCCTGGGACAGGCTGCCCAGGGGGTGTGGAGTCTCCTTCTCTGGAGATACTCAAGACCCATCTGGACACCGACCTGTGCAGTATGAGCTGGGGAGCTGCTTTGGCAGGGGGGTTGGACCTGATGATCTCTCAAGGTCCCTTCCAACCCCTACAATTCTGTGATTCTGTGATTCAAATATTACTACCAGTGTCACAAGGTGTTTCCAGCCTCAGGCACAGCGTTTATGGGGGAAAACACCTCAAGCTTTTTTTCCTCAGCGTTTGTCTTTGTACCAGAACACCAGCTCCCTACTGTGAGTTTTTAAAAAATACCTGGTTGTCACCAGACATCATTTTTATTTCAAGCCCTCACAGCAACATTGATGTTTGCTCCTACTGAGGACACAACAAAGGCGAAAAGACCCTTTTACACTCATTATTCTGTGTTGTTTCCTGAACAGATGGAACCAGGAGAGACAGAGACAGTTGGTGTCTGGAAGAGCCAATCCTAAGTGTCTTTTTCCAGCGCTTTAACCGCTGAGACACCTCGTGGTGGAAACACTTACTGCTCGGAGAGAGGGGCTGGCATCTCGGGGAGAATCCATTTTAAAACTGTGCCTGGAGCTTCCGTTCTGCCACGCTCAGAAGCGGTCGAAGTCACACAGCCAGGGTAAATTTTTATTTAAGAAACGTAAAACCCCGAGGAAACGCACTTTTTAAAAGACTGAAGTCAGCCTTTGCCAGCCCAGGGCTTCCCAAATCTTTATGGGATCGGTAATGTTTTATCACAACAGAATCACAGAATCACAGAGCTGTAGGGGTTGGAAGGGACCTGGAGAGCTCCTGGGGTCCAACCCCCCTGCCAAAGCAGCTCCCCAGCTCATACTGCACAGGTCGGTGTCCAGATGGGTCTGGAATCTCTCCAGAGAAGGAGACTCCACACCCCCTGGGCAGCCTGTCCCAGGGCTCCCTCACCCTCACCGGGGAAAAGTTCCTCCCCAGGTTGGTGTGGAACTCCCTGTGCTCCAACTTGCAGCCATTGCCCCTTGTCCTGTCTCCACTGACCAAAGAAAAGGGGCTGGCCAATTCCCCCTGCACCCCATACTTAAGATATTGATAAACATTGATTAGGTCCCCCCTCAGTCTTCTTCTCTCCAGGCTGAGAATGCAACAGTCCACACCTTCTGTGGCAAATAAAGCACACACGTGGCTTTTGCTTGGATTTCACGTGGGGTTTGACTCTTCAGACCTGAAACTGGATGTGAAACAGCAACGGGAGGTTGTGAATGCCATGGACTGAAACCCCCACTGTAGTGAAAGCAGCAGAACACCGCTGTGTCCTCCTGTTCGTGTGTCTCCAGCGCCAACACCGCTGTTACCAGTGGCCATTACACAGATGGGAAGTACTCCCGGCCTGCTTTCTGTGTTCGAACGTGGGATACAGTGAGCAGAACCCCCGGGAACTGCTTTGTTTTCCCTATCCCGGGGAACTGGCAGCCCTTTCCTCTGACTGAAGGCAGCGGAGCGGGGCAGGGACACAGCATGGCAGGGACAGAGCGAGGCAGGGACAGAGCCGGGCAGGGACACAGCATGGCAGGGACAGACAGAGCGCCTCTCTAGCGCCGTGGGATTAGATTTGAAGTTACTCCAGCAGAAGCCTGCGGCTGTTGGCCCCGGGGATGCCCTAAGGCCCCGCGGCTCTGCGCCGCCAACCCCCCTGATAGGCACCGAGCGGGAACTACGGCCTGCGCAACGCGTGGCGGCCGAAGCCAGGCCGGCACAGTCTCGACTGACTGACTCTCCAAGCAGCCAATCGCAAGCCGAGCTTTGATCGGGACTTCGCCTCCCGCTGATCAAACTGCCCAATCAGCACGCGGGAGGTTAACGGATCGTCCCGTGCGAATGTCGGCGGTCAAACCAGCCAATCAGCAGAGGGCAGATTCTTTACCAATGAGATCAAAGAGTTAACGGAGTAGCGACACGCTATTGCTATTGTCACCTGTCGGTCATCGCCTCCAGGGCCGGTGATTGGCTAGTGGGGAGGAGGGGGTGGTTTCCGGAGGCGGGGAATCTATATTAGGAGCGGACAAAGGCGGCGGCGAGGCCGTTCAGCTCGCCGCCATTTTAAGCAGCGGGCTCTAAGGAGCAGCAGGCGCGGCCGGAGCACTCCTCTTCCTCCACGACCACCATGTCGCGGGATCGGTTCCGTAGTCGTGGCGGCGGTGGAGGAGGCTTCCACCGGCGCGGCGGAGGCGGCGGCCGTGGCGGCCCCAACCACGATTTCCGCTCCCCGCCGCCCGGTATGGGTATGGGCCAGAACCGGGGACCCATGGGGGGCGGCCCGCAAGGACCGGGCGGCCCGCCGGGCGGCGGCCCCAAGCCTGAGCCTCCGAAACCGCCCGCGTCGACCTCTGCTCCGCCTTCTTCGTCCTCTTCGGCCGCCGCCACCACGGCGGGGCCTGCCGGCAGCCAGGCCGGCCCGGGAGCGCCTCCGCCGTCTACACTGCCCGCGGGGCAGCCGCCGCAGCAGCAGCCCCCGGTGTCGGCGCCTTCCTCGGCTCCCTCCGGCCCGGGCGGGCAGCCTCAGCCCAAGCCGAGCCCCAGCCCCACCCCAGCCGGCGGCCCTAAGAAGGGACAAGGACAGTCACCCGGCGGTGGGCCCAAGGGACCGGGTGGCCCCCAGCAAGGGCCCGGAGGGCCTCACAAGGGCGGACCGGGGCACCGCGGCGGACCGGGCGGAGAGCCGCGCGGCCGCGGGCAACAGCACCAGGGACAGCAGAGCCTCTCCTCGCAGCAGGGCTCGGCCGGCGGCGGCGGCGGCGAGAAGCTCTCGGACGAGGTGAGTCACGGCCCCCTCCCCCTTTACCGAGCCACAAGATGGCGGCGGCTGCGGCCGGGCTCGGCGGTTCCGCGCGCCTTCGCCGCCATCTTGAGGGGAGGAGCGGGGGGCCCGGGAGGGGGCGAGCGGAGGCGGGGTGGGGAGGGGGGCAGGGAAGCGGCGCGCAGCTGTCCGGGGACACGCCGGAGCGTTCACTATCGGGGGGCCCGGGTGACTCCTGGCAGCGGCCTGCGGGTTGTGAGTCGGCGTGGGTTTGTATCGGCGCCCCGGAGGCGCTCAGGGCTTCTGTCGGCATGAGGCCGCGCGCAGCGATAGCTCGAACTGGTGTGCTTCTTCGCAGGGATTTAAGGCAAACCTCTCCCTCCTGAGGCGACCCGGGGAGAAGACCTATACTCAGCGTTGCCGCTTGTTTGTTGGGAACTTACCTGCCGATATAACAGACGAAGACTTTAAAAGACTGTTCGCCAAATATGGGGAGCCGGGAGAGGTTTTTATCAACAAGGGGAAAGGCTTTGGATTCATTAAATTGGTAGGCTTTCGTACTGCTCATCCACCCGTTTAATTCTCACCAAATGGTAACTCCCAGCTCGGTTTTCTAAAACTGGCTCTTAAACTTTCCTCAGGAATCTAGAGCTCTTGCAGAAATCGCGAAGGCAGAACTTGACGACACCCCCATGAGGGGTCGACAGCTTCGTGTTCGGTTTGCCACACATGCTGCTGCTCTTTCAGTGCGTAATCTTTCGCCCTATGTGTCCAACGAGTTGCTGGAGGAAGCTTTTTCCCAGTTTGGCCCAGTGGAAAGAGCGGTTGTGATTGTAGATGATCGAGGTAGATCAACAGGAAAAGGCATTGTTGAATTTGCATCAAAGCCAGCTGCAAGAAAAGCCTTTGAACGGTGTACTGAAGGAGTGTTTTTGTTGACAACGTAAGTAGATGGCTGCTTAAGATACTTAGTTTTCAGTTGAATAAAATTGTTGGGGTCTGGTTATCGATGGATATTCTCAGTGAAAAGAAATGAGTTGGGTTTTTCTCTTCAGCACTCCTAGGCCAGTTATTGTGGAACCGTTGGAACAACTGGATGATGAAGATGGTCTTCCAGAAAAGCTTGCTCAGAAGAACCCGATGTATCAAAAGTAGGCATTATCTTTTGCTATAAAGGGTACATAGTGATGTATGTAGTACTGTCCCTGACTGAAGGAGGTGAAATAATTTTTCAGAAATGGGCATTGAAATTCGAGTAGCACCTCTGGTTCATGTTGGCTTTGAAGTAGTTTGGGTTTAGATAATGTGTTGATCCTTTCCGTGTATTCACTAAGCATTACACAGGCAGTTTTCTACTTCCTATCCCAGAGGAACAGTAGAGCCTGAATAGCAGTTCAGTAACAGATGGGTTTTGTTGTTAGCAGAAACTCTTGAGTTCAGACGTAAGCTGTTTGTTCAGCCTGTTGGGAACTTCCATTTCACTTTAGGTGTGTCTTGTGTTGATGATCCCTAAGGGGAACTTAGGGATGTTTAAGCTATGAAAGGAGGAATTAAGTTAAATGTTAAGTCATTCCATGATTAGTAAAAACTAGTTGCCTGTGGATTTGCCTTATGAACATAACCACAAAAGACTAGATAAGAATCCATAGGAGTCTTTCCTATGGAGCTGTTTTAGGTCAGGATCTGTGTGTTAAACCTGTTTGTTATAGAAGTGTTGTGTCTCAGAACAAAAGGGAGTGTAGGGGAGGGTGCTGCCAGTCTTGCTTGTGTGAGAAAGTGTTGAAAATGACTTGGATGAAAAGCCATAAACTGTTTAGAAATGGTGTCTTTGAAAGTGGTGCCGAATAGTATAGTGTTCCTAAGATACTTTACATTGCAAATGTATGGAAAGCTTTTAATTTTCCTAGGTTTATTCCATTTATTACTGATTCTGCTCCCGACTTTTCATATGACAAAAACTGTTGGCCTTTTGGCATTTTGAAAACCAAGTTGAAAGGAGAATGATTATTCAACTTTAACATAGAGTGCTTTGGCTAAGTTGGCACTGAACAATCTGTCTCTCCACATGCTGTTCTGAGCAGCTCTGCCTACTTGGGCAAAGGCCTCTTGTTTGTGGATCTGGCATCTGGCAGTTGCCAGCTGTGGAGTGCCCAAGTAAGAATTTAAGAACAATACAGATGTGCAGTAGAACTCTTAAGTGGGAAGATTTGCTTGGATGTGATGGTGCTGGAGCCTTTATACTTCTTATGGTAGTAATAGAATGTACTTCTATTAAATTCCACTGGTTTAAGTGTGTAAAAAGCTGCTTTGTTACAGGAAGTTTTCTATCACATGGTTGTGAGGTGCTGTTTTTTCTGGGCTCCTTTGTTAGCTGCTCGTTCTGCTTGTGATCTTTGACCTCCCCTTTCCAGGCTTACCCAGTCTGACTGAGCATCTTCCTTTCCGCAGGGAAAGAGAGACTCCTCCCCGTTTTGCCCAGCCTGGCAGTTTTGAATTTGAATATTCCCAGAGATGGAAATCTTTAGATGAAATGGAAAAACAACAGAGAGAACAAGTGGCAAAAAACATGAAAGATGCCAAGGACAAACTTGAAAGTGAGATGGAAGATGCTTATCATGAGCATCAAGCAAACCTCTTGCGTCAAGGTATGAAAGCTCTGAATTATATATCATCTTTTTGCTTTAAATGCTGGTTTAAATGTATGACTGTTTAATGGCTTCATGGATAAATTAATGCTTCCTACTCCTAACTTGAGAATGTCAGGTGTAAAAGGTTTTTTTCCATCATTGTTTAAACGAAGTATTGTTAAGAATTGTGACCATCTGCTGTAGCACTGTTGGGATTGATCTAATTCAAATCTGAGTTGAAATCTGACACGGGTTTGTGAAATAGCTGCTGACAAGCTTCATCTCTGCAGACCTGATGAGGCGTCAGGAAGAGCTGAGACGTATGGAAGAACTCCATAACCAAGAAATGCAGAAACGCAAGGAAATCCAGCTGAGGTTGGTTTGGCTTTCGTGGGGTTTTCCTCAGTGTTAGATTTGTTTCTTCTTGGAATGATTTATCTATGTCACAGTTTTTTATTTTTCAAGAAACACCATTGCTGCTTCAGTTTGTGTATGAGAAATTGAACTGCAGTGTAAGTTTGGTTTTTTTCCCCTTGAGTATTTGAGCATTGGTAGAGGATCTATTTTTACTTGAATGTAGTTTGGTACCTTATAAATTGTTCGTGCCAGTGATGCTTGAGCTGAGTGTTGAACGTGTGACGCTGCTGGGGTTTAACAGTCTGCTTTGGGATGCTCAGGCAGGAGGAGGAGCGTCGCAGGCGGGAAGAGGAAATGATGATCCGCCAGCGGGAGATGGAAGAACAAATGAGAAGACAGAGGGAAGAGAATTATAGTAGAATGGGTTACATGGATCCAGTAAGTGAAATCATCATGTCTTGGGGATGCATTACCACGTGTCCATTTTTTAATGCATTTTTGAAATTGATGTGTTTTGCTTCCTTTAGGTTAAGTAATACGATGTCTTTGTGTAGGTGAAATGGTAGTAGTTGGCTGTACATGTGCTTTACCTCCTGAAAGATACAGATTTCAGCTGATATATCCATGCTAAAAGTTGTTTCTTTCATGCAGAGGGAGAGAGACATGAGAATGGGTGGTGCCACCACAATGAACATGGGAGGTAAAGAATTTTTAAATAATTACTTTACATGGTTAAGTTAAAAATTGACAGAATATGATTATATATTTCTCTTTCTTAGATCCTTATGCTTCTGCAGCCCAGAAATTTCCACCTCTCGGAGGTGGTGGCGGCATAGGTTATGAAGCTAATCCAGGAGTTGGCCAAGCAGCCATGAGTGGTTCTATGATGGGAAGTGACATGGTAATGTATCCTGTGGTGGCTTTAGCTTAGCACAAGGGAAATGTTGCGGTTGGGAATTGAGTTCTCTACCAGTGTGTGGATGGTTGTGTAATTTCACTGTTAACTGCTGACTTTCTTGTCAGGTGTTTAACATGAAGACTAGTGTGGCAGTATGTAGTAGTAGATTAGCTCTTAACCTTTATGGTAGCTTACACAGTCGGAAGCTGTTTCTAAGTGAATTCAAATGTGCTGTGAAGCATATTTGCAATTAACTGTGACTTTATTGGACTTTGGAAATTCTGCGTCACTGTTAGGCTTGGAAGGAATTTTTTATAAATTCTAGTGAATCTGACAAACCATAATTAAAATGCACAATGTCTAGTAGCTTTTCAGTAACCCGACCTTCTGTATTTGTGGACAAGAGAGACTTTTTTTTTTGTTCTCCATTCCAATGTGTAACATTGCACTTCTGTGGCCCTTCCAAGCCTAGGTAGGAT
Organism: Laterallus jamaicensis coturniculus; assembly: GCA_022605575.1. NCBI lineage: Eukaryota > Metazoa > Chordata > Aves > Gruiformes > Rallidae > Laterallus > Laterallus jamaicensis. The sequence continues at coordinate 6,798,847 of JAKCOX010000028.1, forward strand.
CGATGCATGTTGGTATGGGTATGCTGTTAATTCAGAAATCTGCACTCATGTCTATTTTAGCAGCAGATTAACTTTTAGTCGATGGTAAACAGCATACCACTTACTCTGTATGCTAATGTTTGCCATGGAAGAGCAGAAATGCTGTTTTTTAGCTTCAGGGATGTTCCAGTGATCCTTGACTTGTAGCTATTTTGTGGTTCCTATCTCCCAAAGGAATGATAGCCTGTTCTTGTTTCCCTGCGCTGGGGCATGACTGTGTAGGGTAGAGTTTGATTAAGCTGCAGCATATCTCGCGTTCCGAGGTATGTTTCCAAACTGCACTATTTTTGGCACACCATATGTGTGGATGGGCTCTGAGCCTGCTTGGTGTTAGCACACTGAAGCAACACGGGTGTAGCTTTAAGAAATGCTTAATGGGTAGGATGGAAATCTGTTGGTTTAGGTGGTGATATTAGTGTGCTTTCACCCACCTCAAAGGGTGTACACTCTGTAGCACAAGCTGAACTAAATGATTTTTGGGGTGGGTTTAGGCCTCTGGCTTAACAAGGTGAAGCTACCATAGTAGCTTGGCAGGTATCTTCTGGTTTTTTTTGGGGAACCATATCTTTGGAATGATAACTTTGCAGAGCATCATGGATTCAGTAGACAGTGCCGGTGGCCTTAATGTATCCATATAATCTACTGATTATTAAGCGGTTCCTGAGTTTCTCGTGAACAGTTAGGCAGTCTGTGGTGAATACTGTGTACGTTTTTCTCCTGAAAATCCTGGTACAGGTGCATGCTGAATGTGTGTAATCCTTGAAAAACATGATCTGGTCAAAAGGTGTGACAGTAAGATGGTTTAACTGCTGTGAGTTTCTTAGGATGGGGATCTCTGCCACACCACACAGTGCTGTCACAGTTACTGGGCTGATACCTTTTAAACTGAATTGGAGATAAACTGCCATGAATTAGGCAGAAAGAACGTAGATAATCTTCCTGAAATTCCTGTCTTGGAAGGATTGAAACTAACTTTCAGAAGTTAAGAACTTGAAGTGGGAATTTTCAGTTGCAGATACCTTTTGTAACAAACAGCCTACCATGGTTCTGTTACTCAGTAGTGGAAAACTTGCTGGAAAAGAAGGGTTAAAACTATCTTTGACTTAGGGTTTGTCAGTTCTGTAGATGGAATGCTGACCACACCTACTGGTACAGTAACTGAATGAAATACATGCAACTGGAGGTATTCGCAAAAATCCCTGAAGTCTCTGCTTTATTGCAGGGTAACTGAGCTTTTACATCTTGGTGTGAAACCTTTTCAACGCTGTGAAGTTGTGAATTTTCCAAGAGCTTGTGATGAAGGTGGGGTGGGGAGGGAGAGGCTGACTGGATGCACACAGCCCTTTGTGCATAGTTCTCAACTGGAAAGACTGAATAAATTGTAGTTCTTTGAACACGTTTTGCACAACAGCAGTTCCGGAGCACGTGGGATTTAACAAATGCCAGTCTTTTGATGGAGCAGTTGTGTTGGTTAGGTAAATCACTGGTCATGAGCTTTTTTCACATTATTTTTTTTCCTTCTTGCAATCTAGTAGTGCTCACAATCAGTTTTGGTTACTGCCTAAGGCCTCTGCAGTTTAGTCAGCAGACCGTAGTCTTAACCCCATCTTGAAAAGCACATGGTCTCTATTGCAGCACATGCCATTAACTGGTGAGTAGGCATTGTTTACAATGACATTTTATGAATGTCAGCTCATAACTTCAGTGCACTGAAGATTCATTCTCTGGCTAGGCTTATTTTGGAAATGACAGTGATGTAATCTAAGCTTTTACTGCGCTAAAGGTGAGAAGTTTGCAAGCTATTTGCATTAACTTGGTTGAAAATTGCTAGAGCTCATTTGGAAAAGTTGTTAATTCACATCTGCACTAATGCTTACATTTCTAGCACTGCAGGGAGGATCTGTTCTTTGTAACAGATGTATGAGAATGCATCAAGTGGGAACATACCTCAAGGCATGTATTACAATAAACTAATTTTTAAATTACCCTTTTTTCCTTTCTATGTTCCCGGTACCTGTGGATCGGCTCAATGGTGATTGTATCGACGAACCTTGACTGCGGAACCTTCTAAAAATATATACTTAACACACATGGACATCAACTACATATAATGAACTGTTAATTCTGTTCCAATAGCGTCCTGAACGCTTTGGGCAGGGAGGTGCGGGGCCTGTGGGTGGTCAGGGTCCTAGAGGAATGGGGCCTGGAACACCAACAGGATATGGTAGAGGGAGAGAAGAATATGAAGGCCCAAACAAAAAGCCCCGATTTTAGATGTGACCTGTAGTTTCATTCCAGTTTGTTTTTGTCTGTCTTGTTTAGACACCAACTTTTTAATTCTTGCATTTTAGTAAGAAAGCTACGTTTTTATGGATGTTAGAAACTTACTGACCTAATATTTGTAAGTGGTCTGTTTGGGCGAGTACAATTTAATTATGTAATGCAGTGTTTCAAAAGAAATTTAGCTGTTTTTTTGATGTATAACGTCCCTAATTTGATGGCAGTGTACCTTGTGCCACTGAATTCCCAAAGTGTACCAACTTTTTTTTACTGTGCTTCAAATAAATAGAAAACTAAATGTAGTAACTCTTCTTGCCACTTGTGGTTAAACATATGAGGCTTAAATACCACACCTTCGGCAGTAAATGCAAGAGTCTTGAGTAGAGGTCAAACTAGACCAGGGTGTGGAACTGTAGTGAAGAGAGACCTCTTCCCACAATGCCTCTAGTTTAAGATTGGGTCAAATAGTAGCCTAACTTTTCCAGTAGGTGCAGATTATTTTGAGCATTAATTGTGCTGCAATAAGGAAGCAAATGGAAATCTTGCAAGTGCTCTAAGAGATGGTAATTAAAGCCACACTGCAAGCAGTGCAGTATGTAATAAATGCCATATTTTAGCTACAGATAACGGGTGGTGGGATGGTAGCACTTACCACCTTGGCAGTTACTGCTAAAGACGTTAAGCAGAAGACTAGCAATGGTTATTTTAAATAAATTCATAGAATGACTTGTATTGGCTGACTTCCTAACTAAAGGATTGTTAATGTGATATTTATATGTTCTTAAGCTGTCTGAGATTACAGGATCTGGCCTGCTCCGTATTGTATACTTGCCTGAAATTGCTTGGCAAAAAGACCAGAAGTGTTACCAGAGTGATTATGGTTAACTTGATGTCCTCATGCTAATTGAGTGGACTAATTTGCATAGTTCAGAATACAATTACTTGTATTATGGGGACTGCAGGAATTATTCTTAAATCATGTAGCTGGTGGGCAAATCTTTAAAAACCTGTATGTAAAATACAGAAATTAGCTTGCTTGCATGATGGTTATTGCTCTTTTTATTATTGATGTTTGGAGATAATGCATCAAAAGTAGTATCTGAATCTGGAGTTTAATAGTTAATACTTCACAGTACAAATAAACTCCCTTTAAGGTTCTTTTGTAGAAGATTTGATGAATTCGATAGCTTGCTGTTCATTTTACTGAGCCCCAAAGAATTTCAAAGCCTTCTGGACTCATTGATAAGGTAGTTGCTTTGCTTATTATTACATGTTACCAGATAAGCTGGGAACGTGACTTCCCAGTGTAAAATACCTTGGTGTTAAGGCAGGATACATCAACCTGCTTGGCACAGAGTAGGTAAACTTAGTTTGGCTGTACCTTCACACGATTCCCCAACGACTGAGCATTCTGTGAGTTGCTTTAATCTTCCCAAGATCTTTTCCATTCCTTGTGCTAAGCATTGGCTAATTCTAAATTCCACACTAAATTTCCTCTGTGGTTAAAACTTTAGGGTCAGATTGCAGTATTTTAGAGTGCGGATGATCCCTCTTGAAGTACTCGCTGTAAGTGCTGTTACTCCTTAAATGAAAACAATGGCATGTTGTGAAATGCTGGTACCAGGTAACGCTGTCTTTGAACATTAAGAGCACTAAACAGCAACTCTGCTTGTTTGGTGAACGCTGCTTTATTTTCCCAGAAAACTTTGGGGGTTGATAATAACATGCTCCAACCATGAATTGCTATTCAGGAAATTCTGAATTGGCAGTTCCTAAACTGTGGACCAAGTATTTGGGAGTTCTTGTATTGGCTATTTAGTTTAAAAACCAGCAGTACCGATGCAATTTGCTTTGTTGAAGTAGTGTTAACTAATGCATATGTGTTCTGGAGGGTGTTCATGGGACACCCGCAAAAAGTGAAGGTGTCTGAGATGGGGAATTCTGAACGTAAACATTAAATTAATTTTTCCAGTTTATTTTTCAGATTACATGTCATTCTTTATTAAAGAGATGCTGGTGCATATCCTAAAGTATGTTCTTTTGTAGTTCTGTAACTTGGAAGAGTGAAGGATGCTGATGTCCTTGTACCTTACAGAGGTTGTTTTTTGCTACCCCTGTTTTGTACGTAAGCTACTGTCGCTTAGGTATTAAATAGCTGAGTTGCAAAACCATGATTAGTTAAATGTATTGAAAGATTTGGCAGTTTTCAAAACTTCTGAAAGCTTGGTTAAATGTGGCTTTGTTGTAGCTGCAGAAGCAGAATTTCTAAGACAAGTTCTGCTTTGAGTTGCATATATTAAACAGGCATACAATTAACTAGCCAACTTCTTTTCAAGACCTTTTAAAGGTGGCGTCTTAAAAGCGGGCGAACATGGCAACTTGAAAAAGCTGATAAAGTTGCTTAATGTGGGAGGTGAGAAAGTTAACGTGCCTTTGATCTGTTCCTATGACGCTTTGGGCTTTTTCTCCTTTTCATAAAATCAGATTTATAATTGAATCTTTTACAACCATTTAGAAAAGTGCTTCGTTGGTCAGACCCGTTTTTGGATGGTCTGGATCACAACACATTTTTGTACTGGACTTGGAGGACATTGGCTGTTGCAATTTAGCTTGCTTTATCAAAATTGAGCCCATTTTGACACTTAGATCTCTAAAACCTGCAGCATGTAGAAACTGGTATCGTTACACATGTTATCTTCACGCTTTCTCAGAAATGAATACAGAATAATCTTACCTTCTGGTGTAGACACATTACACTAATCATTTATACAGCTGATGAGAAACTGAAACTGCTTTTGAGATTTTGTGGTATTTTTGTGGTAGAAAAATTCTTGGCTTCTCCTTGGCAACCATTTACTGTGGCAGCAAGTTTTTTGCTGGAGTTTGAGACTGCAATTTACACTTTAAAACTAGTGGCCTGCTACATAACTGCACTTAGCCAGCATTTCTGCAGTTCATAACTGTGAGGAACGTAGTACCACAAATGGCAATGGACATTAGGACCCGGATGTAGTATTCCTGCTTGCTCCAAGATTCTCATTGCCGACTGCGTACAGGTAGGTAACAAGCAATATAATATAACTTGGTGACTTTCTATGTAATCTTATACCGTGGGTATTCTGACATCACACTTCTGACTGTGGAATTACAGTGCAGCACTTCATACCTGTAAAGCTTGCATCAAAGCTGCGTGGTTTTCGGTTTTAAGCTTTGTCTTGTTCAGAGTCAATAAGCAACTCACTGTGATTTCTTAGATCAGCACTTTCAGACCCGATTCCTTTGTACATATGACTCGGCTCGTGTGGATTTTTCTTAGTTCCAATGTAATGAAGATATTCTTAGATGAGCTCTGTGGGGATGAGGGAATGTGATCTCAAACTCACTTAAAATAGTCGACTAGGTGCTATCTGTGCCTAGAAAAGGACTGTTTAACCTCTCTGGAGTGACAGAATGTCCCATCTGCAGTACATCCCTTCGTAGAGTCTTGGCTCAGTAGGACGTGCGTTAGCGATCGCTGCTCTAGCCTTGCGTGCACTGTGTGATAGCCACTTAAAGCTTGCTAATACAGTCAGCTTTCAGACTGACTTGGAGTATCTTTGAGGACATACAAATGACTGCTTGAATGAGTATCCCTGTGAGTAGTTTCCTAGAGCTTATTGGACATCGCAGTTGTCTTTAATCTTTTGATTGACAAACGTAATATGCTCCTCTGCCTTTGATTGACAGTGGTGAGAGTCTGTATTTCTGCCTCTTAGAGTCATCTTGGAAGTGCAATGTAAAACTCCATTTTTCATCAGGCTTGGGGATGTAATTCTAAACTCTTCATTAGTAGAAATGCTGAATGTAGTGTTTCAGGATTAACGTGCTTATGTTTCCAGACATGCTGATCTCCAGCTCTTTTGCATTAGCTCTTGAACCTGAATTTCAAGGTTCCTTGTTTCAGCACATGATCTAGCTCTTGTCTGATGTTCAGGTTATTTCAGAAGTGTTGTAATGTCTTTCCTTGCTTGTTCTGCAAAGTTCTGCTTTGCATACTTGTTTCTGGTATTCCTGTCAGATTTGGACCCTTCTGTGTTACCTTCCAGGCAAGACTTGGTGGCGACTGGGGGGATCTGCTGGACAGCCTTTGCCCTCTGCTATAGCTATCTCTTCATGTTCCAGTAAAAGCTTGAAGGAGCAGCTGCACCTTAAGATCCTCACAGCAGGTCTTTGGTTGCACCACCGTGTGTGTAGCCAAACTCTAGTTAGTGGAGCAGTGACACCGCTTGTCACAAAGTCAGTCTGGCTTTTTGTGATGGTGTACTCTTACCTGTGACTAGAATTCAGTAGCAAAATTGATGGCAGCACGCGGGCTGTCATGTAGCAAAATGGAATTAATACTCTTTAAACCAGTGCTCAGATCTGACTAGTTTTTCCATTGTGCTCTGGATACTTTACTTGAGCTGCAGGAATGTCGTGGAGGGGTTATTGGCACATCTGCCTCGTTCTACATACTTGAACTAGCAACTTTTTGACACTTTTGGAGCGAGCAAATCTGTGACTGAACCATGGGTCTCATATGAGCTCTGACTGCAGTAATGAAACTTGGTGTGGTAGCTAACTTTAAAAGCAAAGAGTCATGTCTGCTCTAAGTCAGTCTGTAACAAGTGGGTACAAGAAATGACATTACAGTGCTTGCATTGTGTTTCATCTTGGTTTTATCTGTGTGCAAAATACACTTTTTCTCAAAGCCTATCAGAAGCTCAGAAGTGTGGTGTCAGAATACATATGCGTACCTGCTAGGCCCTCAGATCTCAGATACGGTGCTGTCAGGAGAGAGCACAGCATTGTGTGTATGGGGGCTTCACTGTAACATTAAGCATACAAAGTGTTGATTTGCTTGCAGTTTCCCCCATAGCTAAAACACTGAGGCCTGTGAGTAGTTTTAGGACTCGAGCAGTAATGGGGTTGCATGTCTTTGTTAATCATTGCCAGCTGCAGTGACACGATCAGGAAGGCCAGTGTTCTGTTCCATTATGTTAAATGAGGCTAAGCATGTCAGAAAGGAGGCATCAAAAGTATGCTGTTCTGGGTAATTACTTGGCTTCTTCCACTACTAGGAAGTTTGGAATCAGCTAATTAGCTTCAGATTCTTTTTTTTTTTTTTCCCTCTCCATACCAGCTAGTTGGGGCTGTTAAATAGCTGCTTACTGGAAAAGGAAAAAAAGGGAGGTTTGGCCTTCTCCCACCTCTGTCATTGCTGCTAGATAATGATTGACACGGTAGGACTTGGCTGTGCAATCCCGCAGTGGTCTGTGAATACCCCATCTCTATAAATGTTGCTTCTGAACACCAGTACTGAAGAGCTAACTTGGGGAGGGTTGGGAAGAGCGTGGCTATAAGTGAATCTGGAGTGTTAAAAGGATGCACAAAGATATAGTATCCCTTATGCATGGTGTTTGTTGCTATGGCATAGAAAACAAAACGTGCATACTCTTTACTTCTGCTCTTGAGGGCCATGATAAAACCCAGGTGGTGGGTTTGAGACTAAACCTGAGCTTTGCCCTACCTGGTCAGATCCCACTGTGGCCATGGTGTGATTTGCTTCCCAACTAGAGGTGCGCACAGAACCTTTGTACTACATCCCTAGCTGCTGGCCATTGCAGTTTGCCCTCAACTTAGCTACATAGTAAAAGGGTGGGTCTTGAGAAGGGTCTGTTGCCTAGAGTAAAAGCAGTAGGCTGACAATGCTAACCTCTAGTGTCTTCCTTTGGCTTTTGAAGCACTTGCAGGCTGCTAGGGGTCAGGAACATGACACTCCTTCACGAAGGGGGAGAGGGCATTGCTACAGGAGACAAACTAGGGTAAAATAGTTGAAGTAGCTTGACAAAATTGTTAATGCCTTCACATAAGGGATAGTATACCTCTGGCTGCAAACTTCATTGTACTCAGACTGGTGATTTACGGTTTGTGCTCAGACAAGGTGCAGTTCTTCAGTCAACTACCTGCATATTCCTTCAGCTCTTGACAAGTGTTCAGGCTAGCCTATTTCTGCCCCTTATTCTTCCACTTAGTTTGGAATAATTTGTAAATCCCCCCCCCCTCATAACTAATCAGTCCATGTATCTTAAAACTTTATTTTTAAGTTAGTTTTGAAATGGTCAGAGTTTTCTGTATATTACTATAATAACTTCAATTGTTATCCTTTAGGTGAAGATGAAAGCTGAGTGAAACCGGAGTGCTCATCCATGGGAAGTAAGCATAACTTCTCTTGTTCTGAAGGGGTGAAATGAAAAGGGCTGTTGGATACTTGATGCTTGGGCACTGAGTAACTGCTGTGAATACCAAGAGGTGCTACGAGTGAGTACCTGGAATGTGTAGAGTAGAACTCTAAATCTGCTGTCAAGCTGTGGGCTTAAGCACTTAACCTCCATCTGGGCTTGGTATTGTGACAGCAGTGGTTAATGATGCCTTTCTAGGTGTGGGTTTGTACAGAAGACTTGAAAACCTGTTGTGAGTCTAATTTCTGAATGTTCTTCCAGTTCAGGAGCCGAGCATGAGCACATCCAGCACGGTGGCCAGTGGCATGTGGAAGGACACAGATAACAAGCAAACAAGTAAGCTGGTGCCTGTAGGAAAGAGCCCATCACCCTGTGATGTGCTGGGTAGTTCCTGCCTGAAGCTTGCCCTTGGTTAATCTCCATGTTCTCTAAAATTTCTGAGTCTTTCTCTTGTAGAGCCAAGACATAACCATTGTTTGAGGCTTTTCAGTCCTGCAGCATCAGAAATTCTGCCCTCTGAATGCTACAGGTGGTCAGACAAGCAGTAACTGTGTCTGCACTCAGGCTGCAGTGAATGGGGTGGTGATTGTCAGCAAAGAGAAAGGGGAACAATAGAGCAGCTGCTTTTCACATGTTAATCAGAGTTGTTCAAAAGCTACTTCTCTGAAATATTTTAATGATTGTTGAACTTTGAAAATAACCTGGAATATAAATGAGCACATACAAGAGCAGGAGCAGATGGTGATTTAGGAAAATCAACTAACTTGTGGAGCTGGAACTAATGATGTTTTCCCTCTAATTTACCACTAAAACTACAAGGGGGAACTTCAGATATTTAAAACTTGGTGTGAGGAGCAACATGCAGAGTACCTTAACTCTGGAGTCATGGGTAAGTGACAGCATAGATGTGCCACACCTGAACCTGTAAGATGTGAAGCCGATGAGATTCAATTGGTGATCCTCCTATTGAATCGTGTGTGATTTGTCACTGCTGCTCTTGTTCCTGAGGTAGTAAAAGCCATTTCAGATCGTTGAAGCTTATGAAGTAGATGAAAATGTGAATGCTGCTTGTTTAATCTCAAGTCTGACATGAGACCTTGGGATCCTGGAGAACACTGGACAGGAGGAGCATGACCTGTTGGGGTGCACTGGTTCCCTTTCTGTGTAATTTCTACTGGTGTTCCCTGTGCTCTTGCTAATGATGTGCTTTGCACTTGCAGAAGGAGATGAAGCCCGAATGCAGTGAAGAGGAGGAGCTGGGAACATGGAATATTTTTTTTAAATAAAATACTTGAATTTTTTTATACCTGACTTCTGTTTTATTCAGTGAATTAAGCAGTCTGTTCTGCTTGATGTGTGGGTGAATATGAGAATTGCTGCTACAAATGAGGCTGTGGAACATGCTGGGGGAGGGCTGGAGAGGGAAGGCTTTGAGTGGTTGGGTCCTGCTCTGTGCTGTGACACCACGAATCACCACTCAAACTGACAAATCCTTAACAGTGTTTTCTTCTGTGACTGTGCCTCAGGCTTCCTCTTGCAGTTAAAATGCTCCAGTGTTCAGGCTACCTGAATTCCTGCCCCCTGTGCAGCCACAGGCACTTTTCCTAAAGGAATAGCCTCATCTTTCCGTATAAATAACACTTGATACCTGGGCTACTCTGTATTTCTGGAAGCTTCACCCATTTCTTCCCCCATCCTGAGTGCTGTGCACTGCTGTATTTTTAGATCATGGAACTGTAAATGTTTACACTGCCTGGCTGGCTTCTAATAGTTTCCTTGGTGTGACGACTGGAGTATTTAAGGCTGGAATGCCAAAATTACAGTTCTTGGGAAGCCAGCAAAGTGCTGGGTTTAGTTCCTGCAGCACAAATGACCGTGGTTCATACTGCTTCGTTTGATTCCTTCAGCACCTGTGCTGTGCATGGACATAGTTCATGCTGTTCAATATAATCTGGTGTTTAAATACTGGTTTCATGTGTTAAAAACACACCAGGTCTGTGTTGCAACAAGATTCTTCCCCACAGCAGCGTGAGGATTGGCAAATGTTTGGCTGGGAACTGCACTGGGTTTAGAAGTGGTATGACATGCTTGATGTGTCCTGTGGTGCAGGATTGGTGCCTGGCTCACAGGGCCTGTGCTCCAGCTACCAGCCTGGAGAAGGTGTTGTGTTATCTGAAGTGCTGCTTGTTTAGTTCTCTCTAGGAAAGTTTCACTGACAAGGCTGGAGTGGCTGTAGCTGCATTTATGATGTTGACTTGTGGTTATTTTCTAGCCATCAGCTTGGATGAGCAGCCTGGGGTGTTGCTGGGGCTTGGGTAGAGGGATAAAAGCCCAGCAGAGTGGGGGGATCAGGGGTGCTTCACCTGCTGAGCTGCTGTATGGCACAGAAAGGTGCTGCAGGAAGCTGACAGCTGCTTTCAGCTTTGTTCTTCGCTGCATGAAAATCTGAGGCATTTCAGGTGTTCACCTGACAGCTTTATGGTCTAATTCTGGAGAGGCTTCAGCAGGAAGAGCTTCAGGGTTCCTCAGGAGCTGCACTGCAAGGGGCTGGGTTTCAGTGTTTGTCTCCACAGCTACTGCAGCAGCCTTTCCCCCCCTCAAATTCTGTTCTTTCCCAGTGCCTTGTCCTAATTTCCACTATTGCAGCACGGGCTGCTTCCTCTGTGAAGCTGTTCCAGCCTGAACACGATTGCAGCAATCCGTGTGCTGAACTTCGCCTCCTCCAACTCCTTTTGTGCAGAGGGCTGTGTTTTGAAATGGGATTTGGGGTGGAGGATGGCAGTTATCCCGGATTTTGGGAGTCCTGGTGCAGCCGGTGTGTATCTGCTGCTGTGTCCTCCTGGGGCAGGGGCCAAACACACATCCTGCAGTGGCTTTGCAATGTTCGCATGAAAAAGTAACCTCTGGCCTGGGGGTGAAGAGCTGTTTGTAAGCTGGAGGATGATGATTTCTGTGGGTGCCTCCCTTGAGTCTCAAACCTGGGAGCCCTTGCAAAGACTTCCTGTGTAACGCCAGCACCCTGACTGCTCTGTGTGTGTGTGTCTTTGTTTAAATCCCCTTTTCCCCAGCGGACTTCCCGAGAGCCATCCAGCCCCAGCCTGATCCTCTTTCTCCTCAGAGGCGGAGCCGGGGGAAGCTCCAGCCCGGCGTCAGCCGCGCTCCCCGGCCCAGGGAAGGGGGGTGCCAGGAGTAAAAATAGTCCCGTTGCCGCCGCTCCCCGTGCAGCCCAGCGCCCGCAGCACCCCGGGGCTGTGTCGGTGCTTCACCCTGCCTGCGCCCCGGTGTTGGCACTGCGAAGGCTTTTCCCGGAGCCGGGGTAACGCCCGCGCCCCTGCGGCTCCCCGGCTCTCGCCAGCCCGGGCCGTGACGCAGGGCCCCGGCATGGGCAGCGCATCGAGGGCGCAGCCGCTTCCTTCGCCTTGCCGGTGCCAGCAGCCGGTGCTGCCGCTCCTCCGGCCAGCTCGCCCTGACCCGGGGTGCCACCAGCCCCTCGCCGCGGCCCCGGGTGCCAGCATGGATCTCGGGGTGCCCGCAAAGCCCCAGCTGAGCGGTTTTGGGGGGTTTTCCTCCTTTTATTCGCGCTGCCCTGGTTTTGATGGGAGAATGGTGATGGGGAAAGGGGGGAATCACAGCTCCGTGGGGCTGAAAATGCACCCCCGGCCCGGGGTGGGAGGTTCCTCTCCCCGCCAGGACGGGACTAGAGGCGCCGTGACCCCGGGTCGGGGCCGGAGCAGACCGCAGCCGCCCCGCACCGCTCCGACCCGCCGCTGGCCCCGCCCGTCCGCCCCCGGCCCCGCCCGCCCGTCCCCGCCATGGCGGCGGCGTTCAGCGTCCTCCGCGTCCTGCTCGGGCTCTTCTTCCTGCTGACGGGCGCCGTGAAGCTCTCAGACCTGCTCTCGGCCGACCTGCACCGGCACATGGTGAGCACGGCCCGGGCTGCGGGAGGGCGGCGAGCCGGGGAGGGGGGGACTGGGCTGGTTCAGGGGGGTGCAGGGCTGAGCCCTTGGGGGGAATGAGGAGGTTGGGGTGCTGGGCTGCGGGGCTCAGCCCCTTGGGTTGCGGGGCTGAGCACTTTGGGGTGTGGGGCTGAGCAAAGCAGACCCCTGCGGAGGGGCTGTGCCCACCCTCCCCAGCGCCGGGCTCAGGGCTGCTCTGCGCTCCTCCTGCCCTCCCCAGAAGGCAGAGTTCATCCGGTTCGCCGAGGTCTTCCCTCTGAAGGACTTTGGGTTCGTGCCTGAGCCGGGCCAGTACCAGGAGGTGGTGGGCTGGGTGGAGGCGGTGGCCGGGCTGCTGCTGGCGTTCGGGCCCCAGCTCCTGCAGGAGATCAGCAACTTCATCCTCAGCGTCATCATGATGGGTGAGAGCCGGCGGGTGCCTGCGCGGGGTCTCAGGGGGACCATCGGGCAGGGATCCCCAGTCCCCACGCTCTGCTCCTTGCCCAGGTGCCATCTACACGCTGCTGGTGCTGCGGGAGTCCCTGGCCATGTGTGCCCCAGCCACTGTTTGCCTCGGCCTCCTCCTGCTGCTCAACATCCGAGGGTACGCGCCCCCCACCAAGCCCAAGTTCGAGTGATGGGGTGTGGGAAGGACGGATGGCTCAGCTGGTGGGAAGCCTTGTGCTTACGGCATTTTCAAGAACTGCTTCACTTGCTGTGGGTTGACTTGCAGCTGAGGTGCAGCGTGTCCTCCCCTCCTGCTGCTGCTGGGGACCCTGGTACTGGTTGTTCCCACACTGTGAGACCCAGACTGGCGCTTTGAGACAGTGGCCGTGGCACCGCTGCCACTCTGGCAGCTCCGCTGCTAAACTCACACGAGGTGTCTGGCTCTTCCCAGTGTCTGACCACACCGGGCTGGGTCTGGGTCTGTTCTTTTGGGGGCTTTTGTATTTTGGAATAAAGCCTCTTGTTTTTCATGCTTTGCCTCCCCTGTTATTTTTGCCTCCCCCCATGCTGAGCCACGGGACCGGAGGGGATATCCAGGGGACTGGAGCAGTGCCTGGGGACAAGGACTGGGGACAGGCTGGAGTCAGTGGCAGCTGGCGCAGAGACAGACAGTGGGGAGCCCTGACGTGGTGGTAGGAGCTCCCTGGCCACCCAGAGTCACCTGGCAATGTGCCAGGCCACTTGCTGCACATCCAGGGGGGCGACTGGCAGCAGGATCCCACAAACCCTGTGCCTAGGCAGGCACATGCTTTTTGGGGGTCTTGCTCCAGTGAGGCACACGAGATGATGTTTGAACCTGGTGTCTCCCAGCAAAGCAGCTGGGGTAGCTGTGGGGGGAGACTGGCCATCCTGCAATGAGCAGAAGGGGGTGCAACACCCCTGTATCCCCAGCGGGACCTGAACCACCTCAGTGTGGCACCTTTGATGTCCAAAAGGAGCATCCACAAATTGCAGGACCACGCAAAGCAGCATGTCACATGTTCATAGAGCTTGGGGAGTACTGGGGTGTTGCTCCCCCTAAATCCAGCTTTGAAGCCCATAGCAGCACTAGGAGCTGGGAGGAGGCAGATTCCTGCTTTGATCCCTTTTGGGGCATCTCCCTTTTCCCCCAGTTGCCGGGTGTGGAAACCTGACCCTCTGCTCTCATCCCAGCGTGGGTGGGAAAAGGGCCCAGTCCTAGATGGGGCTGGGGGTACACAGGGAGGCTGGCCATGCTGGTACTGGTGTGGCTCCCCCTGTCCTGTGCTTACTCCCAGCCTCTTCAGCTGGCGCAGGGGGTCTTAGCTTGGCTCCAGTGGGGAATCCCCTGTTATAAACACACACAGGTGCTTTCCCTGCTCCAGCTGCCATCCCACAGGCACTAACCCCCATGGGGGCTCAGGACAGAGAGGGGGGGGGATCAGGCAGCTCCTGCCTCCCCGCAGCACTTAAAGCCTCTCCCATTCCCACTGGATGGCCCAGACGTGAGGAGCAGCCGGAGGGGACGCGGCCTGCCCAGCCCAGCCCAGTGGGGTAAGTAACTGGAGCATCCCCTGTGCAAGCGGGTGGGGAAAGGGAAATGGGGACTGTCAGAGGGGCTGGGGGCTCCTCGGGGGTCTGTGCTGGCTCTGTGGAACAGCTGAAGCCCATCAGGATGAGCCCTAAATCCCCACCACCCCCCCTCCCCACAGCTTGGCAGCTTGTACCCCTCCATGCCTCAGCTTGGTGCTGGGTGCTGGGTCTTGGTGCTGGGTGTGCCAAACCCGGCCCCGTTGTGCTGGAAAACACCCGCTGGGTGACTCAGTGCCATCAGCGAGGTGTGGGTAGGTGGTGATGGGAGGTGAAATAGCTGCAGCCCTGGGATACAGCCGTGGAGGCACGCTGTGGTTTTCCATGTCCAGGACCTGAACACAGTGACAAGTCTGCCTCACACAGGGCTGGGTGGTAGGGGGGCTGCCAGCCCCACGCTCGTGCCCCCTCCCCACACTGGGGCCTCTCCATTCTGGTGAATGCTGAGCTGGTGGGTGACTTCCCCATGGGTGGGCTTTGTCAGGGGTGCCAGGGGGGTGGGACAAGGCTGGGTGGCCCCAGCACGCGGCTGTGTGGGACGTGTTAAGCCCTGCAGCTGCCATCTGGAGCCAGCACAGCACCTCCGGGCGCTGCCGGCTGCGGCTCTGCCCCTCGGCCATGGTGCAGCTGCGCCTGCCGCTCCCCGGGGAGCCCTGGCTGGGTGGCTGGGGGGGGCCTCTGGGCTCCTTTGCTGTTGGGGGGGTGTGTGGTTGGGCTGAGCAGGGGTGTCTTGTCTTTACTCCTGCGAGGAGCTGTTGGAGACTGAGCCCCTCTGGCAGATGATGGCATCCCCGGCGTGGGGCTTTGCCTCCAGTGCCCAGCAGCTACTGCAGGCACTGGCTGGAGGTGTCAATGGGTCAGTGTCCCTTCCCTGTCCCCCAAGGGCTGTGTTCAGGGCTGTGCCACTGACTGACCACCCCTCTTTGCAGGAGCCTGGGATGAACAGCTCGGTGCCAGCACCGCTGCCAGCAGGACACCCTGGTGAATGTGTGCCCAATGACCCTGTGCAGTTCATCCTGGTACCTGCTGTCTACTGCCTGGTGCTGTGTGTGGGGCTGCCGGGCAATCTGCTGGCCTTGCTGGTCTTCCTGCAGAGTGGGAAGGTGAGGAAGGCCATCCGCATCTACCTCATCAACCTCACACTAGCCGACATCCTCTTCAACCTCACCCTGCCCCTCTGGATCCACTACTACCTGGCTGGGGGGGACTGGCTGCTCTCAGAGGCCGCCTGTCGCCTGGCCGGGGCTGCCTATTACCTGGCGACGTACAGCGCCATCACCTTCATGGCGCTCATCAGCCTCAACCGGTACTGCGCGGTGCGGGCGGTGCGGGCGGCGCTGCCGCTGACGGGGTGCCGGGGTGCTGTGCTGGCCTGTTTGCTGGCCTGGCTGCTGGGGCTGGGCTGTGCCGTGCCCACCCTGGCCACCCAACAGACCTTCCCTGCCCGTGCCGGGGCCACCGCCTGCTTCGAGCAGCACGGCCGGCAGCGGGCTTACGCCTACGCCATGGTGGGCTTCTTCGCAGCCGCCTTCCTGGTGGTGCTGGCCACCTACACCTCCATCGTCCGGGTGCTCTCTGCGCCCGCCACCGCCTCGCCGGGTCCCCACCGGCAGCAGGCACGTGCCATGGTGCTGGGGATGCTGCTGGTCTTTGTGGTCTGCGTGGCCCCGTACCACCTCACGTTGGCCCCGTGGGTGGGCAGCCAGCCCCCCGTGCCGCTCTGCAGCCCCCCCGCCGCCCTGGATGTGCTGCACACGCTGAGCGTGGCCCTGCTCAGCCTCAACAGCTGCCTCGACCCCCTCGTCTACTGCTTCTCCATCCGGCGCTTCCGTGCCGACGCGGGACAGACCCTGAGCAAGATCGGACGGTGCCTCCTGCTCTCCCCACCAGCCCCCGCCAGGCCTGTACCCAGCACCCACACATCCTCCTTTGCTTCCTCGTAGCTGAGGAGGGGCCAGGGTCCTGGCCCCCTGCTGCCACAGCCCCTGTGGGATGAGGCCCCCGGTGCCAGGCTTGGAATGGCGAGCAGGGTGGGGGAAGGTCTGGCATCGTGTGCCCCCCCTCTTCTCACCCCCACTCCACTCTCCACGTCCCCACGTGTTCATGGGCCCACAGTTTCCAGCCAAGCACGGGGTGGGGGGAGGAAGGGTTGCCTGGAGGATGGGAGCGGGGGCTGAGCTGTGGTGAGATGTGGTGAGACAAGGCAGTGGGATGCCCAGGGGTTGCTGTCCCCTCTCCTCCCACGGGGATGTGAATGATGAAAGACACTTGTGGCACAAGACAGACCGCACGTGGGGAGGAGGGGGGGAGGAATTTGGGGCCCAGCGGCTGGTCCTGTCCCGCCGCACGCCCAAGCCTCACACCCACATCCCGCTCGCTCTTGGCCAGGATTAAAAATGAATGAGCTAAAGGCTTCCCCGGTCTCTTTGCTGGCAGCTGCCTGTGCCACACATGGAGCAGCGCCAGCCACTCCAGCATCTGAGCAGGGTGCAGGGCAGCCCCCAGCCCCCTAAACCCCCAGCCCCCTAAACCCCCAGCCCCCTAAACCCCCAGCCCCCAGCCCTGGCTCAGCCCTGCTCCTGCAGCACGAGACTGCACTGAGGGGCTGCTGAGTGTTGCTCCCCCCCCCGCCCCAATCCCCTGCCCACAGGTGGCTGTGGTGGGTGTGATGGGTGCAGTGCAACCCCCAGCCCTGCCGCCCACCTCCCCGGCGAGCCCTGGCGCGCAGCGGGGGCGGCTGAGCCGGCGCAGGGCCGTGGGCGGCTGCGTGGGTGGAAGATGGTGTTTTCCCAGCTCTGGCTCGCTCCTGCTGCCACCGCAGCCGCGCTCGCCAGCGCTGCATGGACACGAGCAGGGCTGCTGTGCATCCGTGTGGGAGCAGGGCCGGGCAGGGGCAGGGGGGTGGTGGTGGTGGGTGCTGGGTGCATCCGCTGTCCCGGAGCAGGGATCTCACTGCCTGGCACAGGGCTGCTCTCTGCCATGCTCCAGCCCACCGGTGCCTGGGAAGGAAGTGGGAGGCATCAGGCAGGAGGAGATGGGCTGTGCAGGGGGCTGCTGGCACAGTGAGGGCAGCGGGGTGCTGGGATGGCAGGGTGATGCCAGTGGTGGGTGTTACAGGCTGCTCGGCCTCAGCAGGGGGGTGAAGGTCCCGAGGGGATGGGGGTCTCTGTGCCGTGGGGATCAGGGTGAGCACGACACGGTTAAGCTGGCAGGGGCTCACAGGATGCTGGGATGCCCATGGTACCCAGGAGCTTTGCTCTGGCTCCACGCAGCCCACGGGCCAGGCTGGATGGAGCTGTCCTGTGTGTGCCATGCCTCGGCAGAGCCAGGACGTGGCCCTGGGTGCCTCTGCTCTGCACCCAGCTGCCCTAGCCTGGTTCTTCCCCTTTTGAAGTTCGTATGAAATATTAATCCTTTTATATAACTGCTCAGGGAGGTGGGCAGAGCTCTGCTGCTGCAGGGCCTGGTGCAGGCTGGGGGTCCCCTCTCTGGGAGCAGCAGGACTTTTTTGGGGGAGCTCTAGACACCAGGGGTAGGGGCAGCCCCAGTTCTGGCTCTGGCAGAGTGTCCCAAGGAAAGGTCTGTGCACAGGACAGTGGCAGGGGCCACAGTGCTGCTGGGCAGACTGTCCTGGGTCCTCCCTTGCTGCCCCCACCGAATGCTGCTCTCTGGCTGCCTGTCCCACCCTGGGGAAACACTGCTGTCACCCATCCCACTGGGAGAGGGATGGTGTGACCACCAGTGACAGTCCTATCCAGCTGAGGATCCTGGTGCTGGGACGTGGGCACAAGTCACCAGGACACAAACCTGATCCAGGGGCTGTGTGTCCCCCCTCCCCACTTCACACAGGGGGTCCCACAGTGTGACATGTGGCATCGAGGGCAGCACGGTGCCAGGGCTGGGCATGTGCAGAGCATCACCCAGGGTATGGTCCCGCTGCACTCATCACCCCTGTGTGCTGTAATTATTATTATTATTATTATTATTATTAGCAAATTACATGTCCTGGTGCCAAGGGACTCGGTGGGTGGGTGGTGGCTGGTGGTCCCTGGGCCGCTGGTGGTCCCTGGGCTGCTGGTGGTCCCTGGGCCGCTGGTGGTCCCTGGGCTGCTGGTGGTCCCTGGGCTGCCGGGGGAGATGCTGGGCCCATTCCCGGGCTGTCCCGGTACCCTGACAGGTAGCGTGGCTGGGGGCTGGGTCCCTGGGAGCCCGAGGGGGATGCTCAGGGGTGGGTACCACCATCCCAGCCCCGCGGGGCACAGCCCACGCCCCGTGACTACCGGCGGCATCTCCCCAGCCGCGCTCCCCCCGCCCCTTGCCGGCTGCTCCCCGCCGCCGCGTTTGGGGGGGTCCCGGGGCGCCGGGAGGCGGCGGCAGAGCCGCACCGGAGCCATTTTGCGCCGCCGCCGCCCGCTCTGACTCCCGGGGAAAATCCACCGCCGTGTCTTGGCTGCGCCGGACCCGCTCCGCACCGATCCGCGCCGCTCCGCGCCCATCCGCGCTGCACTGCGGGGCCGCCGCCACTCGCATGCTGCCGCCCGCCGCGCTCCCAAGCGCGGGGCGCCGGCCCGGGCCGCGCCGGGACCAGCCGAGCCCAACAGAGCCGCTCCGGTACCAACCGGGCCGGGAGCAGCCGGGCCGGGCCGTCGGGGAACCGCCCGGCAGCGGCCGGAGGATGTAGGCGGCGGGAGCGGGGTAAGAACGGCGGCGGGGGGCGAGAGGAGGGGGGAGAGACGAGCGGAGGGCGCGGGGGACGGTGTCCCGGCGCTGCCCGGTGTCCCGGCGCTGCCCGGTATCGTGGGGCATCGCCGGGCGGGCGGGGGGTGCCGGTCCCGGGGGATGCGCGGTACCCGGGGGGGGGAAGGCGGGGGGGAGGCTGTCCCCGACGGGGCTCCGGACGGGCCCCAGGGGGACGGGACGTATGGCCCAGGGACTCATCCATCGCCGCCGAGCAGGTGCTGGGGGGGAGCCGGAGGAGCGGGGGAGGGGGGGTGGCAAGATGGCTGGGGGCATCTCACCGGCAACGCGGTGCTCAGCTCAGCCAGCGCGGCTGGTCGGGATCCCCCGGCGGGTGCGGGAGAAGGGGGGCAGGTATCCCCCCTCTCCTGGTGCGGGGGAATTTGGGGAGGGGGAGCTGAAGCTCTCAGCCCCTCCAGCTGCGCCCCCCCCCCCAGCCATCCTGGCACTCTCCTGCAGCGGAGGGTTCAGGCCAGGGGTGGGCAGGCTCAGGACCCCTCCCCAGCTCAGTGGCCTCCCCTCTCACCAGGCTGCCAGGCAGGGAGGGCTGGCGATGGGTGCAGGAGCAGGTCGGGGGCTGGGAGCTGGCAGAGAGCAGTGACTCTCATCACACATCCAAGCTCCGTGGTACAGCCCAGCCTGGCAGGCAAGGAGAGCGTTTTGGGGGCCCAGGTCTGGGTGCCTCTCCTCTCTCGTTGCCTTGCTTTCCTGTCTGGCTGGGTGTTGTTGGAGGAGCCAGCCTGGTCCCTCCAGCGTGTGCCAAACCTGCAGAGCAAGTTGGCGCTGGGACCACTCGTTTCTCTCCATCCTTTGACATCCAGCCCTGCACGTCGCCTCCCTCACGGGCCATGGGGCCGTGCTGCCTGCTCCAGGTCCCTGCCTGCTCCAGGTCCCTGCCTGCTCCAGGTCCCTGCCTGCTCCAGGTCCCTGCCTGCTCCAGGTCCCTGCCTGCTCCCCGGGCGAGGCACGAAGCCCTGAGCAGGCAGGAAAGGACCAAGCCCGGCTGTTGGGAGCCAGCTGTCCCCATGAGAGTCTGGGCTGGGAGCAGAGGGCCTCCCTTGGTGTAAATCAGGGCCGGATCCAGGCAGCAGTGCAGATTCTCCCTTAGGAAATGGATGTCATTTCCCGTCTATCTCAGTTTCTTGCCTCCTGGCTCCCACTGTCCTCCTCTGTGAGTCCCAGCCCTCCAGGACCCTGTGTGCCAGGGGATGGAGCTGGGGGATAGCTATGGGGAGACAGGCAGGGAGGCTGGGGGGAGGCTGGGGGGAGGCATGGCAGCCCTCTCAAAGCGCCAGCAGAGCCAAGTGGGGAAAAATAGCCATCAAAGTGACAGGGAAGCATCTGAGCTGGGGGGGCTCCTCGGGCTGCGGGGGCAGCCAGAGCACCGGCACGGGTGATGCAGGCAGCAGATGTGTTTGGGGATGCCTCACTGTTACCCCACCAAGCCTGGGCACAGGGACTGGCTCTGGGCAGCCCTGCAGTGGGGAGTAGGGTGATGCCATCGCGGTGTGCCCATCCAGCCTGGGTGAGTTGGTGCTGAGCCCTCAGTGTCAGCCCCAGGCATCTCCTTCCCAGGCATCAGGGCTTGTGCTGTGTGGGGTGCAGATGGCAGCACAGGCTGGAGGAGGAGCACCCAGCCCTCTTGTTGAGCCGGCCCCTGGCAGCCTGGGGAGGGGGCAGAGGATGATGGGGAGCCCAGGCTTGGGGTTCCCTAAAGGGGCCCTTTCTTCAGCCTCCCCATCCCAAGTTTGGGGCAGAGCTGTGGGGCAGGAGGCATGAAGCTGGTGGCCACACTGGTATGTAGGTCTCCATGGGTCTGCCCACCCGTGAGGGCAGGATCCAGCCCTGTGCTGGGGTCTCCTGCCCAGGTGATGCTGCTGGGGCTGGGGCTGAGGCTCCAGATCCAGGTTTTGCAGACGCTCGTGTCTCTCCAACAAGCTGATCTGAAACCCTGGATCCCACCCAGCCAGAAATTTGGATCTGGAGCCAAAGGTGACTCTTGGCCCTTCCTGCCATCAGGGGCGAAGCTAAAATCTGGATCTGAGCAGTGACACAAGGAGCCTGGACCCGGCTGAGGAGCCGAACGTGTGGCTGGTGCTCCTTCTGCCCATCAAATTGGATTTCCTGAAATAGCCTGTTGAAGACCAGAGCCCGGCAGGGACCGAATGACAGGTCACCAGGAGTGTGGAAGCCCCACCACGATCCTGGCTGCCTGCTTCAAGACGTTGGCAGCCAGCAATAATAGTAATATACGGTGCCATTGCTGGGAGAGCTAAGAATAGCAGGCGAGACGTGCCGGCGGCCGGGGGACTCGTGGGGAGGGTCAGGGACCAGAGGCGTGTGGCTGGATGTGTCCCGTGGGACGTCCCAGCGATGGGGTGGATGGGGGTAGCTGCCTGCCTTCCTCACAGCAGGCAGGACATCCCTGAGGCACAAGTGACATGGGGCATGGTGGGTGCCAGCGGCAGGGAATGGGGATGTGCAGAGCGGTGCATCTGGTCCTGCACAGAGCCCTTCAGCATGGCCTCAGGGCTCTGCCATCCCCGAGGGCTTGGGGGTGAAACTTGCCCTGCCAAAGTGCTCCTGAAGGCCCCATGACACCTGGTCCCAGCAGCACAGGGTGGGGACACCCTGGGATGAAAGAGGGAGCCAGACTCTGAGCCTAACACCCCACGGTTGCCTCCCCTCCACCGTGCAGGATTGAGCCCCTTCTCCTCCCCCTGCCCTGCCCGGTGCTCTGGGGCCATACCATGGGGGGATAGAGGTGGCATGGCCACCATGGGCACAGGAGCTGAGCTGTGGAGAGGCTGGACTGCTCTGTGCCAGCCACGGCGGCCGCACGTGGCAGCAGAGCAAGTGCCCATCAGATTAAGGAGAATTAATTTGTACTTTCCCTGTTTTGACAGGGCCGGGGGTGCTGTGGGTGCCCAGTGTCCCCCTCCCATGAGCAGCTGTGCTCCTGCAGCTCCCATGTCAGCGCCTCTACAACTTGCCCTCAATCCTAATTAGATTTGCCATGTTCCCCCCCCCCCTTCCCACCCCCACCTCCCCAGCTCACTCCTTCCCAAATGCCGGAGTGGGAAGGAGCCATGACATGGTTTCTAATCAGCTTCTGAATTCAGTTTTCTCTTGGCTGTCGTTGGAGGAGGCATCTCGCAGCCTTTGTCTGGTGCTGCCTGAGCAGGGTGCTGCTCTGCCATCCCCCTCGATGCCGCGGTGGCAGGTGATGCTGGTGGTCCGGGGAGCCAGTGGTACAGCGGCATCCGGGGGACCCTACAGGAACACAGCGCTCTTTGGAGCTGGGGACTTGGAAGAGCATCACCAGCACCCATAGACTGTGCCACGTGTGGCAGCCAAAACCGGGTGGCCTGGGGCTGCCCGTGCAGTGCGGCTGTGCCATGCCGGTGGTGCCGTGCTGGTGGTGCCGTGCTGGTGGTGCCATGCCGGTGGTGCTGTGCCGGTGGTGCTGTGCCTGTGGTGCTGTGCTGGTGGTGCTGTGCCGGTGGTGCTGTGCTGGTGGTGCTGTGCCTGTGGTGCTGTGCAGGTGGTGCTGTGCCGGTGGTGCTGTGCCGGTGGTGCTGTGCTGGTGGTGCTGTGCCTGTGGTGCTGTGCTGGTGGTGCTGTGACGGTGGTGCTGTGCCTGTGGTGCTGCGCTGGTGGTGCTGTGCCGGTGGTGCTGTGCTGGTGGTGCCCTGCCAGTGGTGCCGGCCACTCCTGGCAAGCATGGGGTGCCACTGCTGCTGTTTTTTGTTCTGCATCGTCCCCGTGGGGCCGAGTGGCTGGTGTGGGAGCTGGGCACCGTGCCCCACGTGCCTGTCCTGGCACGGCTCCAGCGTGGCCGGTGCATTGCTGGGTTTGGCTCCTTCCCCAGCACCCGGACCTTGTCAGCAGCGAGTTGTGGCTCTGAGCGAAGCCAGGGGATGCAAACACTTCCCGGCGCTGCCAAGCCCCAATTAATAGCCTGTGAATCACGGTGCCGTTGGAAGAGCAGATGTTTGTGGCGTGGTTGCCAGCGCTCGGCATTTCACCGAGGGGCTGTTTGGCCTCAAACCGGCGGCCTCGGATGGCAGGCGGTTGGGTAGGAGCCTCGCTGCCTGCCCGGCCCTCTCCCCCAGCGTGCCCGGGAGCTGTTTGGGCTGGGAATTAGCTGAAGTTTTTGGTGGGCAGAAGGGAGCAGGAGAACAGCCTGTCTGTGGGCGTGTGGGGGTGCCGCTCCAGAGCGAGGAGACTGCGAGAGCTGAAGGTACCGTATCCCGGTGTGATGCTTGGCAAGGGATGTACTGCTTTCCAGGCCCTGGTGCTGCAACCTCAGCTTTGGGGCACTCCCCCATCTTCCCAAAGGGCTGGGGGGATTGTGACAGGACTGGGGGCACCGGGCACCTCAGTTTAGGGGTGGTGAACTGGTACTTACTGGGGAAATGCTGCTTGTCTTGAATGTGGTTCACCCTTTGTGATGGTGCGGCTTAGCTGGGTCAGGGTCCCGAGCCGTTGGGTTGGGGTGAGACCCAGTGGGGGTTGGTGCACCCCGAGTTGGTGCTGTGGGTGCCATTGGTGCAGCCGAGCCGAGGGATGGCCTTGGTCTTTCATGTGACAGCAACACGCGTGTGCTCCCGGCTCCCCCCGGCCCTCTCTGGGTTTGGGGGGGGTGGGGGGAAGGCGGGGACAGACCCACACCCGGGGGGTGGGTTGGGGGGGAGCTGCAGCGGATGCCAGGGCTGTGGGCGTGCCGGGAGGGGGATGGGGGTGTCTATCGGGGGCGAGGGCTGCGTGCAGGTGCTTGCAGGGTGCAGAGGAGTGTGTGTGGGGGGATGTGGGGATGCTGCACGGTGGGATGCGGGGTGCACAGCGCTGCGGCGGCCGCCCAAGGTGCACAGGGGGGTGCAAGCGGTGTGTGTGTGTCCCGGGGGGCGTCTGTGATTAGCGTGTCCGTCTGTCCGGGCGTGCGGGGATGCGGCGTGCGAGGCGGTGCGTGGGCGTGCGGGCGCTGCTGGCGTGGGCAGCTGCTTTTCCCGGGGGTGCGTGGCTGTGTGCGGGGGTGGCCGGAGCATGCCGTGGCGCGTGCGGGGGTGTGCCCCAAACGCGTGGGGAGGAGGAGGAGGAGGAGGAGGAGGGGGGGGGGGGGGGAGACGATGGGTGGGTGGGGTGTGGGGGGATGTCATCTCCATCACTGCCTCGTGCGGGCTGGAAGGTGCCGGTGTTGGCCCAGGAGCCAAGAGCGTGGCTGCTGCCGTGGGTCACTGTGACCCCCCCCCGACCCCCCCACCCCGGGATGGCTCCGGCTGGGCCGGTGGCCGCTGGCTGCGTGGCCTGGCTGCGGCATGGGCAGCTCGAGGAGGTTTTGTAGGAAGAGAGCGGATCCAGGCGCCGCGCTGCTTCCATCCTCCAGCTCCTGGCCAGCCCGGATGGGCAACTTCATGGCTTAGCGGCAGGGTGAGTGGGGAGGGGGAGGCAGGAGAAGGGGCTGCTGGGTGCAAGGGGAGTGGGCCTGGGGGTAGGGATGGGGTGGGGGGGTCCTGTGCCTCGAAGCCCCCCTCTCCCAGGAGAGCCCAGCTGTGTGCCCAGCGGTGCTGGTGCAGAGGATGCGCTGGGGGGGAGAGCCAAATC
The DNA here is from genome assembly GCA_022605575.1 of Laterallus jamaicensis coturniculus. Classification (NCBI taxonomy): domain Eukaryota; kingdom Metazoa; phylum Chordata; class Aves; order Gruiformes; family Rallidae; genus Laterallus; species Laterallus jamaicensis. The sequence goes on from JAKCOX010000028.1 coordinate 6,823,757, forward strand.
CTCCCAGAGCGGGACACCCCTCACCCCCACCCCCTCCCACTCCGGGCAGTCTGCTCCCCCACGGAGCTGCTCCTAACCCTTTCCTGGCTGAATCCTCCTCCCTGGCAGCCACCTCCTCGTCTCAGTGTGCAGCAAGCACAGGGCTCCCCGCCAGCCCTCGCCCAGACAAGCCTCGGGGCAGCCTTGAAGCTCAGCTGGCTGGGACAGGGGAGCTCCCAGCCCAGAGGTCTGTGTGTGTGTCCCGTCCCTACAGCCCTGAGTGGGGCTGGGGGCAGCGTCTGCTGGGGCCAAGGGCTGCGTGGGTGCTGGGGCTGTGCATGCTGTGGGTGGCAGCCTGGGCTGGGCTGACCCTTGGGCACACGGTGTCCTCAATCCTGGTGGTCTCAGTGTGGTGTTTGGTTGGTGTGAGGGAGGTGAGACCCCGTTGTTCCAGGCCCAGCCCTGCATGGGGCCATGCTGTGCTGGCTGTCCCCAAGCCATGGCTGGTTGTCCCCAAGCCATGGCTGGATGTGGGGGCAAGGAGGGAGTGGGCTGTGTGTGTGGGAGGCTTTGCTGTGTGCTCAGAGCTGGGGGGGGTGTGGGGATGGGATGTTCTGGCCTTGCCCAACCCCCCCACCCCCCGGGGGGTGGGTATTTGTGTTTGCCTGGCTGTTGTGTTCCAGAGATCAGAGCAGGGTCCCAAGGTGGCTGGGCTGAGCATGTCCCAGCAGCTCCGGGAGTGGGGCAGGGCTGTAACTGTGTGTGCAAGGGACACAGTCCCCTCTGTGGTGTCTGTGTGTCGGTCCGTGGAAGGAGCCGGGGAGCCCCGGGTCTGCCTGCCTGCCAGACGGCCCCGCTGCCGGGGAGCGGCACAGCCGGTGCTGACATCTGTGCTTCAAGCCCTGCCTGTCTTCAGTTTGCTCCTTGGCACAGTCACGGTGGCAGTTGGGTCCCTCTGTACCCCTTCATGGTTTTCCCCCACCAGCTTGCCTCTCCATGAGGCTATGCTGTATTCCCTGGTGTGTTTTCTCAAAGGGGGAAACTGAGGCAGGAGAGAGGGAAGTAGCAAAGTGCTCTCCGGATCCCCGTCATCCTCAGGCTCGGTCCCACGCCTCACCCTTGAAGATTTCCTTTCCTGCCAAGTGATGCCAAGTGCCCAGGGGGAAGCAAGGGCGTCCCGGGACACAGCTCCCGGCCCTGTCTGCCCCCAGCCCTGGAGCCGCCCGGCTCCTCCTGCCGCCGCCTGGCGCCTCCCTGGCCCGGGGCAGCGAGAGGGGCTGATCCGGGGCCGGGGGGCGGCTGTCGGGGGGGCGATGCTGGAGGTGGAAGCGGTGGCCGCTGGTGGCCCCGTCGGTGGCCGCGGTGGCGGCGGCGGGCGCTGTCCGCGGTGCTGATCATCCCTTGGCCCCGTGGCCGGACCGGAGAACCGGCAGCGTTGCCCCCCCCGGGACACACACACACACCCTCCATGGGTTTGCTGGGGCTCGGGGTGTCCCCCCTCTTCCTCCCCCGCGCTGCCCTGGGGACGTCCCAGCCCGGCCCTGGCCTTTGATGTGCGGCAGCTCCAGACAGGGCTGGCGGGCCGGGCCGGGCCGAGGCGGGTCGGGCAGCCACCCCCCCGGCCATGGCCGCCACCCCCCCGCCCGGCCTGCGGGGCTGGGTACGGCCTGCCCGCCGCCGGGCCCTGCTAATTGCCCCGCTGCGCAGGTCGGACGGGGCCGGGGAGGTGCGGGACGGGGGCGGGGGGGGGTGTGTGTGTGTGTGTGTGTCGGGCTGGAGAGCGGGGGCAGAGCACCTTGGGCCACCGAGGCTCCACCGCGCCCCTTGCCAGGTTTGGGACAGGCTGTGGAGGGGCTGCCAGCCCCTCTCCGTGCACCCAGGTGGGCGCAGGGTGGCTGGGGGGGTGGTGCTGCCGTCTGGGGACACTGCGGACACCTCTCCCCCCCCCCCCGCCCCCAGCCAAGAGCCGCCGGTGTCGGTGCCCCCCAACCCCCCCCCCCGAACCGAAATGTCACGCCATGCAAATGAGGCTGCGGGAGCGGCTGATTGAAGGGCCCTGCCCCGCCTCGGAGTTGCAATCAAATATGCAAATGGCTCCCCCCGAGGAGGCTACTGAAGGCTATTAATAGCGGGGGATGAGGCTGGGAGGAAGCATGTGGTTCCTTGAGAGGATGAGGCTGGGGGCTGAGTTGGCTCTACCTGCCCCTCTGCCCCCTCCAACCCTGGGGGTGCTACCCAGGTAGGCACCCACCTCCCTGCTGATGCCTGGGGTGGGGTGGTGGGGGTCGCTGTGAGGACCCCATGGTAGCACAGTGACCCTGTGCAGGGCAGATGCTGCCCCTGTGCTTCTGCCTGGTATCCTGTGGTGGGTGTCTCCATGCCAAAACGCTGGGACACCCCCCGCCCAAGGGAGACCATGTTTGTTAAAAATGCTGGGCTGAGGTTTTCCTCTTGGGGAGCCTAACCTCAAACAGGGAGGAATTAAGGATTTGGGGGGACCTGGGTGCTGCTGAGGGGTGCAGGGTGGCTTTGTCTGGGGAGAAGGGAGTTTGGCCTGAAGTGGGTGTCATCATTTTGGTGTAGGGGCTGGGGAAGGGCTCCTCCTGGCCCCTCACCCTTCACCCTCTGCTTCCGTCTCCCCTTCTCTCTCCTGGTTTCCTTCTGTTGCCATCGAAGCAGATGACACCCCTCTCTTGCCAGCTCCAGTGCGACCATGAGGTGGGAACCACGGTGCTGGTGGGGACTGTGCTGTCCCCAGTGTCCCCAGCCAGTGTGGGGGCTCAGTGTGCCTGGACCCCCACTGCAGCCCCCCTGCCCCATCTCCTGGGTTTTCAGGAACCACCTGATCTTTTCAGAAAATTGTGGAAGGCTGGAGACAAAGGTAACTCATTATTTAAAGTCTGAAACTGGAATAATTAGCCCAATTAACAGTCTCAGGTGACGTCTTATTCCATCTGATAACGGCCTGAGGAAGAGGGAAATTAATTAACCTGTCAGCCTGACGTTTGTAGGTCACTGCTGGCTCCTCACACCCGTCCGGGCAGGAGCAGGAGTGGGTGGGGGTACTGTGCTTGGTGCAAGGGGTCTGTGTATTTTGGGGGTCTTGGTGCAGAGAGGAGGCTGTGGGTGAGCCCAGGTGCCAGCCAGGAGAGATGGGTTGGTGGGGGGACGACTGTTGGGTGGGAAGGGGAGAGGGCACCATGGCCTGAGGCCAGGGTGATGGGCAGGGGGACAGGGCTCCTCGTCCCCTGGGAGCGGTGCCAGCGCAGGTTCGTTAGGGAGGCGGCAGCTGTAGGCCTTTAAGGTTGCTGTGGAAACGGTGCTGCTCGTTACAGGGAGGAGCTTCCTGCTTTCCAGGCAGGGCCCCCCCTCCCCATCACTGCAGGAGGGGGACCCCCACCCTGGTCAGCTGGGACTGTGCAGACCCCCGTGTCTGGGGAGGGACATGGCGCGAGCACAGCCACATGCCTGCTGGTGGGTGGTGTTGGGTGGGCATCTCCCCATGGGCCAGGCCCCCTCCCTGCCCCCAGGGAGGGGGCTGGTGGTGCTGGACAGGGCTGCACATGCATGAACACCCATGTATCCATGTACAGCACAGGGTGCCAGCACACACCTCTCCCCGGGCAGCGCAGCCGTGTCCCTGCAGCCCCTCGGCGCCCTGTCCTCGCACCTCCACCAGCACCCAGCCACCTGTGCTGCCACCACGGGAGCATCCACGTGCTCAGGGGATCCTGCCCACATCCCAGCCTGGCACCATGACTGTGATGCCATGCTGCCCACCCTCCCTGGCATGGCACAGCACGTGTGCCGTGGCGTGTGGAGTGTGCCAAGGCAGAGCCCCCAGCTGCAGCCCTGCGGGTGACTCGGGGAGGCCTCGGTGCTGCTCCCGGTGCTGCTCCTGGTGCTGCTCTCAGCTCTTGGAGTTTTAATGAGGTAAATTGTATAAAAAAGCTCCGTTTGCCCTAAATGCCCATCCCTGCGTGAAACCGCTGCAGCGCAGCCAGAACCCACCCCAGGAGCTGGGCAGGGGGCTGTGGGGCTGGGCACATGCTCCCAGGCAGGGCACGTGGCAGCAGGAGGAGGAGGGTGAGGAGGAGGAGGATGAAGGCATTTTAGCACGCTCGCAATCATTTCCCTCCCCCCCCTCCCCTCCCCAAGTTTACAGCTTACCTCAGCGGCTTATCAGCCTCCAATCTCATTAAATCAGGCAAATTGTAGCATCTGATATTTTACGGAGATTAAGGTGCGCACCCAGACTCTATAATTATCGCCCAAGATGTATTTACAATACCTTGTTGCTAGTAAACAAAAAATAACTCCGGATCAAAGCGCTTTTACAGGGAAATAAATCTGCTGGCAGAGCCCTGCTGCGGCGTGCTGGGGGGAGACATCGCTACTGGGGGCCCTGTGAGGGTGGTTCAGGGATACCCCTGGTCACACATGCTTGCTGTGGGTCCTGCGTGCCGTGGGGCCATCCCCAGGCTGATGCTCTGTGCTTGAACCACCCTTGCTGTCTTTTCCCATGGGAGCCCAGTAGCACCCACCCCTCCAGCTCTGGCTCCATCAGGGTGGGGGGTGTTTCCATGGCGGAGGCATCCCTTCGCCCTTGCTGATGCAAGGTGGGGATTTACCAGCAGCAGTCGCAGCATCTTACCCTTTGATTTATTTATTTTATTCTTTTTTTCTTTCCCTTCTCACCACGGTGGGAGCTCTGAGGATTACCCATGTGGCGACACTGGTTTATTGCTGCCTGAAGTGGATTTATCCGTGCGGCACAGCCTGGGCTCGCCGCTGGTATAAATCACCATGGCGTGGCCAGCGTGAGCCCGAGCGTGGTGGCTGTATCCCACTGAGCCACGGTGTTCCAGCTTCTCCAGGGCTTTTCATGGCTGGGATTCCCATGGGGTCTATGTTACACGCCCTGGCTCGGCTGCCCAGCCATGGGTAAGGCTGTCCCTTCTCCGTCTCGCTCTCCTGCCCACTGAAACGAGAATAAAATGGTGATAATGCTTCAGACGTCCTCTGGAAAGGGCTCTGAGGCAGATGAAAAGCCCTACTTAAGAGCGAGGCTATTATTATTAATAACTCGGAGCGAGGCTGTAAATTCAGCCGACACAGCTATTATGGGAAATGAACCTGTTCCCGTGCTGGATCCAAGGCTGCCCAGGCACAGGATGGGGACAGAAGAGCAAGGCTGGGTGGACACACGGCTGCTGGCTCTGGGCAGCGTGGATAGGGGGGAGCCAAACCTCTTGGTAGACACTGGCTCTGCCTGGGATGATCGCCTGGCTTTTTTGGGAAGGTTGGAGGTGTGAGGGAGGGGACCTGTAGCATGGGTCCCCCCCCCTTAGAAGGAAAGGAGGTGGTTGAGGTTTGCGACAAGGCTGAGGCTTGGCTGAAACTCAGGACAGGAGTGGCAAAGGCTGTGAGGAGCATTGCTGGGGCCAGTGTTGTGGCTGGGCATGGTGAGAGGGGCTGCGGTGCCACAGCCAGCGTGGGGCTGAGTGTCACCGTCCTGGTGCACGCTGGCTGTGCCCATCTGCAGGAATATTACACCTTGGCAGAGGTTACATCAAAATTAAAATAACCCGATGCCGGTTGTGTCCCGGCTCCTGCAGCCAGGTCAGCAAAAGGCAAAGAGCTGCAGCAGCTCCTGCTCTGGGGAGGGGGGTTACTTCACCTCCATCACTGCTGCCCCACGAGCGGTGTGGCCAGGGCACCCCTGGTACCACCCAGGCTGGCAGGGGATGGGTATGGGACCAAGCAGGGGGTCCTGTGGGGACGTGGGGTGCTGCAGGGTGCTGTGGCTGTGGCCATGGGCTCGTGGTGCTGCCTGTGCCTGGCTCGGGAGCTTCTGCGGGGGAACGAGCTTTGATATAAATATCTTTTTGCTCAGCACACGACCTACTTTCCAGACAATGCCATTAGCCTCCCGACTCCCTCATTCATCTTCCGCCACCCTCCTCCAGCCCGCCCCGTGGCAGCACCCACGCTGATGCCACACACCAGCCTGTGGTGCGGGACCAGCCAGCAGCCCCATCCCCAGGGCTGGCTGGGGGGGCTCTTGCTGCCTGGCCCCTGCTCTGGCCATGCAGGGGGTGGTTGTGTCCCCTTTGGGGTTTCTCTGCCCTGTCCTGGAGAATGCTTAGCTCTGTCGTGCCTTCCCGATGCTGCTGGCCCCATTCCCTGCAGACAGCCTTGTTGGGGCATCCTTGTTGGGCTGGGGTGGGGGGGTGCAGTGTGCTCTGCAGTGTGCTCAGCAGCTCTGGGCTGGCCCGTGGGCGGCATGGGGGACCAAGAGTGTCTCTGGCATTGCGTCCATGCACGTGGTTCATCTTGGGATGATCCCATGTGGTGACAGAGGCTGTGCTGCACAGTTGGCAGCCAGCGAGTGGCTGGCAGGGTCAGGGGCAGGTTGGGCAGAGGGTGCCTGGTCCCACTGGCATGGGGCTGCCCAGCCCCACCTCAACCCTTGTGACACCCCTGGCATCAGTTTTCCACTGAGAGCTGGAAACACTTCCCTGGGAAGCAGAGCAGCCCCTGACCCATCACCCATACACCTCCACGTGCCCGTGGGGCAGAGCCCCTGCTCCTCCCCTACAGCTAAAATTAAATATTCAATTTGTATTGCTGGTAAATCCTGTAAATCTCTTTTATCTCTAAGCCCTTGTAGCAAGAATGTCAGTGGTGTAATCTCTGCAGGGACCCGTCCCATCACCCTTTGCATCTCCCTGGCTCGGGCCATGCTCCCCTTTCCCCACAGCTCTCCGTGGCATCTGTCAGAGGCTGGTGGCAGAGCAGGACCTGGGTACCCATGGCAGAGGACCCCACAGCAGAGCATCCCATGGCACTCACCCTGCCTGCCCACTGTGGGGGTGAGGGCATGTGTTGTCCCCATATGGTGTGTGATGGGGATGCTGGTACCCTGGTGAGCGACGTGGTCCTGCCAGAGTGTCCCCCATCCCCACTGTGTCCCCGCTTGCCAGCTGTGAACACCCACCTTGCTCTACCCTCATGCTGTGCCCATGTGGAGAGCGCTGTGCAGAATTACCTATTTAAATATTTAGGGTTTCATCAGCTTTGAAAATTAAGCCCATCCATTAAAGAGGCAGTTTGGGTCCTCTGCTGGGGAGCTGGGCTGCGCTGTGCCGTGGGCTCTGTGCCATGGGCTCCGTGCCGTGGGCTCACTGCGTCTGTCTCAGCCCTGGCCCAGGGGATGGGATACAGCCTGGGAATGGGGCATAGTAGCCTGAAGCATCCCTGCCAGCACAGGGACCAAAAGCTCTGCTTCCTCCCTGTTCACAAGTCCTACGGCTGGAAGAGCTGTGGGATGGTGTTGTGAAGGGAACTGGTTGGGATGGGGACGTGTTGGAGGTTGGAGCCCAGGGTGCTTTGTGCCCAGGAAAGTGGGGCAGGGGGGAAATACCAGTGGCAGGAGGGAGCCTTGGCACAGGAGTGGAGCTGGGGCTGGAAGGGGCAGCCTGCCTGGGGGCTTGGTGGGGATGGCCAAAGGACAGTCAGAGATTGTTACCTCTGCTGTTGTCTGCACTAGTGCTGTGCTGCCCCGAGCTCACCAAAGCAGCTTTGGAGGGATCCCCAGCTTAGGTCATTACACCGTGTGGCTGGGGAGATAAGTGGCTTTTTAAGCCACTGCCCATCTTGCCAACAGAGCAGGGTCCCTGCAGGTGGGAGGGTGAGATGGCACAGCCCAGGGACTGGGTGGGAAAACGGGGTCCCTCTGGAGGGGCACTGGGGGAGGGTGCCGGCTGCAGCCAGCCCTGGGCAGTGTAGGGCAGGTGTTGAGCTCATCCGTGGAAGGGAGCTGTCCATGGGCATAACTGGTGATGGGTGCTCACCAGTGCAGTGCTGTGCCCATGAACCCTGTGCCAGCTGGCATGGGCTGGAGTCCCTGGGGCCCTGCCTGGGGGGTCCATCTGGGGTGGTCTGCTGTGGTCCTGCTGCTCCAGCCATGAGGTTCCAGCTCCATCAGCCCGCTGTGCTGTGTCCCAGCTCTGCAGGCAGCCTGGACCTTGGGACAGCTCAGCCCTGCCAGCCCTGCCTCTGCCCGCAGCCGCTTCTCCATGCCACCTCTTCCCCTCTCATCCAACTCCTTCCCAGGCTCTGGCTGCTGGCCCCAGCACTCCCTGTGTATCCAGAGCTTTTGAAGAAGTAGCTCTTCCTTGAAGATCCAGCTTTGGGCTTTGCAGGGATGGAGCACCAGGCTCCCTTCTCCGCTGGCATAGCCCCAGGATGCTCCGGTACCCTCGCACATCTCAGCACAGGGCTGTGGCCCTTGCCCCAAGGGAATCAGCTCCAGGGGACTGTCTGTGCTGGGCTGCATGTGGGGGGGGGGGGGGTCCCAGTGCAGTCAGTGGCAGCCAGAGGCACCTGCTTTGCTGCAGCAAGTCCCGGTGCTGGCGGCTGTGCCGGGATCCCTGGCAGCTGGGGTGTGTCATGGCCGTATTTCCTCGCTCTGCTCCAGGAGTAATTGCTCAGATGGGGACTTGGGGCAACTCCCATCCCTCTCCCCGGCATGGTAATGAGTCAAGAAGACTCAAAGACAAATGGCTCATTAAGAAGCAGTGCTGCATTGCAGGATTTTTCATCCCACCAACCGCTGCATCAGCAGAGGCAGCACCTCTCGCACTCGCTCTCCCCAGCCCTGGAGAAGGAGCTGTCAGGCAGCTGGGGCTGGTGCCAAAATTAATCATGGGCTTAATAACCCTCCCCTCCTGTCGAACAGCCCAGCCCCAGGCTCCCTGCACGTGGAGTGGGGTGGCAGCGCCGGGCTTGAGCCCTGGGGCACGGTGGGTTTGGGGCCTGTGTTTGGTGTGGAGGGATGTACCCTGGGGGCAGGGATGAGCTGGGGGAGGTGCCCCCCAGCATCAGGGTACCAGGGGTCTCTCCGCATTCTGGGGTGCCAGCCAGCCATGCTGGGCAGTGCAATGCTGGTGGCCCCTCAGCAGCCTTGGTAAACACTTCTTGCTCCGCTCACATCTGCAACCCTTCAGCTGGCATCTGTCCTTCCTGACTTCTTAAAAAATCTCACCTCATCCCTGATTTCCAGCGGTGCCCAGCTGGTTCCTGCCCCTCGCAGTCCTCTCCTGCATCCCACTTGGGTTTTCTCGCATTAACAGGAATTGCCTTTGATTTCCTGATGGGATCAAACGTGTTTGCTCCAAACTTTGCATCCTGCTCGCTCCCCTTCCCATTCCCATTCCCATTCCCTTCCCATTCCCTTCCCATTCCCTTCTCATTCCTTTCCCGTTCCCTTCCCATCCCCTTCCTGTTCCCTTCCTGTTCCCTTCCCATTCCCTTCCCATTCCTTTCCTGTTCCCTTCTCATTCCCTTCCCGTTCCCTTCCTGTTCCCTTCCCGTTCCCTTCCCGTCCCCTTCCCATTCCTTTCCCATTCCCTTCCCATCCCCTTCCCATCCCCTTCCCATTCCCTTCCCATTCCCCCAGCTATCCCTTACATCCCAGGCTGACAGCCCCTCTCCCTAAGGACTCATCCCATGAACCATCCCCGAGCCGCTCTCAGCCAACTCAACTCTTCAGAAAACAATGACTGGGGCCAGAATTATGACCTATATTACCCCATCTCTCACTAAGCCCCTCTTTTTTCCTTTCCTTTCCCAGGCTGAGTAAATTTTCCTAACACAGCCTAATAAAATAACAGAGCAATTAGTAATAAAACAAAACATTTGCCTTCTGCACTCCACGCTCACAAGAAGTTAGGGAGAAGTAAGTCCATCAGGAGTGTGGTGGAAACAACCTGCCATTTTTTCCATATTTATTTCCTTCCAATGACTGCAGATCAAATTTGCTCAGCTCCTAAGTGGGAAGACCACTTTATATTATATTTTATCTTATTTTTTTATTATATTTTATTATTTTTTTCCCCCCAAGCTCCAGCTTGTAGCACGGCGCCGGGGCGCTCACGCTGCGTGTTTGTTCTCTCCTGCTTTCATCCCCGGCCATAAAGATCCCCAGCAGGACCTGTGCTGGCAAAACCTCACGCTAATTTGCAAAGCAGAACGGGCCGAGCTCACGCCTCTGCTGGCCCAGAGGCTGGGAAAAAAACACCAAAAAAAAAATATATCCTTTTGCTCGTGCTGGAAAGCTGGGATGGAGAGAGGAGCCTTTGTGGATCCAGGGCAAATCAAAGTCGATGGCTAAGGCGGCTGCTGGGCCGGCTCTGGTGCCTGCTGGCAGGGAATTGCATAAGAGGATGGGGCTGGGGATGGTTTTTGGGGCTAAGCTGGGCAAAACACGTGTCCTTGGCCGTGCGGAGCCGTCCCCGTCCCCGCCGGCGTGCAGGCAGCGCTGCCTACGGGGCAGCCTCCAGGGAGGAGGGAAGGCTGGGCTGCTGGCAAAATACACAGGGAGTTGGGGCGGGCTGGATTTTGGGGAGGAATACCCTTGCTCTTCTTCCCTTGGGCTTCATCCCTCCCCCGGCCTCCTCGTGTTGCTCCCTGCAGAGCCTGCTGCCCCAGGGAGACCCAGCGTGGAGGAGCTGCTGCTGGCGGGGCCATGAGGACAGCATCCCCCTGAGCGCTGGGCGGTAAGTGCCACCGATGGGCGCTGGGACCCTGGCATGCAGGGGCTGCTTGGGAAGGGTGGGGGAGCCAGGATCCCCCCTTGAGAGCGAGGGAGTGGTGGATGGGAGCTCTTGACCTCAGCTCTCATGGTTTAATCCAAAAATCTTGGAAACTCCAGCTTTGCTCTGGGATTTGCTGGGAAGCAGAGCAGCCTCTGAGTGCCCCGATGGGAAATTAAGGGAGGGGGAGCTCAATTTTGGTGTGCCACTCAGTGCTGGGGGCTATGGGCCCTCTCCTTCCTGCTCTGACCCTCAGGGCAGGGTGAGACACAGTGGGAGCAGAAGGTGGTGGTCTGAGGGAAGGTGGTGGGTGGGAGAGAATAGCAGGTGGGAGTTTCTCTAGGCTTTGGATGCAATAGCAGCAAGAAGTGTTATTTGTAATTGTAATTATGCTCTTCCAGTTTATCCTAGCACATAATTGTGTGGGCGGCAGGTTCTCACTGGTGGTAATTACCCTGGTGTTAAATGGCACCAAATTCAGCCTGGCTGGGTTTTTTCCCTCTCCCCTTTTTTTGGGTCTGTGGTTCGGTGGCACAGATCCCCCCCGTGCCAACCCCTGTACCAAGGGCTGTGGGGTGTGAGCAGCCCTCACTGGGACTCCACCCATGGCCATCCCCACCAGTGCCTGGGGACAAGGACCCTTGGCCACGCCACCTGTGCTGAGACCCACGGGGTCACTCCCAACCCCATCTCCATCCCTGCGAGGGCACTGGCTGGTCCCTGGCCGGGGCGCAGGTACCTGCGTGGCTTTGGCTCCTTCACCACCCTAAGTCCCCACCTCTGCCATGCCCTGTCCCCAATCCTCTGCCATGCCCTGTCCCCATCCTCTGCCCCACGGCTGCCGGTGGCTGTAGGATTGCTGTAGTTCAGCAGCAGGGCTGGTCTTTGTTCAATTCCGAGCACAAAAGCCCGCTGGGCTGGTGGTGATGGGCTGCTCAGCTATTTTGACTCCTTCTTCCCACTGCCGTGGCAATATTTGGATCAGCTGGGACCCTCCCTCCTGGAGTGGGAGACGATAGAACTCAGCCTTGTGGAAGTAGAGCCAGGGCTGGGAGCCTGGCCATCTGTCTGTCCGTCCTGCGGCCGGCTTGATCCCCCCGCTGCTGTGCAGCTCTCCCAGGAGGGGAGAGCATTTCTTTTTGTAACAGGCTGCAGCACTCTTCCATTAAGATGCAGCAATTAGGGACCCTTGTTAGAGCAGGAGCGAGATTGTGAGGGCTGGGGGAGCGGCGCAGGGCCGAGCCATCCAGCCTTGAAGCTGGGAAGGATGGTGGCAGCTTATTAGGGCAGACTCGTTCCCCGGGTGCTGCTGTGACTCCGTCTGCCACTCACCGCCAACGCTCGTGTCGCCGCCCCCACGCCCCTCAGGAACCCCCAGCCCCTCTCTCTTCCCAGGGCATGCTGGCCTTCCATCCACCCATCCACCCCCCTGGGCATCCCACAGCCCTCCCGTGCATCCCACATTTCCAACCGCCACGTGTCCGGCAGACCCCGTGTACCATGGGGACTGTCCCACGGTCACCTTTCCCTGCAGCTGCTCTCAGAGACTGTCTGCCCACAGCACCCTGCCCGGTATGCTAACGAGAGCATTAACAATGCCTGTTAATTAGCTGAGCTACAGTGGAGGATAAGTAATTTCCTCATTTACAGTCGTACCAAAGGCAGAGCCTTAGAGAGGCTGTAAGGAAGACAAACCTCCACGGGTGCACCCAGCCCCACTGCTCCAGCATCATGGCACCCAGTGCGGGGCTCAGCCCAGCTTGATGCCCTCCATCCTCTTGCTTCTGCCCCACATGTAGCGTAAACACCTCCTCTCCCTGGTTCCCCATCTGTGGGGGCTGATGGGGCTGGGGGGGCTGGCTGGTTGTGGGTCTCCATGCACCGCCGGTGCTGTCTGAGGAGGATGGGCTGGATGGAGACATCAGAGCGCGGCCCCTGCGCGCCCTGCGGCAGCTCATTAGCGGCTCTGTGAATTGCAACGGCTGAAAAACTCAGCCAGAACCGTTTTCCTAATGGAGAAACACTTCATAATATTTGGTGCTTGGAGAAGAAAACAAGTTTCCGATGATGGCAGAGTGTCCTCCCTCGCCGTCTGCGGGCCCCGCGCTGCCTGCATCGCTGCCGGCGGCACCTTCTCCTTCCTGCACCCCACTCAGCACTGCTCCCTCCAAGCAGCCGAGCTGGGGGGGATGACCTCAGGCGCCCAGATGGGACACCATCCCATCCCCTTCCCCTGCCCCATGGGGAGGTTTCTGTCACGCCAACCCCTTCACAGGGGCTCAGACAGGGCCGGATCATGCTCTGGGAGCTTCCCAGCCTGTTTGGGTGGTTCCTGTGGGACAGTCCTGATGTTTTGCTGGCGGTGGGCCGCAGAGGGGAGCATGATGCCTGTTCCTGTCCCCACAGATGAGCCCGCAGGGACATCCCTGCAGGATGCCGAAGCTATGGGGCGGGTGCTGACACCATGAAGGGCTACCATGGGGAGCGTAGCCAGGCACAGCTCTCCTCCGGCCACCGCTGCCGCTGCATCCCAGAGGACTGCGAGCATCCCGCCGACTACGTCCAGCACGGCCCCGAGGGCCGGCTGCCATACCTCCTCAGCCCCAGCGAGCCGTGTTCCCTGGAGCATCCTTACTGCCCAGTGCGGAGCCCCGGCGCGGCCAGTGAGTGCCCGGGTGGGTCCCTGAGCGAGCCGCCCTCCGCCAGCGCCAGCAGCACCTTCCCGAGGATGCACCACGCGCAGCAGCCCTACGACTCCTGCGACGAATGCATGGCGACCGCCCACCCCGCCAGCAAGATCAACCGCCTGCCCCCCACGCTGCTGGACCAGTTTGAGAAGCAGCTGCCGCTGCACCACGACGGATTCCACACGCTGCAGTACCCACGGGCCGGCGGCGCCGAGCCCCGCAGCGAGAGCCCCAGCCGCATCCGCCACCTCGTCCACTCCGTCCAGAAGCTCTTTGCCAAGTCTCACTCCCTGGAGGCGCCGGGTAAGCGGGACTATAACGGTGCCAAGATGGACGGCCGCGGGGACGGCTACCACCACCACCACCACCACCACCATCACCACCACCAGTCCCGCCACGGCAAGCGCAGCAAGAGCAAGGATCGCAAGGTGGACTCCCGGCACCGGTCCAAGATGATGGGCTGGTGGAGCTCCGATGACAACCTGGACAGCGACAGCAGCTACATGGTGTCTGGCCGACATGCCGCCGACCAGGGCACCCAGTACTGTGTGGACGCTCCCGAAAGTGCCTTCAGAGACTTGACCTTGAAGAGTCTAAAGGGTGGCGGGGAAGGAAAATGCCTGGCCTGCGCTGGTATGTCCATGTCTCTGGATGGCCAGACGCTCAAGAGGAGCGCCTGGCACACCATGACCGTCAGCCAGGCCCGCGAAGCCTACCCCAGCACCGGAGGCACCGAGAAGACCTTGATGCTTCAGGAGCCAAAGGCCAAAGACCGAGCGTACCAGTACCTGCAGGTGAGGTGCTGGGCAGGGTAGGGGCGTCACTGCTCCAGGGACTGCAGCCGGTGATGCTGTGGGGTGAGCCAGGGATGGGACTCTCCATCCCAGCAGCTTGTGATGGAGCAGGGATGCTCCAGCTCCACTTCCTGGCCCCAGAACCTGTGCCCCATCCCCTGGGGTGCTGCGCCGGTCCCTGCTGTCCCCTCGCTGGCAGCGTGAAGCCCTGTCTGCCTCCTCCTGCCCTGTGAAGCTGGATTTGGGTGCAGACCGTCTCTGTCAGCTCAGGGCTGCTGGTGGCCCTGTGCCCGCTCCCCCCTCATGGTTTTTATCCCGCCTGAGCCTGGCTGGGTGCCACTGCCTGCCTCATCACTGGGCACCCTTCTAGGTCACCCCTCTTCCAATTAAAAACTAATTAACTCTTCTCTCCCTTTCCCGGGGGAAGGAGACTGGGACCGGCAATGCTGTGCTGGCTGGGAGAGGGGGGGTGGCAGGGCCCCTTCTCTGCCAGCGCCAGGGGCATTGGGGCAGGGTGACGGCCCCGCTACCCTCCCCACAGGGTCAGGGGGATGCTGTCCCGCCACCACAGCCTGGTAAGGACCCCGTGGTGCCGGCATCGGCGGCGTGTGTCAGGACCAGTGGCTGCTACGTCAGCTGGGTGGCCATGCTGGCATGGGGGGGATTTGGCCCAGCCGTGTGTGCCAGGGGGGCTGTGAGGTGAGAGCGGCTCTGCCACCATGTGCCAGGGCAGTAACCAGGATAGGGGCCAGGAGGAGCCTTTCAGAAAGAGCTGTGGTTGTAAGGAGGCATCAGCTCTCCTGCATCTGGGGGCTTTTGGAGAGAGGACGAGGTGGGGAGGGGCACAGCCCCCAGAGTCTGTCCCTGCAGCACGGGGATGCAATGCGGAGGGCAAGGGAGCCATGCCAGCACCAGGCTAGGGCTGTGCATGCGTGCCGGGCTCGGGCTGGCATGTGCCACGTGGCAGGCACAGGGCTCAGCTCTGCATCCCAGCCAGAGGACCCCCAGTCACCTTGTCCTCCCATGCTTACCTCCTGCTCCAGGTGCCGCAGGACGAGTGGAGCGGGTACCCGGCGGTGGGCAAGGACGGGGAGATCCCTTGCCGGCGGATGCGCAGTGGCAGCTACATCAAGGCCATGGGTGATGAGGACAGCGCCGACTCCGACGCCAGCGCCAAAATATCGCCCAGGGCGGCCACGCGGCGAGACAGCTACCGCCGCTCCTCCAGCGCCGACCAGGCCAGGACCAAGTAAGGGCTGTCACCTCCCAGCCCTGTTTCAGCACTGTGGGTGCAGCGGGGCCGTGGGCTGTGTGTCTCTGGGAGCTGAGGTTGCCCTTGGTGGGTGCTGGGTGGGGGGGGCATGCAGCTGCACTGGGCTTCTGGGTGGGAAGCGACCACATGCACGAAGGGGATGACTGGGATGTGCCCCAGTCCTGGCAGATGACAGGCTGGTTCCTTATCCCCAGTCCTGCTGTGTACCCCTCGGGCGGCCCCGCATCGCTGAGGGACAGGTCTGTACCCTCAGGACAGTGTCCTGAGGAGCAGGGATGGCAGCTGGTGGCCCTCAGGACAGTGTTTTGGGGTGGTGAGGAGCAGGGACGGCAGCGGGTGGCCGGCGGGAGCATTGCTGCGGCTGCGATTCCGAATGCTCTGCTTGGATATGTTGCTTTCGGTGCGATCCCTTCTATTCCCACTGTCTCTCATTAGGTTTGCAAGTAGGCACTATTCTGATTCATATATCTGTAACTGTCCCAGCTGCTGCACCCCACCGCGAATACTCCCGCGGGGACAGAGCTACGGGCGCTCCTTCACCACCGGCCAGGTAGGGCCCCCTGGCACGGGCACCATGGGGCAGGTTTGGGGTGAGGATAAGGGGAGGCGGTGGATGTTCCTCTGAATATTTTCCACCCCAGCTTGCTGCCCCCCCCCAGTCTCACCTGCTGCTTTCCACAGATCAATGACGAGCTCAACCACCAGTTTGAGGCCGTCTGCGAGTCGGTTTTCGGCGAGGTGGAGTCGCAGGCTGTGGAGGCGCTGGACCTGCCCGGCTGCTTCCGCATGCGGAGCCACAGCTACCTGCGGGCCATCCAGGCCGGCTGCTCCCAGGACGATGACTGCCTCTCGCTCTTCTCCATGTCGGCCCCCTCCGGGCCGCCCATCACCAGCAGCATCCTGAAGCCCAGCACTTGTGAGTCCCTGGGGGGGTGGTGGAGGCTCAGTTGCGCGAGGGACCACCCTGCCTTACATCTCCCCACCTGGGGCTGCTGCTAGCCCCCCTCCTCCTGCCCCCAGCTCCGTGCAACCCCCAGCACGGGGTGCAAGCATCCCGTGCAGGGCTCAAGCATCCCACTCGCAGCTCAGCCCTGGCAAAGGGCATGAGCATCCAGTTTGTGGCTCAGCCCCAATCGGGGGGCTGCTCTGTGTCCCCAGCACCCCTCTGCCATTCCCTCCTTCCCTCCACTTCCGTCCCCAACTCTGCCCATCGGTGGGTGAGACAGTGGCATGGCCAGCATGGGACTGGGGTGGTTTCCAATCCCTTTTATGGGGCTAAACTAGCCAAAGAGCCCCTCTGAGCTCCAGCCTGGATCTCAGCCAGCTGAGGTACCAAGTGTGGGGACATGAGCCCCACTCTGTGGGAGGAGGTGGTGGACACTATCCCCTGGGGCCCCCTGTCCGTGGCGGGAAATGAGCAAGTGTCTGTGTTTTCACGTGCCTTTTCATCCTGCGCCTCTCCCACAACAGCCTTCAGTTACAGAAAAGCTCCACCTCCCATCCCTCCAGGAACCAAAGCCAAACCCCTCATCTCCGTCACCGCGCAGAGCAGCACCGAGTCCACCCATGAGAGTTACCTGCCTGGTGAGGTCGCCCGCAGCCCCACCTGGTCCAAAGACGCCGCGGCCCGCTGCAACTCGGCCGAGAGCCTGGAGAGCTCCAAGGTGACGGCCGTGACCCTCGACCTGCCCCCGGTCCAGCCCCGCGCCGCTCCCAAGCCCTCCACACTCATCATCAAGGCCATCCCCGGCCGGGAGGAGCTGAGGAGCTTGGCGCGGCAGAGGAAGTGGCGCCCCTCCATTGGTGTCCAGGTGGGCTTCACTCCTCCCTGGGCTCTGGAGCCAGCTCTGAGCCTGCCTGAGCGGCATGGGCGATGCTGAGCATCCCCCCCGCCCCACAGCCGCATCTCCAGGATGCCCTCCAGCGCTCTCCCTCTGCCCCTCGGCAGGTCGAGGCCATCTCTGACTCGGACACGGAGAGCCGGAGCCAGAGGGAGTTCCACTCCATTGGGGTGCAGGTGGAAGAGGACAAAAGGTATCATGCGTCTGGGATGGGCTGAGACCTGCCACATTCGCTGCACTGGGGGACTGGGGCTTCCTGGGGATCCTGGAGCTGCTCCTCAGCTTCTTTTCCTCCTGTCCTCTGAGCTGAGGTCCCCAGAGCTCAGCACCATCCCCATCCCAGGCTGGATGCCTCCACCTGGGGCAGGATCCAGCTTTCCCTTTGCCCTCACATCTTGCTGCTGCAGATGGACTGCCTGGGAAAGGGGATCCTCTGCTCCCACCCCCCGTGCTTGGGTCTTTCCTTTAAGCCTGGATGAAACCTCTGGGCTTTTTTGCAGCTAAACATGATGTTTTGGCTGGGGTGGGAGTGCTGTGTGTTGAGGACCTGCATGGCCCATGGGACAGGAGCTCCAGCAACATGCCCACGCAGCACCGGTGCACTCCTCTCCATCCTTAGTCCAGTGCTGGTAGCCATGGAAACTGGCTGAGAGCAAAGGAGATGAGGGATCCTTGGGTTGCAGCTACTCAGGGCTGTCCCCATGGCCCCAAATACTCCAGGACCCAGACTATCATCCCCATCCTGCCTGTGAGCATCCCTCACGCAGCTCCTGCCCACCGGTGGGATGAGGGGGCAATGGGGCCTGTCCTCGCTGGCTGTGAAACTCCCCACACGCTCTTGCTCTCTGCAGGCGAGCGCGTTTCAAGCGCTCCAACAGCGTGACGGCAGGCGTGCAGGCAGACCTGGAGCTGGAGGGCTTCGCCGGCCTGGCCGTGGCCACCGAGGACAAAGCCTTGCAGTTCGGGCGCCCCTTCCAGCGGCACTCCTCAGAGCCCGAGTCCGGCCGGCAGTACGCCGTCTACAAGACGGTGCACACGCAGGGGCAGTGGGCCTACCGGGAGGACTACCAGCTGCAGTACGACACGGTGGAGGTGCCCCGGCGGGATGCCTGGATGGAGCGGGGGTCCCGCAGCCTCCCTGACTCCGGCCGTGCCTCCCCCTGTCACCGCGATGGGGAATGGTTCATCAAACTGCTGCAGGCAGAGGTGGAGAAGATGGAGGGCTGGTGCCAGCAGATGGAGAGGGAGGCTGAGGACTACGACCTGCCGGAAGAGAGTGAGTTGGGAGGAGAGGGACAAGTGTGGGTTTGGGAGGGACTGGGGCACCCATGGGGCTGGGGGGTGCAGCCAGAGTCCTACAGTGCTTCCACCTTGGGCCCACCTTGGAGTTTCTCCCCTGGTGAGGGTAAAGAGGTTGGGTGGGGGGCAAGAGACAGCAGGAAACCCTCCGGGACTAGTGGGGTCTGTGGGAGGGAGGAGACCCTGTGTGGGTTGGGGGAATCCTGGCTGGCCCCGAGGGGGTGTGCGGGTCCCAGCTGTGCAGAGGGGCAGATCTGTGCCCCACAGGAGCACTGACCCCCCTTTTTCTCCCCCCACCAGTCCTGGAGAAGATTCGGAGTGCCGTGGGCAGCGCCCAGCTCCTCATGTCCCAGAAGGTGCAGCAGTTTTACCGCCTCTGCCAGCAGAACATGGTGAGTGCTGGGCAGCAGTGCCACAGGGTTGGCCACGGCAGGTGGAGTGGAGAGGGGAGGGGGTGTCTCATACTCTTAGCCAGTGGAAAAGGGAATTTGTAGCACCCCTGGGGAGAGTCAGATGGGGAGACACCTCCCCCAGTAGTCATGGCCTGGAGAACCAACATGCTATGGGTAGACATGGCCAACACTCTGTCTCCACAGGACCCCAATGCGTTCCCTGTGCCCACTTTCCAAGACCTGGCTGGCTTTTGGGACCTCCTGCAGCTCTCCATTGAGGACGTCAGCATGAAGTTTGCAGAGCTTCAGCAGCTCAAGGCCAACGGGTGGAAGATCGTGGAGCCCAAGGTAAGGGCAGGGCTCTGCCACTGGCACTTGTGCCTGGTCACCTGCCTCCTCCCTAGACATATTGGTGTCCAAACCACTGCTGCTGAAAAACAGAGATATGGGGAAAATGAGGCCAAAGAAGGGGCTGTTCACCCTCTGTTCCCACAGCTGGCTCGCTGGGTGTTTCTGGGCTGGGCCTTCATGCCCATGCAGATGGATGAGGCTCAGTCCTGCCTCGTGATGGTGTGGTGCAGGAGGACTGGGGGGCTGTCTTGCCATGGATTTGGCATTGGCTTTGCCACCTCTGGCAGCGCTGTGCCAAGAGATGGACATCCCACAATCCTGCCGGCTGTGCCAAGCCTACCGGGATGCCTGTTCTGGAGGTCCTGGCCTTACACCCACCCTGAAGCCCCTCCATTATCTGTGCAGGAGGAGAAGAAGGTGCCTCCCCCGATACCAAAGAAGCCGCCGCGCTCCAAGGTGCACCCGGTGAAGGAGCGCTCCCTGGACTCCGTAGACCGGCAGCGGCAGGAGGCCCGCAAGCGGCTCCTGGCAGCCAAGCGAGCTGCCTCCTTCCGCCAGAGCTCTGCCACCGAGAGCGCGGACAGCATCGAGATCTACATCCCCGAGGCGCAGACCCGGCTGTGACCGCAGCCTCCGCTTTTCTACCCGGACTGGACGGCAGCGGCCGTAGCTCACTGTGATGGGGGGCCGCGGGAACACCCCGGGGCAGCTCTTGGCCCCGCTCACAGCTTCTCTCTTTTCTATCTTAGACCTTTCATGGACCCGACGGCGGGTGAACACAAGCCCGGTTCTGCCCCGTCCCATTGCCTCCCCCCCTCCCTGCCCGCATGCCCCTGCCAGCCTCTCCTGGGGTCTGGGGCTCTCCCTCTCTCCTTCCCTCCCTCCCTGGGGCTGTGTCCCAGCTCTCTGTCCCCTTCCCACTCCCCCCAGCCTTTCTGCACCCCTCCCCAGCCCACATCCCAGCTGAAAGAGAGGTGACCCTCAGCCCCCCGGCTCTGCCAGGCTGGAGGGAAGGGGGCTGCAGGCAGGCCCCCTGCCCCTCTGTACTCAGTGCAATCCCCCAGAGCGGGGCAGGGACGAGCCCCCTGGACCCCACCCAGCCAGAGCCCCCCCAACCCCAGCTCCGCTCCCCAGCCCTGCTGGCATGAGGCTTCGGGACATGGTGGGGACAAGGGGCTCCCCCATTGCCCCACGCTGCCCCCACCTGCCTCTTGCTTGGGTGCTGCGGGGGTCCCAGGGCTCCTTCCCTCTATACATATATAAATATAACCTAAGGAATAAACCAGAAACTACACGTGACCAGAGCTGTGGTCTGGCTGGTGGGATGGACCAGAGCAGCAGAAACACCCCCTCCCCGGTCACGACACCCTGCTTCCCTTGCACGGAGCATTGCGACGCGCTTCTGTCCCCATCCTGCTCAGCCCTCCTTCCCCATCCACCTGTCCGTGCATCCATCCATCCATCCATCCATCCATCCATCCATCCATCCATCCATCCATCCATCCATCCATCCATCCGTCCCTCCTGCCAGCCTGGAGTCAGGGAGCACTTCTGGAGCTGGGTATGGGGGAGATGGCCTCGCTGCTGGTGGGAGCTGCTTCCCCACTGTGTGAGCGTGGCGGGGTGACCTGCCTGCAGCATTTGCACCCACTGGTGCTGGTGACTGTGGAGACTCTGCCCTGGTCCAGGCTCAGTGCTGGTGAGTGGGATGAGAGTATGGAAATGGCTGGCAGCCACTGCTTGGGTGTGGGACTGCTCAAGGTTCCCCTGAGGTGTCACTCCTTCTCCCCAAGTTCCTGGTGCCCTGCAGGAATGGGACATGCCAGGATGGGGCTGTTGTTCTGCCTGGTGCCCCACAGGGCTGAGGGACTCCCTGGGATGCTGCTGCTCCCAGCTCCCCCATCGCTGCTCACAGACCCAGGAGCAGGGCAGAGGGGTTCCCAAAAGTCCCCTCTGGAGCAGAGCAGTGTGGTGGGGCAGGAGGCTGCATCTGCCCCATCCCTATCCCCATCCCTGGTCCCTCTCTGAGCATCCTGCCCTCCCCCACAGTGTCCCTTTTGGTGGCAGAAAGGGGGAGGACCCCACCCCCATCCCCCACCCTGTCATGCCAGCAGCCCCATGCAGCATCACCAGCCACCCCCAGGCAGAGTCAGTGGGTGCCAGGCAGCTCCTGACATCCAAGGCCAAACCCTGCCTGGGACAGCAGGATTGCAGGCAGCTGGGGGGCCCCAGCTCATGCCCCCCACCTAGCAGGAGAGCCAGGGCTGGCGAGGGGGGATGCCTTGTTGGGGGTCCCTCACCCCGGGGGTCCGTTGGTGCTAAACACCTCTGGGATGGCAGCTCCCACTCAGCCACCCGAAGCCCTTTCCCACCCCGCTCACCCCTGCACCCCAGATTTAGGGATGTGCCTGGGAAGGGCCCCCCGGCCCCTGCCCTGGCCAGCGCCGTGCAGTGACCGTGACACGTGGCTCCCTTTTTATTGTAACGAACCGCCGCAATTAATAAAGACAACTTTGGTTACTCCGGGCCAGCAGCCACCTCCCTGCTGGGACGTGGCTGGCACCGGGCTCGCCTTTCCCCTGTCTACAACCCCTTTGTGTCCGTGGGGCGGGAGAGGGGTGTCCGTGGGGTGGGAGGGGGGCTCTTGCTGGGGCAAGGGGACATCTTCCTGTGAGACAGACGAGGGGAGTCTGCGGGTCTCCTCGTGGGTCTCCCTGTGCGTGGGTTTCTTCCCATGGGTCTCCTTGTGGCTCTTTCCCTGTGGGTCTCCCTAGGGATGGATGTCTCCTTGTGGGTGTCCTCGTGGGTCTCCCTGTGGGTCCCTCCCCATTGGTCTCTCCCCATAGGTCTCCCCATGAGTCTCTCTTGGGTGTCTCCCCGTGGGTCTCCCATGGGTCTCCCCATGGGTTCCTCCCTGTGAGTCTCTCCCCATAAGTCTCCCCACGTGTCCTTCTCCGTGGGGCTCCCCATGGGTATCTCCTTGTAAGTGTCCCCATGGATCCATCCCCATGGGTGTCTCCCCATAAGTCTCCCCATAGGCCTCCCCACAGGTCCCCCCATAGCTCTCCCCATAGCTCTCCCCTGGGTCCCTCCCCATAGCTCTCCCCATGGGTCCCTCCTCATAGCTCTCCCCCTGGCTCTCCCCCTGGGTCCCTCCCCACAGATCCCCCCATAGCTCTCCCCATAGCTCTCCCCTGGGTCCCTCCCCATATCTCTCCCCATGGCTCTCCCCCTGGGTCCTTCCCCACAGGTCTCCCCATAGCTCTCCCCTGGGTCCCTCTCCATAGCTCTCCCCATGGGTCTCCCCCTCGGTCCCTCCCCACAGATCCCCCCATAGCTCTCCCCATAGCTCTCCCCATAGCTCTCCCCTGGGTCCCTCCCTATAGCTCTCCCCATGGCTCTCCCCATGGGTCTCCCCCGGGGTCCTTCCCCATAGCTCTCCTCATAGCTCTCCCCCTGGGTCTCTCCCCATGGCTCTCCCCCTGGGTCCCTCCCCACAGATCCCCCCATAGCTCTCCCCATAGCTCTCCCCGTGGGTCCCCCCCACGCTCCCCCTCACAGCCCGGGTCACTCCTCCAGCGCCGCCGCTCCCTCTCCTCCCGCCAGGGGGCAGCACCGCCCCGCCGTGCCGCGGGGGCGCCTCGCTGGGCCGCGCACCCTCCCGGCGCCGCTGACCGGAAGGGGCGGTGCGGGACGGCGGCGGCCGGGCCCAGGTGAGCGGGGGCCGCCCGGGACTCGGTCCGGCTCCGGGTGAGCCCCGCGGGGGTCCCGGCGCGGCCCAGGCGTGTCCTGGTTCCCTGTGGGTCGGTGCCGAGGCCTCGGTGCGGCCTCGTCCGCTGGGGCCGCTCCCGGGCGCTGCCGGCCCGCAGGCCTCGGGCGCTGGGGGAGGCCGGGCCTGTGACCGCCGCGCTTCGCCCCCCGCCCGCCGCGGCCCCCGGCGCGATGTGGTCCGTGCTGTGGGCGGCCGTGCGCTCCAAGGCCCCGTACGTCACCTTCCCGGTGGCCTTCGTGGTGGGGCTGGTGGGCTACCACCTCGAGCGGTTCCTCCGCGGCGACCCCCCGGCCGCGGCCGAGGAGGAGAAGAGCATCTCGGAGCGGCGGGAGGACCGCAAGCTGCAGGAGATCGCGGGCGAGGACCTGACCAAGGTGGTGAGCCTGAAGGACAAGCTCGAGTTCGCCCCGCGGGCCGTGCTGAACAGGAATCGCCCGGAGAAGAGTTAATGAAGGTGTTAATGAAGGGCAAATGCGGGGCCCCCCCGGAGGGACCGGCCCCGGGGCTGGCTTCTGGAGGGTTGTGACCATGCTGGGGGCTCCCCCTGTCACCTCCACGTCTTCAGCCAACACCAGGCTGTGCCCCCGCTGCTGCTCTTCCCCTCCCGGGGCTCTCTGGGGTGTCAGGGTTTGCCCACCCCATGGACAGGCAGCCAGGTCTCCTGTGTGGTGCAGCGGGCAGGGAGCCATGCTTTGGAGGTGGAGCATGACCGGAACTCGGCTCCCAGCCCAGTCTGTCCCCTGAACCACGAAACCCTCTGCCTGGTGCCACCTACACTTCTTTAGGTTTGCTTTCTTCCATGGCCTGAAGGTAGAAGAGACTTGGACCTGCGTGATGTGGGGGTTGGGGCCAGGCTGCCGTCCTGCTTACAGCTATCCCCTGGCTTTTGGTGAACCCCAGCCAGAGCACCATGCTACTGCATTACACCCACAAGAGCCTGAGCCACAAGGGAGATCTGTGGGGAACCCCTCTGCATCACCATCCCACCCAGCTTCACGGCGAGGAAGGAGGACAGGGAGAAGTGGAAGTCCTGGCCCTGCTTCTGCTGTGAAGCTCCAAGTGTGGCAGTGGCTTTGGGCTGTTGAGAACTGGGGGGATCTCTGCCCTGTACAGGAACAGCCAGAATAAACTCCTGTCAGTCTGTGGGCCACTGTTGTCTTCTGCACCACTACCTGGAGCCAGTCCTCAGAGGGTTCAGGGTGTGTTTCTGCTCGCTGTGTTTTTAAGAAGCAACCTCTTCTACAGTGGGAGAAATGCTGTTGTCCCTGGCTGGGCAGTGTCCTCAGGGCCTGGCATGGCTGGCATGGGGTGGCAGGCAGGAAGGAACGATGTGGGGGGGGCACCAAAATCCCAGCCCATGCTGTGGTTGTGCCTCCCTCCCTGCTCCCCCAGCCACATCATCTGCTTCCCTTTGACCTCCTTGTCCAGACGAGAAGGGCTGTGGCAGTGCTGGGTGGGGGCTGTGGGGATGGGGTGTCCTGTGGCAGGAGAGGCTGGCAGCGAGCACTGGCAACCAGTGGCCAGTGTCCTCCAGCACCGTGTGTCACCAACATGGCAGGACCAAGCCCAGCTGGGAGCTGCCTGAGCAGGCCCAGCCAGTCAGTGCCGCTGCTCTGCCGGCGGCGTGCCAGGGCTGCGCGGCCACAGCCGGGGTTATCGCTGCTGAACGGCTTGTTTTTTCCCGTGGTGCCTGAGCGAGGCCTCACCGCTGCCCTGGCCCAGCCTTCCCCTCCCAGGGACAATAAATCTGTCGTGTCTGGTGCGAAGCCCTGAGGTCAGCAGCCAGTTTAGCGTTTTGCACTGCTGTCCCTCTTCCTCGGGGGCCGGCTCCTGTCCTGCTGACAGCTTTACTGCTGGTTGTGTTTACCTCTGGACCTGTTGTCTTTGGGCTGAATCGCTGCTCTCCGGTGCTGCTGGGAACTCGCAGGCTTTCACTGCCATGGTGTATGTGAGGGCAGCTGAGGCTGGGTTAGGAGGTGCAGGAGGATTCTTGGGGTGATGCAAAAGCTGTCCTGGCTCTGGGGCTCACAGCACCTCTTGTGCCACCACTGTGGTCCCCCTACCAGGCTGGCACTGTCCCCTGAACGAGCCCCTGCCCTTGGCCTCTTGCTTTCCCATCCTGGCAGCAGGGTGACGCTGGGTGATGGCTCTTGCCCATTGTGCATCCGGGTGGGAACGGTGCTCCAGCTCGGAAACATCCTCCGAAATGCCTTTGTTCGCCCCGAGACTGAGCGGCTCCCTCGGCTGTTTATAGCCCATTGATCTGCCTGTTCCCAGGGCCACCGGGCACAATTGGGCTTTGTTGGGCTTTGTGGGGGCCTCACTGCCCCGTTTCCTCCCCTGGGCCCACGCAGTGTCCGTCAGGCGGAGAGGGGGGGCTGCACCGGTGTGGTGCTGGAGCAATGCTGTGGGGAGGGACTGAGCACTGCTGGCAGCTGCCTGGGCACCAATGGCACCTGCTGGGACATCCCTTGTCCCCCTCCTGCCAGAGCCTTGCTGGGCTTGAAGTGTTTCCAGCTGGTTCCCTTGAGTCTGGGGATTCCTGTCCATCCCCACTGCATTGCTGGGGGGCTGTGGTCCTCTGCAGGGGCTGGGGCAGGGATGAAGCAGCTTCCCAGAGCCCCATTGCCTTTCTCCTAAAACCCTCGGTGCTGTAAACCCACCCTTCCTCCCATTGAATCCCAACAATGTGCTGCCTGGGAAGTGCCGGCTGGACAAGAATAGGAGCCGGCAAGAACTCGGGGCTGGAGCGAGCAGCCACAGTGGTGCATGAAGAGTGAGAGGAAGCTTCACTGAATGAACTATAACAGCCAAAAAAACCCCCCAACCCCACACCACCTGGCTTCCCAAGCCTTCACACGACTGCTCAAGCACAGGTCCTTGGTCTGATCTGGCACGTTTGTGACCCAGCTGTTCCCAGCATGATGCAGCCAGGCGCTGCAGCCAGAACACAGCATGGAGCTGTGCCAGCAGCATGGGGGAAGCCTGTCCCACAGGCAGGGAGTCCCTTTTACAAGGCAGCATCCTCCCAGGGCCTGTCTGGCCTTGGGCAGTCCCTGGCTGGGGCTGCACGGTGCTGCAGGGCAGGGATTCACTCCAGCAGTGCTGCCCATCCCTGCCCAGCATGCCCTGGCCGTGCCCTTGGCTTGGGGAGGGAGCAAGCTGGCTGCTGTGCTCTTGGCAGAGCCCTGCTGCTTTGCTGCATCCTCCCTGACGACTCTGAGAGCGGCTGCAGCATCTGGGCTGACCCTCTGCCCTTCCCAGGGCTGGGTTTGCTCCCGGGGGTCCCTCATGAACAGCTTGTGAGAGGAGCAGGTGGCATTTTCCAGAGGCAGGATGCAGGGAGTGAGCTGGGACTGTGGTGGGGACGGACATGAGCTGTACCCCAGCTTGCTGGGGCTTGGCTCGAGGGACTGGGCCAGCTGCTGTGCAAGCAGGGGCGGTGAGAGCCCCCCCAGCACGGCTCGGCACGGCTCGGCACACCTGGGCGGCTGCGGCGGATGTCCGGTTAGCTCAGAGCAGGGATGCTTCAGCTGCACAGGGCTGGGGACGCTCTGACCCTGGGGTGGCACAAGGGCTGCTCAGAGCCACCCATCCCCCTTCCCACAAGGCCCAGAGCGATGTTGCTTTGGGCAGAGGAGCAGTGCAGGGGGCTCGGGGGGGTGGGGGACAGCTGGGGGGGGTCTCACACTCCTGTGTCCTGTCCTGGAGCTGTGCAGTCACCCCAAGGCACCTGGGACCTGAAGCTTGGGGACACAGCATGCTCACCCCAGCTGCTCTAGTCCCCAAACTGCACGTCCCCTTGGTGTGTCCCCTGCAGCCCTTGGGGATGCCTGCTCCCAGCTTGGCTGAATCCCCATCCCCAGCACCCCTGGGCCACTGCAGTGTCTTGCTTTTTAGACCAACTCAACCTCTCTGCACCAGGAAAACCCCTTGAGCATGTGGGGCAGTTGCTGGCCTCCTACTGCTGCACCGGGACGATGCCCTGAGCCATCAGCAGGAGCAGAACCCAGCCCGGGGTGGGCACAGGGTGCTGGGTGCCATGGTCCTGTTGCCTACACACAAGGAAGCAGCCAGAGGGGAGCGACAATGTCAGGATGTGGGAAGTTGTTGGGGCCATTGAGTGCATTTCCTCCCACCCCCAGTTCTCACACGGGGCCGCATTGTCTGCTCTGCCCGCGCGTGGAGGGCTAAATATAACCCTGTGCTGGGGACCTGCCTGGGGAGGGGGGAGAGTGGAGGGTGGGGGGAACCTGTTTGGGGTTTGCTTTCCATTCGTTGTGCCTGTTGTCAGGATTGTACCCGGTTTGGTGTTCCTGTGATGGTGGATGCTGAGGACCAGGGTGCTGTGACACAGGGTCTGTGCCTGGCCCAGGAGAATGCTGTGAGTGGGGTGGGGAAATGGGGTGCAGGGGGGTTGTGGGCAGAGCCCTGGGCATGGATGGGGCCCCAGTTGGACTAAGGGGCCCTGCTGTGGTCCTGGTTGGCACCCCCTGCCCAGCCCTCTGCCCTTCCTCCCCTCTGAGCTGTGATCCTGCTCCTGCTGCAGCTCTTCCTGTGCGCAGGTCGGATTTAGGCACTTGCTGGGAAAACTTAAAAATAAACTCCTTGGTGCTTGGCCAGCGCCTCAGACAGAGCTTTCCAGGCAGGACACCCTGCAACAGCCCTCCCAGCTCCTCTCCTGCACCCCTGAGGAGTGCAGGGGGACTGGTCCTAACTGGGAAGAGGGTAGGAACCTCCCTGTAAACCAACAGCCATGGGGCAGGGTTTGGGGCAGGCTCCTGGGAGCTGTGGCTGGCAGCAGAGCGATGCCCCCAGCAGGAATTGGGGTCCTGGGAAAAGCGTGGCTCCTCTGGGACTGGCAGAGCCACCCCAAAGCCTTTCCTGACATGGGAGGCTCTGAGCAGCCATCCCCCCTCATCCTCCCCCACAGGCATCCTCCCAAACCACTGGTGAGCAGTGCTGCTGGCCCTGGACCCAGGGACACCCACACCTGAGCAGTCCCAGCCTCAGGTGCCCATCCATCTGTTTGTCCACCTCTCCACCTCTTCTTTTTGCTCCTTCACCACGTCACCTTTCTCCCTGGGCACCTGCTTTCTTCCAGGAGCCAAGGATGTGGGAGCAGCCCCACGGTGCTGCCTGCACCCTGCTGAGGAAGGCAGCCTGGCACAGAGGGATGCGGATGAGCCTTGGGAAGTATTGGGATAAACCCCACAGGGCTCTTAAGTGGGGGTACAAAAGCTACCCTCACCCAAAATCCATGCTGAGGTTGATGCCAGCGTGGGGGTCACAGCCTGCGAGTGGCCATAGGAACACCCCCTGGGGGTACCCAGGGTGCTGCTGCCACCCCAGCTGGGTGGGTCCTGGGGGGAATCCCATCACATCACAGCACCTACTAAGGGCTGTGCTGGCTGCCCATTATCCCAAAACTGGACCCAGAGCTGGGTGCCAGGGGTGACCATGGGGAGGCCCTCACCTCAGCCCCTAGGCTGTGTCACCACAGGGCTCAGAGTGGCTGTTTGGGGGCCAAGTGTTCCCAGAAAGGGACCGGAGGGGCCTGTTTACTCAGGAGGGAACACGGAGGCGTGTGAGACAGGCAGCGATGTCCGGCCAGCCGCTATCTGTCCCCGGGCTGTGCCAGAGGGCTTCACCCCACCAGCCTGCACCCTTATCAGCTCCAAACTTTTATTTGCCTAAGAGCCACCCCCCCCTGCCTTCTGGGGGCTGCTGCCAGCACTGGTCACCGCTGCTGTCCCCTCCCCAGCTCAGGTGAGCCCCTCGCTGTTGTTGTTGGCCAGGTCCTGGTGGCGTGGGGGTGACACCAACTGCCCTGAGCTGCCTTGTCACAACACGGGAACAATAGCAGGGGCCAGAGAGACACGTTTATGCAGCACCCGTGGTTGGGCACTGTGTCCAGGCAAAGGGAGCTCTGGGCTGTCTTGTTTTCCACCTTGTAGGGATGTTTGGAAAAGCCTGATGCGCCCCTGGTGCCAACAAAAATATCAGCCCAGGAGCTGGGAGGCGAGTGGGGGGGTGTGTGGAAGAGGGGGGTGTGTGTGGAAGAGGGGGTGTGTGGAAGGGGGGGGGCGCTGCCGGCGGGTAAACACACGTCACGACTGCTCAGTTACCTTTCACACGGGCATTTCCTCCTGGCTGAGCTGCTCTCCCCTGAAAGCTGCAGCACTGTGGGGCTTTGCAGCTCTGGTGATGCTTGGTGAGCACTGGGCTGTGGGTCCCTCATTGCACTAGGGTGCACCAGGGGGTCCCTACCGGGCATCATCAGAAGTGGGGCAGGGTGCCTCCAGAGATAAGGGATAAAGGGTAGGGTCTCTTCAAGTGGGATCTACCCCAGTGTCCTCATGGACGGTGCTGGAGGCGGTGAGAGCTGGCAGCATGCACCCCAGACCCCCACCCCAGGGGAATCGGCACCCCAGCAGGGACAGGAGCCAAGGGCTCAGCTGCCAGCCCTGACTCTGCACAGAGGGCAGCACAGACCGGTGCCTCCCTCTCCACTTCCTCCAGCGGCCGATGGCAGCGATATCACCCTGTATCACCCATATTTCATTTTCTCCAGGGTATTTTTAGCCTGTCCCACCCTTGCTGAAGAGGCCCTTAGCATAGAGCAGGCTCTGCCCTGGGCTGGCTTGGCCAGAGAACATAAACAACAGTCCCAGGCGCATTGTGTGCCTTTATCTGCAGCTCATTTCCACCTATTATACAGCCCCAGCAGCTCTACAGCCCCAAGTGGGGTTTATCTGCAGCAGGGAGGATGGCTGCAGGGCTCTGCTCTGCTCCAGCCCAGGGGACTGGACAGCAGAGCAGGGATGGTGGTGGTTTAGGAGGGTGAGTGACACTGGCACAATGGGAACTCAGCCCCATGCTCACCCCAGCACCCACAGGATGGGGTTTCCTACTCCTTTAGCCCCAAACTCTTGCCCACCCTCCCCAAGGCAGCTGCGCAAAGCACAGGCACACCACGCCACACCTTTATCATTCATCCAACTTTATTCAACAAGATGCAACACTGACCCTGCCCGGGGGGTTGTGGGGAGGAGGAAACAGCACTGAGGGCAGCACCCACCCCCCACACACGCATCTCAGTCACACAGGACCAACAGTCCCTCCGTCACAGCGCGACCTTCCCGTTTCACAGCATCACTCAGGGGAGTTGGGGCAACCGTTGTCATGGCAGCCATTGGTTCTCTGGTCTGTGCCCCCCACCCCCCTCCCCAGCACCTCAGCCTGCAGCAGGAGACGACTAGTGCAAAGTAATAAAACCAAAAAACCCCAAACCAGAGGCTGCCAGGCTAATTCCTCCTCCCCAAAACCCACAGGGCTCAAGGGGGTACAGCCCAGGCCAGACACAGCTCCCCAAACTCCCTGCACAACTGCACCTTTAAGGCAGAAAGCTCCACACTCAGCCAGTTAAAAATAACTTAGAGACACACATCACATGGGAAAGGGTCCAAGGCCAGGAGGCAAGGGGGGGGCTCGCACGCCCCGGAGCACCCGAGCAGTGACCATCAGGGTCAGTCCCAGCTGCTGCTGGCTTAACCCCCCACCCCGTGGCCCATGGGGAAAGGGACAGCTCCAGCCACAAACCCTGGGCAGGAGCCACTGGCCCTGCTGTCTCCCAGCCGGGTCACAGGAACAGGACGGGGCTGGTGGCCAGGATCCATCCGGCAGTGCTGCCCCCAGCCCCGTTCCCCCCATCCCTCACGAGCGGCTTCCCACGGCCGCACGCCCGGCTCTCACGCCGGCGGGGGCTGCGCCAAGCACCGAGGTCCGGCTGAACCACAGCTCCCAAGGGGCAACAGCCTCCTGTGCAGCCTCAGGGACAGCCTGTTCCCAGCCACGTGGCCCTGGGGATTTCTCCCTTTCCCATGGCAAGGCACATGGGACACACTGTCCTGGGGAACTTTTGCAGCAGTTTCCTTCCTTGCAGGGTCTGTGCAGCAAACAGGAGAGAGTGGAGGCTGGGTCCAGGGCAGCGCTCGGTCCCGCTCCCGAGCATCGCATCCCAAGGATGGACAGGTCTCTGCGGGCACAGCCTCTGGATGGGAGCCTTTGGTACAGCACCAGGCAGGAGGCAGCTGCCCACCCATGGCCAGCACCTTTGCAGGCACGAGGGGCTGTGGAAGGTCCCCTCGGCCAGCCGGGGCCAGCCCGGCACTAAACGTACTGCTTTTTGGAGGCTGAGCTCCCAGGACGGCTGCACAGCTTCTCCTCTGGGGTGGGGGCATCGGCAGCCCTGGGGGTGTAGGGGTCCGACAGAGGCCTGCTGCCACTGGCCAGTGCCAGGTTCTCCTCGTTGTGGAAGTTGGCCCAGTTCTGCTCACTGGAGAGCTTGTTGTAGGCCTGGTAGGGTGGCATGTGGCTCTCGGCCATGGGCAGGAAGGGGTAGTGCTTGGGTGGGTAGGGGCCTGAGACCATGTCGTCAGCAAAGGCGTCCCTGCTTGGGCTGGTGGGCACAGAGGCTTTCTTGATGTTGCTAAGCAGGTTCTTGCAGCAGAGGTGAAAAAGCTCCAGGAGGTTCAGGATTAGGGAGATCAGGCCCATCACCAGCATGAAGATGATGAAGATGCTCTTCTCAGTAGGGCGAGAGATGAAGCAGTCCACCTGATGAGGACAGGGGTCCCTCTTGCACACGTAGCGGGGCACCATGGAGAAGCCGTACAGGTACCACTGGCCAACAAGGAAGCCAGCCTCAAAGATGCTCTTGCAGATCACACTGATGATGTACGTCCACATCAGTGCCCCTCGGATCTTGAGCCGCCCATCCTCTGTCATGTAGATCTTGGACATCTTCTTCTCCACAGCTGCCAGGGCCTGCTCGATCTTCGGGTCCTTGCTGTGTATAGCCCGAAGCTCACTCTCCTGTTGCTTCAGCTTCTCCTCCTTCCGGGAGAGATAGACGACATGGCCAAGGTAAATCAGGGTTGGGGTACTGACAAAGAGGAACTGGAGCACCCAGTAACGGATGTGGGAGATGGGGAAGGCTTTGTCATAGCAGACATTGGTGCAGCCCGGCTGCTTGGTGTTGCACACGAAATCCGACTGCTCGTCCCCCCAGACAGACTCCCCAGCCAAGCCCAGGATGAGGATGCGGAAGATGAAGAGCACAGTGAGCCAGATCTTCCCGATCACAGTCGAGTGCTCCTGGACTTGGTCCAGCAGTTTCTCCAGAAAACCCCAGTCGCCCATCTTCCAGGGAACCTTGTGCTTCTGCCAGCAGAGAGAGGAGGGGAGGTAAACCAAGTCAATAACCAAGTCAATTCTCTGTTTCCATGCTGGAGAACCCAGGGCAGACAGGGCTGCCTAAGCCCCAGGCTTTCCTGGGACACAGCATCTCTGCCCAGGGTCTCAGCAAACCCACCAAGGAGCACCCCAACCTGGGGGAGTGAGCCAGGCAGGATTTCTGAGCCCACTGCAAAAACAGGAGGCTGGAGAAGAAGAGGCAGCAAAGAACTTCACCTCCCTCAGCAGCACCCAAACCTCATGGTGCCATGCTGGACACAGCCCACAGCAAAGGGCTGGTTTGGGGCTGCAGTGGGAGATCAAGACCACAGCAGAGGCTCACAGGAGCCACCCAGGTTTGCCTCTTCAACAGAGCACTGCCCCAGCTCTGCCCAAAACCAGAGCAGCAGGGTCACAGGAGGGCCAGCTCAAACCCCGGGGGTACAGCAGCCACCCATTCAGCCCAAACCCATGTGCTGGCTCCCACGCAGCTGCCCTGCTGTGGGGTGATGACACCCACCCAGAGCACGCTCCCCCTCGCCCAGAGCTTTCCCATGCCTGGACCACTCACCGCACACAGACCCGCTGCTGCTCCCGGGACCCCCGGCTGCCTCCGCTGGCAGACCCAGCCCGGGGCTCTGCCCTGCAGCCCCGCTGGGAGAGATGAAGCACTCACAGCCCGGGCTCCTAATTAACCTCTGCCAATTAAGCAGTCAGAGGTGTCAGCCGGGCCGTTAAAGGGACACCCAGCCGCGGTGGGTCCGGGGTTGGGGGGTCCGAAGCAGCGCGGTGCAGGCAGCGAAGGGTGCCCGAGGCAGACAGCGGGTGCCAGCGGTGGGGGTGCCCCCTGCTCCTAAGCGCTGTGTCCCCGAGCGGTGCCCGATGCCCCGGGGATGGCCGCAGCCGCCAGGCTCCGGGTGCCGCTCACTCACCTCCGCCGCGCCGGGCACGTCCCGCCTGGCTCGGGCCGCGCTGGGTGTGAGCGGCCGGGACGGGCCGGGCGGCTGTGGCCGTGCGGGGCCCGGGGGAGCCGGGGGAGGAGCGCGGGCAGGAAACCGGGGGGCCGGGGCTTACGGCGTGCCGCAGGTGTGCGGGGCCGCCCCGTCCCGCTACCCTCGCTTGAGGGGGCGGCCCCGGCGGGGCGGGGTAGGGGCGGTGGGTCCGCGGAGCACCGCCCCGTAGGGACCCCCGGGGGCAGCAGCGGCCCATCGGGGCTGAAGCCGGCGGGGGCTGCGCGGGGAAGCCCGGGTGTCCCTGTGCGGGAACCGCCCGGTGACCGGCACTGCCCGTGCCCGGCTGGCCCGCTGCGGCACCGGGACAAACCCGCTGGGGCGGGGGGGTAGCGAGGGGGGGTCCCGCCTGTGATGTGCGGACCCACGGGTGGGACCCTGAGCCAGTCACCCCACTGCGCGCCCCTAAAGCCGCCGCGCTTTTGCTGCCCGCATCGCGGGCGAGGGGTAGCGGGGCTGGGGCCGTGCCCCGGGGATGCTCCGTCCCCTGCCCGCTCCGGTCGTGCGGCTCCAGCATCGGCGGGTCCCGCCGCGGGGCCGTGCGGCGCGACGGGCGCTGGGTGGTGCTGGAGCCACACCGGAGCCCGCCGCGTCCCGGAGCCCGCCGCGTCCCCGGCTCCTGCGCTGAGCTGCGCCCGGGATCCGGGGGCTGGGACCCCCCATCAGGTTTTAAGCGGGACTTTGCTGTCGGGGGGCTCGGGCGGGGCAGGGGGGGGGTGCGGAGACACCGCAAGAAGGAGCGGGGACAGAGGCTGGGCGGCTGCTGGTGTTTTTATGCATAGGGTTAAACCTGCTGATTTGGGGTGATGGGAGGGAGGGGGTGGCAACCCCCCTGTGCAACCCCCCCCCGCCCCGTGTCCTGCCGTGTCCGCGAAGTGCTGGCACTCTCGGTGTGAGCTGCATGGGGCGATGGGCTGGGGCTGTCCAAACCAGAAACTGGGCCAGTCTGCACACACAACTGGGAGCTGCCGCCCCTCCAGCCCCGAGACGTGGCATTTCCTCTTCGCAGGCAGTGCTGGGCTGAGCGAGGGCAGAGCCGGAACAGCGTTGTTCTGTTTAATATAATTGCCCTGCTTCAAGTAACACCCATGTGCTGCTCCACGCTGCAGCACCAGGGCTTTGCGGAGCCCAGTGCCCATCTCCCAGCCAGCCCACCATGAGATACTGCTTCACCCCGCCTGCCCAACACCTCCTGGGCTGTGGCTACCCCGGCAGCATGGCCCCCTCTCAGTGCCTGTCCCCAGCGATGCTCTGTGCCCTGTCACAGTCCTCCATGGGTGCTCCAAAACGCCTAAGAACTGGAGCTGCCCTCACCCTCAGATGTGCCCTCTCCCATGTTTCTTTACCTGCCAGGAGGACCGTACCTAGCACAGCCCCCAGTGAGGTGCCCCAAAGCAGGTTTCCCAAAGCAGCCCCCCCCATGCTGGTGCCAGAGCTGCTTCCCAGTTGGACACTGTGTGCTGTTCAGCCTCCTGGAGCATGTTTCTTTTGGCCAAGGTTGCCTCATGCCCAGGGCTGGCACCACGGGTGACACAGTGCTAGGGTGCCCACAGGAACATCTTGTGCTGGAAGCACCTTTTCCATGTCCTGGCACAGAGACACATTACCCTCCCAGAGACATGAGCATCACTGCTACGTCCTCTCACAGCAGCCTGAGCCCTGGCGCTGTCAGTGCATGTCATGACACACTCATGGGTCTGGGAGAGTGTGGGTGGGGGGCGCAGAGCTGGAAACACAGCTGCCTAGAGCACCAGGAGCCCCGCTGTGTAGCGCTGCTTAAGGAGAGATTAAATGGAAATAATTTCTATTTATTGTAATATTTATCAAGCTTTAGTAAATAATTCATGCTGATCCCTCCTTGATTTCCTTGGGGGCCAGTGTGCGGTTCTGGTGGATCAAAGTTTAACAGCACGTGATGAGCTGAGAGGAGGTGGAGCAGGCAGAGCTGGGCATGCCGACCCAGGGCTTGATCTGTGCTGTCCCAGCTTGGGTGGGAGTGAAGAACACCCATCTACGGGCTCCTGGGAGACCTCTGCAACTCCATGTCTTCTTCCCAGTCCCCCAGAGCAGATCCGCTCACTGTCCCTTTGGATCCATAGCTGATGCTGTGTGTCAGGTGTCTGTCTGAGGGGAGGGCAGACAAAAGGCACCGGGGGACGCAGCAGAGCCAGCAAAGCAGCTGGGCAGGATATCAGCAAAGGGGTAAAAGCTGCTCCTGCCCCACCTCGGGGACTGTCACTGTGTGGGGTGACACCAGCCCTGACCAGGTGCCGATCAGTGTGTTCGTACCTGGTGTGGGAGCAGCAGAGCTGGAGGACCCACGAGAAGCTGTTGGGACATGGGAGCCCCCACGCTCCCTCCTGCCAGCCCCAGTCCCCTGTGCCCTCCAAGCTGAATGGCTTCACCCCTTGCAGCTTTTGGCTGGGCTCTCTGCGGGGTCACACAGCACCGGTTGCCGTGATGGGGCTGGCTGCTGGGCAGAGCGATGTCCCAGCCCTACGGCACCACCACATGCAGCTGACAGAGCTGGGGCTGCCCTCGCCTTACCTTCGTCTGCTCGGGCACCCATGGGCCCCTCTCAGGGAACTTTAGTTTGTTGGGTTTAGTCATTATTCACGTGGGTCGACTGTCGAGGGTTGGGGGGCTTGGCAGGCTTGAAAAGCTGCTGGGCCAAGGGGAAGGCGAACCGGTCAGGACGGGCGAGCTCACAGCTCCTCTCCTCTGTGGAAAGAACAGACACCCTCAGGCATGCCCACAGGCAGCCAGCACCCACCTGCCACCCAGCGTGTCCCTGCCGCTGGGACACTTGGGGATATGCCCATGGACCCAAGCAGGAGAGTTCCCGTGGATGTGTCCCCCTCCCCTTTTGAGCCATTGAAGTCCTGGCTGAAGAGTCTGGTTGGTGGCATCACCGGTGGCCACCTCTGTGGCCAGCCATCCCTGGACACGTGTCCCTCCCTCTCCCCCTCCCAGCGCCCGGTCAGACGGCAGTCAGGTTTGGAGCTGGGGCCTGTAGGGCTGCCACACACCTAGTCTGGGGCTTGTTGTCCTTCTCCTCCGTCTTGAGGTGGCACTGGCAGGTGGAGGCCTTGCTGTAGCTGACGGAGCGCTTGGTGGACTTCTTCCACTTCCGCACGTTCCGCACAAACCGCTTGAAGATGAGGTAGAAGATCTCACAGACGGTGAGGACGATGCAGATGGAGGAGGCTCCGACCATGAAATAGGTGAAGACCCTTTTCTCGGTTGGCCGAGCGATATAGCAGTCCACGGTGTTGGGACAGGGCTGCACGTTGGTGCACTTGACCAGCCGTGGCAAGTCGAAGCTGTCCCACATCTTGTGGAGGAGGTAGAGGAACAGGATCTCTATGATAAGCTTGAAGAAGAGGCTGAACAGGTAGGTCCACCATAGCCCGCCGTGCTTCTTGCCCGTGTTGCTGTAGAGCTTGGGGCAATTCTCCCCATTCTTCTCCCGGTTCTTCTTCTCCCGGTCCTCCCGGTAGGCCACGTGCATGATGACCAGGAGGGAAGGGCAAGTGACAAAGATGAGCTGCAGGGCCCAGAGGCGGATGTGGGAGATGGGGAAGAAGTGGTCGTAGCAGACATTGGTGCAGCCCGGCTGCCGCGTGTTGCAGTCAAAGTCCTTCTGCTCATCTCCCCACACGCGCTCAGCTGCCACCACGTAGACCAGCACCCGGAAGACGAAGACCACGGAGAGCCAGATGCGGCCGAAGGCTGTGGAGTACTTGTTGACCCCGCTGAGCAGGGCCTGCAGCGTTTTCCAATCCATGGCAGTCAGCACAGACCGGAGTCACCCAACCTGAGAGACAGCAACAGAAGCAGCAGGTGAACAGAGTAGGCCGCAGCAGCAGCGCAGCTCCTCTCTTGCTGCTCTTAATCTCATTGTCCTCCCAGACTCTAAAGGAGGGAAGGGTTAGATGAGATATTAGGGGGAAGTGCTGTCCAGAGAGAGTGGTGAGGGGCTGGAACAGGCTGCCCAGAGAGGGGGGTGGGTGCCCCGTGTCTGGGGGTGTTCAAGGCCAGGTTGGATGGGGCCCTGGGCAACCTTGTGTAGATCCAGGCCTGGAGGTTGGTGTCCCTGCCTGTGGCAGGGGGTTGGAGCTCTGTGATCCTTGGGGACCCTTCCAACCCAGACCAGGCTGGAATTCTATGATTCTAAGACTCTGCCTCCCACCTCGTTACAGACATTTTGAGTGGAGGGACTATCCCTCTCTGGACAGTAAAGCCCAGCCCCACACTCTCCTGGTGAGTCAGAGGTGACTCAACCTCTCTGTGCTTCCTTCTGAAGGAGGCTGTGCCGTGAGGGATGAACCACCCAGTGTAGATTGGCAGCGCAGTTCCCTGGAGCATGCCAGGATCAACACGAAGTGTCAGCTCAGCATGTCAGCAAAGCAAAGGTTTGCGTGGCCACCAGCCCTGCCAGCTGTCAGGTCTCTTGGGATGGGGGCAGGAGGGGCCAGCAGTGGATTTACATCCCAAAATGCATCTTCCTTTTCCCTGGCTGCATGCGGGCACACATGCTGATGGATGGCAGGATGGATCCCTGGTGCCCTGCCAGCTCCTTGTGGGGTGCAGCATCCAACCAGCACAGCTTCCACTCTGTGCTCCCCAGGCTCATCCTCTTGTCTCCCCAGGGTTTGGTGTGGCTCAGCCACGCTCCCCTGCATGACCTCCACTAGCAGGATGGAGATGATCCCAGGGGATCTCAGGCTTGGTCCCAGCTGGCCCCAGCTTTGCCTCAGTTTCTCCATGGGTAAAACTGGCTGCTCTGCTTTGCTAATGCCAAGAGCCGAAGGGGAAGCAGCTGCTGCAGAGCTGGGATGCTGGGACACGCCAGAGACTGGTTTTCTCTCTCACAGGTGACGCCCAAGGCAGCCCAAGCACTGCTGAGAGTGGGGCTGCTGAAAGCAAGAGTCCCTGAGTGTTGTCTTGGAGTCGCGCTGCCCGGCACCCTGCTGCTGGCACCCTGAGGCTGGGTGTCAGCCAAACCAGCTCCACAGCTCAGCCCCAGGGCTGCCCTGGTGAGAGGAGGGTGTCATGCTGAGCCTCACCCGGAGCTTTCCTGCCACCCCGGTGTACAAACCCTGGGTGACTGATACCCAGGGGTGAGCTGGCAGCTCTTGGCTCCGTGCTGGGAAGGTGTTTCCCATGGGAATGGGCTTCACAGAACGGATGGGCTGGATCCTTCCCCACGCTGTTGGCTTTTCAGGAGTTGCTTTGAGCAACATGGGGATGCAGTGTGTGGGTGAAAACCAGAGCAAAGCACCCCCTGATTCCAGGGTGAGCAGGGCAGGCTGAGCCCTGGGAGGACAGAGCTGAGCACCAGTAATGCTCCAAGGAGACTTTTTGCAGCCTCTTTGTAAGAATTAACCCAGTTTTGTGAGGAGCTGCAGAGTTTTGTGGGCCTGTGCCTGATGGCAAGGACATGCCATGGGCTGGCTCCTCGTGCACCCCAGGAATGGTCCAGCTGTGGGTCTGCAGTGATGGGTGGCTGTGGGGCTGTGCCTGTGGGGCTGTGGCCGTGGGGCTGTGTTCCCACAGCACTGGCAGGAGGAAGAATGTGCCGAAACGCCGCCGTGGGAGCCACAACTGGCCCAGCAGGTTGGGGCCGCAGCCGGGGAGGCGGCATGGCAGATAGCAAATGCTTCTGGGGGGGGAGGTGGGAGGGGGAATACATCCCAGATATCTCCAGCCCCAACATTTTCTTCCTGCATTTTCTAAAATAGATATTTTGTGTAAGAAAAATGTGGGGTTTGGGGTTTTGTTTTGGCTTTGTTTCTGGCTATTGGGGAGCATGCCTGGGGGGTGCAGGACAGCCCAGGAGCCAACTCCAGTCTCAAACCAGATGGAAAGCTTTCACCGAGCCCCAGCGCTGATTCCTTCCTTCCCCAATGGGGTCTGGCTGCACCACACCCTCACATCCCCATTCCCAAAGAGCCACGTCCCATTGCCCACCCAGCACCCTCAGAGACATACCTGGAGGAGGCTCAAGCTCCTTCCACCTCACCGGGGGCTGTGGGGTGGGAAGAGCCCAGCATGGGGCATGGCCAGGGGTGCGGTGGCACACGGGCGATCAGGGTCCCCTTGTCCAGGGAGGGCTGCACGGCACGATGAGGTGTCCTGAGGCTGCAAGGAAGGAACAGAGGCTGGAGAGTTGCCCAGAGCCTATGGGGCTGCTTGGAGCCTGTCCCTGGTCAGGGCTAAGTTGCAACAAGCCCCAAACTTGCTGCTGGCTCAGGGATGCACCGAGAAGTGTGGCCGAGCTGAGCGGAGCCGAGCTGGAGTCCCAGGCCAGTGTGTGCTGAGTGCTGGGGCTGTGCCTCTTCCCAGCTCTGCTTGCTGCATTGTCTGACACTGGGAAATCCTCCTCCTCCCCAGCAAACCCGTAGCAGCTAGCTGGGATGGGGAGCAGTCACAGTGCTCCAGCCCTTTGCTTTAAAACTGTGAGAGGGGAGCTGCTGGTTTCCCCTCCTCAGCTGAAAGTGGTGGACCCACAGCTCCTGGATGACCCCAGGGCCACTGTGCCCTTGCCAGCCTGCCAAGTCACCCATGCCCCCATCTCCCACGGGCAATGCCTCTCAGCACCCACCTGCCCAGCACCCACCTGCCCAGTTCAGCCCAGCACCAGCTCTGGCCATGGACCCACGATGAGGCAGGAAGGGGAATGCATGCTCGGAGCTGAGCCCGGTGCTGGGGTGCAGCGCTGTGGGAGCCCTGCAGCCCAGCCAGCGCTAACCAGCACCCAGGAGGAGCAGAGGCAATGCTCCAGGTGTGCTGGGCTCTGCCTGCAGCACTGGTTTGCCTCTGGTGAAGCGCAGCACCATCACCAGCCCCCAGCGTGCCAGCCCTCTGTGTCACTGGCGCGTCTTGCCCTGCGTGGGTGCAGGGCGTTGTGCCCGAAAGCACCCAGCTCCTTCTGGGGTGCACAGCAGAGCAGGGCTGTGCACTTCCTCTGGGGGGGGCTCAGCTTCTTTTGGTCCTTGGGGAGGGTGGTGGGACAGAGGAGCAGAGCTGGGGGTGTCCGCTCCTGCTCCTTGGGGTGCTATGCTGTGCCATCCCCCTGCAACATCCCCAGGGTGCTCAGCCCCATGGGCCGGGGACCCCGGCACTGCTGTGAGGTCCTGATGTGGGACTGTGCGATGTCAGGGTCCCCACACTGAGCCTTGAGCCATAACGCAGCTCCCACCTGCACCCTATTAACACCCTGGGGTCCTCCCCCCAACCTACAGGTCCCCAGCAGCCCTGCGAGCACCCCACGCCCCTGCCCCAGCACCCTGGAGGTACCTACCCAGCCAGTAAAGAGCCAGAGGGAGGTGTCTGGACCTGGGCAGCTTTCAGGGCAGGGGAGCTCTTGCTTGGCTGTGCTGTTGCAGCCCTCCCTTCATCCGCGGCGCTGAACGTGTGTGGGGAGGGGAAGGGTAGTTTGTTCTGTTCCCTGTGACTGGGTGAGTCTGGCAAACAGCTCCCGGAGAGGTTCTTGTCGGTGCACATGCACACACACGCTTCGGTTGAACAATAAAGGCGGGTCAAGTCCTGCAGCCAGATCGACAGAACTGGATTCCTCTGCTGGTGAGGCCAGCAGCCCCTGCCAGGTGATGCTGCGTCCCCCGCACGGCTGGCTCCAGGCTGCGGAACCCAGCAGGCAACCCCAGGCAAGACCAAGGCAGCTGGGGTCTGGCACTTGGCTCACCCCATCCCCCAGCAGCCCTTCCTAAGAATCACAGGTTACGCAATTCTAGCCCACTTTTTTAATGAGTTTGCCTTAGTAATAGTTTTGCAACAGCACATCGGTATCTCCAACCTACAGCGCTGGGCAGACACTGTCCCACCAGCACCGGGGTATCCTGGATGAGACCTTTCCCAGACCACATGGCAGAGCACAGCAGTGGGGACCACTGAACCAGGACCCTGCCCTGCCAGCTGCCCCCAGCCCTGTCCTCGTGGGACCCTTGGGGACACATCCCTCTCCCCAGGGTGACTCCCAGGAGGCTGAGCCAGTCCCTCCCTGCCCAAGCAGCTGGGTGCCCTGCTCAGCCTCTTCCTTGGGAGCAGCCCCGATTTCATGGCTCTGTGATTGCTGTGTTTTCCTGGGAGCTCCCCAGCTCGTGGAGCCCCACAGAGTGCCTCACTGGGGCCACCCATCCCATGGGGACACCTTTGGAGAGCCCCTGCGGGTGCTCGATGCTGTGAGAGGTTTGCTCCCCGCTCTCCAGGCAGACGAGGAGCTGCAGCTCACCCAACGACTGACTGTTTGACTCCAGGAAGTCAAATAAAGCCTGTGGGGGTTTGCAGAGCTGGGACGTGGCAGGGAGAGGCCATGGGGGGGTGAGGGGGAGGGAGCCAGAACAACCAAAGCAAGCCCCTGTGGGAGCTGGGGTGCAGAGTGGGGTGAGCCCAGAGGAGGGGCAGACATGGGCACCCCCATCCTGGACAAGAGCAAAGGGAGGTCTCTGGAGGAGTCCTGAGCCTCCCCACACCCAGGGGCTGCCTTTGCACCGTCCTATCGAAGCATCAGGAATTTGAGCTATGCTGTAGAGCACCAGGAATCTGGTGGGCTGTGGCCTTCGAAAAAAAAAGCCTTGGAGAGAAGGAAAACATCCAGAACCATCAGCAGTTCTGATTTCTTGCCCTGCTCCTGGTAAAACCCTGGAAGGGTCGGTGAAGAGTGGGGCCAGACCTCCCCCTGACAGCCTCTTGTCCACAGTTTCAGTGTTTCAGGAGGAATCACATGGCTGGGGAGAGAAAATCCAAGTGCCTTTTGGCACAGGCAGAAGGTTTCCCCTAAGGCAGTTGGGTGGGGAACAGAAACACCCTGTGATTTGCAGTTTTTCAGCAGCTTAGCTGGGTGTTTGGGCTTCCCAACGAAGGGCAAGTCCCTGCAGCCCCTCTGCCATCCCTCTGCTGAGTGATCCAGTGCAGGTGCCAAGGGAGTTTGGTGGCTCTCAGCACTGGAGCCTTCAGAGGAGCTTGGGGTGCCTGTCACCATGCTGAGCCATAGCAGGGTGACAGCAGGCTGCAGTGCCAGATGTGCACAGTAAAAACACCTGGTGACTTCCAGTTGGCCCTACCTCGTGTTCTCCATAAAGGAAAAAGACTGGGGAGCTGAGCAAGCAGCCACCAAACCAGCAGGAAAAACCTCAAAAGTCTCTTTAAAGACTCAAAGTCTCTTTAAAAGGGTCTTAAATGGGGCATTGCAGGAGGCAGCACTTGGCTGGCTCCCAGCCCTGCCTTTGATCTCCAGCTCTCTGTCAGCAGCATCCCAGCCATCCCAACTGTCCAGCTCCGGGGCCATGTCCCTGGGGAGAAGCCCTCCCCTGCAAGCACTGGGGTGCAGGAGTCATGGGAGCCTGGGAGCTGGTGGCCAGGGCAGCCACTTGCTCCTGCATGCTGGATGTAAGTCAGAGCTTCTCTTGGCTTCCCAGCAAACAGGCAGTATTTGGGAAGGGTAAAAACAGCCCCTCCCTGGGCAGTTGAGGCTGCCCCCAACCTGCATCACCATGCACATGAGCCCATCCACCTCCCTGGCTGGGCTGGAGTTAGTGATGGCTTTAATTCCCTTCTTCCCAAAATTCAGGGGGGCCTCCTGGGCACTCCCCCCTCAAAAGGAAATGCAATCCCCTGCCTGATGTGGCAAAGTCTGGGAATATTGAGCTTTTATTGTGACATCCCCTGGCTTGTTAGCTTTCCCCTGACACCAGCCCTACCTCTCAACCCAGCTCTCTGCATCCCAGGAGGTGCTGTGGTCTCCAGCACCCTGATATCAGCAGCACCGGCTTGAGGCAACCTCAGCTCACACCAAACACATCAGAAAGGTGACAAAAAACCCTCCTCCTCATCCCTCTGACTTCCACTGATCCCAAATCTGGATGGTGCAAGCAAGAGACCCCCCAGCTGCAACGCTCACTCTGAGCAAGATGAAGCTGCCCAACAACAAGTGGCAACTGGATCATCAGGTCCCTGGCAAGGGGCGATGCCTGGAAGCGGGGTGCACAGGCAGGGTGATCACTCTGGGTCTCATCTCTGCAGAGCTTAGTGCTTGTGGCTGGGGAACACCTCTGGATTGTGCTAATCGAGGACAGCCCTGATCAACAGCGGCCAAGCTCGCTGGAAAACAAACAGCCCAGCCCTGGCTCTTTAAATCAGAGGCTCTCACACAAAGAGCTGCTTGTACCCTCTGATGTTAAAGGCTCTGGCAATGAAGGTTCTCAGGTGGAGGATCCAGTGAGTGCAGCAGCGGGGTGGAAGGCTGAGATCAGGGTGGCTTTGCTGAAAGGAGACAGGAAGAAAGCCACCTGTATGTCACCATCAGCCTCTCTCACCCCAGAGGTCTCTAAACTGAGCAGTGTCTTTACAAGGAGTCACTGTGTGCCCAGAGGGTCCCGGGCTGGTGACAGCAATCCCCCCCCAGGGGCTCCTCCACCATCCACACCCTTGTGGGACAACCAGCTCAGTCCCTGCCCTCCCATCCAGCATCACTCCAGCCCTGCCTGCCCTCAGCATCCCCTGCTTCCTCCTTCTCCTCCTCCAGCTGGTCCCTTTCCCCAGGCTGGGCTGTGGGAGAGCCCATCTTTTCCAGGCTCTCAGCTGGGACCTGGCTCATGGGGCACATGATGTAGCCGCAGCAACCCAGCACAGAGAACTGCTCTGACATGAAAGGAGGCAGTGATGGCATCCATTCCTGTCATCCATCCCCCCATCCATCTGGCCATCCATCCCCATATCCATCCCCCATCCATCCCTCATCCATCCCCCATACATCTGGCCATCCATCCCCCCATCCATCCCCATATCCATTCCCCCATCCATCCCCATATCCATCCCTCCATCCATCCCCCATCCATCACCCCA
This sequence comes from Laterallus jamaicensis coturniculus, assembly GCA_022605575.1. Classification (NCBI taxonomy): domain Eukaryota; kingdom Metazoa; phylum Chordata; class Aves; order Gruiformes; family Rallidae; genus Laterallus; species Laterallus jamaicensis. The sequence goes on from JAKCOX010000028.1 coordinate 6,867,856, forward strand.
TCCATCCCCATATCCATCCCTCCATCCATCCCCCATCCATCCCCCATCCATCCAGCCATCCATCCCCATATCCATCCCTCCATACATACCCCATCCATCCCCCCATCCATCCCCCATCCATCCCCATATCCATCCCTCCATCCATCCCCATATCCATCCCTCTATCCATACCCCATCCATCCCTCCATCCATCCCTCCATCCATCCCCTTGCCCCATGCCCCTTCTCCTGCAGCACAGCCATCGTGTGCTGGGGCTGCTGCTGCTCTGGGGAAAAAAATAGTAATCTCACCCTCTAAATAAAGCCAACCCAGCAACAGATCGAGCTGCATGTTCAGTGTTAATGTTACTTATGAGTGCATTTGCCATGAAATTATTGTTAATTATTCATCCCAGCTAATGCTCAGTTACCGTTGATGGCCTTAGAAATTGCAGTGCCGCCTGAGTCACGGCAGAACGCGACGTATTACAGCAATAAACCAGATCATATTCTGCCATTTAATGTTATTGTTTAATCAATGGTTGGGGTGTTTCTCCCTCTCCTTTATTTGGCTGTTTTCCTCAGGTGTTTTGCTCTGGCCAGGCAGGAAGAGCTGGCAGCCCACAGTGCGCTCTGCCTGCCCGGCCGGATCCTCACCCCTGTGCTTCGCCACTGCACGTGCTCTTGTCCCCACTAATGAGTGCAATTAATGACGGTTGCATCAGGCTGAAATGGCCCTGACACACTGGTGGGGCTTATGTAGGGTGAGGGATCCCTGAGGGGGGGGTTGGAGGGAGCCCATCCTGGGTGGCTCTTCTCCCCCAGCACCTCAGAGCTGGTTTGCAAGTTTGTGACCTGTTTGAGTTCCTCCAGCCTGTCCCTGGCAGCCTGTGGCTGCAAAGGGCTCTGCTGCCCCTGCAGCCTCAGGGATGCTCACGTCTCTGGGTATGCCTGCTGGTGCCCAGCAGCCCATCTTAAATCAAGAAGCCAGGGCTTACAGGTGTTAATGAAGCTGTCCTCCTTCGTCACCTGCATCCAGTGAACACAGCAGGAGTTTTGCTGTTAACTTGCTGGGTGCAGGGACAAGCCCTTCCCTGGGCAGCACAGACTTCATAACACCCCATGCACCCCAAAACCCACCCACCTGGCTGTAGTGCTCCCACCTCCAGACAAAGCCACCACTAGTGCCCAGCTCCAGGGGCTGCTTCTGACCTTCAGTGGCTTTTCTCCGTCAGACCTGAGCTGGTGGTTTGTCACCATGACTGGTCCAAACCCAGCCCTGGTGAGCAATGCCTTTCTGGGGTCAATGCACCCCCTGCTCCCCTCTGGGCTGTGCTGTGCCCGAGGAGCAGAACAACCTCTGTGGTCACCACTTCTTAGGGACAGAAAATTTTATTCATTGCAAGGATATGCTCGGGACCAGCTAAGCCAGCCCAGCTAGGACAGGCTTGACCTCCAGACACCACTCCTGGTTCAGAGCCGCTCAGAGCTGCTCATCGAGGCTGCACATCCTCTGGGGTTACCCCAAATTCAGCACAACAATGTAACGTGCCTTCCCCAGGACCGGAGAGTCAGAAAGCCCTTGGGCTCAGCCCGACTCTGAGGTGCTGCCACCTCCAGCGCTCCTGCATCAGGGGACAGAGGAGGAGGAGGAGGAGGATAAGGAGGGTGTGGGACAGGTAAGCACCTTCTGCCTTTCCCTGGGCAGCTCTAGGGAAGAGCCTCCTCCTCGGTCAGCGTGCCAGGGCCGGACACCGTGGTGGGGATGGAGGCTGTGGGGGGTTTGTAGTCTGCCCCATGGAAAACCTGACCCCCCGTGTCTGCAGGCTCGCTGTGGGAGAGTGCACAGTCCTGGGTGTGCCAGCGGCTGTCCCTACCATCGGCCAGGAAGCACTCGTGGCACCGCTTGCCAACCAGGTAGGTGGCCTCAACAAGGCTCAGCACGACGCAGATGCAGGCGGTGACCACCATGAAGAGGGTGAAGATGTTCTTCTCGGTGGGCCGGGAGATGAAGCAGTCCACCACGTTGGGGCAGGGGGGCAGCTCGCACTTCACCAGCCGGGGCAGGGTGTAGTTCCTGTAGAAGCGGTAGAAGATGTAGAGGAAGACCACGTCCACGCCAGCCTTGAAGATAAGGCTGAGCAGGTAGGTCCACCACAGCCCCCCCCGCTTCTTTCCAGGGTCGGAGTAGACGTGGCGGCAGTCATCCCCAACGGTGGCACGGTGCTTCTGCTGCTTGGCCTCCCGGTAGGCCACGTGCATGATGACCAGGAGAGATGGACAGGTCACCAGGATGAGCTGCAGGGCCCAGAGGCGGATGTGGGAGACGGGGAAGAAGTGGTCATAACAGACATTCCCACAGCCCGGCTGCCGCGTGTTGCAGTCAAAGTCCTTGTGGTCATCGCTCCAGACCCGCTCGGCCGCCACCACGTAGACCAGCAAGCGGAAGATGAAGACGAGGGAGAGCCAGATGCGGCCGAAGGCTGTGGAGTACTTGTTGACCCCGCTGAGGAGCCCTTCAAACACCCCCCAGTTCATGGTCCCCCGGTCCCGTTAGCGAGCCTGGGGGGAAGAGAGAAGACACCGTCACAGCAAAGAAGCAACAAGACATCCCCATCGGTTACCTCTGTGCCCTGGCGCTGTGCTCCCTCCTAGGTGGCCTCAGGGACCGTCTCAGCCCTTTGCTTGCATGCAGGGACATGCAGTGACACATGCCCCACCACAGACCTGCTCTGGGCGACGTGTCTCTGCAGAGCACTGTGCCCCTCCGCAGGGTCCCCACACCGCTTCCTGGTTCTCCCGTGGCAAAAGCATCCTTCAGGCAGTGCCCGCCACCATCCGTGCCTGTGCCCCTGCTCAGCCCCATCCCTTGCCTTGCTGCACAGGTATTTGTTAGTCATTTGCTTTACGTTACCAGGCCTGACCCAGGCAGGCAACAAATAGGAGCAGGCGGGACATGACTCACCCAGCAGCTCCGGGGCTCCACTGCCACGTCCTCTCCCATCGCTGGAATCTGCCATCGCCTCCGCTCTCCCGCCCAGGCAGCGCGGGAGGAACCCTGCACCGACCTGCGCTGTGCCCACGCTTGGGGTGGCCACACCAGGCACATCACGGGGTGGAGAGCAGATGCCATGGAGCAGAGGCAGTGGGTGAGCTTGTGGGGGGGGGGGGGGGTTGCATCGCTGAAATGCTGACCCAGGGCTCAGCGGCCCCGATAAGGAGTTCTCATCAGCTCGGACTGATCTCAGCACATACCAGTGCCAGGACCCCGAGGTTGTTTTGACACTGGGTTGCACCGTGTTGCAATAAACACACCCCACGTGGCACAGGGCAGCAGGGCTGAGCTGGACTCCCGGGGCTGCCTTTGTCACCAACTCTCCTTCAACATTTCACCCCTCAGTAAAATGACAAGATTCCCCCTCGCTGGCAGTGCTTTTTTTGGGGTGAACACATCCCACTGCTCTGCACAGCCTGTCCCACGCCATGTGCCGGCGTACGGGGCGGATGTGGCTGCAGACACTCCCAAGGCATGCATCCCCCATGGGAGCCAGCAGCTCCCATCTTGCTGGGGAACCCCCCTGGGGATGGGGATTCGCACACAAACCCCAGCTCTCTCCTTCCCCACACAGCCCAGGATGTGCCCATCACCCTGGCATTGGGCTGGGCTCTGTGGTGTGTGGCAGACACACCTTCCTCACCTTACCAGGGCTGGGGGGCTGCAGCAGGGGAGTGTTTTCATGGCACTTACCTGGGAGGGGGTCCCTCTGCTGAGGCTGGTGCTGCTGCAGGTCAGTGCTTGCCTGTGGCAGGAGCGCATTGCTGGGTGCAAGAAGCGCTGGTGCCTTGTGAGTCATCCTTGGGCTCCTGGGAGCAAGGAGGAGATTCCCAGGGGGATGGGACAAGGTTCGAGGCAGATCCTCACGTGTCCTGTAGGCTGCCAGCTTTCCTGAGGTGAAGGGGGTGTCTCGCAGCATGCAGAGGCCTGCTGCTGCTGCTGCTGTGCAGGGAAGGGGTGCTGCACCACAGAGGAGAGTGCACGCTCAGGGTGCGTGGTGCCACAAGGTGCCCAGCACAGCCTGGGGTCCCTCCACCCCCTCCCCATGCCTGTCCTCACTGGCCCAGAGCTGCAAGGCTGACGTGGCCAAAGCTCTGGGAGCTGCTGCCCTGGGGCACCAGGAGCTGCTCAGCCAAACCCTCCCTTTATAATCCCTTTTGACTCAAACTTTGCACCGTGGCCATGATAAACAAACACCTTTATCCCTCCCCACCTCCTGATGAGTGGGCAACTGCTCTTTATTTCACTGGGAATCAATTAAACTGCTTTTCCTGTGCCCCCCTCACTTGCAAGCTGGCACAGATCTCTTCCCCATCACCCCTACGCCTCATCCCCAGAGGCTTAGAGCCCTCCCAAGAAGAACTCCCAGCTCAGGGAACCCCCCCTCCTCTTTGAAGCATGACCCCCAGCTCGCAGCTCTGGGGTGCAGCAGGGAGCACAGAGTGGGGGCCACAGGGGTGAGGGTCTGCAGAACAGGAGCTGTTGCGTGGGGCACGAGAGCTCAGGTATGGCTGGAGTCATTTGAGGAGCAAACACACGTTTCATTTGCAATTCCACTGGGTTTGGAAAAAAACATGTAGAGAAACAAATCTAAACAGCTGTAAAGTAAATTACCACTGTTTGTGGATGGCTCCGGGGAAGAGTTCTGCAGTTTGAAATCAAACAAGCCCTTTGTTTCCCTTTTTTTTAACATGTCCATGTCATGCCTGTGGCAGGAAGGGGGTTCCCAGGGTCTGTGTCCCCCCCCCCAGGGGTAGGCAGAGAGGTCACGGAGCAGCACCCATCCCAGCCCGGTTACCCCCAGGCTTGTGGGTGTCCCAAGGGATTTCTGGGTTAAAATCCCCTTTTGGGGAGTTGTGGGATGTGATGGGCAGTTTCTGATGGTCTTGAGCTTTCCAGAACACCCCGTGGCTCATCTGGGAGCGTGGGCACAGCCACCATGACCCCCACCTCAGCCCCCTGTGAAGGTGAGTGGCTGTGTGGTTTCCCTCTGCATCCCTCCGATCAGGAATAGGTCCCATCTGCTGGAAAACACCCAAATACCTGGAGGAACAGGGGAAAAAATAATGAGCAGGGAGAGAATGGGGGGAAATAAACCCAGAGAGTGAGGTGAAGAGAAAGGCAGGAGCTGCTTTGCTGCGTCGGTCCCTCCTGAGCAGCATCCAGGGCTGATGCTCATGTTGCATCCTCTGCCCTTGGGCTGGTGGGTGCTGTGTGCCCTCATCCTGAGCCACTGTCCCACTGCTTGTATTTTTCTGGACTTTTCAATTTAATTTATGATATTATCTTAATTATATTAATTATATTAAGTATAATATTATATTATTTATACTATTTTTTGTGATTTTATTAATTTCATTCCATTTATGTCCTAGGGAGCCTGCTTTGGCAGGGGGGTTGGACCCAATGATCTCTTGAGGTCCCTTTTAACCCCTACAATTCTGTGATTCTATATGATTCTGTGATTTCCCACAGGCAGATGGGGGGGCTGCCCAAAGCTGCACCCTCCACCAGCCAAAACCAGCCAGCCCATGAGAGTCCTCAGCACTAGGGACAGGGAGGTGTATTAATGGCAGCATTTTATCTTCCAGGAACAAGCCCCATTAGTCCATTTTCACTACAACATGAAATATTAATAACACTTTGCATTTATATAGTGTCATTCATCCCTGAGTCACCGGCCGAGCTCTTGACATGAATCAAACCCCACAGCCAGCTCCCCAGGAGGCAGGTAAATAGGGTTGTGCCCATTTTCCTGCTGCACACACTGAGGCACGGGGTTTTCTCTGGGATGCTGGTGCTTTGTGCTGATGCCTGCAACAGGTGAGACCATCAGCATTACTCTGCCTGCTGTCTAGGGATGCCGCAGCATCACTGATACTGTGCTGACAGAGAGGAGATGCTCGGTGTGGTTAGGAAACCTGTCAGCCCACAGACAACCCAGACCTGATACCACCTGAGGGCTCATGGAATGAAAGGCCAAGCAGAAAAAACAGGGTGGAAAGGGCTATTTTCATCTTATTAAAGAGCCTTCTATTTAAACTCTCCCTCAGGCCTGCAGCACGAGATGATTGCAGAGGAACTCGGCAGGAATCAGTCTTGCTGTCGGTGCTGGGGCATGCAGATGCTGTGAACAGGGTGGCATCCCATTATTGATGCTGGACAGGAAAAAAATTAGGTCCTGGGAATCAATTAAACCACTTTTCCTGTGCTCCCCTCACTTGCAAACTGGCACAAATCTCTTCCTGCCCTATCCCCAGAGCCTGAGAGCCCTCCCAAGAAGAAGGGAGAGCAGGAGAGCACAGTTTGCACAGCCCCCCTGCTCCTTTTACCCAGCACCTTGTTATTCACAGGAGAAGGCATCTTGTTTGCAGATAATGAAACAAACCCCAAACAGCTCAGAGAAACACCAAACACACAGAGCAGACTGGCTGGGGGCTAAACCACCAGGAAAGTGGTGTGAGCATCCAGCCAAACCGACTGCTCTGTGCCTGGCTCAGCCCTGGTGCCCTCCACTTCCCCAACCCCACGTCTTGGGAGTCTTGCAAAACCCCCCTGTGGGTTTCCTAGGGGGGCTCCCACACCTTGTTGCCCCCCACATCTGGCAGGGGGTAGCAGCAAAGGGTGGTGAAAGGTCCCGTGGATGCTGGTGGCGCAGGGATGACGTGCGTGGGGCTGATGTCCCATCTCCCAGCAGACATGGGAAGAGCCAACGCACCCCAGCACCACGGCCAGGGGCTCAGCTGGAAGGGACAGGGGTGTGAGGGCTTCGTACCTGGTTTTTAACAGGTCCCACGGGGTCCTGGGGAGGTTCTCACCACAGGGCATCACACAGCGCTGCTGGGCAAGGCGTGAGGCTGCAGTTAAAGGGAGGATGGTGAGAAGGTGACGCATTAGAATCCGACAGCAATTAAACAGCCCTGCTGGCGCAGCAAGGGTGAGGGCAGCGGGCTGATGAGGAGGGGGCTGCAGCACCCGGGGAGGGGGAGCCTGGCGAAGGCAGGATGCAGTAGCACTGAAGTGAGGATGCTGCGGTGAAGGGGCTGCAGTTCTGCCCCGGTACCGCAGGGTAAGGGGAGCAGGGTAAGAGCAGCCTGTGCCGTGCCCCACAGCATCCACCATGGAGGCACAGGAAGGACCTGTGCTGCCTTGTGTCAGCACCATCCCCCAGCAGCTCCAAGAGCCGCTGACATCAACAGACAAACCTGGACACCGGTTTCCTTCACGTGGCCAGGGTGGTGGCTCACAGACACCCCAGCCCTGGGCAGAAGCTCTCCCAGAGCAAGTTCCCATCCCAGACTGTCTGGATGCTCCTTGACCCAGCCTGGTAGTGGCCATGTAACACGGGCAGGACCCATTAATCTGCTAATATTTATAAGGGAGGCTGCAGGGAGTAACCTCATTTCTAGGGAGAGTTTAATTAATCATGGAATCAATCTGACTCAGTGAGATGGTTTGCTGCTGAGGGAATAAATTTGCATGGTCAGTGGTGGCTGAGGATGGGGATGAGGTTAGGAGGGACCTAGATCGTGGATGGTGATGGTGATGAGCAGAGAGGGGGCAGGATGAGCAGGGGGATGGGGGCACACCTGTCCTGCAAAACCTTTCTCTGTGTGGGAAGCAGGTGGGGGGCACAGAGGGGAGATGCTGCTTTGCCCCCAGAGATCAGAAATAGAGTGTTAGCAGTCTGTGCAGAGCAGTCCCTGCCATGATGGCAAGGGGGAGCACAGAGGGCAGACTCAGAAGCTGGAGGGGACCTTGGGCAGTCACCCAGTCCTAAAACCCAGGCAGGGAGGTTCAGGGTCCCAGGGTTGCTCTTTAGGTAGAAGCAGAGTCTAACCCAAACCTCAGCCCCCACTGACTGTACCAAGGGGCCAGGTTCAGCCTGGTTTGGGTGATTTACCCAAATAATCCTTGTGCAAATGACATCTTTGCCCTTGCCACTGACCTTGGTGGCATTCAAATGGGCGACCTGCAGGTCAAAGCCTTTAGATCCTGTTACCAGTCTCCTGAGTCATGCCTGTCCCCCAGCAAGTGACATTATTTTTGAAATGGCAGCTAAATGGGAAAGAGGTCACACTCCCAATGCAGTGACAATAGGACATGACAGCACTTTTCTGAGTGATTAAGCCTCAGGTGATGTCGGGGCTACAAGACAAGTGGCTGAAGGCTGGGAGGCTTTAATCACCTCAGGCACGTCATCGCATCCTCACCCTCCATCCCTGGGGTGGGCTTTTAGTGATAAGAGAAAAAATACTCCAGCCCAACCTGTGGACTCACCAGTTCGTTATCCATGCCGTGGGTACCACCGTTAATAATCACCCGGGCAGCCTGTGGGCCCTCAAAGATCATTTGGCAATAAATAAGCTCTGATGCCTTAAAATAACTGGGGCCAGTAGAGCAGACGCTAGATGGCATTGGGAGAACGTGAGGAGCGATGCCGGCCCCTTCCCTGGAAGAGGCTGGCAAAACTGAGTGGAAAACTCGGGATGACGGAGCAGAAAATGTCTCTGCTTGGGGAAGAGGCTGGCAGCTCCCCTTCAGCATCACCCCAGCCTGGCAGTGGGGTGGCTTCCTGGGGGCAAAGCTGATGGTACTCAGCCTCTTTGCTGAGCTAATTAATTTCTTCATATATATATATATATATATATAATTATTATTTTAAAAATAAGGAGCTGGGGGCTGGACCCCACATGGCTGCTCACTGCTCCCCTGAGCCCAGCCCTGAGCCCAGCCATCCCTGCTGGCACCAGCGTGGCCACAGAGGCTCTGTGGGTGCTGGGTTAGTGTGCACCCCACCACCCTGCACCAGGGATGGATGTGAGGAGTGGGGCTTTAAAGTGAGGTCAAAGCCTCATGCTGCTGCTGGCCTGTCTGTCCCCTGCTGACAGCAGAATCCTGCCAATTCCCTTCACAGGAAAAGGAGGATTTTTCTCAACACTCCTCTTGACTGCAGCTTGTTCCCTTCCAGCCAGCCCAGCCTTGCAGCCCACATCTCCCCTCCGCATCGTGTCGGATGCGGATGGCACAGCACTGCTGCAGCCCACCCACTCCTCCCATCCTGGGGATAAGCAAGAAGCCTCTAACCCTCTGGAAAATGGAAATGGCCAGACTTTGTGTTGCTCATGTCGCTGCTGGGGTGATGCTACAGAGTCTGGCTGCTCTTCTGCCCCTGCCTCCCATCCCATGGGGCTGGGACTCCCCCTCCCCTGTTCTCCCTGCCTGAGCGGGGTAACACAAGGCAGAGCCAAAACCCAAACACCCCACTGGCACCTCTTCCATGGAGCTCAGCTTCTTGGGTTTTTTGGAGGTCTCTGCCCAAGCAGCCTGACATTACAGCATTCTTCTAAAGGCTAAAAACTTGCTCACACCCTAAGAGAAACACTACATTCAAACCAAGCCATTACCTCTCCTAATTTCCTTGTGCTGCTCCAGGGGACTCTGGGCAGCAAATGTGTGAACTGAACTCTGAAAAGGGCCCAGACTTGGCTCAAAGCAAGAGCTTTCGTATCATCATGTCTTAAAATGTCAGCACTTTAATTAGCTGCCAGCTGAAGCCAGAGTGGGTCTGTCTGGAAAACAGTGAGCAAACTGTTTTGCCCCTCTCTGTTTTCAGTTCAGGTTGAGGAATTTGTTCAAGCTGACCTTTTCCCTCCCAGACCCAAAAAAACTTCCCAATCCATATTGGCATTTTCTAAAAATAGAGGACAAAATAGCCCTCCCCTCCACAAAATACCAACCAGCTGTAGGGATGGTGTTGTGCTCAGCTAAACTGCATCACACAGGGAGAAGCTGTGTGTCAGAGGACTTCAGTGGCAAGGTTCCTGCCCTGGGAGAGATGAGGTGATGCTCCCGGGCTCCCAGGGTCACCTGTGACTGTTGTGTGTCTCAGCACATCCTCCTGGCATCTCTCCAGGGCTCCCACCATGTCTCATCACCTCTTCATTAACCCAGAGGGCTCCGTGACATTCATTAGGTGCTGGTCTGGGATGTGCAGCAAATACAAGGGGACACGTAATGAGCTGGAGATTCGGCTGCTCCATCCATCTGCCTGTGGCTGGGAGCTGCAGTTGCCTGTGCCTGGCTGAGTGGGATAGTGGTATGGTGTCAGTGTCCCCAGAGAGGCAGGGACAGGCTGGTAACCAAGCGAGCAGGATGAGGTTTGGGGGGTTCAGGGGGCTTCTGAGGGGAAGACGATCCCTGGACCTGTCACCCACTGGTCCCTGGACCATCATCGACTGGACCTGGCCTCAGGCTCTCCTGGCATCTCCCTTGAACAGCCCCTAGCACCTCTCTAATCCTCTGTGAGCCAGACCTGGGTGCAGGGATGAGACAGAGCTGATCAGCACCATTCCCCAGCCCCCCAGGAGCCCCCAACCTGCTGAGGGAGGGGTTGGAGCTGCAGAGCATTGCACTCTGCAAGCATCCTCCTGAGGCAATGCTGGCTTCGCTGCTGTTCTATCTCTGGCCCCACTTGTTGTGACCACCAGTGGCATGATTTTCCCTTCCATCTCCTTTCAACACTGCTGCCAGATCCCCTTCATCCAAAGGGAAACCCCCCAGCTAAAGCTCTCTCAGATTGAGGTGTCACCTGCTCAAAGTTTGCTAATGCATCATTTCAATCTCCAGTCTCACTCACCCTTTTAATTTCATTTTTTCATCCCTATAAGGCTGCCAGAGTCATAACTCACACTCTGGGGTAATTTCTTGCTCTAAAGGATACAGTGAATTTCTTCACAATTTGCTGACCAGCTGAGAACACTTCTCTAGGTGGGTTCCACTGGGTGATTATTGGATTCCAGCTGCTGGAGATGGAGGCTGGAGCCCACATACGCTCTCTTTGCATGTGCTAAATTAGTGAAAGCAAAGCCAGAGGAAACACCTGAAACACCCCAGGGAAGCAGGAGGCTGTGATGCCCCACTGTGGCTGCTGATTTTGGAAATCTTGGTTCCACACCACCTCAAAGGGTGCCCCAAACCACGACATCTAAGAGCAGAAGCCACCAAAAGCCAGGCCAGCTGTCAGGAAGGGCCACGGAAGCATCCATCCCAGTGATGGCTGGACACCACGAAGGGTTCAGAGATGTTGGATTTGGGTCAGAGCTTGGCCCAGAGGTCAGCAAGCATCTTCTGTGAGATGGGCTGGTGCTGAGCAGCCCACCAGCACAGCCTGGCACAGCGGGACGCTCTGTCCTCTCGAAATGGCAGAGCAGCCGTTGGGCCCCTTCTCAGAGCAAGGGAAAGCTGGAGCCAGAAGGCCTGCCTAATAATTCCTCAGCGTGTCAGAGGAAGAAGAGCTGGATCAAAAGCATCCTCCCTGCCTCCCCGCTCATTGACGGAGAGCCTGGAGGCCTGGCCTCGCGGTGCTCCGGCTTTGGTGGAGTGTGACACTCATCTGCGGCGTGCCAGGCAATTATGGCTGGGAAAAAAGAAGGGGCAGATCGCCCCGGGCGTGGGAAGAATGAGAGCCAGCCGCCTTTCATCCGCACCCCACCGTCCACCGCCTGCCGCTCGCTATTCTTCTCCCTCCTGATCAAGGAGAAGCGTTTCCTCCTCCTGCGATTGAAGCCCAGAGCCCCCGGCATCGCGTGGGTGGCGCAGGGAACTGGCTGGCCATGCCAAACAAGGGATGGATCCGCCGCCGGCCCCACGCTGCGGGCCACGACCCTGCAAAGATGGCTTTCAAGCTCAGAGACCGCCTCGTGGAGGCAGCTGTCTATGTAGGGGCAGGCGTAGAGCTCCGCCGCTTCTCGCACGCGGAGGAAGGTCAGTCTTGGTTCACGCTTGATGTGGGGAAGCATTGAAGCATAGAATCACTGACTGGTGTGGGTTGGAAGGGACCCCAAGGATCACAGAGCTCCAACCCCCTGCCACAGGCAGGGCCACCAATCTCGGGCCTGGAGCTACACAAGCTTGCCCAGGGCCCCATTGTCCTGCCATTATCTACCCTTTAACAAGCCGATTCCCCTCCTGTTCCTCTGCTCCCTTCAGGCACTGGCAGGCTGCAATGAGGTCCCCCCACAGCCTTCTCTGCTCCAGGCTGACCCAGCCCAGATCCCTCAGCCTCTCTCCAGCCCTCTGAGCATCTCCATGGCTCCTCTGACCCCTCTCCAACAGTCCCACATCTTTCTTGCATTGGTGCCCCAGCTCTGGACACAGGATCCAGCTGGGGCCTCACGAGGGCAGAGCAGAGAGAAACGCTGCAAGTCAGATGATGGTGGGACCATTCCTGCACCCACATTGGTGCCAAACAGAGGTTGTGCTCTAGGGAAGAGGAGGGGAGGAGTTCTAGGAAGAAACTTTGGTCATTGGGATTTTAAAAAAAAATCTCCTCTTGTTCTAGTGAGAGAGATTGTAACTCATTTGCTGCTTGGGAAACTTCACCCCAAACACTCATCCTCATGAGGAAAACCAGCTCCCATGAGTTACAACAGCAAAGCGGACACTGGGGGCTGCTGGGAGAGCTGCCAGCTTGTCCCCTACTGCCCTGGAAGAAGATGGAAGTTGCTACTAGCACCATCCATGAGTACAAAGCAGAGCTGCAAGGAAAAAATGTCCCCAAGAGTGTGGGTCCATCCAGCCCCACAGCAAAGGCTGATGCCCAGGGCAGAGAGCGTCACTCAAGTTCAGCAAGTGGTTGAAGACAGTGACTGGGTCCATCTGTTCTAATGCAAAGCCACATCAGCAGGATGATCCCAGGGACCAAGAACATTAGAGGAGCAACTAAGGAGACACCAGACTCACCTGGGGATGCTCAGAGCTCCCATCTGCTATCAGAAGACTTCCCTCATGCACCTGACACTTCCAGGCTGCCTTTGCCACTTGTCTCTGGCTTGGCTATTTCGGGTTCTACCCCAGGAATTAATGAAACCCAAGGTTCCTGGAGATGCTCAAAGGGTGCACCAGGGAGCATGGAACGAGTCTCCAAGAGGAGGCTCTAAACATATCCAGCTCCCCAAGCCCTCAGAGCCAGGACTGCAGCCCCCAAACGATCCTGGGGCTGGGCTGGAGGGACCCCACTGAAGATGACCTGCTCCACCACCACATCAAACCCTCACCTCTCCCCCAGCACAGCTGGAAATGGTGCTCTGGCAGCCAGCCCACCCTCTCCCACAGCTCTATCTGAACCTCTCCCACTGCAAGGGTCTCTTCACAGGCTCTCTGCTAACCTCCACCCACTTCAGGTGGAGCCTGATCCCTCCTCTGGCCTCCTACCCCACCATAGCTGCAGCGTTTGTTACTAATTGGCTGGGAGAGGCATCGTTATTCCCAGGCTCCTTCCTCTCACTTCATGCTGCTTCAATGCAGCTGCAGGAAATCAGCTTCATTATCCTGAAGGACCCAGAAGCTCTTCCCAGATGTCAAACACAGGAGCAGCCCTCAGGGCTCTGGGAGAGAGAGAAAAAGCCCAGGAAAAGTTCACTCCTTACTTTACTCCCAGGAAACTTCTCAGCATCAACTCCAAGCTCGGCATCGACTCACGGGCTGATGGCTGAAGCTTTGTGTTTTGGGGCTGCTCTCTCCTGAGCACGGGGACCACACATCCTCACACCACTCCCTTGCAGTTAAGGATTTATGGCATGTCACACCAGGGATGCTCCAGTGTCCTGGGGAGATGCTGAACCAAGAGAGCCCCATGGAGAGGAGAGCAGCTCGCTCTCCCATTGGCACAGCACAGGGTGGGGAATTGCACAAGGCTCCTTGCTGTGGGTTCATGCCTGACTGCAATCCATATAACCTTTTAAAATGAATCTTCTTTCTCCCCTCTTTTGCACACAAATATAGTTGCTGCTGTGCCTCCATTTCCATGACATCTGGGGGGGAAAAATCTGCTCTGGTGCAATGCTTTCTTTATACTACAGACTTTATTACTTTTCAGTGAAATTAAAGAAAGTCTGGGTTTGGTGGTTTTTTTCCTTGTGATATCAGGAAATAAAAGGTTCCTTCTCTCACCTGAACACTGCTGCTGGAGGTGTGAGCCACTGCCAAGCAGACAGAGCTGAGCAGCCCGGATCTGCTCCCAGGCATCCAATTTGGAAAACCATTGCCAAAAGTTCACAGTCCAGGAGCTGCACCCCAGGTCAGTGACCAGAGAGCCATGTGAACAGCCCCAGCATGAGCACGGAGAGCTTCTGTGTTTTGCTCCAGATCTTGGTTTCTAAATATCTGAGAGAAATCAGGGGCAATGGGCTGATGGACTCTCAGTCCCAGCAGCCTGGACAGGGAGGGCTGCTGAGACCCAGCTGGTGAATTGATAAGGAAAGGATGGCAGCCCCAATTTATACATCATGCGGTTTTTTTACTTATATATATAGCAAAGTCCAGGCCCTTCCTTTTCCCCCTCCCACACTGGGCTGCATCCCAGAGCAGAGAGCCTGTGGGGCAGCAGGAGTTGGCATGTGAAGAGCTGCTGCTGTTGTGTCTTGTGTGCACCCAGGGATGGCTCTGGGCCACGATGGAAAGGCTCCTTCCCATGTGCACATCTGTAAAAGAACTGAATCCAGCATGGCACAAGGGGCTTCACCCTTGCAGAGTCCAGGATGAGCCCCAAGAAGTGCCAGGTCCACTGAGCTGCAGAAGAGCAGCTGGACCTGCAGCTGCCTCAAGGAGAGAAGGAAAAGGGTTTCAGTCACTGATCCAGGCTTTGCATTTGCCTCAGGCTCTCAGGGTGCAGTAGGGGGGGCTGATACCCCTCACTGTCTTCCAAAATTGCTCATAATCCCTGCTCCATAGCCTGCTGTCCTGTGGGGCTGTGCTCTGCATCCCTGCCCGAGCATCCCTCACTCCCACGGAGCCACAGCTCCCAGACATACCCTGAATCCAGGTGACATGTGCCTGTGCACCAGTACCCTACTTCTGTGCATCTAATGATGTGGGTGTTTGGGCAGAGGTCACAGGGCAGCAGCACCCCACGGACCACAAAATCCCAGTGGCTGCCCCAGGGAGCTGATGGCAGAGCTGGAAAGGACCAGACAGGACAGCGATGCTTAGTGCCCAGTCAGGCAAGGTGAGGGGTTACTGGTGTCATACAAGCTCCCTGGCCCCCTGGCACAAGCAGGACAATGCCACTGCCCACAGAGCCCTCCAGCCCATCCTCATCCCGGCTGTGGAAGACGGGATTGGATTGCCAGGAACAAACCCAGCAGCTCCTTCTCTTTCCCAGGCTATTTTTATCCTCCTCCCAATGACAGATTGAGGGCTTCAAAAACAGCCCTGTGAACTCTCTCCTGCTTCCCTGCCATGGAAATTACTGCACAGCAGTTCAAAATGGGAGAGCAATTTGCAAAACAAATAAGTCTCCGATTAGCTAACAAGCGGCAGGCTGACCTTACAGGGACCCTTTCATTAGGAGACACTTATTCCCTGATACTTCTCTATAGAGCACCGATTAACTGCACTGGGATGGAGGGAGCTACTTCATACTGTTTTAATGAATTAAATATATGCTCTTATTTGGCTCTTAATGTTAAAAAAAATATTAAGTACAGTAATTGTCACATTCCCAAAGCCAGCCATCTCTCTCCCTAACAGTTCATCTCTACTTTCCCCTTCCCACCATGAAGTTTAATCTGTTAATGTGCTTCTCATGTCACAGTACTTCCTTCCATTAAGGCCAGCCCATCAAAGTGTCCCACACCGTCCAGCTCAGTGAGTGAGGACAACAGCAGCAGGGCAAAGAAGGATAACCAGTCACAAGCAGCACAGGATGCTCAGGGACTTGCTCCTTCAGGTCTCCTCCTACTCTCCGAGGACATCCCAGGATTCTGAGGAGAGATGCAGCCCCAGTCCCAGTCATTAGCTCCTGCTGGGGCTTGATCTTCTCCCCTAGTTTGCCTCTTCCTTCTCCCAGCACCCACAGAGAAAGCAGATGATGTGCCTCCATCACCAGGGCTCAGCCAGCCCATGCTCCTGCCAGGCGTGATGCTGTCCGAGCAATGTGGCTGCTGAGGGAACGCAGGGAGGTTTGGGGGACAGGTCAGAGGAGCTCAAGAGGAAACATCTTCTCCTGGGGTGTTCCTCAAGCCAGCTTTGCTAGGGTGATACCCACCTTTGGCTTTCAAGAAGCACATCCCCTCCGGGGATCTCTGAGGGGTTGGGAAAAAGAGAAGGGGAAAAATATCATGACAAAGAGGATATCAGTGAAAACAGTGGAGGATGTTAAGTGACCCAGTGTCCCAGCCATGGGCTTGACAGTCCTGAACCCCCCTGGGGCTGGGAACCTCACACCTTACGCCGCTACGCCTCTGACTGGCACGTAATTAAATTACCCTGTGCTTAAAAGATTAAACCCACGATTAAAAGAATTTATATGGATTAGAGCAGGATGAGTTTAAATCACTGCCAGTTCACAGCAAAGCCAACCCACAACCTGCAGCAAAAGCATCGGTGATGCAACAGCTCCATGTGCCGGGCTGGTGCCCACTGCTCTAGCTGCAGAGGGTTGGGCACAGGGGGTACCAACAGCCACAAGCCCCTTCCTGGTGCAGCCAGCCCTGTGCTGGCAGCAACACAGGCACTGCTGCAGAGACAGGAGAGATTTCACCTCCCCAGCACGCAGCACTCCGTGGCACGCATGGCTGCGCACGAGCATCCCTCTCCCAGTCCCCAGTCATGAATTTTAGGCTGTTGTTAAGCCCATCTGTTATTTTTCTTAAGTCACTTATTAGATGTCCCTTTATGTGGGGAGAGAAAGAAGCTGGATGGGAGGAAGAATAAAGCATGTAAACTGGGAAGATTTACGGGATAAACTGGTTTAAATCAAATTCACAGGTCTCCAGGTAAAGCTGTGCCCCAGAAAGTGTTATTGTTTCCCACTCAGGGTGAGAAGGGGAATGTAAAATTCGCTTTCCTGTGCTGGGAGCAGAAGGGAGGATCAAGGGCAGTGTTTATCATCAAACTGCTGCTTCTAGAACAGCCCTGTGCAACTCTTCATCCCCACCTCACCTGGCTGCCCACGTTGTCCCCAGCCTGGGCAGGGATGGAGGAGACTGGGCAGGTCCAGGGCCAGCTGGCTCCAACAAATGCTTCACTGATGAGGAAACCCTCTTTTCCTTAAGAGTGACAATCTCCACTTCCTGAGCAGCCTCCTCACCCACCCCCCTGGCACAGCATCACCATGAATGCTGGTGCTCAGCTTTGCCCTTGCTCCTTTGGCAGCACCTGCCCAGCTCAGCTCACACCGACATCTGCGGTGCCGTCCCGGGGAGTGGCTGAGGGAGCTGGGGGTGTTCAGCCTGGAGAAGAGGAGGTTGAGGGGAGACCTTCTCCCCACCTCCCCTGCCCTGCCAGGAGGGTGCAGAGAGGTGGGTGATGGTCTCTTCAGCCAGGGGACAGGAGATGGGATGAGGGGAAACAGACTCAAGCTGTGCCAGGGCAGGGGCAGAGCAGATGTGAGGGAAAAGTTCTTCCCTGAAAGAGTTGTGGGGATGTGGAACAGGCTGCCCAGGGAGGGGGTTGAGTCACCAACCTTGGGTGCATTTAACAGACGGGGAGATGAGGTGCTCAGGGATCTGGTTTAGCACAGGACTTGAACAGTTGGACTTGATGATCTCAAAGGTCTTTTCCAACCTGATCATTCTGTGAATCCCCAACAACTGGACATAGTTTGAGACACCAGCCAAGGACACTCACCCAACCATCTGCTCAGCGCATGGCTGCAGAGGGATGCTGAGAGCAGCTCCCTGACCCCCAGACCTGTGTCTTGCTGCTGCATGAGGACATGCTGGGCAGTGCTGCTCCCAGTGCTGCAGCGCTGCCGGGCCCAGCACAATCTGTTTGATTTGAAATATTAGCAGAGAGATTAGAAACAGTGCTCATGATTTCATGATGCATATGGTAATTAAAGTGTTACATTGCAATTATGATGTAATTAAACTGTGGGATGCTCTTCAAGATGCAATTGCCACTCATTTGCATAACTGACGGATTTGCTTATTATCACCCTTTTAATATATGTATTAAAAAGAGCATCAAGAGCCTTGGCTATGGAAGCTTGCAGCAGCTCTACCCAGTGCTTAGTCTTCCTCAAGCACTCCACAGGGCCCAAGACATTGTTCCCCACCTCAATTAACCTCCCCCTGGCCAGGGCTCCCCCCTGCTGGGACCGGAGAGCGGCTCCTCTGACCAGCAGCTCCCCTAAAGCCCAGCTCTCAGAGATTCAGAGCAGACATACCTCCACTCACATCCACCCTCTGGCAATCCATGGAGCATCTCGCTGGGTCACCTCCCTCCACTGCCAAACTCTCCCCTGGCTCCCAGCTGGAGTCCTGTGCCCAGAGCTGGGGCCCACAGTACAAGATGTGGGACTGTTGGAGAGGGGTCAGAGGAGCCACGGAGATGCTCAGAGGGCTGGAGCAGCTCCCCTATGGAGAGAGGCTGAGGGAGCTGGGCTTGTCTGTAATGCAGTGGGGGGCAGAGTCATAGAATCCCAGACTGGTCTGGGTTGGAAGGGACCCCAAGGGTCACAGAGCTCCAATCCCCTGCCACAGGCAGGGACACCAACCTCCAGGCCTGAAGCTACACAAGCTTGCCCAGGGCCCCATCCAACCTGACCTTGATCTTTCCTTTCATTACAGATTCCATTAGCCTGCTTGGGGGGAAATAAAACCAACCCAAGGCTATTGATTTAGGCAAATAAAAGTCTCTCTGTTTAGAGCCTGAACGCATGCCATGGTCCAGGATGGAGTCCTTGGCTGCAGCAGGACCAGGTGCTGCTCAAGCCCTGAGCTCCCAGGGCTATCATACTGCAGCTGGGGGGGGGGGGGGGGCAGTTGGCTTCCCCCCTTTACCTGAAAAGGCTCTTTAGGAAAAACAGAAAGCATTTTGCTACGTGCACTGGTTGGAGCTCCAGCTGCGCTGCCCGGGGGCATTTCAGCAGTCAGCAAGTCTTACAAAACAGGTACAAAACGAGCACGGCTGCTCCAGTTTCCAGGCTCTGCTGGGTTGTGGGTTTTGTTTTTTTTTTTTTTAAGGAATTGTGCTGCAGAAGAAATTTCAGCTTCACTTTTCACCCCCTTCTGAGCAGAGCTGACTTGAAAAAAAATACACATCACAGCCTGGCCAGGTTGGCAGGCACGGCTCTGCAGCGACCGTCCCAGCTCGGTGCAAAGCTGGTGATGGGGGAAACTGGGGTGCTTGTGCTTCAGGCACACATGGGGCTCACGTTCCCTTCCAAGGGAATATGGTTGCTGCAGACCTAACTTGCTCAAGATTTAATACCGCTGGAACTTAATTTCAGTTATATAAGGACTTGTCAAAGTTAGGAATATAAGTCACCGGTGGAAAGATTTAGGTGTACAGCTCTGGGCTGCTCTTCTTTACTTCCCCCTCCCTTAAAAAGCTGCTGGCCAGGAGGCAGTGGTACTGTGTGGGGGGCACTGACTGGGCTGCAGGGCTGGAGCCAGGATGGATGCTCTCCAGCACAGCAGTAGCTTCCCAACCCTGACCCCCTGTGTGGCAGCACGTGATGCTGCTGCGAGGACACACGGCGGGTGTTTGGTACCCAGGTAGTTACCAGGCTCTGTGAACATCCATGATGAGGGAGGGGGCTGCTGCTCCCCCTCCAAACCAGTCCATGTGGTGCAGCAGGCTCAGGAACGGGCGGGTGATGGAGGTCTCCATCAATCAGGTCAAACACCAGCTCATCAATTGCCTGCCCCCTGTGAGCCATGATCTCTGAGAAAAAAAAACCCCATTTATAGTCATTTAGAGGCAGGTGGAAGAAAAGCTTTTCCCTTCTCTCTGAGCTACAACAGATCTATGATAGGGCTTTTCAAACTTCAGCGTCCCCATGGTAGCCAGTGTGTTAGGCCTGGAGGTAAAAATAAATGACTCCTTGCCAGATTAAAAGATGTATGTGACAGCAGAGAAGTGCTGTAGCAGAGCCACAGCGAGGGAACACTGGGCACGAGCCAGGCCATAGACTGCTGGTGCTGGGAGGACTCACTCATACTGGGACCCCCATGCCCCAGCGAGGGGCTGGGAAGTTGGGCTCCAGCCTACAGTAGTGGCACCCTCCCTCTCCCAGTTTATTTTGGTTTATTTGGGAAACTGTAGAAGCTTGCTAATTAAAATTGATGTCCTGTTCACCAGAGTCCAATTCCACATCGAACTCCTGTTGCTTCCTTCTCCACGAGAGTGGGTCTGCCATATTTAGCCAACTTTAAAACTCATTAGCAAAAGCAGATGCTTAGATCCTCAGTCCCTAATGACTGTAAATGAGAGTATTAGCTTATTGATCGATGGCCTAATTGTTGCCACTGTGACCACAAGCAATCGCTTTAAGCCCAAGTGCTCTGTGCTGAAGGATGCCCAGTCTGCTGGGGGAGAGGGAGAAAGGGGAATGACTGCTGAGGCTGGGAGCCAGGTGAGTGGGATGGCCCATCCAGCAGCACCCATGGTATGACCCAATGCAGGTTTCCAAAGTATCCCAGCATTTGAACAGTCAAGCAAAAGTGGATTGAATTACACTTTACCTGGCACAGGTCAGAGCTGCAGAGGGTGTTGGTGCAGAACCTTTCGTGGGTGCCTCGACTTGCCCATGTTCACCACGTGGTAATGAAGAGACTGCTGGGACCTGTAATCTGCAGCAGGTGCAGGCTATCCATCCTTCTTCCCTCCCTCCTTCAGCTGTCCATGGAAATATAGATGGACAGAGGGAGAGGACAGTAGAAATACAGATAAATGGAAGGAGGGGACAACCAGAGTTTGGTCCCTGTGCAGCCCTACATTGTCTGGGAGCTGTGCCTGGGTGAGCTTACGTCCCGCTCCCGTGCCAGCCTGGTGACAGTCAGCCCATGGAGCTCTCCCTGGTGGGATTAACTGCAGCTCCACTTCAATAAAAGCATCTACCTGGCCCCAACCCAGATGGATACATCTCCCAAAATCCAGATGTCCTGGGTACATGGCCTGAATGGCTCATCAGGCAGGGACAGACCGAATCCCCAGGGAGACATCGCAGCCTCAAGGTGCTGCTGGGGAGTCAGGAGGTGTTACTAACTGAACCTGGCTTGGGGCAGCATCTTGGCAGAAACCAGACCAAGTGCTGCTGCCCAGACCCAGAGAGGCCATGCAAACGCTCCAGTGCCCTGCCAGGTCTGGGAAGCAGTAGTGGGAACTGAACCCCTGAACTGGCACCATGTCCATCCAGCAGGCTTTGGGGAAGAGAAATAGCTGTGAAGAAAGCAGTCTCTGCCTTAAGAGTTTGGTTGATGTTTCTCCAACACCTAAAAATCAACAGGAACAAAACAGGTTTGCAACAGGATTTAAGAGGCATCGAGTTGCCTGGATACCAGATCCTGTAAGTACCCAAAAAGTAATTATAAAGCAAGAAATCTGTCTCAGCTAAGCAGGTAGACAGGAAATTGGAAATCCATTTGTGAGAGACTTTCTGCTTTCTAACAAGACAGGTTACAGCTCACCCCTGTTCACAGTGGCTCCTGCTCTCAGCCCTCCCTGCCTACACTTGAGAATGATGCAGCGTTTCCCTGGCAGTCACAGGGAGAGCGATCCCTGGCTGCAGCATCTGCCTGGGCAACCCTCTGCTTGCTCTCTGAACCAGCCCTGCAATCCAAGGGCTCACCCAACCTGACCTACCAATGCAGCATTGGAGCTTCCCATGCTGGTGATGACCCCTCCAGATGGCTGACACATATGCATCCCTTGAGTCCCCAGTTAGCTGCACAGGCTCTGCTCACCCCTGGCAGCCATACAGCTCCAGCTCTCAGGCCAGGGCTGTGGTTACAGCTGCCCAGCAAACTTCTGCATGGCAGCAAGGTGCAGGGCTCACTGGAGACACATCCTGCAACCTCCTCCCTGGCCATGCTGGGGGGTCTGACCGATGGAGCTGGCTGCACCAATTAAAATCAAAACCTGGTGTCCCTGCAAATGAGAACCCCACGTTGGAACTGGTGTTTTCCTCTTGGGGAAAGGTTAAGAAAATTAAGAAGAATAAAAAATATCCCCCACCACAATCACAAGATCCAGATGGCTTTGTGAGGACTTGCTTCCAGCCCAGTGGAACCAGATCCCAACCACCAGTAATGAGCACCCAGGCAAAGAGCAAGGGCTCCCCAGGGATGGTTTCGAGCCAGAACAGTCAACTTCATGGAGCATCCAGCACATCCCCTGTGGTCTCCACAAATGCTTCTGCTCTGCAGCTCAAATTCCAGTGCTAACAGAGTAAGAAAGCAATTTGGGTCACATCATCAGGGCCTTGGGTGCTTTTGAGGGATGAGCCCCAAACATTTACTCATGTAAGTGCCAGCACGTACACACAGAGCTGAGAGCAGCACCTCGTGCGCTGGGACACCGAGGTTCAAGGGAGCACTGCCTTCAGAGACCAATGTACAGGGGCATGGTTGTGGGAGGAAAAAGAGAGGCAGGAATGCAAGAGCGAGTTTGAACTGCAAGGAGGAGGAAGGGGAGGGAGCCTTACAAAGCCCATTCTGCTCCAAGCCATGCACGGACACACAGGCTCCTTCCATCTCCTTCACTCAGGACACTTCCACTTGGGCATCCCTCCTTTTCCAGGTGATATTTCTCTCTACAGGCCCCATAACTCTGTGTTTCTGAAGTCAGTGTGTTTTCGACAAGATAAAGGGCAGGTTGGGAGCACCCCCTGCTCCCAAAGGAGGGAACACTCCCCTTATCCCAGCTGGGGAGCTGCAGGCAAGCATATGCCATGTATCTATCACTGGAATTAAAGGCAGTGCTGTCCCACACAATGAGGGCTGGCTGAGATATCAAGGAGGATGTCAGGGATGTTATAGGTGTAGGAGCCATCCTCCAACAAGAAGTGACCTTGACCCAGGAGATTTCTTCTTTGTTTCTTTCCTTTTCCACCTCTCCACAGTGTGGGTGACGCTCCTGTTTATCAAAAGGCAAATTCCAGCTCCAAAGAAAGGAACTGCTGAACATTTATCACAACTTGCCTGGAGGTATGTAAAACACACGAGGAAATCTCTTCCCTCCCCCCTCCACCTCCCACTGCACCCTACCCCGAATGCAAGGGGAAAAGTCATTTGAGTGATCTTAGCAGAATCAGAACAAGCATTTAGTGGTCTTTAAGGACCCATAAAACACTTCAGTAGTTTGCTGGTTTATATCTGACTATCTCCTACATTAGCCATTTAAATTAAAACATTTATAATTAATTGAACAAATCATTTCCTCTCACCCCCTTTGGGGACTGAAGCACATAAGTCTTCTGTAAATTTTAGTCTCTTAAGCAAGGGGGGGGGTATCCATTTCTTTTATAGGGCTTATTTTCCTGCAGGGTGGGAATCAAGGGCAGGCAGAGAGAGGTTTTAACTGGAAAATCGATTGATGGGAAAGACAAATTAACACTTTTTTTTTTTTTTCAAAAGGGGAAATGAAAGAGAGAGCTCAGCACTAGGAGCCTCCCTGCCAGGGAGGCAGGCAGACTTCATGGCACAGCCAGGCACAGGAGCTGCAGCCCAGCTCTGGGAGACCACTGTGGCACTCAGGAAAACTGTCCCTAAGTTTTTGGGTAGTGGGAAACCCAGGGCTGCCCAGGGTGGTGTGACCTGCCAGGGGTCCCAGCTTCCCACTGCGGTGCCAGAGCTGCACCAGGACAACCCTGTGAGTGGTGATGGGGGAGAAGGAGAGCAAGGGTTGTACGTAGGGGCTTGCAGGGGAAAGGCAGCCTGGAGCTGAGCATGGACACGGTCCTGCCCCAGCCTCGTGGCCTTGTGCAAGGAGAGGGGCACACACAGCACTGGGATGCAGGACAGGAGATGACAGGGTTATCCCAGCTGGGAACGCTGCCTGCAGTGCACAGAAGAGGCAGGTCAAGGGCTAATTCTGCCTATCATCTCCAAAGAGCTACTTTCAGATAAGAAGCTTAAACAGAAGGATTATCTGGGCAGCATGAGCTTCCCCACACTACAACTGCTGCTGAGGACAACATCACCAAGACCCACTGATACTGGGAACCAGGGCATTCCCTGGACAAAATACGGTCCAAACCAAGATCCAAGACAGCCCAGAAAGAGGGTCTCTGTGGCAAATCCCAGCTCAGAAGATGCAGGCTGGGACCATCACTGCCCCAGCCATAGCAGGACCCAGGATAGAGGCAGGCATTGCACCAGAGCTGTGTGTTAGGACAAGGATGGACTCACCCACAAAGCAAAGTCTGAGCCAGCAAAGAGAACCAGAGGAATGCAGCAGGATTTAAAAAAGCAAAGTAAAACCAGACCAAAGGTCAGGAATCCCATACCAAAGAGGACGAAGAGCAGACAGGCTCTAGCAAGGCAGGTTGCATGGCAAGTTGCAGCCAGGCAGCTGCAGAGCTGTGTCCAGGCAAATGAGAGGTGAGCAGAGGGACCAGGACCTGGGAGCAAGATGAGAACGTGACTGACCTGAGATACACCACACACAGGACTGCTTTGCATGGGTGACAGACAGAATAACCCTGATGGGGCCAGGCCTGAGCATCCCAAGGATGGCTGGTCCAGGTGGCTGCTCTCAGAGGTGATGGAGCTCTGGGAGAGCTCCGGTCTTCCCAGAAAATACAGTTTATTTTGATGCCCTGGAAATGCCTTTGTCAGCAGATCTATTCTTTCATTGTGAAAAAGCCTATTAGCTTCTGCTTTCTACTTCTATGGGAATTTATTCCTCCATCAGATCTTCAATATAAAAGTGCTTCCCTTACAGAGATTGATACCTCATATATGAAAAGCTCCACGTGCCTCTGGGTGAGGCAGCCCCTTCCCTTAGGAAGGATGAAGGATGGCTTTGAGAGCAAAGCACTGAACAGCTTGAGAAGATGAAATCTCAATTCCAAGGTCTGCTGTGACATCCCTGTGACCTTGGGCTGTCACCGGGGTCCCCATGCAGCACAGTACGTGCTGAGCTCTCAGCAGGAGAGCAGTCCCTGAGCACTGCCAAAACCTCATCACACTTGTGCCACCCCATACCCCATAGAGGGGAACATCCTTGGGCAAGGGATAGGTGCACAGGTAAAGCTTTGCAACCCCATTCCCTGCCACTCAGGAGGCCCAAGCGTGAGGACAAATCTGGGGGTCATTTGCTCAGCTACATGGGGTCTGACCTGCCCTGATATGAAGGGGGCATGATGGGCAGCTCTGCTTGGCCATGGGCTGTGCTTGGCAACCAAGAGGAGCTCTGAGAAGGGCTCTGTGCATCAGTGACATGATGATCTTTAAATTCAGTCCAAGCCAAGCAAAACTGGAGCCCCTTCTTTCTATCTGGACTCAGGTTTTGTCCCTTTGCTTGCAACACAGTTGGCACCAAAGTACACAAGGTCTCTTGAAGTACCCACGAGTCCCCCTGCCTGCACCTCTGGGCACACCAAGGCTGCCCACAACAAGGGAACAAGGGAGGAGAAATGTGCTCAACCAGCAGCCTGCTCACATCTCCTGAGTCACAGAGCGAGCACCAGGCTGGGGACAGGACACTTTTACTTGTGCAAACTGCTTTAGCAGCCCAAATCCAGACAGAGGGAGTCACACCTCAAACAGCCCCAGCATCCCCCACATTGGGCAGTGCTGGTGAGGGTCCTGCTCTCTGCTGTGGTACCCCCACAAGCATCCAGAGAACAGGCTGGTCCCATCCTCTGCCACCACATCCCTCTGTCCTCTCTGACCACAAGACAGGGCTGGTGAGGACACCAACCCCCCCAACCCCACTCCTCCCACCCCCAGACCCACACATTCCTCTGCCCATCACTGTGTGCCCAGTGGCATCCCCCATGCTCCCAGCAGGCACCAGCCCATAGTGCTCCAGTTCCTGCAGAGGGGACCAGGGAGGGGGGGGAGATTAAAATAATAAATAACAATAATCATCTGCTCAGGCCGTTAGAGAACCACATTGCCATGGCAACCGCCTGCAGTGATGCTGCCTGGCTGATGGGAAGCCTTTTCCTGGGACAGATGTAGATTCCTCCAACAGGATGCCAGTGCAGCGTGTGGCTGCTCAGGGAAAGGCCAGCACACAGGGAGAGGGTGACAGGGACAGGCAGTGACAGGAGCAAGCCCTGCCTGTGCATACACAGCAGGGAGGGTGGACAAACAGCCACACCAGAGCACTGCAGCAGCTCCAGCGAGCGCAGCCCTGACACCGACGTGTGACACCACCTGGCAAGGAGACTTCTTTAAGGCCAAGCAACAGAATAAATTCTCACCAGCAAAGAGCCATCATGTGGCTTTTAATTATCAGGAAGAGTCCCGAAGCATCACACTGTTTAACTCAGCTGATGGAAGCATATTGGCCATGGATCCATTTTGTTTCTTGCCTGCTGCATGGGTTGGGTTTTTTTCCAGAGCTCTGGAAGAGGAGACAAAGCCCCATGGGGCTGGGAACAGCAGACAGGATGTCCTAACCCTGGGCAACCAGCTTGCACTGGGGCTGTGGCTCTGCCCAACACATCCCACTGCAGAGCTGGGACTCAGGCAGGCTCTCAGCTGGGGAACGTGACAAAAACACTATGTGGGAACCTCTCAGCTGCTGCACAGAACACAGGATGCACATTAAAAACCCAACAAGCCAACCACAAACCCATAATAACTACTCAAAGATACCCCAAGGCCAAGAGTGCTTACCCAAAATGCAGTGCCCTGGAGAAGGGGGTCACATTGCTGCTGCTGCTGCTCTTCTCACCCGCCCAGAGTCAAATTTAATATGCTACAGCTCTGTAGCAGGCACTCTCAATTTAATCATCAAAATACCTTGCAGGGGATTAACTGCCAGTTTCCTCTCTTAATCACTATTGATATAATGAGATGACAGTCAGCTCTGCAAGGAGAGGGGACATATTTGTCAGGAGGGCTTTTGCCACGACTGGGGCTTACTCTCCATTTGGCAGAGGCTTAGGAGCTCATTGGAGATGGAGGAGATTCAGATGTGGAGGGGACAGGAAGGGGTTCATGAGGGCAGATTTCCAACCATCCTCTTGCCCACAGCTCTGGCCAGCACAAGGAGGATGGCTCCAGCATCAATCCCTTGAACTGCCTCAGGTACAGGGACTCAGGAGTAACGTGGGGGTCACACAGCAGCTTTGGTGGCAGGGCACACGTGTGACATGCCCAGGAGAAAGCCAGACTCACATCCTCAGTGTGACAGTAGAGAGGGAGAACACATCCTCAGTGGGGTAGAGACACAAAGAAATCTCTGAAAAACACCTGCTCTAGGAAAAGCTTCACTTGAAGCATCTGAACCTGCTGGGACCGTGCCTCTCCAGGGGGATGGGGACCACAGGCACATCCAGCTAGAGGCAGGTGGATCCCTGCCAGGGATTTCAGGGCTCAGAGCTCCTTCAAACATGGGGTTTTCAGTAGAACCTTCTCCCAGGTAAGGGCCAAGCCCCACCACCAAGAGAAGTTTACGCTAAGCCCTGCCTGGCAGCTCCTGCTCTTTGCAGGGGTAGAGCATCCCCCTCAGCCCAGCAGAGCCCTGCTCCAAGAGAAATGCTGGAGAACCCCAAGAACATGGCAGGAGGGCTCCCAAACCCTTTCAGCTCCCAAAATAAAATACAGGAAGTTAAAAAATAAATCTATTTTGCCAAGCCATAAACCCTTGATTGAAGAAAGGCTCAAGCAGCAGGAGAGTGCTGACTCAACCCTCAGGTTCAGTCCTTTTGTTCTGGCAGGACCATGGCTTTCAGAGAGGATGGCTTCCCATGGGAAGGCTCCCACTCCAGCTCACCTCTGTGTCCTGTGAACACCTGAGCTCACAGACATCCCCCAACACCAGGATGGCTGTTGCCACCTGGAAGGAGCCAGCAAAGGCTGTAAAGTCCAGACAAAGTTTACCCTGTCTCACTGGCAGAGGCCTGGTGGCTGCCACAGAGACAATATCCCTGCCTATAAATCATATTTTGCCCAGATTTAGAGGAGAAAGGAGCTATTATGAGAAATAGATCAGAAGTGACACTGCTCATTATTACGAGGTGAGACCAAGTTGCAGACAAGGGCAAAGTTAATAGAAAATGTATCCAATCCACAATGGTAACTTTAATTGTTACCACTAATGAAGCCTATTTAGGATGGATTATGTATCTGGCACTTCAGATGCAGCCCTCAATTCATCTTCCACGTCAGATGTCTCATCGCATCAGATCCAGAGGCAGAGGGAGGGCTTTTCCCCTTCCACTGAACAACTGGGGGTGAAAAACAAAGTCTGCATAATCCATCAACTGAGAGGACCAGCTGTCCAGCCCAGGGACTTCAGGAGATGCTCATGGGGGGGCATCTCCCTCCCCGGCCCTTGCCCCCAGCATGGCCAGGTGCAATCCCCAGCATCAGGATTACAGGATCTGCTTGAGAGCAGCCACCTCCCCACCTTTCTATCACCCTCCCTACACCCTTTCCAGCCAAGGTGGCTGCTCCAGACCACAGCAGGATGCAGGGAGGTGCAGCTCCACTCTGCCCCAGACCAGTCCCCTCCTCCCTGCCTTCCTCCAAGCTGGTTTTCTAGGCACACTTCTGGAATTAAGGACAAATTGTAATTACTTTCTTCAGTAACAAAACCTTTAGAGGAAAGGGCTGGTGATAGATTTCAGGTTTTATCAGCACTGACAAGGAGCATTACTCGTGCCGCACGAGAACTGGCACCTCGTCAGACACAGAGGTCTGTGGTGACCATCCCCTGGGGCACCAGCAGACACTGGGATTTTTTTTTCTTAATATGGGAATTAAGCACATTGTCTTGTTCAGTTCCCTCAGCCCTGCTGAGCAGCAAGCCTGGCCCTGGCACATGGTCCCTGCTGGGAGTTGGGCTGTGCAGCACGAGGAGCCTCCTCCTGCCCCAGAGCAGGAAGCAATCAGCTCCACTCCAGTAGAGAGCAAAGCCATGGAAAGGCAAGAGAAGTGACCTTCAGCAAGAGCAGACAAAGTTTTCCCACCCTAAGTACAACTACACCCCTGACTACAGCACCCAGGGTGGGAGACAGAGCTGGTCACTGCAGCCTGACCCTGTCTTGGGGCAAGGCCAATGAATTCCAGGGTCCCTTCTCCCTCTGTTTCCTACATCACAGCAGTAAGGCTCCTTCCAACAACAGCAAAGAAGTTGAGGCTGCAGCCACCTGCCAAAACCAGGCACGTCCCACCCTGCTATGGGCCAAGCAGGAGGGATGCTGTCTTCCAGCTGCATCCCCTGCCTGGACACAGCGTGTTCCCACTGGTGGGGGCACATCCTGCACCCCCCTCTTGGCAGCTGCCACTGCTGGAGTGAGTGATTATTAATAATGAACTAATTCAGGCTGGTATCTTCAGCCTGGCTTTACAGACTATCTCCTCTGGAAATGGGGCATTGCTTGGGTATGCCTGAGCCAAACCCAGCCAAAAGAGCTGCTGGCTCCCTGGGTCATGGCTTTACCTCTCCCTGTGAGGCACCACACCAGCACATCCCTGTGACTACCCAGGAATGGGCTGCAAAATGCTCTCAGATCTGGACAGCACCAGTGTAACCCACTCCAAAGGGTGAGAGCCACCCCTCCAGCACTGAGCTCCTGTTTGCTGCTGGGTTTGCATTAGGCCACGCTTCAGGTGTCAGTAACCCACTCCTATTTAGTCTCAACCTAGCTGGATGTAGCCATTCATTATCATGACTTCATCATGAATTACAATGACTGCTGCAGCCTCCCCCAGAGCAGGGAGTCAGGGAGTCCTTAGTCACCCAGCCCCCAGTGGGATCCTTCTCCCTTCTGTCCCCATTTCCCCTCCTCAGCAGCACTGTACAAATGGGCAGCAAGAATCTCTGCAGCACACTCAGCATGTTCTGGAAAGCAAATCAGGGCAGGGGAATCAGCTGTGAGGATGATGACTTGGCTTTCAGGTGGGTGTCCTGAGGAAGTACTCCATCACCCTTTGGCAGGACACCAAGGGTTGGAGCCATGGCACAAGGGAAGAGGGTTTGGTAGCTCCAAGCCCCCCCCCCCCCATGAGCACAGGGAAGGGGTGCTGAACCTCCCATGCTGTGTGGGGAACCTGAGCATCCCAATGTCCTCCAGCTTTGCTCACCCTGAAAAGGGGAGATTGAAATCAAGTGAGTGATGGGAGCCATTGAAAGTCTGAGATGGATGGATCCATCTCACCTTCCATCCATTGTATCCATCATAACACTATTTTATCTGTGTCCCTTTAAGTAATGCTGCTTGCTTTCTGCTGGGGAGGGAAAAAGAAGGAAGAAAAATCGATTAAAAATAAAAGGAGGTGAGGGGGGAAGAGGATAATTATGTTCCACAAAAATTAAGGAGAAGAAAAATGATGTAAAGAAATTGCTTCTCATATAAAAGGGTATTTGATAATGGACCTTTAAAGCATTCCATCAAGTAAAACCAACACATTTATTTGAAGTGTTAAAGAGGAACCTTCAATCAGAGAACTTCATTTTTACACTGTAATGAATTCAATTGACCTTTGTGTTGCAAAGATGTGGTGGTGGAGGCGAGGGGGGAGCCTGCTCTGAGACACAGTGTCATCACTGTGGGTGTCTGCCACTGGTTCTGGGCAACAGGGCAGGATGAAGATGCCCTTCACAGCCACAAACAGGGAGCTGCAGCCTTACTCCAGGGTTCTGGATTGGAGGAGTCTTTGAAGAGCCTTCAACTGCAGTGTTTGGGGAAGGGGCTGGTGGCCCCAGTGAGAACAGACACCACCAGAAACTTGCTCAGAGAAGGATGCTTCTGTATGACATCCTGAGGTTAAACCTCTGCTCTCAAAGCAATTATTGCCAGTAATGTGAGCTGGGAAATCACCTCTCCCTTCCTGATTAAAATCCCATTTTGTCCCCCCACATTACAAGCAGAAGGGCATTCACTTTGTAACCCACAGAAGCCAGGGATGAAGCCTGCAGCTCTCAACCCACAGAAGCCAGGGATGAAGCCTGCAGCTCTCAACCCATAGAAGCCAGGGATGAAGCCTGCAGCTCTCAACCCACAGAAGCCAGGGATGAAGCCTGCAGCTCTCAACCCACAGAAGCCAGGGATGAAGCCTGCAGCTCAAGTCTCCCCATCCCTGGGCATTTTGGATGCATCATAAGCCCACACAGAAGCAGAGCCTGAGGGATTTCAGGCATCACATCACTTAGGGATGGAATCGTCAAACTTTTTGGGAGCACAGGTCCACCTCTCCTGCACCAATACAGCAGAAGACGCAGAGCAGCCCTGCCCTGGGCCAGACAAGGTGACCTGTTATCCACACCAGGTCCCTAAATCACCCCATGACATGAGACAGTCCCACCATCAGCTGCTGCCTGGCCTGGTCCCAGTCTTGGGGGGGGGGGGGGGGGTTCTCAGAGGTACAGCAGCCCCCACACCAGACAAATACCTTCCCCAAAACCCCCCAAACTTCCACTGCTCAGGGCAGGCAAACTGCAGCCCCCACCAGCCTTTTCTCTCCCCTCCTCTCCTGGATAAACAGCACAGGCAGTGCTAATAAAAGTGCTGGGTAGAAATACAGAAAAGGCATTTATTATTGAGGGAAAAATCCCTCCACTTGCACTGAGGCTAATTAACATTTATACAAAGTGCACTCATCACAAACATATATTAACCTTTGAAGCATATATAAGAGCAATTGGTAAGTATATAACGAGAGCAGAGACACAGGAGCACTAGACTTCCCTACTACAGATGCCAGCCTTGCCTCCTCTTGGAGGAATTTTGAAGCCTTTTTCCCACAATTACTGGCTTTTCCATGCTCCTGAGGCAGGTCCTGGACACCCCCAGCTCCCCCCATGCCTAGGGAGAGCTGGGGATTCCCCACCCTGCCCAGAAGCCATGCCTGGATGCTGCCCAGCTCCTCATCCCATCCCCAAACCCAGGCATTGGTTCTCATGGTGAGCTGCACTAGGGAAATGGGAAGAGAAATGAGGATTTAATCCAAGAGTTAAATTAAAATAGCAATCAATATTGGTCTTGAAAGCAGAGAGAAGAGCAGCCATGATGCTGAGATGTTCTTAACGATTCCAGTCAGTGAAGTCATTAGTAAAGGTCCCTGGGTTCTTATAAAATTGGGAATAGTGGG
Organism: Laterallus jamaicensis coturniculus; assembly: GCA_022605575.1. NCBI lineage: Eukaryota > Metazoa > Chordata > Aves > Gruiformes > Rallidae > Laterallus > Laterallus jamaicensis. The sequence goes on from JAKCOX010000028.1 coordinate 6,899,895, forward strand.
AGACCCCCAGTGTCCTCAAGGAAAGGCTGAGAAAAGGGAAAGGCTTCTGGGCAGCACTGGGGCTGATAAGATGTGGTGCTGATTTGTACATGCCAATTGGGCTGGGAGAGAGAAAGGGAGGTGGGGGAAGACTCCAGAAAGAAAAGTAACCTGTGTTTCTTCACACCACTTAATGGGCATGGTAAGGAAATGAGTGAGAAGTCAATGTCCTACCTCATTTAATGAGAGACTAATAGCAATCAATACCCTGTCCTGAGCCCCCCCGGCACATTCCCACCACAGGTCATTAACACAGGGACAGCCTAACAGGGGGATGTGATCCTGCTCTGGCAGCAGGGTTGGACTTAGATGATCTTTCCAGGCCTCTTCCAACTCTGACTCTGGAACAGGCTGCCCAGGGAGGGGGTTGAGTCACAGACCCTGGGTGTGTTTAACAGACAGGTAGATGAGATACTTAGGAACATGGTTCAGCATAGGACAGGAACAGTTGGTTTCAATGATCTCAAAGGTCTTTTCCACTGTTGTGAGTCTGTGATTCTAATGTTCTCCAAGTCTGAGATGCTGTGTGATGGCCATTGGTGCCTGCAGGTGACATCTGACTGCAGAAGTAATGCTCACTGTGGGACAAGGCATACACCCAGCTCCTCCAAACACCCTACTTGCCTCACTGTTACTCACAGCATTGTGTTTTTATAAACATACTGAGAGCTTTTATATAGGTAGCACAGAAAAATGATCTACTTAAAACACACATACACTCCCTTAGGGAGATCACAGAGTTGTAGGGGTTAGAAGGGACCTCAAGAGATCATGGGGTCCAACCCCCCTGCCAAAGCAGCTCCCCAGTTCATACAGGACCCTGCTGCACCCCAGGGCAGGGGAGCATGATCAGGTCTCCCCACCATACCCAAAACACCTCAACCCACTGCTGAATCCAACGAAGGGTCAGGGCAGGAGAAGAAGGGCAAGGCTTCATTTCAAGAGCCATCACTGAACCCAGGGCTTTTGTTTGCTCAGCAATCAAGAAGCACTTCTGATTTCAGTTGTGTGCAACTCCTCATAAATCCTCCCAGAGTCAACAAAAGCCAAAGTCATTTAACTCTGTGCTAATACAGAAGGGAAGGAGAAGGAGCTCACGCATGGCAGCCAGCACAAGACTTTCCAGAGGAACAATGAGGAGCAATTATGCTTATCAGGAGCTGGGGTGGGATCTGGCACGTCTGCAGGCTGGTGCCAGTAATCACAGTTAATTTTACAAAGTCTAGATGACATATAGGGAAGATTTAGATGTTCTAATTACTCTGCTGAATACCAGGGGTGCTGCTGATGAGGGAGGCAGGCACATGTACATCCACACACACGCACTCAAAGCCAATTAAGAAAGAAAAACAGCAACAAGGAGCCTGCAGGCTCACAAGCTCTGAACAAAAAGGCATAGGTCTAAGCTGACCTACCTCTTGCTGTAAAATACAGTCACCACAAGCAAGCTAGAAGACCTGTGATGGGCAGTTCCCAGCAGTGAGGGGCTGAAAGCTTTGTGCAGGGCACCAGAGGATTCAAGGCACCAGGTAAGCTACAGAGCTCCATTTTTAGCCAATAGCACCATGGTCAGGCGGGTCTCCCACCCAACAAAGACCAGGAGCTGTGTCCCACCCAGGGTCAGGTATTGGGTCTCCCACCCAACAAAGACCAGGAGCTGTGACCTGGGACAGCAGCAAGACACTGCTGATCAGTGAAACCCCACCTCTCCAAGCCAAGAGAATTACCAGGTGCCACACTCCATCTCTCATACAAAAACCCAACCCCAAAGACACCACCACTCATCCCTTCCACACCTGTATTGCACTGAGCTCCAGCCAGCACCATTCCTGACCAACTCCCAGAGAACCAGCCCAGGATTGCTGGAGCACACCCCAGGAACAGCCCAGCCAGGGCTGCCCACACAGAGCTCCAGCAGATCCAACTGCTCTCACCTGCACCCTGGGCACTAGGTTACCTTGGGCTGGTCCTTGTGTGGGCTGGTGACCTGGCTTCTCCTCTGTGCAGTCCTGAGAGCTCAGTAGGCAGGTGCTGGGGATGAGCCATGCACAAACATGCCTCCATGCATATCTGCCAAACTTAGGACTACAACAGCATCATTAAAACCCCCATTTGGAGCTTTGGATGCTACTGGGTCAGTCAGACTCTCCTCTCTCCCCAACAGCACCGCCACACTCTGTTCCAGAGCAGCTCCATCACCCACCAGTTCTGTGAGCAAGACAGAGAAACTGCCCTGCTAGCAGCACTCTCATTAAATACCAGGTGGAAGGACTCATTTGCTTGTTATTAGAGACTTGAACCAGATGGAGTTGCTGATTTCATCACAATCTTGTCTCCAGATTAGCCTGAAACCCACCTTCAGGCTCAGCAGAAGACCAGAAAGTCGTTAATGGGCTGCAGGTGCCAATCTCTGTCCTCACCTTGATGCTCTGTGGGTAGCAAGTCCCTGCAGAACGACACAGAATAAAGAACTATAAAGCCTATAAAAATGAAGTGGATGCTTAGCCCTGGCTGGGAGGAGGTTGGGAATCACCAGAAAAATCCAGGAGCAGAAGTTGGGAGTCCTGTGAGTGATGGCACACCGCGCTGGGCACGCTCTGCCAGAGATGGGGGATGCTGCCTGGACAAAAAGTGCAAGAAGCAGAAGTTTTAAGCAAACCTCTGAGAGGCAATGCTATCAGCAGCATTCCTTATTGCAGGATGTGGAGTTAATATTACAACACATTAATCCATGAATCTGTAGCTCTGTTACTAAACCACCTGCAAAACACCACGCTGGTTCATGCTGCCATTACCAGATTGTTACTGGTTTGTTCTGGGGCTTAATGCTTCCATGAAATAATTCTTCCACTCTGAGTTTTGTTCTTGTTTGTTTATACTTCAGCAAGTATCTGTGTCGAATCAGCAACCAGCACCCAACCTTGTTGGGCAGAGGCGAGTGTTGGCCTAGAAGAGTTGGAAGCTTTAAACACAGCCCAGGTTCAGTGCAGGGAGAGGAGCTGAGGAGGCCAAATCCCTGTGCTTGGACATGGGCTTTCCAGAGGGGCATGTGTAAAAGGGTTACCCCAAAGCAGAGGCTGAGTGCTGCCCTGGGGTAGTTTGCTACCTCCTCCCACCCCCCCTTTTTGCAAACCTCAGTTCACTGTTCAGCACAGCTGAATCAGCCTTCCAGTGCCTGAAGGGAGCTTATAAACAGGAGGGGAATCAACTTTTTAAAAGGGTAGATAATGGCAGGACAAGAGGGATGGATTACAGCTAAAGGATTAGATGAGATATTAGGGGGAAGTTCTGTCCAGAGAGAGTGGTGAGGGGCTGGAACAGGCTGCCCAGAGAGGGGGTGGGTGCCCCATCCCTGGAAGTGTTCAAGGCCAGGTTGGATGGGGCCCTGGGCAACCTTGTGTAGCTCCAGGCCTGAGGTTGGTGTCCCTGCCTGTGGCAGGGGGTTGGAGCTCCGTGACCCTTGGGGTCCCTTCCAACCCAAACCAGTCTGGGATTCTATGCTTCTGAGTCTTGCTCTGGGCACAGTGACCAAGCCACCAAGACGTGACAGCCCGGCGCCCAGGCTCCACCAGAAGAGCATCATAAACCCTGGCACCAGGTGAGTCACGTTCTGCTGGGCGTCCTCCCAGCTCGCTCTCATTCCTCACACTGAAATCCTCCCCTGTTCTGGCAGCAAAGCTGAGGAACGAGCCGGCGCCGTTCCACGTGCTCGTGCAGGGGGAGAGTCAAAGAGCAAATGAGGCAGCACCGGCCTGCCCAGGCCTCTCTGTGATTCCTCTGCAAGCCAAGTCAGGCATGCTGGACTGTAACGTTAGCTAAGCAGAAACAACACCACCCATTCATCTTCCCACCCTGGCCCAGGAGCAGAGCTGCTGAAGCCAGCCCACGCTGGCTCCCCCACCCAAGCAGCACCGTGCTCCTCCTGAGAGGGCACTGAGCCCCTCTCCACACTAGCCACAGGCACTGAGCTCCCCACAGAGCTGGAAACCAGCCACACTGCCTCAGTTCCCCTGGACTGAATAACTAAAGAGCAGGATTGCTGCAGCCACGCTTGTCAAACATCATGTTGGCTGATGCTTCCTCCTTCAGCACCGGCTCCTGGAGTCAGGTGATGGTGCTGAAATCTCAGCTTGGCTTCCCAGCGATGCTTATGTGTGCAGATGAATGCTGAAAAGCACAGTCTGAAAGGCTTCACAAGCAGGAGACACACATCAACAGCACTGTTTCCTTTTCCAGGCTTGCCAACTCCATCCCAAGCTGTTGATTTATCCTGGGGCAGGGAGGGCTTGTAATTAATAAGGGCTGCTGGCCCTGTAATCCCTCACTGGAGGTTACAGTGCAGAAAGGGAGATGTCAGCAAAGGGAAAGGACTTTGTCGTGCAGGAAATGGCATGTTAGAAATGCTGATCTAGCTCAGAGTAACACAGGTAACCTCTTGCTCCCCTCTTCTTGTCTTCTAGCAGTTAGTAAAATAGATAAATACATAACAGAGAAACTTTTCATTTCCTCTGTGGTCAGGGGCAAATATTTGTGTTCCCAGAGATAAGAATTTGATGGTCTGGATCAACGCAGACTCCTGCTCTCCAGAAAAGAGACATTAATGCAAATTCCTGTCCACTTCTATGTTTAATAAAAGTATTGCTGCTTTTGTCTTGTTGCAGAAAGTCCTCCCATCAAACATCAATGCAGCAAGCTGGAGCAGACCCTCTGTCTCCTGTGCTGGTGGGATGGATGGATGGATGGATGGATGGATGGATGGATGGATGGATGGATGGATAAGTGGGTGGATGAGTGGGTGGATGAGTGGGTGAGATGGTGGGGGGTGGCAGCACCACCCTGCCACCCAGCTCAACCATCAGCTGTTCCACCTGTGAGGGTACCAAATCCAGGCTGGGCTGATCCTGATCCCAATATTACTCAAGGTGCATTTTAGGTGGAAGATCACAGCTCCTAAATCACTTGAGAACCATTCATGAATGCTGCTGCTTGCAAAATTGGATGGGTATGAAAAACACAGGCTTGGCCACTGCCCAGAGGGACAGACAGACTCCACTGAGCCTGAGCAGTGTGGCAGAGCCAGCATCGATGGGGTGGCACCTCTGCTGCCAACACCAGCTCCTTGGTGCTTCTCCTGGTGCCTGCTCCCCTTTCCTCTACAAAGGAAATAGTATCTATTTAGTAAGTGCTTTCAAGATACACAGCAGCAAACTGGAGCTGGTAAGAAAACAAAACCTTAGACCTGACATAGAAATGATCAAAAAAAACCCCAAAACCCACTGCAAAATTAAAGATAAACCTAAAAGTACACAGCTGAGTTTTAACCTCACTGCCATACAGCTGAGGAAGAAGCCTCTGTTGCTATTGATTTACCTGGAACATGCTCTGACACGCTGCGGACGGACAGTGGGATGAGACCAGGATCACAACCCCACAGCCCTCCACGGCTCATGAACACCCAGCAGAGTGGGAGCTACTTTGAAATTCATTCTGGTCTCAAACTAGCCAGGACCCAGGGTGCTCCTTCCCATAGCTTCTTTGATTCTGTTTTTTACAGCTGGAGAGCAGGGAACAGGCAGAAGAAAAGCTGTGTGGCTGCTGCAGCGGGCAGAGCCTTCCTCCTCCATCCCCCCCCCTCCTCCCTGGCCTGTGCTGCCTGGCTCAGAGGGACCCAGCTCCTCGCAGCTGGCCAAGTGTAGATACTGCAAGTTTTAAATAAAGCCTTTCCTTATCTTGCTGGGGAGGGAGCAGGGGCTTTCGTGTGCGACGTGTTCAAACAGAAAACATTCCTCTCGGCCTCCGAAAAGCTTTACACAGGACACAGCCTGGGCTCTTTCTCAGGGTGTTTTTCCTCCCTTCCCATAACCAGCATCCACCATCAGTGTTCTTTCCTTAATGCACATACATGTTTTCCTCCTTCTCTCCCTTCTGTAGCTGTGCCATTGCCAAGGCTTTGACCTTCCCGAGCAGGTTGAGGCTGGGGATGACCTGCAGCAGTCAGCAGTGAGGAAGGGGCTGGGCACCCGCCTGGCTGGAATCGCTGATCCTTCAGACCTGGGGAGATAAAAACAAGTGCAACTTCACTTGTAGAGCTAGGTGTGATATCTTTGGCCACTCCCAGATGCTCCACATAACTGCTGCTGGTCCTGCTGCTCCCTGTGAGTGCTGAGGATATGTAGTGACTGGACAACATGTTGGGTGGGGTAACCTCAGGCTGGTGGTAGGACAAGACTTTTGCCTCCCTGGGGCAAGCACTAGTTTATGAAGAACAAGTAAAACAATTCTGCCATGCCTTTGTTCTCCAATCTGGATGGCAAAGCCCTCCTTAGGAAGAGAAGGTTATTAACCTGTTTTTTCCCAGGTATTTTTAAATGCATTTTTAGCATTCCTGCTGGCCCTGAACCACCAAAGCATGACTTGAACTTCAAACACACTGAGGTGACATTTTTTGAAGGCATAGAGAGGCTGAGGCCCTGATATGACCCTGGACCGATGAGACCCCAACCAGCAAAGCCCCCCTGCCTCCTGCTCCAAGAGCAGACTGCAAACATCCCCGCTGGTGCCAGCAGCACAGTGATGGACCCACGCCTGGGATGGAGGGTGAACTGCCCATCCTGGAGCTCTGCTGTCCCTGTCCCTGGCTGCCAAATACAGCTCAGCCCCCAGGCTGGGACCCTGTTCCAGGGTTCCTCTCACTGCCTTTGCCCTGGGGTGCAGTGCTGGCATCAGCCACAGGATGCAGCAAAGCCAGGCGCTGTTCTCCCAGCCCCAGGGGCAGGACACGCTGTGCCAGGAGGGATCTGTGCTTTCTCTCCTGAAAAGAACGGCAAAGCCTCGGCGGTATTTTCACAGAAAGGTCAGGGAGAAAGAAATGGCACTGCTGCAAAAATCATCGGGGTTAAGAAACCAATTTCCTTTGCAGCTCCTTCTCTGAACAAGAGGAGAATCCGGTCATTAACGACTTACAAGAGTGTAGGGCAAGGATGCACTAGAGCTGTGAGGGGAATGAAGCCTGGACCTCCTGCGAGCCAGTGCCCACCTCATGGCTATGTCTGCAGCCACTCTCCTCCCTGAACAACTCTTGGCACTTGCTATTTTTATCCTTTTTCAGTGCACATCCCTCCCGGTGCCAGAAAGGGGAAAAAGAGGAAAGTTTGTTCATGTCATGTTGAGAGTCAAAGGGAAGATAAATAAAAGCCCTGGCTGCTGGGAGGCCGTCCTTCAGGACCTCAGAAGCTGTTTTTCCTCTGGTGCTGCCAATCCAGAGCTGCATTGGCTGCAGCTTTGTCATCTCTCACCTGGCCCGAAGGCAGCAATCCATCCCACCTTCACAGCCTCTTACAGAGGTCAGGAGACAGGATTCTGGCCAGCATGTGTGTTGTGATTCTCACCTTTTGTTTCTTCCTACTTTCACTCCCTTCTTTTGCCCCGGGGCTCTGGGAACTGGCTGCTCTGTGGGTTAATGCCATGAATCAGCACCTGACCCAGGGCTGAGGAGGAGGAAGGAGGAAAGAGGTGAGAGGAGGGGAATGAGAGAGGGTGTTTCTTGTGATGGTGACACATGGGAGGCATTTCCCCATCCCACACATAGCCAGAGCATTCTAAGGAGTCAGCAGGGTCAAGGCAGGGGATGGTCCTTCCCTGAACCAACACTGAGCCACCAGCAGTGGGGCTATCCATCACATCGGACCAAGATCAAGGAAAAAACCTCACCTTGCTCAGCTGCCTGTTTTCCTGCACCTCAAAGCCTGTTCATCAGCTCTGAAGCAGGCAGGAGGGGCAGGGGCCAGCTCACCACCACCCATACCCCTGCGCACGAGAGCTAAGCATGTCACTTTGGTGACAATGGAGTTTGTGGCACCAGCTCCCAGCTGTGGGAGCCCAGATGTGCAGGGCAAAGGAAGGTCCCAGCTGTGGGAGCCCAGATGTGGAGGACAAAAGGAAGGTCTCTTGGTGTCCTTTCGTCCTCTCAAGCTCAAAGCAGTGCTCTGGGCAGACCACCACAAAGCCACTTCAGCAGCTTCAGCCCCACGGGTGCAGGGCTGAAGTGCATCCTCCACTGCTCTTCAGGAAGCAGCTTGGCTTGGTCACAGCCACTGCGCTGCCCTGGCATTGCCAAGGTCACACGTGAAGCATACGAGTGGCACTTCAAGTGTGTCATTTGTGCATGCAAGGCTGGGCTAAGATGGATACATAAGCACAGTCCCATCCAGGAACAAGGGTGCCTGTTGGGAATGGAGCGGGGCACTGCTGATTGAATCCTTATTCAACCCTTTTATCAAGTCCAGCACCTTTTAGGCTTTAACACCTGCATCTGCAGGTCACTGTCTCCCTCTGGGAGGAAGGTCACTGTGCAATAAAACACATACAAGAACGTACAGCTTTGAAATGATGGTGACAGGGAAGACAAACTGAAGCACTTGGTACAGCAGAGCCGAGGAGGCACCCAGAGCCCCGCAGACACCGTCCCAGGAGAGCTCCAGGAGCACCAAGGGCCAGGGGCAAGGCTCGCCAGCTCTGACCACAGCCCAGCCCCTCATCCTGCCTGCACTCACACACTGTGTGAGCTGGGCATAAGGACTGACTGCCCTCTCCTTGACCAAGTTAAAGATAATACTTGAAAATGCCAAAACTTGCATCAAAATTAATGGGACTCAGAGGCCAAAATACCTTTGTGTTTGTGGTCTTTATCTTGATTCAATATTCTTTGGAAGTCAGTGTAGAGTGAAGGATAGGTTTTCATCTAAGATTTTGCTGACTAGAAGTCATGGGCTGTAGGTAAATCTCACCTGGTAATATGTTACCCATCAGAGCCCTTTCAAAACTCTGGGTAGCAGGAGCATCCATCAGGGCTGACACATTAATTCAACCAGTGTTATTTTCACATCATTTAAGGCCTCTCTTCCCACTTTTGTTTTGCAATCGAAAATATTTTTGAGGCATAACACAACTGCCATCCTCACCCCCACTGCCACAGGTCCTCAGGGACCATTTGCATTCCAGTCAGAATTAAGCATTTGAAGGGATTTAGATTCAATCCCATTCAAATGTGCATTTTGCTTAGGATAAAAGAAAAAATAGTGCTCTCTCTAGGAAACAAATCAAGCCCAGGTGATGCTGACAGTGGCAGGGGTTGCTTTACACCTCATTGCCTATGCAGGGGGAAAAATATAAATCACAGGAGCTGGGAGCAGAACTAGGCTCTGGTTACAAGTAACACAGCCTGGCCGAAGCTGCCACAGCAGGATTAATGCACCTGTTTAAAAAAGATCACAGTGTGTGTGCTCAGACAACACCGTATCATCACGTAGGGGTGCAGACCAGGAAGAGGTGGCATCTGCACTTCACTAGGAGGAGATTGGCTCTGGAGGTGTGTTAGATTTAGAAGAAAATCAGTAGTTAATGTGGATTTGGCTCCCCAAGCATCCTGCCATGACACAGAACTGCTCCCCCCCACACCCAGAATTAGGTCTCAAACGAGGGGCTCTGCAAAGCCCTGGCCGTGGTGTGGGGAGGGCAGGGTGACACCAAAGTGACTCGCTCATCCATTTGAGTGCCCAGCACCCTCTGCAAGGAGCTCAACTCCATGGACCTTTAGTAAGCAAACTGGCTGCACCCTTCTGGATTAAAACCCTGCCATCCCCCTTGACACCAGCCTGAGCAGGAGCTGCCTCCTCCCCAGAGCCCCATGCACTGAGCTCGGCCCTGCTGAGGCCTGAACGGTGACTGCAAGACCTGCTGGGAACCCACCGACCTTCAAAGGCCACAGGGAGACCTTGGGGGCCAGGCCCTGTCAAAAATGCAAACTGACCTCTGCCCCCTCCCCGTTCCTTCCCCTGTAATTATTTTGGAGAGGGTTTTTGGGGATCTGCTGGGCTTCAAGGGGGCTCTTGCCAGCTGGCTGCTGACTCCCACGCTGTCCCTGGGCTGTGCAGAGCATCTGGTGAAGTCACCAGCCTCACAAAAACACCAGGAGAGCTGCAAAAACCTAATGGAAAACTGTTCCCAGCCCTCCTGTGCTGTCTTGGTGCTCCAGCCCAGCCCTGGGGACAGGAAGCTGGACCAATTCTCCTCTGTGCACATTTACTGCTCGGCACAGAGCATCCTCCTTCAAAGGGACACGGAGAGCTCGACAGGAGCACGGCTGCATCTGCTCACTGCTGTAACCAGCCACAATTTACTGCTGTCCTGATGGTACCCAGCTCCAAATGAGCACCCGGCCAAAACGCCTCTTCTGCCCACTAATTATAAAATTAACTTAAACAAGCATAACATAGAGGCTATCAAGCTCAACTGCTGGACAAATAGGATAGATGAAATTAAGGCCTAGCCGATGCTTTAGGGGCACGCAGCTCTGGCTTGGAAGGGGGGGTTACTTTGTGCTCACAGGATTCCAGCGTGGGAAAATTGTGCCTCAGTTTCCCCTTAGCCATGAACCCCGATGACCTGAGCCCTTTGTAGAGCTGAAGGTGTTGTAGCAACCCTTCACAGGACAGACAGACACCGGGCAGCGTTCGGACCGGGGGTCTGTAATGCGTGCTGAGCAGGGGGAGATGCTCTTACACACCTGTCTGGGAGGCTCCTCTCCTGCATGCCAGCCGTTGCTTTCACAGTTGCCTGTTCTCAGCAGGGCACACGTGTCAGCTCAACAAATACATGTCTGCAAATAGACTTTTTATTAAGGGGTGGGGGTAGGTTTTTTTTTTACTTATACAATGTAATTTAATACAAAGCCATCTTTGTCCTGAGAACCAGAAAGGAGCTCTCGGATCCACTCACTTTCTCATCCCTTTGTGTGATAAATCATGGCAGCATTATTCTGGCCTCAAACGTTCCTATGAGAGGGGATATCAAAGTGGGCTTGGTTTCCTGTGCGAGCTTTTAAACGCCTTGTGGTTTCTCAGCACATTTTCCTTTCTTTGTGTGCTGCATCTACCTCCCTCCTCTTCTTTTCTTCTCCCCAGGAAGGCTGAGATGTCTTTTTAAGCAAAGAAAAAAGGATTTTTTTTGTTCTTTCTTTGTTCTGATGCTACTTCCTAAATGATTCCTCCTTCCTCTCCTGGGCTCTTGCTGCCCTCTCCCCAAGGTGGCACAGAAGGGTGAAACTCCTAAGGCCTCCCGGGATTGCAGGAGTCCTTCCCACAGGCTGTGCAGGTCATAGGCAGGGCTGGCACACACAGCTCGATACAACACAGGAGCATCCACGGGCAGAAAGTGGGAAACTAGCTGGGATGCAATGGCAGGAGCTCCCTGGCTCTGTGCTCACTGCAGAAGAGCTGAAGCTCCCAAATTACCTCCTTCCAGAAGCATGTCTCTCCTGGTCTTGCCTGCCTCTTGCTGCCCAACAGCATCCTCAGCGGTGCAGGGCCATGAGACCCCGGGTTGGGTCTCCCCAGGGCATGGGCAGAGCTGTGCCACAGCGTGGGTGCTGGCTGGGTGCTGGGTGCCATTCCTTAACGGCTCTGCCGTGCTGTGTCACCCAACGCAGCGAGGCTATGATCTCCACCAGCTACTATAAAGCAATTAAGAAATGATTTCCAAGAGCACAGCGTCATTAGCATCTCGTACTTGGTAACCCCAGCAGCAAATTGAGGTTGAGTGCATTGTCTCAAGTCAGGCTGATTTACTCTGACAGTGATCAAATGATCTTAATGATTTGTCAGGCAGCTGTCATCTCCAAATCTGTTTATGATGAGGACCAGGAAGCAAAAGCAATTCATTTAGTTTGTTTACCATCAGGATGGGCCTGGACACCCCAGAGTCATTAAAAGGAGAGGAGGCATCTCAGAAAAGCTAGAGCTAGTTGATTGCAACAGGCACTGTGAGCGGGCTTTCTCCAGCACAGCAAAAGACTTTCAAAGTGCATAAATCAAAAACTACAGCAGCGTGAAATTTGACCAAAGGAAGCCAAATTAGGTGTCCAAAGCCCCTGGGCATGAGGGTTTTTATTTCTTTAATAGCTTTGGTGACCTTTAGGGGTGGGTTTACTCTGGTTTGCGTGGCTTAACTGGAGGTAAGTGCATGTGTAAGGAGACTGGGAGAGTGAATAAAGGGGTGCCAGGACTGAGAGTCACACTGTGAATCAAAACACTCAGGAGAACTGGAATGCCATGGACACATGCTGGAAAGGTGACGGCCTTCAGCCCACCCTGCAAGTTTTGGGAAGTCCAGACTGGAGACAGAAGCAGTGGTTACCAAGGAGGAGGATGGCAGCAGAGCCCTTGAAGCCTGTGCCAGAGATGCCACGTGCCAGCTCTGCTCCTGGTCCCAGTGCCCTGGGAATCAGTGCAATGCCCCTGCCAAAGCCTCACAGCTCTGTCTTTTCCAGACCAACACCATCACACAGACACATCCAACATCGCCTCTAGACTTCTGTGATCTTCCCAAAGGAAGCTTTGGTGTCACGTTCCCAAGAGCAACACCCTAACAAACTGGCACATCCCAAGGAAGCTCGGCTCTGCCGGAGTGCTCCCAGCCAGCCCTCAACGAGTGCTAGAGCTAAAGCAGTTTACAAATCCGCACCTCATCTTCTATTCCATTTAAATGATCTACCATCTTTAGCAGGGCTGAGCCTCTCCAGAGCCTGTATCCAAGGCAACAAGAGCTACCGGGGAAAAAATGGATCCAAGAAGTTATTAAAATCACAATATCCTTTCTGAGTGAGGCAGAGATAATGAGCGCACGTTACGCTGGTTCCCTGCACCATGGGCTGGCTATGAGCCACCTGCTGGGTGAAGCTCCCTGGCTGGGTACCAAACACCAGCTTTGAGGAGGCATTTAAGGTCCTAAAGATATCCAGCAGCACCTCTGCACCTCTAAACTTCAGGCCAAACCCATAAACCCCCAGAATTTATTCACTACCCGTGGAATCGGCCTCTGGCGCAAGACAGCGGCATCTCTGAGCTTTAGGAAGGGGCCCTCACCTCAGGCTTACAGATGCTCAGGGGATTTCAAGATGCTGAGGAACCAGGAGTTTTGTAAAGAGGAAAATGTGAAATGCTGCCCTGGTTTCCAACCAGGGTTCATTGCACCCCAGGACCCATGTGCCATGGATGAGATCGGGACCCTGGGGTTACTCTGTGGTCCCTTGGCACTTTCTTCCCTTTTCCACGTGGCAGAAGAGGGCATGGAGATGTGGTGAGCCCAGACCTGGAAGCACGGATGGCCCTGAAGCTTCTGCACTGGGTGATACCCTGAAGCACCCCCTGAAACAACCACAAGCCCCTCACCAAGAGAAGTGTCTTTGCACGAGCATCAGTGCTGGGGGTGCTGGAGGTGAGGGGCCGTGGCAGGCAGCGACTGATTGCTCTCCCTGCTTTGCATAGGAGGCTACACGAGGCTGCTGCAGTAATGAATCACTTCTGTGTGTGTCGCTAAGCGCTTTCTAAATCCCAGGATTAGGAGAACATGTCAAAACGCTCACACTCTGCGTGCAGCTTGGCACGAGACACAACCTCCTGGAGTCAGGCTGAGAAACAGATCGTGGTGCAATTTGTTTTGATGTCTCAGGACTCCAGATCCTCCGGTTCCGTTGCAGGACAAACTCCCACTGATTTTACAATGAAGGACAGCTTTGCCTTGCGAGCTCAAAGTCAAAAAAGCTGGGGATTATCTCTCCTCTCCATCTCTCCAGAGCGATGCACCACGTTAAAGATTTGATTTGCAAAGAGATTGTGCAAACATTTCCCTTCATCCATCCCTCTGTTTGAGCTGCACAAAGATTTTAAAGCAAAACACTGATCTCTCCTGGGATTTATACTGAAACCAGAGGAAGCGGCTGAGCATCAGTTCCACAAACTGCAACCATATTTGCTCAGAAAAGGGAGCAGATTCTCTTGAAGATAAGCCCAGGAGCAGCTGGCAGGCAGCGAACTGAGGCGCTCATTGGCAAGGCTGGCAGTGACTTCAGCAAACCCACAGCAAGTCTCCATGGCCAAAGTCTGAATTTCCAAGAATCAAGAGATTTTTCAGGGATGTTTTGTCACAAATATTTACAGAGGCCCAGTGAGCAGGTTCCAAACAGACCCAGGTAATTAACGCTTGGCATTTGTGTGCAAATGCAAGCTTGACATCTAAACCACCTCCTCAACATCTAACCACCTTAGACACCTAAACAACCTCCTCAACAATGCGACAGCTCCACCAAAATCATCCCCCCTACCCCTCCCCATCCCTGACTGCACATCACAGAATCACCAGGTTGGAAAAGCCCTTTAATATCATCAAGTTAACTGTTCCTGTCCTGTGCTAAACCAGATCCCTGAGCACCTCATGTCCCCGTCTGTTAAACACACCCAAGGTTGGTGACTCAACCCTGTCCCTGGGCAGCCTGTGCCACAGCCCCACAACTCTGCCAGGGAAGAACTTTTCCCTCACATCTGCTCTGACCCTGCCCTGGCACAGCTTGAGGCCATTTCCCCTTGTCCCATCTCCTATCCCCTGGCTGAAGAGACCATCACCCACCTCTCTGCACCCTCCTGGCAGGGCAGGGGAGGTGGGGAGAAGGTCTCCCCTCAGCCTCCTCTTCTCCAGGCTCAACACCCCCAGCTCCCTCAGCTGCTCCTCAGAGGATTTGCCCTCCAGCCCCTTCCCCAGCCTGGTTGCCCTGCTCTGGACTCCCTCCAGGACCTCAATGTCCTTCTTATGATGAGGAGCCCAGAACTGGACCCAGCACTCGAGGTGCAGCCTCCCCAGTGCCCAGTACAGGGGCACAATCCCCTCCCCAAACCTACTGGCCACACTATTGCTGACACAAGCCTAGATGCTGTTTGCCTTCCTGGCCACCTGAGCACACTGCTCTGTTGGCTACAGTGGTGGATGTTCAGCCCTGGCACAGCTCAGGCTCAGGAACCAGAGTGATTTGTACCAGCACAGTGCACACACATACAGAACAACCGCATCTGTACACGGTCTCACTCGGACGATTCCAACAGCAAAACAACTGCAACACTTTGATGATATTCCTCAGCTTGCAAAATTACACCAGTGTAGCTCTTAAAACGGTGATTAACCAGAACTCACAGCCTCAATCACCCAATCATTAATTCAAGGAGGGTTTTTAGTGTATTTCTCAAATGAAATGTGCAGCAAAGAGTATGTAGCCATTCCTCATTGCTTTCTAGCTGTAAAAATAATCAAATTAAATTTCACTCTCCAATTCAAATGAGACTTTAGAGGGAGAAGCAGTCAAAACAAGCGCAGGGGAACGGCAAAAAAAGGGTCATGATGTTTGCCCACCCTTTCTGGATCAAAACCTGAGGTTTGGATCATTCCTTTAGTTTGGCAAATCCTGGCTGGATACTAGGAGCAGGAAAACCCCCAATTAGAAACATCTGCCCTTATTCCTTGGCTTTCCCTCTCTCCAAAATCAAGAATTTTGATGGGAATACTCATCAGAAAATGGATAAACTGGGTTTGGAGTTAGTTTGCCTTTTTTTAGTGTGTTTCTGCTCTAAATTGTTCCTTAACCAGCTACTCCCCTGCAGCTCTCACCCAGCTCTGAGGAGGATGCTCGGGACCCACATCAGGGTGGGACCTGGGCTCTGCCTGCGTCAGCTGTGTTCCCCCACACTCTACAGAGCCAAGCACCAGTGAAACCACTGTTTCCCTAAAAAGATGATCACAACAATGCCCCAAAGGCCCAAACCTGTATTTGTTTGTTTTCTTTTCATCCTCCCAGAGTTAAAATATTGATGAGGTTTCTCTAAACTTGAGGCCTGGAGCACTTACGTGTGCTGAGTTAAACACCCACGCACCCGCTCTGAGCCAGGCTTCAGGCTCCACTTCACCACCCTCACTGGACTACCTTTGTGCTTTCCCATTCCTGTGGCCCCTTCCCTTCACCCAGCACCCAGCGTGGAACTCTGCACTCCTCCAGCATGAAGAGCATCATCCCAGCATCATCCTGGATGATCCCCAGCCTCATCCTGGGTGCAGTGACAGGGAGTAAACCAGGCAAAGCAGGAGGTAGATGTAAACCTGCTGCATCAAGGGCATCTTCCAAGAAGCCCCTTGTGCTGAGCTCTTCCTCAACACCACTGACACAGACCTGGGAGGCTGCCCCACTGCAGACCTGCTCCTCTGCCCCACCTCCCCTCTGGAAAGGCTCAGAGATGATTCAGCCAGATAAACACTGGCCCAGTGCACATCCCTGGGTCTCTGCTGTGATTTCCCTGGGAAGTCTGTGTTTGCAGCTTGGAAAAGAAACAAAGGCCAGCACTGATTCCCACTGGTGACACGTGCCTACACTGCCCAGTTCACCACTGGAGGGGAGCAGAATTTGCAGCCCAGGCTTTACACAGAGGTTTTGGGGTGCTCAGTGATGTGTCTATGACTGAAGCAATTTTCTCTGCCCTCAAGACACTGACAAGGCTCTCAGAGAATCAGGAGAGATCTCCTCTGCAAGGGGCAGGAGGGAAGATTTTCTTTCTTCCCATTTTTGAAAGGGATGTAAATAAGAAAAGCAGCAGCAATCAGGCTGCCATCCCTAGGACAGCATCTCTGGAGCTTATTCTCTTCACCATGGGGGTTTGATGAAGGCAAACTTTCCCAACTCACTGCAGCACATGCAGAAAGAACCCGTTTCCAAGGAAACAGGGATCTTTTGCATGTCCAGCATGTGGTCAGAGATGGAGAAAGGTTGTGAAGATAGAGTCTGCCTTCCTACACAGCTGCTGCTGCCCTCCCTCCCTTCCTCCCTTCCAGGAAGGCATGGAGCATCCCCAACACATTGCATCCCAGTCAGGCAGCATCTGTTTGGAGAGGAGGGCTGGTGCAGCTGCAGTTTCTAACTGCCAAAAGCAGTAGACTGCCAATCTGTGCAGTGCTGGGGTGCTTGTTTTAATTTGGAAAAGCAGAAGACAGGCAGTTTTCATCTCAGCATCACCTGTAAACTTTAGGGACCACTGCATCCCCCAAAAGAGCAACACCTACATCGTAAAGGACACCAATAATCTGGGTAGGACTAGGTTACTCATTCTATCTTGCCAAGCCAGAGCAAATTGCCCCAAACCAAGAGCTAAGCCCCAAAGCTTCTCACCTCTCTAGCCAGGAATAGGAAACAGGTGCTTTTTTACTGGCCCAGGACTGAGATCATGAGGAAGATACCATGCTTAATGAATATGCATTACCTACCACCAGTCTCCTTTTAACTGGGGAGATGTCAATAGACTGGAAGCCTGTACCCCAGCACCCAGAGGAGCCCTCACCTTCACTGCAGTCCCAGCGATGTGGCAGTCACAGGGCACAGGTTGTCTTCTGAATCACCTTTTGGGGTGACTCCTTGGAGCTGCCACCCCCAGCAGCTAACCCCAGACCATGGCAGCTCCACACACAGAAGGGCTGCAGCAGATGTGATCTGTGCTCTTGCATGCTGTGAGACTCCTGGCTAAAAGCTGTGTACAGCTCCAACACCCTGTGCATCTGCAGCTATCCACCCGCAGACACTGTCTGTGTCTATAATTAATTAATGTTTGTACAGTGCTTTTAAGATAAAGTGGCATATAAGTACCAACTATCATTATTATTAGACCCATCCTGATTTATACCCATCAAAAGCCAGGAAATTGGGGGTTTAAGAGCCTGGCAGCCTGGTCACACAGCCTTTATGCTCTGCGTTTTACTCAGCAGAGTAAGTTAAGTCACAAACATCAGCTGGGGATTTGCAGACTTAGCCCAGAATTTACCAGCTTTTGTATCATGAAGGGAGAAAGCTCTCATAAAGGGACCTTTGCCAGGGAGTTAGGAAAAACCCCATCCCCTTAATGCAGTGTTTCAAGTGACATTTGTAGCCCTTTCCCAGGCTTTTGGCTCTTTGCACCTGGGTGCAGTGCCATTGGGGCACTGAGTAGTGCTGCCCAGTACCTGGGGTGGGAGTGAGGAAGCTGGCATCTCCACCACATCTCCCTTCTAAGCCTAGGCTCCTCCCAGCCCACATTCCTATTATCCACACTGAAACCCCCAGTTACAAAAATGTTCATTTTAGCAGAGTTCATTTTAAATGTCAACCTCTAGAAGTTGGGGAGGGCTCATTAGCAAGGCAGGGGGGGAGAGGGATGGGGATGTTGGTAAGTTTAATTTCACTCAGTGCAGCCAACCCTGAAGAGAATTCAGAGCTCACTATTAGCTACACGCCTTTAATTTGACTCCAAATGTTAGTCAATAACAGTAATGAATGGGGAGAGGGAGCGGTGCAGGAAGTGCTAATGCCAGGCAGGCCCTGATGTCTCAGTGCAAGGTGCTAATTGGGGCTTAAATAGGTGAGGCCATGGATAAACAACCCTCTGTCCAAACCCCCCTGACCACTGCAGAGAGGGGCCAGCGCTGAGCACCCACCGGAGCGGGGCACGATTCAGGGGCACAATAAATGGAGTGTCAGAAACATCATGTAACTGCTCTTGCAATTGATGAATTTGAGTTCTGGGCCAAAGCAGCAAGAAAAGAGAGAAGGAAAGAGGGAGGGGAAGAGAGGGAGAAGGGCAGACTGAGAAAGTGGAGCCTGACCTGTCTTTCCCCTGAGCCAAGGCTGGCAGAGAGGAGCTGTGAGCCTTGCCAGATCCCCGCCTTGTGCCTCACCTGCTGCTTTCCACCTGGCCACTAGCAAAAAGAGAATCGTTTATTCCTTTGGCTTCCAGAACTGCTTTTCCCCTTTCTCAAATGTTCTAATTTTTTTTTTTTCATTTTTATTCTGTGGGACCCTGATTTGGCACACACATACACACACACGGTATCTCCCCTTCCTGCTTTCCAACTCAGACCTGGAGTGATGTCCTCTCAGACAGAACAAGTCCTGCCCACAGCTCCTGCAGTCCCCTTCTCCATCTCTCCCTTATCACAACCTGTTTCCAAATTCTGCTCCACAAAAGCTGTCCTCTCCCTGTGTAATCCCAGCTCATCCCTCACCTCCTTCGAATGGATGTCCATGGCACAGATGTGCCTGTCTGCACTCAGCAGCCTCAATGTTCATGCAACATCTTCCCAAAGCCTAGGCTCATCGGCAAAATATTCCAGGGGATGGGGGGAGGGGATCAATCATGGGATTTTCTGATGTGTCCAACAGTTAACTGCCTTCTCTGTTCAAAAAGCCAGCATTACGACTGGGGTTAGATCATCTGAATTTCCCTGTTCATTACATTAACCCCTCTGTGCTTCAGACATTTTCATACCCAGCTGCGTTCCCCCAGCACTATGCATCTCTGCTGGGCCCTGGGAAAGGCTTCAAACACACCTGTGATGTGCCATACACACAGAGCCCAGTCCTGGGTACCACAGGTTTGCAGGAGGCCCCTCTCCAGGGCTGAGGCAGAAGGATGGATCCTGCCTGTCTAACCTTTTATCTGCCAGGGGGAGGACGTGGTTTCAGATGCTGCCTGTGAAAACTGTTATGAAATATCAATGATATAATTTTATCTACCTGCAGAACTGACAGGCATATTTCAACAGTGGTATATTATCAATTATAAGCCTAACAGAGCATGTTCTCCCATCTGATTGTTGGAAAAATCACTTGTCAAGGGCTGGTAAAGACCACAGCTGTCTTCTTCGTATAGACAGCCCTGCAAGAGATGCAAAGCTTCTGTGGTACAATGCTTTTTTCTTTCTTGTGGGTTTTTTTTTTCTCTCTCTCTCTCTGGTATAATAGAAGAGAGCTGAATGAGGTGATTTCTATAGTGTCTTTACAGCGACAATGTTTTACAAAGCAGTGAGTTAGATACTGGCAGCGCAGTGACAATGTTAATCAAACACCGCTGGCGCTGTGGGCGCCGGTTCCGATGGGAAGAGCCAAACCAGCCCCATCGGGCAGGACCCTCCCCTCTCCCCCTCTGCAAACGATTGGTGCCTGGGGAAAGGAGGCTTTAGCTATATTTCCACACCAGCCAACAAAATCCTTGTTTCTGAGGATGTACATCCCCCCCGGTTCCTTCCATCATGGGCTGAACTGGGACCACTCCAGCAGCCACCACAGCTAGCACCCATGGGCTCATCTCTTGGACGTCATCTCCCCCTGCCTTCTCCAAACTCCTCCTGTAACACAAACCAGGGGTCTCCTTTGGAGATAACGAGCAATAATGCATCTCATAATGGGGCTTTCCAAGTTCTCTGTGTTGGTGCACAACTGCCTATGTGGACACAATGCCAATTAGAGCTACTTCCCAACAGGACAGGGGGGATTTCTAATTATTAAAAAGCTTTAGAAAGCTACAACAGGAGAGTGAAAAAGAAAAGACTTAATCAGTTTTGCTTTGGAATTGCCTCAAATTTGTAATTCAATCAAACCTTCCGTAGCAGTAAGGATGTCTTTCTGATATTCACAGGAGCTTTCCAGGGGCTATAATCTCTGAGAGATTTATTCATACTTTCTGCATTAGCTTAAGACTATTTTGGAAGAAACATCTCTCCCTCTTTCCCATCAGCAGAGCTCCAGAGAAGGTATTAATATTAAAACAATTCAATTACTATGACGTGGGGAGAACACGGGTCCTGGGAAGGGCTGTTCATTACTGCTGTGCCATGGAAACTCTCCCTGATATCCCCCAGTCAGCGTTCTGGAGGAGTTTACTGAAAAATTGAACAGCTATTGAGGACCACTGGAGGAAGGAGCCTGGTTCTCTTGCCTTACAAACACCAACTGGGGTATTGAGCTGCTATTTGTAAATCCTGAGGTCCCAACGAGACCCTGGGTAATGTGGCAGCTTCCCAGCATCTTGGCAAGCTGCAGGGCATCCTGCC
The DNA here is from genome assembly GCA_022605575.1 of Laterallus jamaicensis coturniculus. Classification (NCBI taxonomy): domain Eukaryota; kingdom Metazoa; phylum Chordata; class Aves; order Gruiformes; family Rallidae; genus Laterallus; species Laterallus jamaicensis. Next base: position 6,920,658 of record JAKCOX010000028.1, read on the forward strand.
TGCTCACTGCCTTCCCTCACTCACTGCCCTGTGCCTTCCCACAGGCTCTGCCTCCTCACAGCCCAAACCCTTCCTCCTGCTTTGGAACCCCCTACCGCCAAATCTAGGCAGCCCCCTGATACTGACTTTGAGGGGGTTTAGATAACCCAGTTCCAAAACTCTAAGCTTACCTAGAGCAGCTCCAGCACCTCGTTCATCAGCAGCACTCTGCAGAAAGCAGAGGACCCAGGCTGGGAGGAGGAGGAGGAGCGAGACCACTTCAGGGAGAGGGATGGGAGTACTTTGCACTTCAAAGGACACATCATCGCCTTGCTTCACAAGATCACAAAGCAGAAGGAATAGCAAGGCGAGAGGATAGATTAACCTTCCTTCTCCCTCCTGTTTCCTTGTTCTATCCAGTCCACCCTTCCCACGCCAGCTAATTAAACATGAAACAAGAAGAAGGGGTGCTGAGCATCATCAGTACGTGCAGTGATTCCTCTTCCTCAGCCTTGCAGCAGGGAATGGTGCTGACAGAGCTGCAGAGAGAACCCCAGCATGGTCCAGAGAGGGACTGGCACAGACCTGCCCACATGAATCCACCAAACTGCTCTGTCCTGCCTTCCTCTCATGATGCTGAGCTGAGAATCCCCCCTCGTTGAGTTCGGCGCCGTTATTTCTGACAGCACCAAGCACCAGAATACAGCCACAGCAGCTGAATTAAAACCCATCGCTCCTGATTCACACTAGTGCAAGAGATGAATGCTGAGCTGCTTCTGGGTAAGAGGATTGCTCATGAGCTGAGCTGGACCCTCTTGAGGGTCTCTCACTGCTGTGTGATGTCAGCATGATAAACCCAACACATGACCCTGCATTGCCAAGGAGAAAAGCCTTTGCAGTAGAAGGGCAGCTCAGTCCCTAAGACACACCATGAGCTGACACCTTCCATCACCAAGGGATGTTCATCAGTGTCGGTTCTGCAAACGAGTTCACTGCTGCAGGCTGAGACCTGACAAGCTCATTGCAAATGAAGGCTCAAGTGCTACACAGCTCCCAGGCCTACTGGAAAAGGAGTCAGAAGGGTCATGAAATCAAACTGATGCGGAGGAAAGGGATCAGATTGTGAGATGGAAGAGAGTCAGACACCCAGCTGTCACACTCAGCTGTACGTCTCTATCCATATATCCAGATCCTGACATCTACAGCTCTCAATATCAACACCTGCATATGAAAGTGTGAGGCAACTTTGAGAGAAAAATAACATCTCTGTGATGAGAATGTTTTATCTTCCTCTCTGGCTCTCAGGGGCAGCAGGCTGAGAGCTCTGATATGTGCAGAGAAACTGCCAGCAGAGGGAAGGAAGGTACCAACAAGGGAGTATATATTTTCCCTGAGGACACTGTTATTTTTCCAGCTTGCCAGTTCCAGCTCACGCCTGCTGCATGAGAGTGCCTGTGCCAGCAGCCTGCTCAGGACAACACGTACCTCTGCCTAGCAGAGGGGCATCTCACCAACACAGCCAGGCTCAAGGGGCCCCAACCACAGCTTGGGACGGGCACAACCTGGCAGGAAAACGAGCTGGGAGCCTGCTCCAAGCTGCTGTTCTGCTCTGCCCTGCGTTGGGAATCAGTGCCTTCCTCTATCACGACACACACGACACACTCCCAGGTGAGACATGTCATTTCACTGGGCCAGTGGCGATGCAGAGAGGGGATGAATCCTTGCAGCCTCACAGGCAGCAACCAAAGCTGCAGGTGTGAGGAACAGCCAGGACCCAATTTACAGCCTTTGTGACTGGGAATATCTATTTTTAATCTAATGATGTGTCGATTCTGCTCACCTCACTGATGGGACCTCATCAAGGGATTTATTACAGCACACAGATACACAGCACTGGGTTAAGCTGGCCAGGGATGCTCTCCACATTCTCTGCAACACTAACCCAGATGGCCTGACCTCCTCTCTCTCTCACTTTGTGACTCAGAAAGAGTGGAATAAAGAGACTTTGCAAAGTGGGACAAGATCTTCAGAGGAACAACAGTTTTCTTTTGAACACATACGAAGCACAAGGTATTGTTACTTATCAAAGAGCTTCAAGAATACAACTTGCTGCTCCCCTCACCGACATTTCAATGTGTTTATTGTCAGAGGCAGCTCTGCAGAAATAAGCCACCTCTGCCACTCCAGATTTTGCTTGCTTATAAGAAAGGCAAAGGTTTTTTTCCCCTGTTGCTGCCATCCAGCCCATTTTCCCCAGTTCCAAGCCTTCCTCTCCCTCCCTTGAATATCAATGCTTGCACCTTCATGGAACAGCAGCTCCTGAACAAGGCAGCCATTCCTTGCCTCTTCTACATACCCTTGAACCATCTCCCCTCTTCCCCCAAATAGACAGGTGAGGGACAAAGGGACCCAGAGCATCCTGTCCCCAGGCCACGGATAACTGTTTTATACAAAGATGTTACAACCTTTCCTATCTAGCTCCAGTTCCTCGGTAGCCCTACAAGTGTGAGTGCACTTGAAAGCAGCCTAGAAAATCCACCTGCACTTCCAGAAGGAAACAGGGACTGAACATTTTCCCCACTGGAGCCTCTCCCAATTATCAGCCAGGCTGCAGTGCCCAAAACCTGCTCCCCCAGCTCAACTCACTGCTAGGCCCTGCGCTGCCCATTCCCACGGCACTTGAGAAGGACCAGCATCCCTATTTATGGAACACAACTCTTGCCAATCTTCTGTGTAGTTTTGCTGAGCGAAAAAGCAAGTAGAGCTTGGGAAAGAACAGAGCCCCAAGAGCTGGAACTCACCTCAAGCATTTGATTTGGAAAGTAGTGTCCCTATCTGGGAAGGGACAGAGCTGGTGAGCGCCAGTGTGATGCAGGTCAGCATCCAGAGCGTGCAGTGTAACAGCACTGCCACCCAAAAAAAGGACACTCACATCAAAGCAAACGCAAGACACAAAGTCATTTGTTTGCCTATTTTGCTCTTTTAGCTACCAGCCCAGTACTGTCTGGATTTTAATTCATCCAAGAAAGTGTCTTCTGAGGGGGTTTCTTAGGGTTTTGTTTGTTTTTAATATAACACTTACAGATCTCAGTCCCAGCTTTTTATTATAGTGCCTACGTGCTGTTCATGAAGAAGCATTTCCATACTCACGTGTACCAGCGTGGCAGATAAACTCAGGTACAGACAGGGAGGCAGATGGACAATCTGCTCAGCTCATCCAGGTTACAGGAAGGCTCCTGACGGGGTACCAAGGTCAGGGAAAGGATGCCAGCAAGAATTCAGAGAGTACATGCCTCCCACTTTTGCCAGGTTTGGAAGAAAGGGGGGAATGCCCAAACTCAACACCAGAAACAGAAGAGTTCACCCCTTGGCCTTGCCTGAGCGTTGTGTCAGGCTGAGGAGAGTCCTCTGACCAGGTCACATTCCTGCAGAGTTTTGGCATGTCTGGTTGCTGCCTGATTCATGTCACACCACACGATGGCTGAAAGCAAAAAGTTAAGGGAAACAGTTCTGACAGAGGCTTCTGTGCCCAATGTCTGTTTGTCTAGGAAACAAGAAGTTGTGACACACACACACATCTCTGAAACACACTTGCCATTGCTCAGAGCTTCCAGCTTTTGTCTGCTTCATAAGAACAATCAGGTTTTCAATTTTTGTGTGCTTAAACTTACTTATCCCTTTGTAATCCCAAGTGGGGCTCTCTAAGGACTATTTGGATACAAAGAGTACCTAAAGTCAGCCCACACATCCGTATGTATCTGAAGCCAAGCATGTTTGTGCTCAGAGCAGCAGGACTGGCAGCTAATCAGGTGATGGAGATGCCCCTTCAGGTCCATGCTCACTTGGCAGTGGCAATTTGGCTCAGCAGCTCCTTAGAGAGAGCTCTTTATTCACAACCTTGCGAACACAGAGGCAGGGGGTATATTGAGGCAGCACCAATGACCTCGGAAAAGACAAGTGGCACAATTTGACTGGAATAGAAACAAGGGACTGAGCTGCATTAACAACAGGAAATTGCAGAGAGATGGAGCTCACAGTACCAGCCAATTCTCACGTCCCAGTGCAACTGGGGATTAAGTGTGCATGTACACAGGGAATAAGTCTGCAGATCCAATCCAAAAAAACAAGAGTTTACCTGAAACCAGTTCTACTGTCTTCAGTCCCCCTGTATCTGCACTGCTTCTCGTAGCAACCCTGAAGGTATTGGCCCTTATGTCAAGGTCCTGGCTGGTTTCCACCCAGCACACACAAAGAATCCCCTAAGGAGGAAGGGCAGTGCTGTCATCATCAGCTCCTCTGGCACTATGGCATTTTGTGTCTGTCCCAAAGGTGCAACACGTCTGGAGAGGAGTGTTGGCACCCTCAGGTAGAGAAAACAGCTTCCCTGGAACAAAGGGCTCTGTGCCTTTCCTGCAGGTTAGACCCCTCTCCCTGCTCACCTCACACAGGGATCAAGCAGTGGGGCATGTCCACAGAATGCCCCAAACCACACCAAAACACACACCAGTGATGCCATCCAATCTTCCCCCCAGGGGAAGAGAAGCATTTGGTGAACCATTTGCACTCCTGAAAGATGTCCTGATCTTACGGTGATGAAAGCAAACACCCCCCCCCCCATGCTGAATAGAGCTTGTTTTGCAGAAAAAGAGCTACTGTCAAGCCTGGAACATCCTTGAGGCTGATGTCTGGAGTTCAAGAAGCCCTCTCACTCAGTGATTACACTGAAACTTTGTCTTGAAGAGAGAGCCTGATATTGTTCTGAGGTTGGTTTGTTCTTGTCCTTCACGGGCCTTGAAGGTAAATCCACCCTGCTTGATTCTGTCTTCAACAACGCAATTATCAGCCCATTCTAACGAAATTCACCCCAAGCAGAGAGCCAGCTTGAGGCTTCTCATCCACAGCCAGCTTGTTCAGTTTTGTGCTGAGGTCACGAATGGATTTGAGCCTTTTCTTCCCTTTGCAGGTCAATTCCAGCTCCTTTGGATACGGATGTGAAATCCTTTCACAAACATCGGTGAACATTTACCTGCTCAATTAAATGACTCTGTACTCATCCCCTTGCTCACAGGGGGACAAAGTTTCCCACAGTGAGTAACAAACAGCTTGCCTTGTTTTCTCTGTGTCTCCTGGCTGGTAATGGCCAGCTAGAGTGCAGAGTTATGGGGAGAGGGGCTGTTTCATCCAAAGGTCCTGGCTTGTGCCAGCTGTCCACTTCTTACTGTGTTTTAGTTTAGGTTTCCTCTCCTTTTCATGGGTACCAAGTAAACAAAGCTGGGATCAGCTAATCAGTATAAAAATGTACACCCCAAACTCTGACCTTCTTTTGAGATGGGTTTTAAGGAAATTAAATAAAGAAAAATAAACTAAATGGCTCTGGTCTGTGTTTGGAGATGTATGTAGACTTGACCCTTTGTTGTCCTGCACCATCTTGAAAGCACCAAATGTTGGTCCCAAGCTTGGAAGAAAATGAATTATCAAATAATTTGCATGGCACAGCCTCCCTGGCTGTCTGGGAGATGCTCAGGGCAGCAAACTGGGTGCACCAGCAGCAGACGACCCTTCCCCACACCCTCAGCTGATCACAATGTGGGGCCTCCCTGGGATCAGCGAGGTTGGAAGAGACAACAGCAGCGAGACAAAGGCAGCACTGCTGAGAAATAGCTCAGAAATATCCCCACAGCCCTTGTGCTGAGGAACAATGTATGTTTCAATCAGAGTGGCAGGCAAGCCACATCTCTATTTCGCTTGGTGCATCTCCATACAGCCCATTGCACTCGGACAGCATGGAGAGATAAGCAATTAGAGCCCTAATCAATAACATCCACAGCCCTCCCTGCTTCAAGCTACTTAATTGGCATCCCAGAGTCAAGGGGAAGGTGAAACTAGGTCTTTGAAAGCAAATGGAGGAAGAATCCCCAGGAGCTGGATTTAACAAAGTACAAACAAATCCCAGAGCAGGAGGTTCTGCTTCAAACCGAATTCTGTTCGATACCAGCAGCCAGGGGAGCGACAGGAGGGAGCTCTGGGCTCAGTGCTTCTGGGGAGGATAAACACGTCTGATCCCAAACTGGTCCAGCGCATCTCATCTAAAGTACCCTCCCCAGCATGGATCCCTACAAATACAATGCTGGAGCATTCTCTGGGGATGCTTCCAGGCTCAATGGCCTAATCAGCATCTCCTGCCAGCAGGCTGCAACCTTGGCCCTTGCAGAGGCACAGGGCACATCTGTCTGCAAGGACACAGCTGGCTGCCTCAACCGGATGCATCTGCCTGAGCTCCATCATCAGCCTCCCCCAGGTGCTACACATCCTCTGACATCCCAGCACCTACATACTGCTGCCATCATTACAGAAGGATTGCTTCATATCCACTCGGATGTTAGCCCGGATGAGCAGCATACATGCTGCTCCTTTCCTCACCTACCATTAGCAACAGCTGAAATTGGGAAGGAGTCCAGGCAGGACTGAATCCACACCCTCACCATTCCCAGAGCTGCTTTCATCTCCACAGTCACTGCCACTGGAGAAGACAGCTATGGAATTCCCATGCCAAGCCACCTCTCCCCCATCCAAATGCTCCTCAGGTCCTCCAAGCCTCAGATAATCATTCTGACTCTTGATTTAAGTTTTCAAAACCAATCTGCATGTGAAAGAGAAAAACAAATCTGGAAGGCTTTCTCTTTGAGGTCATTTACTAAATATTAATAGTCCATAAATTATTAGTTTAACAGGAACTATCCTGCCTTGAAACCACTACCTGTAGAGCTCACAAGTTTGTTTTACTTCTCTTGGCAGAATGGATAGAAAAAGAAATTCAGCAACTCCCTAGAAGCTGCCCTTTTGTTTAAATTCTCTCCAGAACTGTTGTGGTTTCATACCCAAAGCCTTTCACCAGGACTGTATTTTCCATGAAGATGACAATTCCATCGAACTGACTTTCTCCCTACAGAAAAAATGGGATGGGAAAATCCAAACTAACACTTGGCTGCTCAAGATGCATTCCTGTAAGACATTTACACAATCCTGAGTGTGTGTTTAAGTCTACTCCTGCTCCTACACATTAGGTATGTGTTACCAGCCCATGAACTCGAGCGGAGGAGAAACAGATGAGCTTGAAGGCCTTAATGACCAACAGTTCAGTGCCTGACCTCTGTAAACTCCCCTATTTCCACTCAAAGTAAGGCCAGCTTGTTCCAGCTGAGGTTACATCCCGAGCTTCCCTACCACATCATTAACCTGGAGTAATGTCCTCAGCCACCCCTCAACCAGTTCAGCCTGGAGAAGAGAAGGCTGTGGGGGGACCTCATTGCAGCCTGCCAGTCCCTGAAGGGAGCTTATAAGCAGGAGGGGATTCAACTTTTTAGAAGGGTAGACAATGGTAGGACAAGGGGAATGGATTAAAGTTAAAGGAGGGAAGGTTTAGATTAGATCTTAGGTGGAAGTTTTTTACAGAGAGAGTGGTGAGGGGCTGGAACAGGCTGCCCAGAGAGGGGGTGGGTGCCCCATCCATCCCTGGGGGTGTTCAAGGCCAGGTTGTATGGGGCCCTGGGCAACCTTGTGTAGCTCCAGGCCTGAGGTTGGTGTCCCTGCCTGTGGCAGGGGGTTGGACCCTTGGGGGTCCCTTCCAACCCAGGCCATTCTATGATTCTATGAACCAGTGCTCTTTTCAGTAGTGGGATGGAGATGCCATATTCATCAGGGTTCTCCTGCTCTGCCATTTCCCTTGACTTTACCTGTCCCACTGTGAAATGCTGAGGGCTGATGTTAAGCAAAGTGCTGTTATCATCCCTCCTCTTCTCCCCAAACTACACAGGAACCTCGGGGAGACAGCAGTGAGCAGGAACCTGTCAGGGTGGGGGAGCTGTTAGTGCTTACAGCTGCATTGCTCTGCTTAGCTTGTCACTGTAGACTCCACCTGGGAGATAAATAAGCGGAAATTAGAGGCAGGTAGGTAAAAAATATCTTAATATATCAAGTTGCTAGAGGGAGGCAGCTTCTGAGGGCCTATGAGACAGAACATCAACAGCAGCCCCTGGTGAATGCTCTACTCTTGCCCTGCAAAGAGCCTACATGGGCTGAGCTCAGCTGCAGGAGCCACCTCGGCATCTGAGTCTGATGTAGCTATGCAGACTCCTCCAGGATGGGGATGGAGCAAAGCCCAGTCAGCTGGCTGAGGGTGGAGGGGTCATCCATGAGGGCAGCGTGAGGAGGTTTGCCCTACTGGGTTGGATACAGAGGGTGAGAAGCTGCTGAGGTACCGAGAAGCATCATGTGGGAAATGGGAGCCATGCTACAAGGTGCTGCTGGAGGAGGAGTTCCCTCTATCAAGGCCGCAAACGCTGTCTGAAGCAATTAATGGGTTATTTTAATGGGAAAGAGAAGATTAATCCTTTTTCCTGCCACACAGTGAGGTAACTGAGAACAGGTTTCCCACTCCTTACACCTCTCCTAAGCCACAAACCCCAATCCCAGCCCAAGAGGTACCACAAAACCCACCTGACTCCACCCCGCGCCCTCCCACAGCGCTCAACGCTCCCAGAGAAGAAATGATTTCTCATTTTGCTTACTGCACAAGCAGGCATGATTGATTTCAACATTTGCCAACAAACACCAGAGCAGGAGGCTGCTTTTCCAGCGCTCCCACAGCGGAGTACTAGAGGAAACAATAACGAGCCCCGCGATTGTTACTGCGGGACTTCTCCTGCCAATTACCCTGAGTTACAACTTTCAATTATGGGATATAAAATAATTAATTTCATAAGGTCCAAGAAGAATTGCTTGCTCTGTATGAGGAATCTTCTTCCTCTGGCTTTTTATGCCAACGAAATGTATAATGACTATAGAGTTTAAAAATAATGCTCCACAGACTCTGGATAACTGCGTATTTTGCTGCTTTCCCTGCTTGCCACGAGCTTAATAACAAGGAGAAGTTGGTAGGATGGTAAAATCCAGGCGACTGTTTCCTTCTTGCCCACATCCCAGTGGCAGGAATAGGATTTTCTTCAGAAAGCAAGGTGCATTTAGCAGAAGTTCTTGAAAAGCTGTCATATCAGCTTGAGCTTAATGAAAATAAAAATCAAATTAAAGATCTGCTAGCTCTTCCTTGGGATTTTGTATGTGATGAGATTTAATTAAAAGCAAGCAGGCAAAAAAAAAAAAAAGAAAAAAGAGAAAAAATAAGAGGTAGAGACAGCATTGTTAGGGTTGGGCCTCTTCCAAACTGGTTGTATCAGAGGTCACTGATACCCAACACATCCAAGGAAGAAAGGTGCATCTCCACTGGATATTATCTCTCTCTGTGCATATATACACCTGCTGTAAAAGCAGCTCCTACAGAAACAAAATATCCCCCAGAACCTCAACTGAGTACTTTCAGCTCTCAATAAATATCTCAAATGCATAGATGAAGGACTGTATTACATTTTGGATCCAAACTAGGCTGCGTTTGCTTCTAAAGCCAAAAATAAGCCCTTACTCCAAAGCCACAGGATAAACAGAAGCCCTTCCATCATCATGGAGCATTCTTCAGTTTGATGTTCCTTTCAGAGCACAGTTCCTCTCATGCATAAATGCCATGGTAGGATGAGGATTCAGGAGTGGCGGGTTAATGTAATAATGCTTTGCAAAATGAGAAAAATAATCAAATAAACCCTCAACTGAGAACGTTGGCATTCATTCCCAACAGTGCAGTGTCAGAAAAGGAGATTATAATTACCTCTAAGCCTCACAACAGAAAACGCACTTTCCGGGGGGGAGTTTTAGCTCCATAAATTAAAAATATCCTAATTTACAAGTCTTGGCTCCATTAAGCCCTATAGAACTCCTGCCACGATCCTGGAAATTGTACAGCCTGACAGTCCCACAGACACAGACCTCACCACGCTTGGGGCTGAGCAGAAGCGGGAGCTCTGGATTCAAGTGCCGTTCATCTGCTTTAAGCCCAGGTGGGATATTCCAAGCAGGAATGATAAGACCACTGTAGATACTACAGGAATCACAACTGAAGGATCTCAAAACATATTTCCACTATTACAAGAAACAAGATAATACCCCCCCCTCCCCGAAGCAGTCACCCACAAACCTGCCTGAACAAGAGAGCTGATTTTCAATACATGGGGTCCCAAGGTTCAGCTTGAATTCATGATGAGACAGTGCTGACATCCCTCAGCACTGGGGTTTGTTGCTTCATTTATTTTGTGCAACCGAAGTTGGAGGATCCCTCTGTGCCCCTTCTCCTCCAGTGTCAGGCAGCAGGTCATGGACAGGACCAGGGATGTGTTCCACAGTCCCATGGGGTTCTTGATCCTCTTTGACTATCAGAAAAAGCCGATGGGTCCAAAATCCTTTTGAACAAGTTGCTTATACTATGCATGTGGACCTAGACATCATTTTTGGTGTTGAGGCTTTCCAGTAACTGCAGGTTCTGCAGCTGCCCTGCAATGCTCAGCAGCCCCCAAAAGTAGCATTTTCCTCCTTCTTCCTCAAAAACAAGTGGATTTAGTTACTTTACTGCTTGCCTTTAAAATCCGGGCTGAGGGAAACAAATAATAAAACCAGAAAAACACAGTCATCTACCTGCTCCTTGCCCCTTCCGCAGACAGGGAGCCAGTTCTCCCACAGTGTCCCCAAAGCAGGGATTTTAAAAGATGCAGAAAGGGCCACGCAGCACAAAGAGGTGGCTATGGGAAGATGCTCCAGGTAGAGGGAACAGCAGAGCAGAAGGGTCTCCTGCAACTGGAACAAGTGGAAACCAGCGTTAGAGAGACAGCACAGAGACAAGAGCCCAGCGCAGGCTTCATTACTGGCATTGATTTCATGTGGGAAGTATTCAGCTATGATTGCAGCAGGTGTCAGAACAAACCCCTTCAATTTGATCGAGGCCTTGAGAGACTCCAGGGAGAGGATGGTAACAATCAAGAGAAGCCATTTCATGCCAGGCCCGTTTGAATCCGGCTCTGCTAGGCCTCGAGCTCCGACACATCTCTCTTCATCCCAACTGAGTTTGATTCAAGGACAACATACTTGTCCCTTTTGCTTCTCTCCTTCACTGTGGAATTTCTAACATTTAGGATATACCAGCTGTAGCAACACATTCTCCCACACCCCCCCTCAGCTTTCCTCCTTATTACTGCTTCTTTGGTTTTTAAGTCCTCAGGCATCTGACAAATAAAAATACTGCCTTTTTCCACACAGCCCTGTGTCCTACACCCACCAACAAGCTAAAATAACCATTTCCTTATATTAAACCAAAAGTTTAATCAAATAGTGTTTTTTTCTAGACGCCTGCTCACCCTCCACGGTAGGAAATGAATTCCAGGGAGAGCCTTGCTGAACTCCAAGGCCTGACAAACTTTTCATTCTGTAATCATTTTTCAGGGGAAGGGAAAACAAAATACATAAAATAGACAAATGGAAATATCACTAATCCCATCATGGCCACAGAGGAAAGGGTAATAGAGAGAAATATGACAGAGTGGAATTTTTCAGCTATGACTCCGCTCAAGTTCTTTATCTCCTGAGCTTTCCAGCTCACTGACTTACCTGGGAGAAGGCAAAGCAGCTCTGTAGATGGCAGGGAAAGGTCTGCTCCTGACTTTCTGGAGCTTTTACCACCCATTACAGTTCACACTTAGGCAGCAGAGCAACGCAAAGTGGGGGGAAACAGTAGGAGCTGTCGGTGCTGTTCTGAATACAGGAGGCTTTGGGGATTCTTGGTTAATTGTGGAGGTTTTTGTTCATATAGGGGGACAATGGTCAAATTCAATGGCCACAGAAAAAGCTTTACTCTCATTAAAAGCTTCTGTGTTAGTAGTGTTTGCAGATCTGGTGACACTAAGGTGCCATTTAAACTCTGCACAGTAGTACCAAACTTAAAACATATGCTTAACTCTAAGCAAAATACCAAAATGCTTTGATGAATTGAGTTTCTGCAGAAGAATATAATCTATCCTTTCCTAACACAGACTCATTAAAACATTATCGATTCAACGACAACCATGAATTGCCAATAAATCAGTCCTGCAATTAGGCCGCGTCCACCTCTGCGGTGAAGAGACTGGATTTCCTCACCGAGCCTGTGGCTAGCAGCTGAACTGAGCTGCTAACAAACTGCACCCACCACTCAAAAACCCCACCAGACCCCAAAACCACAAGCTAGCTTTAGAAGCATCCCAATCCCATCAGCAAAATGCCCATTGCCACATCACAGCCAGAAGGAAAACAAAGCCCAGCAAAGGAGAAGAGTTCATATCTAGGCAGCAACCCCCCCCAGCAGTCAAGCATCACCTAGAAGATCAATCAGAACTTTAAGTATTCAGCATAATTTTTGGGGGAGGGAGAGATTCAAGGCATCTCAGAATGAAAAGCCATTTGCAATTTCATTTGCTTTTCAGTCCTGCTCATTTAAGGATATTTGTCTCAGTGGTTAAAGAACAAACGTTTCACCTGTTGCAAGGGGAAAAAAGTAGCAACACTTGCTCTGGAAAGTAGCTAAAAAACTCCCATGAGTCCAAATGATTTATTCTCTCTGTGGTCCCTCAGACTCCTCTTCTATTAAAAAATGGGTGAAGTTTAGCCCTCTGAAAATTAATTGCTGACAACTTTCTCCTATGATGTATATCTCCAGAGGTTTTGTTGGCAACTGATAGTTGCTGCTCTGCACATCTGTACTAAATACTATCTGCTGGCCATAAATCCTCCTTGCTCCCTTGAGTCATGTATGCCTCTCGTCCCATATATATTCCGAATGGAAATGAAAGCCAGCTGGAGAGGCAGTGGGGAGAGGGGAATTAACCAGGCAAGCAGCCATCTCCCAGCCAGCTACAGAAACCCTGCGCTCTGCTGTACCTTCAGCTAACAAGGAAGGCTAAACAGAGAGACAGCAAGAGCTTATTGATGATTTGGGATGACCATCAGAAAGCCCAAACAATAAAATCATTTCAATTACTGCTTCGTGAATGCAGGTTAAGCCTCCTCCAGCTTTCACTGTCATCTCGGTTCTTACCTTCTTCCTCCCCTTCCCTTTATGTCCATAGGTAAAGGAAAAGCTCTTTTTGATGGAAAGGGAGGGGAAAGTAAAAGAAAATTAAATCAGCAACGCCACCACCAAGCAAAACCTCTTAAATTCCAAGCTCAGAAAGCCCAAAACTACTTTTGTTCTTCTGAATGGGACATGCAAAGTAGGCATGCATGAAAAAAGGGCACAAGGAATCGGTATTTATATCCACAAAGCCAAGGGAAAGGAACAGCAACTTGATAATGGTTTTCCTGCCACCAGCCTGGGAGATCTCAAAGGGAAGGATAAAAGCAGAGCATGATCTAACCAGCTCAGCTCCTGCAGAGCAAGAATCATGTTCCTCTCATCCTCAGTGCATTATTTGACAAGCATAAGTCTTGTTGGCTTGATGGGAATCTCATGAGCTTGAAAGAAACCCGGGGGTCGAAAGATCTTGGGCATCTGGAAGTGGGAACAGCATCCATCACATGTATAGATTTTCAGCTAGCCTACAACCATTGCTTCAATTTACTTTCTTGTTAACAGTCGATACTTCTGCAAGGAAGGAGAAACCAGCAAGGTGCACATCAGAACGCCTGGCTCTGCGTCAGACTGTCATTTCTGACATGGCTAGCCTGAGTTAGTAGTTTTGATCTTCTTGTCCCACCTCAGGGAGAGCTGGCAGGCTCGTTGCAGTCACCCATTTCAGAAGGGAAGCTCTGCTCTCACTGAACTGCTGAGAAGTCAGCACTCACTCACCCAGTGTGGTGTTATAACTCCTTCTCAATGGCTTGGAAACCAAAACTCTGTGCGCTGCTGGGAGCAGGAAAGGCTCAGGGAAGCATCACCCAACCCTGCAAATGCAAACCAGGACTGAAAATTGCACCGGTGAGTTTATTTTAAGGATAATATTTTGCTCTCAAGTAGATTCTTTCTTCCAGAAAGCAGACGCAATGAGGACATGAAACAGCAGGGAAGAAGAGTTGTTCAGTGTATAAAGAGGAATAATAATAATAATAAAATGAGTAATGGAAAATTTAAACAGAATATTAAGGGAAATCTCTACCATGGAGCACCACTGAGCTCTGCCAGTCTCGGATCTGGAAAACACTCCCAAGCATGGCAGAAGCATCAGTCCTGTCCTGCCCTGAAGGGTGTCAGGACTGGCCAAAACTAAGCATTTTTGGGCAATCCAGCAGCCACAGCTGATGGACAGCAGCTCCACCACCTTCCCAGCCTGTAACATCCCTGGTTTTAGGGGTCGGAGGGATACCTGTTCCCCCTCCATCAAGAATCAGCCTCCCTGCTTTGTAAGGCAAGTAACTCCTTGCTTTCTTACCTGCAAGGTCTGCAATGTTTCTCCAGCAATAGTTGCCCCCAGGAATATAAACCAGACACATTTGTGCAGTAAGAATGACAAGGATTAAGTCTTGGTTTATGTTTCCTTCCTCTCAGGTAATCTTTATGCCAAGAAGAGATGCAGATACATAAGGAGCGGAATACGACTCCACAATAAAACAACAATAGGTAGAATCAAGCCATTTTAGAAGCAATAGCAATTTTACAAAGAAAAAAAAACCCCAACTTAAAATATAAATAGTTATAGCATGAGCACATACCAAGGAAGCATATGGTACAGTCTATTTTACTAATTAGTTTTCAGACCCAGTTGTGGAAATTAGAGGTGATAAACAGCGTTTCTCTTTCAGGATCTAAAACCTATAATGGAGTTGAGTAATGGCAGAATATTCATAGAGAGAGCTAAAGTCACTTACTATGTTTCAGTGCAGAATACTTTTTTATCTCTTTAAGAGGTGAGCAATAACATCCTACCTTCCTTCACGTATGAAGGATTATAGTTCATCTCATCCTGATTTTAACCAGCAATTTTAGGGGGTTTTAAAAGCAGTATTTACTATCTTCTTTTGCCCCCATACATCGCCCAGCAAGGTTTGTACACTGAACAAAGCATAAGCTTGGGAGGTCCCAAAGACATCCCATCAGCCACAGACAGACATCCAGTTTCTAATCATCTGTATCTGGTTGCATGCAGCACATCCCATCAGCTCCCTGATGGGCTCGCGAGTATTAATCAAGCTCCCGTTTCTCTAGAGCAGATAAAACAAAACGTTGCTGTTCCCATTTATATCTAGAATCACAGATGGGATGTGACTTAGCAGCAGAGCTAACAACTGAACCAGGTCTCCCAGCCATCCATTATTCGGAGAGGGTAAGCAATACACGGTGTCACAGCTCTCTCCTCCAAATTCATTGCTGTGCCTGACACCCTCACTTTGCAAACACAAGAGGAAGCAGAATTGTTCACAACTGTTCTTTTCCAGCCCAAATGCTGAGAGATCTTCATGGTTTTAGCACCTACCAATAGAACGTTCCTCAAAAATTATCAAACTTGCACTTTCAGGGCAAAAACCTGCAGGTTTGCAGAGAAAGAGCTTATTTTACCTGCACTGAGCAGGCAGCATAGAAAGAGCTGTTTTGGGCATTAACAACAAAAGGTATTTCGAATAACTTGGAAATAAAGAATGGGTTTCCTTCCTGGTGGACTGTAGAATGTTATGGGGGAACAGGACTCTGAGGAGGAGAGCTGAGTTTAAAGGCTCTGTGAAACATGGCACATCCATCCTTGAGCTGCCTCCAGCCTCTTCTTGCTGCAAACCACCCAGCACAGGGCACAGCAGCTGCCGTGCTTAGGGCACAAGCAGGGAATGGCTTTGGATCCCTGGGAAAGCAGGTGCTTTAGGCAGCTTGTTATGTTTCTAAGAGAAGGAACTGGACCAAAATAAAAATAAAAATAATACCAATGAGTAGCTGCTGGTCACAGGTTATAAATCCCATCTCACACCACAGAAGCTGGGCTGAGCCTCCGCACCCTCTCCCCAGTTACAGGGGTGCTGGAGTGTTTCAAACCTATTTAAAGACATGTAGAGGAAAAACACACTAGTGGGAGCACACAGCACCCTGCTGTTGCTGTGCTTAAGACAAGGAAAAACCACATCTCCTCTCTCCAGAGCTCTGCCTGGAGCCGGCGGGGCGGCAGCACGGCACAGCACAGGGGATGCTGCTTTGCCCAGCTGAGTCCCTGCACCAGAGAGGAACAAAACAGACTTTCCCTCTGCTACCCAAAGTGGCTGCAGCTCTCAGCCCACACTAGGATGTGTTATTCTCTTCAGAGACACTCCTCCCAGTAGCAATATGTCCTAGACCAAGAGGAACATCTGCCAAAATATTTCAGCAGCCCTTCCAACCAGCATTCAGGAGCCACTCTGGCAGAGACACACACCTGGACCCATTTCTGTGAAACCATTTCTTTTTAAACCCAGCAGGACAGCACAGCTGTGTTTTATAGGGTTTAAACTTTATTACTGCTAGTGTGTTTATTTAATTACTCTCTGGCAAAAGCAGAGTTGTATTTCCCAACTCACTTTCAGAAAGGCCAGGAAACCTTTTGAGTGTCACCAGGCAGATTCCCCAGGCTACAGACAGAGATGGGGGCTTCATACACGTATCCACCTTCATTAACTGCCTATGGTAAGGAGGAGTTTAAACCCAGCTGCTTCTCTCCCTGTGCCTCTCCAAGTGCTCCTGCAGCGCAGAGGAGAAAGGCACAGCTTGTTCACTGCCACCCAGCCAGGGTGCTGTGCTGGCACCAACACTGAGGGATCCAAGAGGACCACAAGTGGGTCACAGGGAGAGTGCCACCTCTTGAGTTCAAAAGACAGGTTAAACATTGCAACTACAGAGCAAAAATAATAAACCATGAGATGGGAGCAAAGGATCACTGCTGCTTCCAGCAAGCACAACAGCACAAGTGACTCAGCACCTTTAGTCTTAGGAAGGAGGGACTTGTAGCTTCACCCAAAAGCCAGTGGCCCTCCTAACACAGTGTTCTTGTCGGCACAAGTCAGCTTCATTCTTTTGGCTGCCCCTTGGAATCCCACCTGCCACACTGTCACCACTGCACAGCCCTCCACACATCCCCAGGACCCAACGCTGGGCTTACAGCTGGGAGAGATGGCATTTGAAAGCAGAGCATCCTATCCTTGCAGAAGTGTTGCAGCCCTGAGGACAGCACCAGCCAGGGGCTTCAGACGGGAGGTAACAGCTGGGGATTTGAGGTGGTGGCAAGCAGTCACCCCAACAGGCTTCAGTCTGATCTGCTGCTTCCACTGCCTTCAGTCTCACAGCAAACACTGGTCCATCACAAAGCAGCTCCTCTGGTCTCACTCACCCCTCCATCAACTGGCAGCAAGAGCCCAAACCAGGCTCCTGCCCCATCCACAGAGAGGACAGCACATCTATTTATGGACTAACTGATTACATCTGTCTTCATACCCCCCCCCCCCCCTTTCCCATTACATCATGTCTAGGGCTTGATTTCAATCACAGACCTATTTTCACACACAGCCCTAGCTATTTTTAGGGCTAAGTAAGTAAATGGCTCGTAAATAGCTTCTTGATTCATAACAGTTTATATTGCTATTACATGCCCTACTTCTCTCCTCAGAAACTTTTGTACCTCCCTGGTGTCAAGATGTCAGGCTGCAGTTTGCCCTTAAGTGTTTTATAACAAGGGAAGTCTAGTTCAAGGGAAAGGGATGGAGAAGAACCAGGTTTCTGCAGATTGCCTCAGTGGAACATGCACTTAGCCATGCATATTAGGGGCGCCGTGTGACAACTTAATTTCACACTGGTCATGATTAGACCTGGTTGGAAAATTGATTTCTCTCACTCTGTTGCCCACATCCCAGTTCAGAATAAACCCAAACTTTTCACAAGAGTAAATTTTTCAGAGAGAGAGAGAGAGAGATTAATTTGACACAGGTTGGGTTTGGTTGTTTGGGTTTTTTTTTTTTTCCCTTTAGCTAATCAAAAACACCCTCCTAATTAAAACTGTATGTAAACAGGAGAGTGAAAAAATACAACTGCCATCCTCTCTTTATGCTTCCCACACCTGGAGATTTACACCACTGCTCAGCCTGGGAGAGGATGCTCTGCTCAATAAAGGGGCGTGGAATAATCTCCTGCAGGGTTATGAACCGAGAGGAACAGGGGTGGGGGAAGGATGGAGCTGTGTAATTACTGCTGGGCAGCCCTCACAAGTATTAATCAAAGTCACAAACAAACTCTTTACACAAGAGGATTGGCTGCGAGCCAGCATGCCTGACACAAGCTTGCATTGCACAGGTTCGATTTGTAGCTCCCCTGAGCCTCAGGCACTTTATTTTACCTCTTACACTCCAGTTTCCCATCTGGAAACCAGGGACAACCACCTTTCTCCACCAGTGCTATAGGGAAACCTGCCCAGGCTGGACCACACTGAACCAACAGCCCCCTCAAACCAAACACCAAAGCCAAGCATCTCTCATAGCTCCTATACTAAACAACACAGCTACAGCACCAGGTTTCTAACCCCACTAGCAGTTCAGCCATCACATTGGTTTTTTGGAAAACTCAACCTTCCCCAAAGAAATCCAGCTCAAATCCAGCCTGACCCTCCCTCCCCCCCCAACCCAGGGTGAGAAGAGATCTGCATCTCCAAATCTCAAGGCCTTCAGAGCACTTTTAAAGCTTTAAATACTGAAAGATACCAGAAGCAGCAGCCAGGCCAGGAGAAGCAGCGTATTACTAACGGTGAGAGGAATGAACCCGCAGCGTGATTTCGCTGCTCTGTGCCACACGTTCGTTTGGAGTTCATCTGATTGGCTTTCTGAGGGGTTTCCAGGTATTCAATAAATGGACTGTGGAAGCAGGGACAGGTTCATCAGGTGCCTGGGACCAGCAGGGAAATCCTGGTCTGTCAGTGACACACTCCAAAGCATGGGCTGTTCCCCCTTTCCCTGTGCTTCCCACCCCACTGCTTACAGAGGGGCCACCCCAGCTTTGAGATGGGCTGAGCTTTCCCCTCCTGCAAAGCTCTCCTGGACCAGGATCCAGCAAAGCCAGGACTAAGTCCAGCAACATTTCTGGGACTGCATGAAGCACAGAAACAGCTCCTCTTATGTCTCATCTGAAGTCCCTGTCCCAGAAAGCAGTTATCAGCGACTTCCCAGGTCACACTTCTATTTGTGTATTTATTCTTAAATAGAGAGAGCTCCAGTCCTAGAGAGGTTGCAAGTAACGTTTTATTTGGCATCCTTCTTAAGCAGAGAAGGATTGCTCTATGGTTTGCAACTTACTGCAGATGCTTGCTTGTCAGTGAAGGCTACAAACCTATTTTAATTAAAAGTGGAGCTAGAGACTGACAGCTGAACTGAGCTGTTTTAAAAAGAAGTGCTGAAAAGAGCCTGGAATGGGTTTTAAGTTTCTATAATAGCCCCATGTTTTATATCAAAGGGAAATAGGAACATCCTTCAATTGCATTTTACAGTTACCAAAGGACAATGGACTAAAAGCCAGAAGGTTTAGAATAACTCCACTTTGTATTAACTCTCCTTCAGGATGTTTGTTTTATCAGCAAGACGCCTGAGGCTCCTTACACTCATGTCATGTCTTCAAGAAGCACAAATCCCTTCCCTCCCCTGGCAGCTTTCAGAAGCACAGAACAGGGAAGGGGAGAAGGAAATTGTTTTGATTTAATATACTTCAACTAAATTTAGCATTTTGAGGAGCAGCTGCTCTTTTCAGTGGGTGACAAGCTAAAAAACAAAGACCAGGACTTCCCTGCCCAGCATCCTAAGTGGAAGGGGAGGAATGGCATCCAGAGCCCTCACTGCTGCACAGCCCCACTGACCGTGAGTAGAGCCAGCATCCCAACAGCAGAACCTGAGCTGGGGACCCCAGGACTACCTCTCCCAGTTTGGTCACGGTTGCTTCCACAAAAGTATCCTGCAACAACTCTCCCAGTAGAATCTAATTGAAACATAAAAAACACACTTTAGCCTTTTTTTTATAGCATATACAAATATTGTTTCTCCTGCTGGAACATTTGAACATTCGGAATGAGAGGGGGGATCAATAATTCTTCTATTAGATAATTGAAACATGCCTCTTGATTTACACTAATGCACTTGTTAAGCAATAAGTAATCAGGCTGCGGGCAGCTCTGCATTGCTGAAACACAGATTTGATTAATGGTCTGTAAGAAGGTAAGGGGCAGACTGGTCCAGCTCAGCTCTGCTATGCTCCCCTACCTGAGAGCTGCCTGTGCAGCAGGAGCTTTGCTATCGGGGCTCCTTGGGGCAATAAGCCACTGGAGCAAGTGCTGGCACAGCTCTTGGTTTTAAGGGTCATTCTCTCTACTTAAATTAAATGCATCTCTTCAGATGCCTGCCAGTAACAAAAGCAAGCCAGAGGAGGGCCCAGCGGGCAGCCGTTGCGCCGATTCCTCTCTCTGCACCTGCTGTTGCGCAGCTCTGGCCACAGAAGAGGTGCAGGTCCCTGTTCAGCAGTGATGCCTCAGCTCTGTGGTCTGATAACCCTCCCCTGGCAGCCCGAGGGCCTCAACCAAAGCCCAGAGCAGGAAGGCAGGAGCAGGAAGGCAAACCCTGTGCATGGCGGGAAGGATGGCCTTGGGAAGACATTTTACGGACACAAACCACACGTGCTGCCAAGTCCCAGCACTAAGCCAGATGATTTGGTTCATCAAAGAGAAATACTTTGACATTGATGGGAGGTAAATCAGGTGGAGAACACCAGGTCTGCCACATCTCTACACTAGCACATGTGTCTCCAACTTCACACTGCAGCACCCAGGCTGCTCCTGGTGCAGGGCCTGGCCCTGGCTCAGTTCTTGTTCAAGGGAACACGAGCTCTCAGTGCAGCTCCCTTGACCCATACATCATTCCTGGCACAAACCTTATTGAAAAGTTCACTTCGATTGTACTTTCTTGAAACTTAAGCTCTAATCAATGCCCAAGAAGTGAGCTAGCCTCCAGCCCAGTTCTGTTCTGGTACGAGCACAAATAATTCCTATCAGCTTGGAAGCAGCAGGATCAGCCTGGCACTCAGTAGAGCGTTACTCAGCTCCTCGAGGAGCAAACACCCTATGTGCTGTTTCAGTTGGAACTGCCATAAGTCATACCAAGGTCCTCGGAAGTCCCAAACTGTAGGGCTTTTACTCACTAGAAGCTGTGGTTGGAAAGCTGATGCTTTGTGGACTTCCCAATTTCCCCACAACAGGAAGCAAAGCCGGCCTGATCGGTTACCACAGCAGAGCCCATGGGATGAATCACCAGCAGTGAGCAAGAGACCTTCAAAGGCTGCGCCCGAGAGGCTCTGGCAAGCACATCTACATAAACAAGGTTGCTAAGATCACCTCCAAAGAGCCACTTGAGCTGTGTGGTTTCACCCAAGCCTTCCCTTTTCCTTGTTTACCCAGCAGCTCGCCTGTAATCAAATTGGATAATGGAGTAAATCCCTTCAATTACACTTGCTGGAGCAGGGAACTGGTGACCCGCAGAGCACAGCTCACCCCTCCGCCGGAGAGCACAGCCTCCATCTCCTCCAGAGGAACATCGCCAATCACACGAGGAAATAATGAGCACAGGGCAGCAGCTGGGGGAGAAAGGGAGGACAATGACACTATTTCGCTGCCCTCTGACTAATGATGTGCTAACATACTCAAGCATTAAGGTGAAGCTGCCAAACCTTCGTGGGAAGCATAATTAATGCCTTGCTTAGTAAAGCCAGTGGCATCTCCAAGAAGTGCTGACAGCGTTCCTCAAGCACCACCGTTGCCAGCATCGTGCCCAAAAGCCCCTCATCACAGGGCAGAAGAAGGCACCAAAGGGTTTACCTTGCAGGATGTGGCCTTTTAATAAAAATACTGAGGGTTTGAGATGTGGCAGAGACCTCAGGGAGCAGCAGCTGGGGGTCCATCTGCTCTACCTGAGAAAAAGAGTCAAAACATGCATTCCCTCAGATTATTTGGCCCAAGTTTGTTTGAAGGCTCTTCAGTAGTTTACATTCTCCTCCCCTCCTTTTCTTTCTAAAAGAGAAGAGGGATCAATCTTCCTCCTCAGCTTGGCCAGAGCCCCAGCGCTGCCTTCACACTCCCACCCGGGGGGACCCCAGCCAGGCTGGAGCATCAGGAGGCCTCAGAGCACTCAGGAATGCTTTTCAGAGCAGCACAGATATCCCCTCACACTCATCTGCTTGTCCTTCAGCCCTGGAAGAAGCATCCACGTGCTCTCAACAGCTCTCTATTAAAAAGTGAAAGAAAACAACACCCCAAGCAAAGCCAGGGGAGAGCCTGGGCAAGCCCAGCCTGCAGCCACCAGCATCACAGCCAGCCTCCCTCCTCCCAGAGCACACAAACCCCCCCCAGCACTCAAAGCCCACCCCAACACCCATCTCAACTCCAAGCATTTATCTGGGTTTTCTCTTCAACAAGCTCAACAGGGTTTTTGTTTTTAACCCTGCTCAAGCTATATAAAGCCCTTCTTACAGTTTCCAGAGCTTACAGAAGAGGAATCTCACCTCCAGCCTGGCCATCCCCACAGCTCTCCCCCAGGACAGACCTGTCCCCAACCACCTCAGGCTCCTCTTAAGGAACTGAGACCTCCCCAGCACACAGGAACTGAGCAGTTGCACCAGTTTGCACCAGTTTTGACAGTTTTCAGCTGCTGCCAAAGCCCAGCTGGACATTTATTTCAATCTAGTTCAACTGATTCAGAAAATTCTCAAGCCTAATTGTGCAAAAAAAAGATAAAAATCCTAAAAAAAGAAACGTCAGTGACCAAGGACTGTGAGTAGCCAGGGCCAGGGGATCTCTTCACATTCTCTGCTTCACAGCAACTGTGAGTAAATGCACCAGCATTTTCTCAAGAGTAGATCAGAAGTCAGGACAGGTCTCCACAGCCACAGAAATGGGTGTGAAGATCCCAGCTGATCATGCTGGCCTTATGTCTTGGCAAGGAATGAGGGAGGTTATCATGACAATTAAAAATGGAGAGAGCAGGAAGAGCTACACTTGGCTTCAGCAGGGTGCAGACCCTTGAGTTAAACACACATATTTAATGTACAGATCTGCATGCACAAGTAAGCTGCTCTGGGCAGCAGCCAAGAACCCAGTGGCTGGAACTGTTCCACTGGGAATCTCTGGGAGTGCTGCATGGTCAGCCATGGCCTTCTCAGCAGCATCCTCCTGTGTGAGCCAGAGCATCCCTCCACTCTGTCAGTGGCTGCAGGAGGGGGCAGAAGACAGCAAAGTCCTTCCCCTGAATGAAGATGTACCAATATTAATTGTTGCTGGTCTCAGTTGGGACCTGCAAGTGGATCAGCTGAGCTGGAGCATGTTGACACGCTGCTTTGAAATGATGGAGCACCAAAGCACCCTCTGGCTCCAAACCAGTAATGACACCGTGGTGGCAAACACCCTCTGCACAGGTCACCTGGGACAGCAGCCACTCACAACCAGGACTGATCTGGCATGCACTGGGGGATCAAACTAAAAGCTGTACTGGGCTTGGAAGGATTGTGCCACAGATTCCTCCCATTACTGGAGTTTTTTAAAAACCAGTTACCCTCCAGCAGGTCTTTAGCTCATTAAAATGCCTCTCCAGTGAGTGCAAACCAGGCAGTGATTAACATCTTCCTGGGGCAGGGCTCCACCTTCCCCTCTGGGACAGGCAGTGGTTTTCCTCCAGTTCCTTTGGCATTTATTCCTGGTGATGCCATGGATGAATTTCCTCCTGCCCTTCTTCCAGGCACTCTGCACGGACCCAGAGCATCTGTTCTCAGGGCTGGTCTCTCACAGAGCCTGAAAGGAGGCACATTGTACTTCAGCTGCTCAAAGCTCACAGAAGGCTGAACAAAAACTCCAGTTACATCACACCTTAGTGGCTCCTGCAGAGCTCTGAAAGGATGCAGAACAGCTGGAAACGGAGAACATGCTGCTGCTGCCCTGGTTTCACATCTCTGTGCTTTAGAGAGTCACAGAAGGAATAAGAGAAGCTGCAGATGTGGCTTTGTGCCAGGCACAGAGCTCTGGTGCCTGCTCTGCTCTCCCTAAGCACCAGCCCACCTGGATGAGTTTACAGAAACACCCTCAGGCATCCAAGCTGAAGACAGAGTTTGGTCTCAATTTTTTTCTGGACATCCCATCTGTGTCCCTTCCCCTTCCCTTTGCTGGATAAGCTTCTGAGGTGATACTTACAGGAGTTATTCATAAAATGAACAAGCAGTTTAAGAGTGTAACATGAAATTGCTCTTATCTACTGCACACAGTGATAAATCAGGCAGCTGCACTGCTGACTCTCTGGGAAAATCTACCTCCAGAAAGTCTCCACTAAGTTTCCTAATGCATTCAAGGAAAGCTGCTGGGAGGGAGGGAGACAAGAGAGGGGTCAGGAAGAGCTGTCTGATTTCAAACATGTTCCAGAGCAACTGTTCTTAGCTTGTTTGCTAATCTCTTGTGGCTGATCATTGAACTAAAACTTTCTTTCTGGACAGAGAAGGAAGAAACAGAGAGGGAAAAAAACCCACCCCAGAAAAAAAAAAAAGCAGGCAATACTTCAACAATAAATGGGACATCAAACAAGAGAGCATTCACCTGCTCAAACAGCCCAAGGATAAGACCTGACAGTTTGGACTGGGTTAGCACATGCCTGGTTTCCTGTGATCCCCTGGGAGATAAAGTGTCTGAAATCTTCAGTGAGGAAAGGACAAGTTTCCTGATGTGATCACAGTGTGGCTCCTTTTAATTAGGATTTTTTTTTTTTTCCTAATTTAGTTAAAGAGAAAAATAATTGTCACTGTGGCTTGAAGATGTATTTGATGAGGAAAATCTCTGGGATTACCATAGTACAGCAGTTAGTGGAGCAGATCCCAGGTCCCCATCCCTGTCTCCCCATGTTTGCTGCCAGAAAGTAGCACAGACCACCCAGCAGCTCCCCAGGACTCCAAAGCACTCAGTACCTGCAGGAGCAGCATTACTCCCCTGATTTTCATGAAAGATCAAATGGGGGATCTGCCCCCTCAGCCTCAGGCCTCTCCTCTGCTTTATGGTCCAGCTCATCCAGCGCTGGGGCAGGCAGCTCCTGGGCAGCTCTTCCCAGTTTTTCTGGCTAGAAATGAGTGCTGGGGGTGCCAAGCATCAACAACTCCCTGCTCCAGAGTTCCCTCTCCTACCTGGCTCTAGCTAAGCAAAAATCCATCCATCTCTAAACACAGGCTTTCAGAGCTTTAGCAGGAGAGACTGACATGGTTTAAATGAAGAGTAAGCGCCTGGCTGCAGGCAGACCCTCTCTGGAACAGGCTGTAGTGACTGATGCTGGGCTCCAATCCCAGCTATTGTGTGTGACCTTCATTCTGGGCCCATAAAGCACTTGGGGGCAAGACTCACTCTCTCTCTATGTACCTACAGCAATAACTGCAGCACGTGTCATCTGATTCCCAGCGTGCTGCTACATGGATAGCATGAATAGTGAATTGATGGATAGATGCATGGTTAGTACTCACGGGTTTAAATTGTATTCCTGGGCTAGTTCCAAAACACAGGTGGTGATTTCTGGACAGAGGATACATTATCTGCAGAAAAGCAAAAAATTATAGTGATCAAGAAGAAAGGAGTATGATCATCCTTCCATCATTCCCCCTCTGAAAAAACTCAACAGGTCAGCTGCTTCTGAGCCTGCCCTGATCAATCACTGCAAATGCTAAAAGCATTTAGAAGATGTCCTCCTTTGAGCCATTTGTCAAGTGGAATCTGGCAGTTTTTAGTCCCTTTTATTAGTTCTGCTTGTGAGAGAAATTCAGTCGAAGCCAATGCTTAATGCAGTGAGAAAGCAGTACATATTTCCACAGCAGAGACACCCATTATTCAGCCGCGCCCAGAGATGTGAAGGGGATTTAACAAGGCCCTGGGCTGGGAAAGAGATGGTGCCCCTTGTCCTGACCTGCTGTTCTGTATGTACGTGCCTTTAACTCTGCACTTCAGCCTCAGCCTAGAATGTGCTGGAAGTGGAAAACAAATAAATAAGCATGGTTGTGGGGAGAAAGGAAGCACAGAGTGAGCAGAGCAAACCTGCCCGTGAGCAGGACCGGCTGCTTCATCAAACAGGTGATGGAGAGCAAAGATAGAAGGACACTGCCAGTGATCAGCTCTGTGCAACCAGGTTGTGCCAGCAGAGAGAGAGTGTCTCAGCATGCTGAACACTGCATGTGAGGATGGAAGAGGTTTGGGCATCTCACAGGCTGCCCACTCCTCTGACATGGAGCAGCCCCTAACGCTGGATCAGCTCTGCCTAAACCATCTCTAATATGCCATAAGCCTGGAGAACTAAGGCACAGAGGGATTAAGAGAGCTGCCCAGAGATCACACAGAGGACCACGTGTTAAATCTGGGAATTGAACCTTTATCTCCTGAAAACCTTCCTGGATCAATGCTCAGCCTATCAGGCCGTTGCCTGCTGCACAGCAGCGACGTTGGGGCTTTCCACTCCTGTGCATTAACCCAGCGCCTGGCACAGAGCAGTGTGGGTACCACAGCAAAACCAGTGCTTTTTAACACACACCCCCCCCGAATTAATCTCATTGGAGAAAAAAAGTGGGAGAACACCACAAATAAGACTCAACCCTCCTGGGGGCTGTTCTCTGCATCCTCCCTCCCTGCAGTGCTCTCATTATTTCCCAGCAAGGGCAGTCATCTTTTTTCTCTCTCTCACTTTGTCAGGATCAGATGACATTTGAGTTGTGCTGATGAGACCTACCAGGGCGAGACACATGTTTGTGGTCGCTTTGGGCAACCAACTGCCAAGGCCTTTAACTGCTCTCTTTTGATTCTCCTACAAAGTCAACCTCGCTGCCTCCCCGGCAATTTGAGTCATGTTACCCAGTGCTCTGCCTCCCAGGGACTGTGGGAGCGTGGGCTGCTCTCACCTTAGCCTGTCTCTCTCTCTCTTTTCCTTGAAGGAAAACTGATGATTTTTTAATTTTTTCTTCTTACTGGGGGGACTGGCAAGCGCTGGGTAGAGATACTGGGTAAGGGATGGCTGTGAGCAGCATGATTTTGGGAAGAGCTGCTGTGCAGGGGGGACTGGCTTGTCCTGGTGCTGGATCATAGAATCACAGGGGTTGGAAGGGGCCTCCAGAGATCATCGGGTCCAACCCCCTGCCAAAGCAGGGTCCCTAGGACAGGTCACACAGGTCGGTGTCCAAATGGGGCTGGAATCTCTCCAGAGAAGGAAACTCCACCACCTCCCTGGGCAGCCTGTCCCAGGGCTCCCTCACCGGGAAGAAGTTCTTCCACATGTTGCTGTGGAACTTCTATGCTCTAACTTGCAGGCATTTCCCCTTGTCCTGTCTCCACAGACACTGAAAAGGGGCTGGCCATTTCCCCCTGCATCCCATACTTAAGACATTTAGAGACATTAATAAGGTCCCCCCTTAGTCTTCTTTTCTCCAGGCTGAACAGTCCCAGCTCACCCAGCCTTTCCTCCTGAAGGAATCTCTTGGCAGCCAACGATCCGCAGCCGGCTCCGTCCCGCTGGGTCCATTTCTCTCCTAGCAAACACCAGCCAGGGATCTGGCCCACAGCATCTCTTCCTGACCTATAGTACATGAGAACAATGTTGAGGTGAGCTTTACACATAGCAGCTGTGCCTTGTGATGCTGCTCTGGTGATGCTCTGCTTGCCCAAGTAGCATTTTCTCCGGTGATTAACTGGCCGGATCCTGTGGGGCTGAGTGAGCTCGGCTGAGGATGCTATACAGGAACAAGGCTGCAAAAATCAGCTCCCTGGCTGCTGTCCAGCAAAGCACTCCTACAGCCCTTAACATCAAACACTGTCCTGGCTGCCATCAATCACTGAAGTCACGGACCTTCAGCGAGCCACTTGCTCACGCATCCCGAAGCAGCAGCGCTTCGGTAACACGGGGAGTCACAGCCACAGACACTCCAGGGCTGCTTTTCCCCTGCTCTGCATGCTCCCCAACAACCTGCATCAGTGCATAAACCAGAAAGAAACTCTCCAGAAGAAATTCTCACTTAACTTTCACAAAAGTGGCTCGTGTTTGTATCGGAGGAGTAAAAATGACAAGACAGAATGTAGGATGGAGGAAGATTTATGAGTGTCACAGAATCACCAGCTTGGAAAAGACCTTTGAGATCATCAAATCTGACCATACCCATCCTCTACAAACCCATATCCCTGATCCTAAAGAGATCCTAGATCATTTCACCAAAGGAATCTAGACATATTGTCTTTGCTGGAAGCGGGACCAGGCAACATCTGCGTTGAAGGTCCCATACCTCATGACCCAGAGGGGAGACTAAAACTGATAACCCCACAGCATTTGGGAATGGTAAGCAGGCAGAAAAGCAGCAGGCACACACCACGCACGAGGCAGCCAGCATCTTGCAGCGATGACAGAGTTGTCAGCATTTAAAACGCTTTGAAAGGGAATCCAGTCTAACCAGCACATAGGACGCAGCAGGGTCCCAGCTCGACGTTCTCCCAGGGCTGGCTCCATACCCAGCACCTTCTGACACCCTTTTCCCAGCTCTCCTCTTCCCAGAGCTGAGAACAGAGCACAGTTAACCCCTTGCTATTACCCACAAAATATTTCCCTTATGCCCACCCAGCTCCAATATTCCCAGAAAACACAAAGAAATATAATGATAAAATCCAATCTGCCCCTGGACGTTGCTATGTTAACACTGACGTGTGTCACAGGCTGAGGCCAGCTTGTTTTGCCCAGTATAAAAGACTACTTCCAGCCTGTGAACGATTTCTGAACTGTAGCTAGTCTAATTAGTAAGAAACATTTAGGTCAATTGCAACAGCGTGCTGGTTACTACAATTCCTGTTATTAATTGTATTCGATTACACATCTGCAACTATTAAACACAGCATCTCTAGAGTACCTGTGGAGACTTTTAACTCAGCAGAAAACAATGAAAAGTATTTAATACAGAGAAATGGCCAGATAATGCAAGGCTAAAATCTGTGCTAGCCCCATGCATCATTTATCTCATTCCTGTGTGCTCCTGGCTGATCCAGAGACACAAAGGGTTTGTTTTCCTTCATCCTCTTTTCTCTCTGGACCAAAGTCCCCTTTCCTGGGAGGTCCTGTACACGCCGTGGCTGCTCGAGTCCCCTTCTTCACCATTATCACATCGTGGGAGGGCAGGACAGGTGATTATCAGAGCTCTCCAGAGAAGGAAAACTGCTGCTTTGTAGAGGCTTCTGGCATTCTGCAATGTGGCTTCATCATAATTAGGAATGAAAATTCAAACTTTGAAAAGCATCTGAGAAAAATAAAACCCAGGGATAGCCCGTTTGGAGAAGGTTCTTGTGCTGGTGTAAGAGCTATTGCATTCACTCCCACAGAGCCAGGACTTTACTTTAAAAAAATAAAATAAATTAAAGAAAAATCCCTTGAAGAAGTGTTTCTGTTTCCCACAATGTTAAATTGCTAATGGAAACGGAAATCTATTCATGATTCAGTGTATAAAAGTAACCTTGGAGGAATGCAGATTGCATTTTCCCTCTGCAAACATTTGATCATTCCAATAAACCAGCAGCCCCACCTTTTCCACCAGCCCAATAAATCACAGAGAATGGAAACAACAGGTTTATAGTTGTCACGATGATCGTTACTGAAGGATTTTATGGTGTTCTGGAGTGATGGGGGTGCTTGTTTATAGGCATGAGGTGCCTTCTGAAGGACTGTGGGACTCTGTAAAAACTCAACTTGCTGCTTAAGTTTCTGGTTTAAAGAGGAAATTATTCTCTTGGTTCTGCCTCTGCCTCAGCTGTGATTGCATTTGCTGATGCTTCAGCCTCTCCAGGCCATCCTGCTGGGTGGGATGCTGAGCCACTTGCTCTCAGGAGCAGCAAAGAGCCTCTGTAGGTCAGAGCAGCCACTGTTCCACAGCCCTCACATGAATAACTGCATGGCCTCTTGCTAAAAGGAAACCTGAGCCACGTCACTGTAAGGCTCTGATGTCTGCTTCTCGATTTGTTACTGTTAATTATTGCTATTGATTAGGATTTGAGCTTACAGCCAAGATCAAGGCTGTGTAACACAAGTCCTGCATCATACTCAGAGGAGGAAGCAGCTTTTTTTCCAGAAGCATTTTATCCACCGTGTATCCTGAGGGAGCTGGACAGTCACCTACTGCGTGCTGTTTGTCCCCCAGCCCACGTGAGACCCAGATAACCCTTTGGAAGAAGATTCCCTCTTACCAGGCAGATACAGAGGGAGCTGGCAGTCACACACACACCCCTTTTGCATCACCTTATGTATGCTGCAACATTACGTACCAACAGCTCGTGTTCAGCTTTAAAGCCTCCAAGGAGATGCTGTCTGCTGCCCTGTATTATAAATAAGGCCAGCAAGGGTTTGCTGGGC
Organism: Laterallus jamaicensis coturniculus; assembly: GCA_022605575.1. Lineage (NCBI taxonomy): Eukaryota > Metazoa > Chordata > Aves > Gruiformes > Rallidae > Laterallus > Laterallus jamaicensis. The sequence continues at coordinate 6,950,946 of JAKCOX010000028.1, forward strand.
CAGGATGCATGGCAGTAATTTTGAGTGATGACTTTAAGGTCTCAATGCTCCTTCAACAGGCTGTTTGCTCTCTGACACAACCCAAGGGAGTCTATGTTCATGGGACAGCAGCAAGAGCAGCACTGGGGCAGCAATGAAGGGACATTTCAGGGGTGTATCTCTTGAGGTAACACTGTCCCCTCCACCATTCCTCATCCCCATCCCTCTGGGTGCAGGAGCTCTATATTCCTCTACCATATCAACTTTTCCCCCTTCTCCATAGGCTTGATGACTAATTAGCATTTCACCCTCTGGAATGTCTCTGTGCAGCAAAGTATCCATCCCTTAACACTTGGACACGACTTTGATTTTATTGGAAATCTTCTGTGCTGTTTTATGGCCAGAGCTCTGCAGACTAACTGACAATAAAGCAAGAGGAGGAGGAGTGTTTTGAGAGGTGCTGAGCAGCTCCAACTTCTGCCAACTCAGCGCTTCCCAAGGCAGCACTCAGCATCTGGCAGGATTGAGCTTTTGCACATTTATTTTTTTAAACTCTCCCCATGCTTTTTTTTTTTTTACAGTATAAATTAAGTTTAGTACCAGAGCAATGTGCATTACTGCTCAGGGCAGAGAGCTAATGAGCTGAGCATCGTACTGCAAGGGCAGCTTCCCTGTCCACCTCGCCTCTCTTTGCTTTTTTTGCATTTTAATACTTGATCTTTTCTAAAAATAACCACAATTCTTCAGCCTTTTAAGATGGTCTTCATTTAAAAAAAAAAAATCTTAAAGAAAAGATCTTTGAAAGCTTTGCTTTGGATTTAATAAGCTGGACAAAATGATCACCCCAGCAAGCAGGCTGAAGAGCATCCCAGGAATGGCAACACCCAGCTCCTGGAGCAGGACTGGTCTCAGCACTGGACTGAATACAAATACACACCAACTGCCTAGAGGATCATACCAAACGTGTCTGCTTCAGTAAAATAACAAAGATGATAAATCAGGTGTCTGTTTAGCACCTTTTTCACAGTAGCTGTCCCTCCATCTTCCCCCAGAAAGGAAAGAAATTGGGGAGGTGAAAAAACACCCCAGAGATTGAAGGTGATTGGAAACACAGGGATAGTGAAAAGGCATTTAGAGTTGAGACCTATGAGGAGAGCTCTGGCTGGTTTGCTCAGGTTAATTAAGAAAAGCTTCACATTAGAAGGGTGTTGCTGCAGATGAAATTTGGTTTCAAGCACTACAACTGCTTCTTACAGGTTTCCCCACCCTCCCCATAGGCAGGCACAGACAGTTGGATGCTCTGACCAGCTTTGCACTGGCATCATCACAGAATCACAGGGGTTGGAAGGGACCTCAAGAGATCATCAAGTCCAACCCCCCTTCCAAAATGGTGATGTTCCAGGCAGGGTCCTGACCTGTTGTGTAGATTCAGTGCAGTACCCAAACCACCACCCCCCCCCTGCTGTGGGCTGGTTTGGAGCTTGGTGTGACAGCACTACACCCATCTGCAATATCCATGTATTGTTGCAAGGCACAAATCTGGAGATGGGGGGTGCTGAGAAGGCAGATGAGTGACTCAGACTCGTGGAGACAAATGCCTCAGAATGAAGACACTGAAAAGATTAATCTCTTTAACTTATCAGGAAGAAATTCAAAAGATAATTTGATTACAGTGCACAAGCACTTTCACAGGAAGAAGCCATCAGATACTGAGGGCTCTTTAATCTAGCAGAGATGAGCATGGAGAGAATCTCTTGGTGGAAATTAACAGCAGCCAAATTTGAATTCAAAATAATGCTTGCATTTTTTTTAAATGGGGTAATGAATCACTGGAACAACCTGGGAGCAGTAGCCTCTCCATCAGCTCGTGCCTCCCAGCCCAGACCTGGGTCTCTTTGAAAGAAACCTTTGTTTTTTTGTAGAGAAAAAACAATCCCCAGAGCTTTTGCCTGTGAAAGAACTGAGACAAGAGAGCTGCAGTGCGCTGCTGACTGCCCCAAGGATCACCTTCACCTACGTGTGAGGGTGCTGTGGACCCACCTGGCTTTATCTGGGGCAGAGGAGGAGGTGGGTCATATGTTTCCTTCCCTTTGCAGACCTGGGGAGCAAAGATAAGCAGTGTGGGATGAGGGGGGGCACCACCTTCAGCGGGTGCTGCTTGCTCCAGAAGAAGAGAGCTAATGAGAAGGAGGACCTCCAGCAGCCACCCCACTCAGCACACAAGTGGGTATTGTTGTCACACATTGTTCAGGCAGTCCTATTCATGATGCTCATCCTGGGTACAGCGTTGCTCAGGAACGGAGGCAGCTTTAGGACAGATTATTGCTCTTCACAGCAAAAGAAGAGCTGGAGTTTGGGTGTTCACTGACAGGAGTATCTTTGGATCCTTTTATATACTCCTGGGTGGCTCCCCCTTGAATCCAGATAGCACATCATTTGTTTAACTTATGGGATAAAGTAATTAATACTAGGGAGGTTCTGACTACTTGGCAGAATATACTGTTACAGCTAACAAATTTTATGTCTTTAGGCTTCACAGCAGAATTTGATTTAATTTGTCCCAAGGTTAAGAAAGGCAGGGAGGAAATTTGCTGGCTCCTAGACCACAAATTCACAACAATTCATCATCCTCACCATGTGGCACAGACAGACACCACTCCAAGTTAAGACAGTAGAAGTTTACCCAATCATCTTTGCTTTACACTTGCATTCACCCAGTATCAGACACTGTAGGTCCAAACTACACTGGGTCTCCCTGCCATTGCCAAGGGGAGCAAACACTCTATGAAGTTACCCCAGAACTGGCATGCCTTCCCTGCCTTTTGGATGAGCATCCCCCAAAATTTTGGGATTAGCTAGTTAAGATGTACACAATTGTCGGGGAAGGCAGCAGGCCTGCCAGCGGCCTAGCTCTCTTCTCCCAAGATTCAGGCCCTGACAATATTCTTCTGTTCCCATGAGAGAGGAAAAGTTCCTCATGCTGAGAGGATCCTAATAATCACATTCTCAAAACACAGCAGCCTTGTTGATAGGGGTACAGGCTGCCCTAAACCAAGCAGCAGTTATGGGAAGGGATTTGGGAGTAACAGAACATGTTAGGAACCAACCATAACAAGAGGGTCAAACAGCAGGTGTGTGGATGCTTTTAGGTATTAAAGGTAAACTAAGAATATTTAGCTATAAGATAGGTTTATCAGAACTCGTTATAATCACTAACCAATCAATATGGTGTGAACAGTGTGTGTAACCAATCAGCAGATTTTTAGCTTGCCATGTTGGTAGTAAAAATGGTCTAGAATCTGGGTGATTTCACCTAATAAATGGCTTCACCTACAATTCATATTGAATTGCATGTTGCTCTCTGCTGGACGCCACACACAATCCTAAAGAAAAGTTGGGAAGCATCTTCACCAGACTTTGCCCACTCAAAGCTCTGTTGGAAGTGTAGCTTTGAAAGGTAGGACATGGAATAAAGTTTGCTTTTCTTTCCTTTTGCTGGCAGAAAAGGAACACACAACACAGTGGCTGTTTTCTAATCGCATCCAGTTGCCAGATAACACATTTCTGCAGCCAGGTTTCCTTCCTTAAATAACAAACACAATGGAATCATTTCTCTACTTCATTATAAGCTGATGTTTGCAATGGAAAAACACCGTTAGGCAGAGGAGCTTCCCTCCTGATTCCCTGTGTTACAGCCTTGCAAAGAGCTATGCATTTGGTAGGGCACTTCTCTCTGCTCCACAGTGGATTTGGGAGCAATAAGACTTTTACAGCCTCAAAAACTAGCATAGCAGTGGCTTGGCCAAGGTCTCATGGAGCAAAGAGAAGGAACCAAGAGCTTCCAGCTCTGTGAGCTGTATTCCTGACCAATGGGTCACACTATTTCCAAAGCAGGGGCTACTTACAACAGCTTCCAAGAGGACATGTTATGAGGCTAGAGCTTGTGAGCAGCATTATGCAGCAATTATGTACTAAAAGAGCTCCCAGATGTGCAGTGAATGTGCTAACAAAATGTCCTAGTTTATGGCATTTTCTCTCTCTCTCTTCTGTCATTGTCCTTTAGGAAGTGAGCATGAAGAATAAAGCTTTATTTTTAGAAACAAGTCTAGGTCCTAAAAAGAGAATGAATTAAGTGCAGAGAATTCCAAAACACAAGGAAATTGCATCCTACCCTTGGCCACCTTAAGCATCCCAGCTGGGACAGACCCACTCCCCATTCTCCTGGGAGCTGGGGCTGTCCCCATCAGAGGCAGAAGTCAACAAGATGGGAAGGCAGACCTTCAACAGGTCTACCTCCCCTCTCCCTTCCCTCCCCCCTTCTCCCTACCCTCCCCCCTTCTCCCTACCCTTCCCCCTTCTCCCCACCCCCCCAGGAGTGAGAACTGAATTTGACTCTTCCTCATCTATGTGACACATGCTTAAATTAACCCAGTTGTATTGTCAGTGATTCCCAGAATACCTTGAAGACTGCAAGCCACTTACTTATGAGATCTTCCTAAAGGTTAACTGCACTTTGAGGACTGGTTTCTGCATTGGGTTTCCACTGTGGTTTCCCCAAACGACTCTGTAGATGAATCTCTGGATCAGACAGAGTATTTGCCATTAGTCCAGGTCAGCAAGAAGCTGGGCAAGAAGACATGAGGAAAGGGTTACTATATGTACCACAGAAAGTCACATGAAGTTGTCTCAGAAGTTGGGAGAACTTAGATTATAGAAGATCACAGATTCTGATGCAAAATCTGGACCAGTATAACACCACTGGTCTTTAAATCCATAGCTTCTAAGACATGGGGCTTGACTCTCTACTCTCTTTTCTGGACAAGTTGCTGGGACTCACTTTGATCTTTGCAGGTCCTCAGCAGACACAGAAGCCCTTTGGTCAAGTGGTAAGTTTAGGGTGCAAGGGACCCTTTACTGGTGTTTTCTTATTAATCTCTGTGGGAACCAGCTGCAAACCCTTGGCTGGTGTTCCCTTATCACAATCTGAGGACAACACTCATGGTGGCTCTGTGTGCTGTTCCCCATCATGTTACACAAACTGGCTCACTGCATCTTTTATCCTACTTAGTTCCTGTCTCTTAGGATATTTAGAGGCTCTTTAGGATAGAAATAATTTTGATTTGCACTCAGACCCACCTAGAACAAGGAGGGCTGAGGTCCTCAGTCCAAATAATAATTAATAGTTAAAGGAGTCCAGGCATGGACTAGCAAGTTTCTCCCTAAAAATGTCAATAAAGTAGGGCTGTATTGATGTAAAGAGACATAAAATGCAAACTCCTTCAATACATGCACTTATTTGTCTCAGTTTGTGAGGCTAGGAAGGAAAGAGCTGTTAGCAGTGAAGTAGTATTTTATTAGCATCATAAACCCCAAGAGCAAAGTTTGTGTCACAGAGAACTGCACATGCATTTGAAGGCTTAATTTATGTTCCTGACTCCTTTTTTTCTTCTCTCCTCCCCTCTTTTTTTTTCAAGCAGGAACACAAAATAATTTAAAATAAAGACTGAAAGACACCTTTGGGTGAAAGGGCTGTTCATGGAAAAGGCAAACCTGCATCCAACTGAAACCCTGCTAGTTAGAAAGAGTTAAATAGCATGAGCCTGTTCATCTGTGCTGCAAAGGTACAGAGGAGCTTCAGAAAAAACCACAGCTCCACGTACACCAGGTTCTGAGCAAAGAGCATCCTGAAATGCCAGCAACCCTGAAAGGCAAAGCCCAGAAGGAAGAGACAGATGGGGGTGAAGTGACTTGCAAAGGAACTCCAACAAATTAGCAGTGGAAAATTAGTGTGGCTAGAATAGGAACCATGGCTTTTTATTTGCTAGCTTTCTATGAATTTAGGCTTCAGCAACAAAGCAGCAGATCTTCAGCTGGTGCAGAGCCATGCTGACCAGACACCACGAGAAGCCCATCCTGCAGCACTGCAAAGACCCATCTCCACTAAAACCAATTCAACACCAGGGGATCCAAAGCTGCTACAGCTCACTCTCCTACACCTCTAACAGGGCTTTCCTTTCATTTGGCCCTTTTGGAGATGTGTCAGGTTTCTGGTGATGCTAGGAAATAGATATTGCAATACAATTGCAATCAACCATTGTTAATCAGCAAATTACAGCTCTCCATGCATTACAAAGCTTTTAACTACCAGCTGCTTATGCTGGTATATTTATGCTGTAGCAATTCTGCAGAGCAAGTTCTCTGCCTATTACAGAGCTGTTAAGTCTCTGTAAATACAGCTTTAATGACCAGCAAGCGTTTATTAAAGATTCCATAGCCTGCCTGTTCTGGGGAAGGGAAATTAGACGTGGAGGTGAGTGCTGGAGGCACAGCACTAGAAGTTTTATGGCAAAAGAAATAGGCTGCACAAGTAGCTGTGAAAAAGCTGTTCTGCAGGGGACAGGATAAAACCCAGCAGCACGGTGCAAGTTCTTCAGCAGACTGTGACTCGCTACCTATTGAGCAGTAAAAGTATTTGTGGGTCTGAACAGGGAGGAGAGGTAAATCTCCTATGTCACAGCATAAACACAAAGGTGCTGGTAGTTCAGGATGGAACTGGCTTTGCTGGGAAAAAAATAACCCCATGCTCTTGGCTAGAGCCAGGCTTGTGTAGCCACTGGCACCATCGGTTCTGCATCGGTGTCGGCGTGGAATAAGGTTGGGGAGCAGCCCAAACACAGCATCACTGTCTCAGTCTTTGGGGTTTTCTAAGCACAGCCAAACAGTGACTGCTTAACAGGGGCAAAACTACCCTGAAGAACAGGCAAAACCCCCTTTTAAAGCTTCATGATAGTCTTAATGACTTGCTTTGTGGTGGTGCCTAAGGAATCTCCTGCCCTTCCCATCAAGCTCTCGAAGCGCTGTGTTGTTTGCTGTATGGGCACAAGACAAAACATACTTGCTGCTCACAGGGATTTTAGTTTTAAGGGCAGCCCAGCAAAGAACAGTTTTAAGATGTGATTTCCAGACCACCAGTGTCAGCTTCACAAAGGTTAATGGTATCTATCTTCGAGGCACAGTGAGTCAAACCATTTGCATGGCCACCAAACAGGGCTGGAAACAAAGCTAGCGAGCTCACCAGTTCATCCCTGCTTCTGAAGGAGCAAATAGCAATTTACTCATCCTGGAAGGGTTGCAAGGAAAAGGAAATAAAAAAAGGATTATTCTACCTTTCTTCCACCTTGTAACTAAAAATATTGCTCTGTGTAAATACCACACTGCAGAAAAACCATCTCTTTCAGTCCCCTGCTCTTCACAACCTCAGCTTTTCCCCTCATCCCCTTCTCTTTTATTTCACAGCTTTTAACCTTGTCTAGTTGTCCCTCTTAAATAATAATTAACTCCCTTGTTCAGCCAGGGAAGTGTTTTAAAGCTCCAGCAAGTTTATTTTCTATGTGACACCACAGGAGATGACGGGAGGGGAAGAATTAAAGCAGAAGGTTTCTCAAGAGCTGCCCCTCTAGAAAAACCATTACTTGCCTCTCCCCAGTGAAAGGCAACTGAATGCTGCTGCCAGATCCATAGAGCCATCCTACAGTAACCAGTGGTGTTTGCACAATAATTAACTGAAAGGGAAGAGAAGGAAGAAAATAAACAAGTAGGCAAAGCTGTTAGGCTGAGCTCACCAAGTCTGCTCCCAGCAGACTCACAATTGGAGTCGTGAAGGTCCTTCAGCCTAACAAAACAACAACCAGCACCAGCTGACCCAGAAAGAATGCCCAATAATGATGTTGTTTCCCCTGTGCTTCGGGGCTGAGCGCAGCACAGGCTGCTTTGCAGCCTCAGAACCGGGACATGGGTGGGAAAACCCAAGGGGAAGGTACGGCGATAAGTGAGAGAGCACTTCTCTTCATTATAAACTGGACCAAAGAAATTAGAAATTCAATTACAGTGCCCTTCACCAGACAAGAAATTCTAAACACTCAGCTTATTAGTTGCGCAAATTAACTGTAGGAGATAACAGGATTTATGGGGAGCAAGACTGTACCCTGGTTGAGGCAAAAACATCAAGGTCTGAAGCGAGGCAGGGTGCTTTGGGTGCAGTCTGAGGTACTCTCATGCTCACCAAGCTTCTGAGGGAAGGAGAAGCAGGGAAACGTTCTTGCAGAGCATTTTTCTTATTAAAAATGGCTCATTAAAATACCTGGATTTGGGAAAAGCCAGACCTGCTCTGCTGTAACAGTGTTTCTGTGGTTTACAATTAGTGCTGACACAAAACAAAATAGCCTCACCTTAAATATCTGAGGGATTGTGGCTTGTTTTAGGCACTCCTGTCCCTGAGGAAGCTAGATTCTGCCCAGCTACATGGATGTAAATCCCTTGGCTATAAAAGGATGTCTCAGGTTTGGCATGACTGAAATGAAGAGCAAGATCTAAGCTCCTGAGTTCCCCCCGGTTCATAGCTCGCTGCCTCGAGAAGATAACCCCACAAGCCACAGATTATTAAATCACATTCCCTCATGCTTCTCCTAAAGGGTCGATATCCAGAGTCTCTCTCATCTTCCTGACCTAACCTAATATGAATAATGCACAAGCTACCGGTGGGTCAGTTGCTTACGGGACTGTGGCCAGCCAAAGGGCTCTCTCAGCAGATCAAAAGCCAATCAAGTTCATTTCAATATTTATTTTTAATCCTCCGTTCTGAAATGATAAATATTTAATGCTACACCCTTACCAGGAAAGCCAAGCAAAGCAAAACCAGAGGAGAGGCTGGACCAGACAGACTGACTCTTTCATGCTAATTTGCGCCTGGGCGTACGCTGCTCCTTATGCCCATTAATATTCTTCAATGAACAGAGCTTATTTATTCAAGTCCTCTGAGAGCCTGAGAGGTCAGAGCTGAGGAGCACAAAGCAGACACAAGGCAGGCTTCGTTCCTCAAGGCTTTTCACTGAGGTTAAATTCTCTGGCCCTACACAAATATATGGGAGTAGCACAACTGCCCTGACAATGCCCAATTACCCTGACACCTCTCCATCTCAGACCTAGCCTTCCCTGGACCCCGTTATCCTGACCCACAGAACCACATCTTTCTCCCCCCTCCCCCTTCCTTGATGTACATCAAACACCAGAGGCTTCCCAGCAGCGCTGTCCTCTCAGAGCCCAACCAAAGATTTCAGTTCTTTCTACATGTTTACCACAGCAAAGAAAAGCCCCTTCTAGCTGATAATCTCATGTCCATTTTCCACACTCCTGAAGATGAGAGATGGGGCCAAAGCCAAACTGGGGACGCAGATTGTTGCAGCACTGGAGGTATTGTTTGCAATCAAATCCCTCCTACCTGGGAAGAGCACTGGATTAAAGAGCTGTAAATGAATTGAAGATGTTGGAGATCAGACCGAAAGGTAACTTAGAGTCTTCCCAAAACCCACCTGCTGCCTTCCCTAATCACCATTTAAAGACAGGCACCCAAATCCTAACAAACAGCGTGAGGAACAAAGGCTTTTTGATGGGGATTCTGTTTTCCAGGGAGAACCATTTAATAAGTTTCACTCAGGAAGTCTCTGTTCCCAATAAAGACTTAACAAAGTTAATTAGACTAAACAGTAATTATCGTGTCTCTTCATTGTTCAATTATCTTGCTGAACTGGTGTTTCCTGATTAATTTTCTGATTAAAATGTATTAAATTGAGAAGCACTTGCAAACATGAGATGACAGGTTCTCTCCCACGCAGCAGGATCTCTGGAGGTCAGGAAGGCAGGGATGGCTGACACCCACCTCCCAAACCACACCAGCTCCACACACAGCAAGGAACCCGACTCAGGGAACTCATCCCAAATCACTCTGGTTTGAGATCCAGCAGCACAGCCTTGGTGTGTTCCTCCTCTACACATCTCCTGGTGACCTGATTCCAGGCCTTCCTGCTCCTCCACTATTTTACCTCTCTCAGGCACAAATGAGGCACAGAGGTTTAACGAGTCACCGTGCATGAGCTGAGCTCCATCACTCAGCTCTGCTGTGGAGCAATGCATGGCTTCTTGGCACAGCCAGGTCTGCAGCACAGGACAGAGGGCTGGTAGCCACAACAGCCTGTTTCAAAGTCCCATTCTTCCCTTCCCCCAGACCCCATATTTTGGGCTTCCTAAACTCTGCCTTGCACCCACCCAGCCACTACCTTCTGCCTGCAAAACACCACGGAGACACCCACCATGCTCCCCTGCCTCCCACTCATGACAGCAGACAGAGTAATTCCCACATCTTAGCCCTCAACATGGTATTCATCAAGCTTAGTTAACATCTTTGGGTCTGATACAGCATCCCCTGCTCCTTCAAGCATCACTCAGCTCACCTTTTATGCATTGTGTTTAGCACCCCAGTCTGCCTAGAATGTCCTAGCCAAGGGCACACCCTGCACCCCTCTGTCAAATTCCCCTGATGGGATCAATGTCCTTCCATGGATGACCTTAAAGAGAATTCCAACCTCCAGCATTTTGCTATCTAACAGCACAAGGCATCTTCACAACTGGCACTTCTGAGCCACAACAGCAGTGCTTTCCAGTGGGACCACTTTGCTATTCACCCTTAGCAATCCAGTAATCACCAGCATTTTGATCAGCCCCTAATGCTATTTGCATATCTTTTATGAGACAAATCAGAAGAGGGGATTAATTTTTCTTTCTTCACTTCAATATCACCTGTGGCTGGGAGGAAACAAATTCATTGCCTCCTTGCCCAAATCCTCATGATTAGGTTAGAGCCCCAGACTTATAAATTATTGAAAGGACACAGCTGAGCCCAAATCCCACAGTAGGCTCCTTTTGTCTTCCATAGTGCTGGCAAGTCTTGATTAACTCCCATCTAGCATGAGGCAGGACGGATGAGGGACAACTTAGAAGCTCCTCTGTGACTTAACACTGGAGTAGCTCAGCCCTGAATGAAGCCCACAGCTCACTGCATGGTTGTGCACAGGGAATATGTGAGCTCCCAGCAGACAATCCAGGAGGCACAAAGGAGATTTCTTCCCTTTCTGTTTGTCCTTTTGGAAATTCAACACAAGGCTCACAGCCACTGCTGGGACCAGCCCAGCCATCTGCTGGCAGAGCCCAGCACAGCTCTGCTGATGGAGGACCCATGGGGCCAGGAGCCAACTGTGGTCTTGTTTTGAGTCTCCTTGCTGAAAAGCAGAGCTGGCTTTTGCTTGTGGATCTCCCCTCTTGGTCCTAAGAAAGGTGTATCTGTGCACACAGAGTAACAGCACCCACCTTTCAAGTTTTCTCCTGCCTGACACTTTGTCTGGGTCCAGTTTAAGTCACTCTAATACACAGACTAAATCACAGAGTGTTAGGAGTTGGAAGGGAGCTCAAAAGACCGCCTGGTCCAACCCCCCTTCCAGAGCAGGATCCCCCAGACTAAACCCCACAGAAACACATCCAGGTGGGTTTGATGAGACTCCACACCCTCCCTAGGCAGCCTGTCCCAGGGCTCCAGCACTCTCACAGGGACAAAGTTCCTCCTGACATTCCCATGGAGCTTCCTCTGCTCCAGCTGCACCCGCTGCCCCTTGTCCTGTCACTGCCATCCCTGAGAGAAGACTGGCTCCAGCCTCCTCACTCTTGCCCTTTACACATTTACAGGCATTATAAACATCAGTTTTCTCCGAGCTAAAAAGGCCCACCTCCTTCAGCCTCTCCTCATAAGGAAGATATTCCACTCCATCATTCTGGTGGCCCTGTGCTGGGCTCTTTCAAGATGTTCTATGTCCTTCTTGAACTAAGGGGGGCCCAGAACTGGACTGAATATTCCACGTGGGGTCTCACTGGGGCAGAGCAGAGGGGGAGAGCAACCTTTCTTGACCTCCTAACCACCCCCCTTCTAGTACACCCCAGGATGGCATCACCCTTCTTATCCCCAAGGGCACATTGCTGGCTCATGGCCATCCTGCTGTCCCCCAGGACCCCCAGGTCCCTCTCACCTGTGCTGCTCCCCAACAGCCCAGTCCCCAACCTGTACCAGTACCTTGGGTTGTTCTTCCCTGGATGCCAGACCTACACTTGCCCTCGTTAAACCTCATCAAACTTCTCCCCTCCCAGCTCTCCAGCCTAAGTCTTGCTGAATGATTCAGATGAGTTAACTCTGCTCACCTAAGAGCAAGTGTCTATCCAGGAGCTAACAGCTTCCACCTCCAGATAAAACACAAGCAGTAGAAACATCCACAAGAGCTTCATCACACACAGCTACACTGAAACTGCTTTTACAGATGCCTGACATTTGCCACTGGTTTATATTCACTCCAAAGGCCCAGACACACACACAAAAAATGAAGCCTAATAGCCCAAGTAGTTTTGGTTTTCTTTTTTTTTAAATAATCATATAATCATAAGTAATGAATCAAAGTGCTCCCTGGCTTCCTAAGCTATGATTTGGCAAACAACTACAATTACAAAACCCCAACCTAATGACTGCATTTGAACGTAGCCCCGTGCTTAATAGCTCACAGTGCCATTTATCCTGCATCTGGCTGAAAGGAGATGTCCACAGGGAGTTAGCTGTGAAATGCTGGATTTCAAAAGCCTGCAGCAAGTTGATTCATGTCTATTTAATTTTTCCAGGCAGTTTCACTGGAATGCTGTATATAAATCAAATACCAAGGCTAGCAGCAAGAGATGGACCAAGTTGTGGAAATACTGTATGATTTTAATTAAACTACACACACAAATCAGGTGGAAGGAGAGAGAGAGAATTGTGTCACACTGGATAAGCCAATATTTTTAGTGCTGAAAAACAAATAACCATTTACTGTGAAAAGTCTGATTTCAAAAGCAGTATTTTGTCATTGTGCTGATATTCATAATCAATTTAAATCTGGGAGAAACCATGCTTGAACACAGCAAACTACACAGGCTGGAACGGATGTTAATTAGACTGTATCAGTGCAGCCTTGCTCATCCTTTACTAACTATCCAATTTTATGGGCTCCATCAGGCAGAGCTTGCTCTCTGATGATCATACTTTAAAGACAGTACCAGTAACCAGCATCCTGGTCCTAGTTACAGCCCATCTCCATCTCCCTCCTGCAGCTGAAGGCCACTCCCCATGGCCTGGCCCTCCCTGTCCTTATCCCCATCCCTCTCCAGCTCTCCCAGAGCCTGGTGAGGGACTGGAAGGGGCTCTAAATCATGGATTGTTGCTCCACCTTAATTTCTCATTGAAGAAACCAGTAAGCAGCCTACATTTACTCTCCCTGTTCCCACACCCTTCAAAGTGGAAAAACAACTATGCCTGATAACCAAAAGGCAATACAAGGATAAACAGACAAGATATCAGGTACTAAGATAATGAGGTCTATAAATACCTTGGATAGATAGGCATCTCCTTCCTTATCTAAAGGCTAGGGAAATACAAAAGCTGCCTGCTTTGGAAAACAAAGTAATATACCAAATTACATTCAACAATTAAATCTTCACCTTGAGTTAGGAAACTGCTCCAGCCTATGATAGGTCTGTACTAAAATAGGTTACACCAAAATTCCTTTGTATTTCCACCTAAGCTTTGCAGCAACTGCTGACATCAAAGGGTAGGAAAGCTTCTGCCCACAGCCTATAGCCTCTGCAGGCCAGACGGAACAACTGGAAGGTGATGCTGAGGATGCAGGAGGAGAAGTGGGGTATCATGGGGTAGATCATTGCTGTAGCTCCCTCCCAGAGCTTCTCTGCTGCTGCCTTTGGAGCCCAGCACCAGGCACTTGGGATTGTGCTCAATCCAAGGCTCCAGGCAGGGAACAGCAGCCATCCAGCACATCCACCCAAAGGCTTCTCTTGTGCAACAGGGACCCATTAACTCCGATTAGAGCCACAATATCCCAAAATCCCACGAGGTGCACTGGTGTTGAAGCCATAATGAATTTTTCAGGGTGTTTTCTCCTCCTTTATCCCCACCTCAATCATGCTCAACTACGGGGCATGAATAATACAACAACGTGTTGCCTGGTGATTGCTGTTGTGTTTTCCTTTTCCAACGCAGCGGGGGAAGGAAGCAGACTAGAAACTGCCTGAAGGAAATGGTTTGTTTAAAGAAGACTACCAAGGGGCTGAGGTTCTGCAGATGGGAGATGCTCCAGAGGCTGATCGCTGCCTGTCCTAGGAATGTGTCTGTGAGGGGCTCTCAGAGCCCACCATCCCTTGTCCCTCTTTACAACCCCAGTGTGTATCTCCCCATGCACCGCGGCACTGGAAGGGAACAGAGGGTTGGGCTGAACCTGGTGTGTGTAACTAATCCTGCTGTGAAAGGCACTTTGCCATCTTTTACAGCAAAAACAAATAGGGCTGTAAAAAAGGAAGAGGATCTCAATAAAACACACACAGTTTGGAGCAGAGAAGGGTTTTTTTTTTCCCCCTTACTTTAAGTAAAGCAAGCCCATTCCCCAGGACGCTTCTAGTTGGTGATACAGAGCTGAGTCAAGGTTATCTTCCAGAATAGGTTGGCTCCCATCTGAAAGAAAAGCTCTTCCAGGTTTTACTCTGCAGCACTGTGGATACAGGCAGGCATTTTCAAAAGAATACCTAAGAAGCTGCCTCTGAAAACCCCTTCAAGCCCCCTCCCATGGATGCTCTCAGGCTGAGAAAGAGCAGATGAAAGTATTCCAAGACACACTCCATTCAGAGCCCAATACAGTGTGGGTTTCCAGAGGGGCTGATCACCACTCTCAAAATTCTCTTCCTGGGCCAATTATATACTGGTCTGAAAGCAGGAACTCCAGCACAGCTACTCCAGACTTACAGCGAAGGCGCTGAGCAAGAAATTGGACTTGGGTTGTAGTCCTTGTGCTTTCTGAAGTGAGTCATTGCTGTGAACTGTCTTGAATTGAAAGGGTCTTGGTTTCTGACCTGCATACAGGCTATACCCTGACACTTGGCTAATTGCCTACTTAGATTGCAAGCAGCACTTTGGGAGGCTGTCTCTCCCCTCACACAATGTCAGTGGTGTCAGCTGTGGCCTTTAGATAATTCAGCCATACCAAAACACACCAGAACTAAATACATTCAGGAGGTATTTACTCCTCCAGTCTAATGATGTACAAGCATAATGCACTTAAAATATGGATACTGGGGCAACTGGACTGTTGCACTCAGAGGAGGAAGGGGAAAAAACAGGGCAGGTTGCAATGTTCCAGGTCCAATCTGATCCCAAACAGAATAGCCATTAAACCTGGAATATTTCAGTAAGAAACAAAACCTCAAGGAATAGATGTTCCTAGTGTATTTAACGATGCACCAGCCTCTGGTGTACGTAAAGAGCAGGGCAATTAATAAGGTATATTTAGCATGCTAAGCTGAGGTGTGCAGCTCCCACAGCAGCTGAGATAGAGCAATTTAAATAACATTTATCTTAAAGAGCAGCCTGTCTGTGACTACAGCTGGTGAGTGCTGTCTGCCATGCTGCAAATACACTGCTTTTCTCACCAGGGGGGTATCTGCTCACTGCTGTGTTGGTCCCACAGAGCCCCACAGCTCTGGGCTGCAATGGGGGTGCAGTGGGGTTGGGAAGCTGTTAAATCAGCCCAGGTACCCTTGGAAGAAACCACTGAGACCTCATGGGCTGCTCCCCTGGTTCGTGCAGCCTAAAAACATGAAGGGAGCAGATGGTGCCTTTCCTCCCCACTGCTCAGACCCCATCCAGATTCAAAACCAAGAAAAGGAGGTTTAAAAAAATTTAAAAGAAAAAGAAAAGATGATCTGGAACTAAGATGCTCCAGGTGTAGGATGCTGCTGTGGGTACAGGAGCTCTCAAGGTCTAACAAAACAACTTGCTAAAAACTTTGTGGAACAGAAAGAAGAGAGACCGGCAAAGCTGTGGCAGACTCAGATGTGATGCTAGATACTTGAATTTAAAAAGGCCTTTAGAAAGCTGTGAAACTCTCTGCTGAAATCCTTGGACTGCCACAGTAGATGTGTCATGGCAGCCCAGAAAGCATTAGCCACCCCGTGCAGCAGACTGCTCTGTAACGCAGAGCCCTGCCCTCCCAGTAGACAATACTGCCCTCCCAGTACAGAGCCCTGCCCTCCCAAGCAGAAAGGGATTTAAATGGTTTTCAGTATCTCTACAGAGAAGAATGGCCAGAGTTATAACTCCAGCCAGTGACAGTTTGGGACAGGGGAGCAAACTTCATTTTAGATCCTCTAATTACAAAGGCTTAAAACAAGACACCCCCTTCAAGGGAGTTACTCTGCTATCCCAGACTCACACCCTCTCTGCAAGAACCCAAGGCAGCATCAGGGAGAACTGAATTAGATAAGCATCCTTCTCTCTCTGGAAAGTCCCACCAGTCCACCCAGCAACAATACCAGTTGGCCCACAGCAACAGAAAACACCCTGAACCACAGCTCCCAGCCACTGCAGGAAATAACACATCCACAAAGCTTACCAGTACAGCCAGCCAGGGAGGGGGCAGGGGATATTCACTTCCTCACCAGAGGTTAATTAACTTTAAAAAGGTAAATAACTTTTTAAATAAAAGTTTTTTTAAAAAATGGCTTTTTAAAAAAAATCTGTTATTAATTAAATATTATTAGTGTTTTTTGAGAAGCACTAAAAACCAGTGTTTGGGACTGCAGCTGTCTTTAAACAGATGAAATGCTTTTTACTGCCTTTGAACTCACCTGCTGCCTATTCCCAGCCTGTGGCCACCCAGTTTGCCACGAGGTGCCTGGCATTTAAGTCTCAAGGATAAAAGCAGCTGGTTAAAAATGAAATTAATATCCTGCATAGAAGGCTGCACTGCAAACTGAATCAAAGGGGGAAATAAAGACCTGAGCTAAGCAAAACCGGGGTGCAGATGAATAGTTAAACTTCTGAGGTTTAGTACTAAGGTTTAGGAAGGAAAACATTGGTGAATCATGTTGAGACCCTGACTCCAGAGCCAGACACAGGTTTGGAAGACACACTGTGAGCAGGGTTGCTTTATTTTAATTTCAAAAGCATCATTTTACTGTTGGACCGGAGGTATAACTGAGGGGCAACGTGTCCTTGAGTTAGCCCCAAAAGTATGGAGGGGACCTACTTGCCCTGTGCCTGCAGTAGGCAGGGACAGGAGCCTGGCACCAGTGACACCCACTGAAACACACTCCCCACCATCCCAGCTCTGCCAGGGATGAGGGGATCGCTTTCTAAGAAACTTCTGGAAACAAACCTTTGCTGTCAGGCCTTGTGAGCAGCCGGTAACAGGGAGCCTCACACACAGCCAAACCTGCACACAGCTTGCACACTGAGCCAACAATCACAAACTTTATCTCCCCCCCAGACATATTTTTTCCCCAACTCTCCCCCTGCACTAACAAACAGGCATTTTCCTCATGATAAAATCAGTCCTGCAGTGCTGGCTGCAGCAATTCACTGCTGACCTCAGCCCTCTGTTCCCCAAGATCCAACAAAACTATTACAGGTCCTTAGAAATTGTAACAAAACATCTGTTTCCTTCATAGCAGCTGCCACCTGGAGAACACAGCCAGAGCCAAAGCTCTCCTGACCTGAACAGTACCTGGCTGTGGAAACCACAGCGTTTCTAGTCACAGTTGTCCAGGCACCCAGTGCTGCCACGGCTTTGGAAGCACTCTGTGAATGCCATAGCAGCCCCATGACCCCCTGGCATGTGAAGAGGCTCCCTTTGGAGCAAGGGGCAGGGATGGTTTTCTCATGGTCTGCAGGGAAGATGGGAGAAGGTCTGGGAAGAGCCTCAAGTGCTGCAGTCCCAGTGTCGCAGCTTCCCTCAGCACTGTGAAGGACAGACAACGCTCCCGGGATGCTCAGGGGTATCCCCTCGAGGGCTGGGTGATGGTGGGCAGCCCTCCTGGGCTCCACCGTGCCCACACACAAGACTGGAACAGCTTCATCTAGCTGCACCCCTTAATTCTGCTGTCCTTGGGAGCTGGGACCGTGCATCCCTGCAGGATGTGGCTCCATCCTTCAGAGGAGACACTGAGCACCAGTTCCAGGGCCCCGCTGAGGTGGGTCTCTGGCAGACAGGCAGTGACTCAGGGCTGAATCACACCCAGATGATCTTTAGCCACTGACTCAGGCAGCAGCCTGAGAAAGCCCAGCTTGACATGCACAGCCTCCTGAGCAACAGCAGGGATGAGCCCAGACCTCCAGCACCACGCTTAGCCTCCCAGGTGATGCCACAGCCACCGCAGAGCATCCCTTGCTGCCTTCCCACCTGCAGTAATGCTTAATATCTGGTGGATAAACCCATCAGCAGCCACAAGAGAAGAGAGACCATTTGGATTCTAAGAATTCAAGCTTTAGAAAGGGGTGAGACAAAGAAAAAAAAAATATATTCAAAGAGATACCCACCGTTCCAGAGCAAAGCTGCAGATTAAACAAACAACATGTCCCAACCCTCTCCTTTACAGTGCTCTGACAGACAGACAGCAGCCTCCAAAAATTGATTGTGTCCTGTATAGCCGAGTGAGCCACCATATGTGAGTGGTGACAAACAAGCTCTTTCTTTTATTTTTTTTTGGTGGCAAATCATCAATTCTGTCTTCAAGCTGAAAACAGACACGTTTTACTGCCTTCTCCTGCTCTTGGGATGGAGCAGACAAACCCACAAGGTGTGGGGCAGACCTGGTAACAGCTCGGGGCTGGAGGTACTAGGAAGAAAAATAAATATATAAATGACTCTTTATGGAGTTTAGGATTTGATGTAGGTGAGAATTCACATGATTGAAGAGGCATTTGAGAGGAAAATGCTATGGAAAGGCCACGAAACACAGTCACCTCCCTCTTGCTCATTCAACATGAGGTCACAGCGATGGCACTGTCACAATGTTGCCAGCATTAAGTTTCAAAATACAGATTTGAACTTGACTTTTTTAATGTGCTTTAAATAAAGTTGCTTCCCCCTCACAGCCAAGGCCTTGGCAGAATGGTCACAGAAGTACCACAGCAAAGCATCCTTGGGACTGGACTTTGCCCAGACCTGGGAGAGCAGGAGCAGCAGTACAGAGAGGAGAGGGGAGCATCAGCCCAGCGAACACACACTCAGCTCTTCCCTGTACCTGTCAGATTTCTTACAAGCAGTGGGTTCACTAATTGTAATTTCTATATCAATATCCAGTAATGATTACACTGGAAATGGCTGAAAACCACATTACCCAGCAAAGCCAAGTGAAGCCTCTTGGAGCTGGTCCAGGCTGGCAGAGCTGAGTTAAAGTGTTAAAGCAAAGTGACTCTTCCGGGGTTAGGCCAGACATAAATCCACAACAGCTCTGTTAAAGTTGCTCCCAGCTCATGCTACAGACTAGCAGACCTGCTTCGGATCTGGGGCTGATCCTGATTTTACCCCAGCTGAACAAAAAACAGGCCCCTCAAGATCCAAGCCCTCCAAAGCCTTCAAGTGCTGGCAGTCCCCATCACACACAGAGTCACAGAGTTGTAGGGGTTGGAAGGGACCTGAAGAGCTCCTGGCGTCCAACCCCCCTGCCAAAGCAGCTCCCCAGCTCATACTGCACAGATAGGCATCTAGATGGGTCTTGAATATCTCCAGAGAAGGAGACTCCACCACCTCCCTGGGCAGCCTATTCCAGTGCTGTCACACACAGCGCTCCCTTCCCTGGCTGGTTTTTTGTTTCAAAGGAAAGAAAACACACTGTCAATTTGACAGCCGATGGTGCCGTTAAACCCACCTGCCATCCCATCCCATAAATCACCCTCAACACCAGCCAGGACCACACTATCACCTCCCCACTGCAATTAGAGGGGTGGCAGCAGGGGAAACGCTGGAGTTGTAAATATTCATCTTGCCTCTAGAGCCTCCTCTGCTAAAGGTCATTTGAGATTAGATAAACAGGCTGTCAGTGCCACACAGTGATCCCATCTGCGTTTTGAGGGCACTGTAAGACACAGGTTTAATGGACCCAGACCATACAGGTGATTCACCAGCACCATCAGTCCCTCTGTAATGCATTCCTTTCTAACTCCCAGCCTCTTCCCTCCAGGAACCCCCCTAACACCTTTAATTTCAAAGTGCCATAATCTATTCCCCTTTCTGCTACCTCTTAAAGCTGAATTCCTCCTTGGCACTTCACAGTCATGGCTTTTCCACTGTGCTAGCTGCTGC
This sequence comes from Laterallus jamaicensis coturniculus, assembly GCA_022605575.1. Lineage (NCBI taxonomy): Eukaryota > Metazoa > Chordata > Aves > Gruiformes > Rallidae > Laterallus > Laterallus jamaicensis. The sequence goes on from JAKCOX010000028.1 coordinate 6,970,976, forward strand.
TTTTGTTTGGCTTACTCTCAGGTGAAGAGCCACAGGCCTCCATCTCTGCCCTGTTCCTCCCTCCTGTGAAGGATTTACATGGATTGCTTTGGAATTTGCTGCCTTTTCCCTAACCTCTGGCTTGTCCCCTGACTCACAGAGACGCAAACTGCTTCACAGAATCACAGAATCTTAGGGGTTGGAAGGGACCTCAAGAGATCTTCGGGTCCAACCCCCCTGCCAAAGCAGGCTCCCTATCTCATATCACATAGATAGGCGTCCAGACGAGACTTGAATATCTCCAGAGAAGGAGACTCCACCACCTCCCTGGGCAGCCTATTCCACTGCTCCGTCACCCTCACTGTGAAAAAGTTCTTCCGCATGTTGGTGCGGAACTTCCTGTGCTCCAGCTTACAGCCATTGCCCCTTGTCCTGTCCCCACTGACCACTGAAAAGGGGCTGGCCAATTCCCCCTGCCACCCATGTCTAAGATACTTGTAAACACTAATTAGGTCCCCCCTCAGTCTTCTTTTCTCCAGGCTGAACAGCCCCAGCTCTCTCAGCCTTTCCTCATAGGATAGATGCTCCAGGCCCTTCATCATCTCCGTAGCCCTTCTCTGGACTCTCTCCAGGAGATCCCTGTCCTTTTTATCCCAGGGAGCCCAGCACTGGACACAATACTCCAGGTGGGGCCTGACCAGGGCAGAGCAGAGGGGGAGGATCCCCTCCTGTCACCTGCTGCCCACACTCCTCCTGATGCCCCCAGGATCCCATTGTCTCTCTCAGCCCCAGGGCACACTGCTGGCTCATGGCCAACCTGTCATCGACCAGCACCCCCAGGTCCTTCTCCACAGAGCTCTTCTCCAGCAGGTCACCCCCAGCCTGTCCTGATTCCAGCAGTTATTCCTCCCCAGGTGCCAGACTCTCCACTTGCTTTTGCTGAATCTCATCTGGTCTCTCCCTGCCCAGCTCTCAGCCTGGCCAGGTCTCTGGATGGCAGCACAGTGTCCTGCGTTTCCAAACTGTGCTAAGCAGCCCTTCCTTCTGCAAAGGTGTTTCCCATCCCACAGGAACTTCCAAGATCAGCTAAATGAAATAAATGTTTTCCTTGGTCTTTCTTTTGACAGGGTCAGGGAGATGATGATGAAAGACACCGTGTTGTGAATCCAGCACCACTGTAAATGTTTAAACACGATTCAGGATGAGGAGTGGATGGTCTGCAGGTCACGGAGGACAGCTCAGCACCAACACTGAAGTTCAGCCCTTACATTGTTAGTCTTTCCATGCAGGTCAGGCACTGTGGAGTCAAACCACAGCTTTTTTGGCACTGTCCCCTTTTCCTTCCTCACATCCTACTGCCAGGGTATGCACAGGACTCTTGTAAAACACGAACTTTGGCTCTCCAGCCTTCCTCTCCAACACACGAGCAGCGCACCAGAACTGCAGCTCTCCAGCTGTGTCCCAGCAGGAGCCCAGGGCTCTTGTTTTGTTCTGATAATCCAAGGTGCCTACTTCAGCTCTACACCTAATGTGGCATGTGTCTTCGGGAGATTATTTGAAGTGGTTATTTTTATGCCTGGAACCTTCAAAGCAGAGTTATTAAGTGTATTTAAAAGGAAGAACCAGTCCAGATAAAGCTGGGATGTAATTAGTTACAAGCTACTGTACTTTGATGACAAAGCAGCATTTAGCATGTGGCCTGTTCAGCAGCAGGCTCTGTAGGGTGTGCTAATTACTGATAGCAGTCACAGCTAGGGGAAGCCTGACACTTCCCTGATAAAGGCTTCTGTAACTCCATGGCTTGGGTTTAACTCTTGGTGTTTAACTCTCAGCCAAAGCCTGGACTTTGGCACATGGCTCTTTATGATTAACTGAGTATTTGAGAGCAGACAGAGAAGAAAAAAAAAACCCAAAACTTCTCAAAGGAGGGAGAGGGAGGCCAGCTTACACCCCAGGATGCTGGCTGGCAGCAGCAGCACGGTGAGGAGAAGAAATTAACGTTGTTTTCCCAGGGAACAGGCTGTGTTCTTTCTTGCTGAAGCTCCTCTCTGGCTCAGAGCATTCACCCAGCTAAGCACGGTGGGGGCTGGAGGGGTTGGTCTCTAATCTCTGCACTTACATCAGATCTGAGTGAACCTCAGTGATGTCAGGAGGCAACTTTCAGAGATCAGGGCTCTGGCCCTAAATAAGGCTGCATCCCTTGGCCCAGGAGAAGATAAATAATGAGTTGCAGGGAAGTGGGAAGGAGAGAAGGGCTGGATCTGTGGCACAGACACAGGCTGCTGGCAGGAGGCACAAGCATGTGGGGTACCAGGGCACAGGAGGTTTTGGGATGGGGGGAGAATTCAAAATCAAGTAATGGGGGTCAGCTGCAAAAGCCATTTGACAGACTGCAGGAGTGCAGGACAACTGAGGGATGCTGAGGTGTCTGGAGAAGGAGGCAGCATGAGCAGAGAGCCACAAAGCCAAAGGCAGTGACGATGCTGAAATGCTTCAGCACTGCTCCTTGACCTCTCACTGCAAAGGAGCAACAGCAAAACAAGTGTCAGTGTCTCTCACCATGTCAGCTGCCAGCCTGCCACTGACAGATGCACAGCTCTTAGCAAATGAGCCCTCACCATCCTCTGTGCCTTCTCAACACAGCATCCACATCGCTGAGCCACCCTCCTCTCCCCCACCAGCCACAGACTCCATCCTGCACCAGGCAGAGCCTCCAAAAGCAGAGGGGTAACCAGAAAGGGAAGAGCACAGCCTCCTGAAGCCTTTTCACTTAGAGACAATCCCTGCAAACATCACACAATCACATGAACAGATCCACCACTCACCCTGAAAAACAAACACACCGTGTATTGAATGGGTGGGCAGCTATACTGGGCAGGCACAGCAGCATTGCAATGAAGCAAGAAACAAGTAAGAGGAGAAAAAACAAACCTTGAACTTCACTAAACCAAAAAAAATCAGCCCCCCTGCCAGGCTGGATGGGATTGCAGTGAGTTTCTGGGCAGGGCACACAGCATCCCATGTTCAGACCTCAGCTCTCCCAGCCAACGACCATGAGGTGATAAAATGAAATTATATTTCTATTCTGATACTGGGGTGGGTTTTTTTTTTCATTTATCAAAGTGATGGGCTTTCATTACATTGTTTGATCATTTGGAGTTTGCTTGGTCCCCTTGGGAGGGCCTGAGGATTTAAAGCCTATCTTATTACATTCAGTTTTAGGTCTTCAGTGGGCAGCTTCTTCCTGCCTTTCTCTGGAAGTTGTTTTCTCTTAATTCCATTTTCCAATGTTTGTGCTGCCTCCTCCACCATTTACACATTGTAGAGGACAGGAACAGTTGGACTCAATGATCTTAAAGGTCTTTTCCAACCTTATAATTCTATGATTCTGAAATGTCTAGGCCCTTTGAGTTCCTTAAATCCAATTACCTTCTTCCAGACTCTGTTCCTAAAGAATTCCTATTGCTGATGAAGGCACAATTAGCTGACAGACCTAAAGCTGTGACAATAGACCCTGACAGTGGGACCTTGTCAGCCACAGACAGGGCAGGAGCTGGTGGTTTCTCTTGCCACACCAGTGTCCCAGTACTGGAACAACCAATCTCAGCAGTGCAGGGTGGAGGAGGAAAATGGAAACCATTTCCATATTTATTGACAAATTTCTTTTACAATCTGACATTCCACTTTGGAAGGAAGGCATATTTTTCTCCCCAAATGTATCAGTCTTTAGCAGTCAGCTCAGAGCAATGATTTCTGTGCCTGCAGACGCCTCTACACTGGGTCCAGCAAGTTTGTACCTAACACTTCTGAAAGGAAATGCTATTAAAATTCACCATTTAGGAGGGACCTGTAAATTAACTGTTACTGAGCAGACAGGGGGTAAAGCAAGTTTTTGCACACATGTGTGCAGCTCTTCTGTGTTTGGCTAAGTGTCTGTCCAGCTGAGCCCCTGTTCTCATCCAGAGCCTGACCTACACTGACCTGGGTGAGGGAAAAAAATCAGCCTGGGCTGGGTTGGAATGGACCCCAAGGGTCACAGAGCTCCAACCCCCTGCCACAGGCAGAGACACCAACCTCAGGCCTGGAGCTACACAAGGTTGCCCAGGGCCCCATCCAACCTGACCTTGAACACCCCCAGACACGGGGCACCCACCCCCTCTCTGGGCAGCCCCTTCCAGCCCCTCACCACTCTCTCTGTACAAACCTTCCCATAATATCCCATCTAACCCTTCCCTCCTCCAGCTTCACTCCATCCCCCTTGTCCTGCCAGTCTCTGCCCTTGAACAAGCTGATTCCCCTCCTGTGTCTCTGCTCCCTTCAGGCACTGTCAGGCTGCAATGAGGTCCCCCCACAGCCTTCTCTTCTCCAGGCTGACCCAGCCCAGCTCCCTCAGCCTCTCTCCGTAGGGGAGGTACAAGGAGAATGTTCTAGCAGGTTTCATCGGCCAATACTAAAGCTCTTCACAAATAACAGTTAATTCCAAGACAAAAGCCTCCTGTGAGAGCAAGGAGAATTATTGCTTCCGTCTCTCACAGCCCCGGGTTGGAGCCCAGGGCAACCATCAGTGAGACACAAAAGGTCCCAGGGGAACAAAACACTAGGAAAGAGCAGCAGCCTGGGAAAACACAGTCCCACCAGTCAACGTGAAACCACACACTGTTCCTGCATGACTGCCATGCCATCACAAAGTGCCCTGGAAAGAAGAGCTCAGCTCCCATCTGAACCACCCAACAACGTCCCAGCACGCCCAGGCACAACACAGCAACTGAGCTCTTGTTTCCAGTAAGTCATCTTCAGTGATCCATAGCCAGAAATTCTCTTACAACTGCAAGTCAAATTACTTGGGTGCAGCTCTGTGCCCCTAGCACTACCCAGTGTAAGCACCTCTCTGCTCACAAGACTACAGGAGTGCAAGTCTGGGAGGGGGATGTGACAGACCCGGCTGGGGGGAAGTGGGAGAAGGGGCTGTTCCTGCCTTGTTCCCTCTGAAGACAGCCCCCTGGATCTCACCACTCAAGCCTGTGTTCAGATAGCCTTTCCTCTTCACCTCCTCTTGGGCTCTTGCAGGAGAAAAGCCCTCTCACTCTTGGGTTTACAAAGAAAACGTGGGCACAGAACTCCTCAAAGCCAACAAAAATACAGGAAAAAAGACAGACAAAGAATCTCTTCTGTTCATTTTAATGTTTGCTGCCTTCAGGATTGCAGGACTGGTCTGTTTTCTTTCTTTTTTTTTTTTTTTTAGTAGCTGGGTTGTGATGCCAACAAGGACACAGAATAAATGAAGTTTGGCTTTTTTTTTTTTCTTAATATCATAGATGGGTCTTCAGCTGTATAAACTGGCACTATTCCTCTCAAGTCGTCAGAGCCAAATTACACTTACTGAGGGTCTGGCCCTGTGACAAAAATATCTTTTTAATTTCCATCTTACTTCAGGAAGATCCTTAAAAATGCCCCTTTTCTACCCATATGCTGCAATCCCAGCAGAACATTTACAGCTTTGCTTGCAGCCCTGGCTAATAACCATCACATTTCTCCAAGATGAGGATAGTACTTCAGGTTGTAACAATAACTGGAAAACCTGGGGCTATACAGGGCAAAGCAAAGCCAGCCTGTTCTCCAGAAGCACAGCCCATCACACCCTTCATGACACACAGGGCTGAAGGACCATAACTCTGCTTCTCTCCGAGCTTTGCACTCTGATGGGGCTGGAAGACCTGACTGCATGCTCCATCTCTTATTTCCCTTAACTGAAAGGTGCATCATATATATTTTCACAAGAAAACAATTGTCAGGTAACCCTGGAACCCCCTATTTGGTTTGTATCAGTATTCATTTAGTTGTCTCTTTGATGGCTGGCCATGCAACAACTAAGAGGCAAAACTTAAACCTACCAGGAGATTAATGACAGACTCCAGTGGAACAGATGTATATGAATAGCAAATTAGGCCACTGAAAGCTTCCTATAAAAATAACAATGAGAGGCTTTGCTGCAGCAGAATACACTAGCAGAGAGGGAAAGGCTGCTAGTTACAGGGCTGAGGTCATTGTCTCTGTTTGGTGGGTGCTGCTCTCCTGTATCTAAGGCAGCAAGATTTAACAGCACCAAAACTGGGTGAAACGGTCAAAATAAACCACTGTTTGGGGAGAGGGAGAGGATATGGGAAGCAGGGAACATCCAGGGACCCACTGGCAGGTTACTCCTCATACACTTGTCAACAGCCTTCCCTTCTGGAGCAGAGCTCACCTGGCAGGAGGTGAGTTCATCCCAGCTGAGTCCAGTGTTACTTTCCTGAGCTGAGGCATAAAAGTTGCCTCTCCACTGGCTGGAAGTGATGGACTCATCTATTCCAGAGGAAAACAAGGATTTTCCCCACAATTGAGACAAACTGATGAAAATTTCGTTGTAATGGGTTTTGTTGTGGAAAAAGCAACAAGCTGAAACAAAGCACATTGATCATACCCCCTTTGTGAACGAGAAGCTTCTCCTTTCCCACCCCACATCCCCCTTAAGTCATTGAGGAGCTTTACATCCCCACAGAGGATGCAGAAAGTACTGTGCTCTAGGAAGAGGAATGAGACTGCACCAAGGTCTTGGGATGGCTGGAGGGACACAAACTCCATAAATAAAGAGGAGAGGGAGAAAGCACTTCAGGTGAGCAGCAGAGAGGTGGAAGTAGCTCCCAGGTTGTAGAATAGCTCCAAGACAAGCTGCTGAGTGTCAGAAAGGGACTGGAAATGTGTTTCAGTGCCCTTGTGGGAAACACACCGTAGGCAGTCACACTGTCTAGAGGAGATGAAATGGGCAGGAGCAGGTATTTCCAAATCTGTGCCTTGCTAAAGGCACTGAGTGCATGAAACCAAGAAGAGAAACCTTAACGGCCTCTCTAAATCCACACACACTACGCCCATCCCTGAGCACTGCCCCTGGGAAGTACAAACCTTCCTGGGAGATGAGCCAATATCCCATACTCTGGTCTAGACAAGTTAATATTTCCCCTTGGGGTAAATGGTTTAGAAAGAGATGAACCAAAGTAGCAGGGCTAAACAAAACTATAGCTGCTTGGTAGACTTTCAGAGTTCAATGATTTGATTTCCACAAAGGCAGCAAATCAAAGCACAAAACACCAGGCACAGCTTCCAAGAGCCTTCCCTCAAGTCTTTCTGTGCCACAATGGTCTCAGAAAGGGTAAGGCTCTTCCCTTTTCCTCCAGACCATTGCAGTAGGGTAAATGCTCACACAGATTCCTACCATCACAGTTTCCTTTGTGTGGAAAGGTTCACAAGCAAAGCCTCAAAGCCCTGGTACACACAACTGAGCACAACCTGATATAAAAAACCCCCCACACCTTACTCTTTTTATATAGATACATCTATATGAACACATATATTCACCTCAGAGGTGCAGAACCAGGCACACAACCTATTTATGCCCTGTACCTCTCTGGCAGCAGTGTGAATTTATCACACAAGTCAGACATCATCTCAACACCCTGCCATGACCACCAAGGTGCTGGGGCAGTTGGCCATAACACCAGGGGAGGGTCCCCCCTTCACCTTTTCAGAGACTTCAGGAGCTGCAGATCTCCACAGCTTGGAAAGTGAGCACACATGGGAAGAAAAGAGAGTGAGTAGTTACTCCATCTTCAAGTATGACAAAGGCTTTGTTTGCAGCCACAGTAATTTCAGCCCCAAATGCAGAGAGTGTGACAGCATCACAGGATCATCATAGAATGGCATGGGTTGGAAGGGACCCCAAGGGTCCCAGAGCCCCAAGCCCCCTGCCACAGGCAGGGACACCAACCTCAGGCCTGGAGCTACACAAGGTTGCCCAGGGCCCCATCCAACCTGGCCCTGAACACGCCCAGACATGGGGCACCCACCCCCTCTCTGGGCAGCCTGTTCCAGCCCCTCACCACTCTCCCTGTAAAAACCTTCCCCCTAATATCCAATCTAACCCTTCCTTCCTTAATACCCTGTCTCAACCCGAGCATATCCACTGCAGAGAAACAGGACAGATGTTTGTACATCTTGCCTTTCCCTCTGTGCTTAATTCACACATGAAGGCAGTGGTTGTAGCAGGCTCACATCTCCCTTCTTGTGCTGGAAATGAGAAGGGGGAAGAAAAAAGGGAAAAAAAATAATAAAGAAACTTCTCAGTCTGGCAACACAGCTCCTAAAGAGATGAGCTGACAGGATGGGAGATGTCACCAGGTGCTAGGCTGCCTTTGCCAAGCCATGGCACAGGGGAGAAGGGGACTCTGCAACCATAAGTCCAGAGTGTCTCTCTCAAAGGTGCAGCATAGAATCATAGAATGGCAAGGTTTGGAAGGGACCCCAAGGATCATGGAGCTCCAACCCCCTGCCACAGGCAGGGACACCAACCTCAGGCCTGGAGCTACACAAGGTTGCCCAGGGCCCCATCCAACCTGGCCTTGAACACCCCCAGGGACGGGGCACCCACCCCCTCTCTGGGCAGCCTGTTCCAGCCCCTCACCACTCTCTCTGTACAGAATTTCCCCCTAATATCCAATCTAAACCTTCCCTCCATTAGCTTTAATCCATCCCTCTTGTCCTGCCAGTCTCTGCCCTTTTAAAAAGTTGATCCCCCACCTGTTTCTCTGCTCCCTTCAGGCACTGGCAGGCTGCAATGAGGTCCCCCCACAGCCTTCTCTTCTCCAGGCTGACCCAGCCCAGCTCCCTCAGCCTCTCTCCAGAGGGGAGCTGCTCCAGCCCTCTGAGCATCTCCATGGCTCCTCTGACCCCTCTCCAACAGCCCCACATCTTTCTTGTGTTGGGCCCCAGCTCTGGACACAGGATCCAGCTGGGGGAGGGCAGAGCAGAGAGGGACAATCCAACTCCCTGTCCCTGCTGCCACCCCTCTGCTGATGGAGCCCAGGATCCCATTGGCCTCTCTCTCCCCAAGGTGCAGCAGTGCCAGGCATGGTCACCCCAAACATTTCAGCACAAATCCCCCCTTGACTGCCAGTTAAAAGAGTTTTTACTCTCAGTCCCTTGGAACTGGGGGGGCAAAGAGAGCCTGTGGGTACTTCTACTTGTGCTACAGAGAAACCCAACCTCCTCAGCCCCCGAAAACAAGGGCTACAGACACCTTCCCTCACCAGCTTCCTCAGTCATTTACAACTCAGAACGGGAAAAAAAAAATCATCTGAAGTCCTGACTGAGCTTAAAAACAGAAGCAATAAAGCCAGTCTGCTGCTCCCTGCCTGCAACCTCTCTGCCAACAGCCCCAACCTGGATTTGGGGGTGCTGGGGAGAGCAGCAGCAGCACCAGGCACTGCTGTGAGCCACGCAGGGGGCACCAGCCCCTTGGATGCCCCACTCCCCCCATCGCGCCCCCACATCCTCGCCGGGTTACCACCCGCAGCCATGCGAAGCCCCTTGCCCCAGCCGGGCCGGGGGCTGCCTGCACCCAGGGCCGGGCTGCGCACCCCAGCCGTGCCTCCAGAGCCAGGGCGTGTGTTCTCCAGCACCATCTGCTGGCTTCCCTTCTATTAACTAGCAGCGGAGACCTGCCAGGCACCCCTTGTACCTCCTGCCAGCCCACTCGGGGGGCTGGAGGGGGGAAGGAAGGTGACTGCCCACCGCCCCCGAAGCGCGCAGGTATTTTCCTGCGTGGATTTTGGGAAAGAAAACATTTTCTCACAGGCAAATGGCACTGCTCATCTGTACAGTGGGGGATACTCATCCCCCTTCCATGGGGGATACTCTTCCCCCCCCACCCCCCCATCCATGGGGGATACTCCCAAGTGAAAGAAAATGTTCATTCCAAGGCATCTTTTTACATCGCTGCTACTTGGGAAGTACCAAATGAACTCTTTTGCTTACCTGGAAAGCAATAAAGGGAGAGAATCGTGGGGGGTTTTTTGGGTGTTTTTAACTTTTTTTTTGGCAGAAAAACTCTTCGGTGAGTCTGACCCAAATTCACAACCAGCTCCTCCTCCTCCTCCCACTCAGAAGCTGCATTTCTCGGTGAGTAAACTCTTTGTTACACAAATTACCCAGGTCTGCCGGTGTCACTGCAGAAACACATGTTCCAAGCCAGGGTTCAGCCTGCTGGCTCTCACCAGGCAAAACAAGGGGTTTCATTTGGGATTAATTCTCTTGAAGCTAAAGAGGGGAGGAAGGAAATGGTTTTAGGCATCGCTTGTTAGGCATCAGGAGGTCTGGCTGCAGCTGAGCGTGGAGGTTCACACTTGTTCTCCTTCCCCCAGGATTACTGACTGGCAGAGCCAGTGCATCACACAGAACCAGGTTCCTTTCCTGCAGCCCTTCTTAGCAGGTGAATGAAACCCAAAATCCAGATGTTTCATCTGAAGGGAAAGTTCACTTTACGTTTCAGTGCATCTCCTGGATGCTGCCACAGGACCCGTGTACAGAGTCACAATCTCCAGTCAGGAGATTTATAGTTACACTGTAAGTCAAACTCTGCAACTCTTTGGGACACTCAAGCACAGAGGCAAATCACCAAGGGACAGCCCAGAGGTTAAGAATCATTCAAGGTGGCAAAGCCTACCCACTTCTCCCTCAGGAGAAGCATGAACCCTTTTCTCTCCAAGCACACACAGATTTTAGTTGCCATTTCACCTTTCCATCAGGATGTCCTATATTTTCCATAATGGGAGGTTGTTAAGAATAGGTTAGACAAGGAACCATCCAAAATGACCTGTGATCTCTGGAGCATCACTGCTTTACATTAACTGAGGGTCCAATTCTGGAACTCCATTCTCCACTACTCCACACTGTGTTCATTATACCCAGCCAGAGACACTAGAATAGCAACATTCCCACACACTCAGATGTCAGTGACCACAGGAGATACTGTGGAGTAGAAAAATCAGGTCAAGAGCCAGGACTCTGGATAAATAAAGTCACTCCATAGGAGGATACTTCAGAAGCAAACCTGGTGTGCCATCACTGCAGGGATCAACTGTTCTATACGTGGTACCCATTCCTCCTTCCCTTTGTACATTAGTAGGAAATACTGCCCAAAGAGAAGCCTTGCCTTTCATCTGAGGTGAAACTGAGATCTTCACATATCACAGGAGACTTTACCTGGAATAGGGATGAATAAGGGATAAGAAAAGAGTAGATGGACCTAAACAGATGGATTCTATATTGGCGTTAACAGTCCCACCTCGTTTTTCATCCAGTCCTCCCTGTAAAGTAGTTCTGATGAAATTTGTTAAGTGTGAGTTGTTCCTGTCACCCTGTGTTAGTAAATTTTCCTTTGTGACAAGGCTGGAGATAGCAATCACTAACCTCTCTGCTCAATTTTTCCTTCACAGACTTTCTTTTTGAGAGAGAATAAAGAAGAGCTAGTAGGAACAGGAGAAAAGTGAGTTGATATATTTTGCCATTAAGCTGGAGCTGGGCTTTGGGTTATCATAAAAGATGTTACCCAGTGAAGAGCACATCTTGCTGCTCCACATTTACAGCCCTGTTGATGACGTATATCAAACCCACTAAGTTTAAAAGTCAAAACAAGATTACCTTGCCCTAATAAATATTGATGACCTTACAAGTCCTTGTTTTAAAGTCCTTAATTACACATAATACTCAACTTGCCCTGTTTCCTAGTAGATGAAAATCAATATATCATTGATGCTGCCAGCAAAATACAGAAGAGCCCGGTCCTCAGCTGCTGTACATTGACCACACTGAATTGTCACCCTGTTACCCACATTACAGAGGGTCTGACAAGCCCATGTGTGATCAAGACCCCACTGTGCTAGGCTCTGAGAGGGGCACGGGGCCACAGAGCTGCACCTGCTCCACCAAAAAGTCAATAAGCAACCAGAGAGGGAGGAAAACACCAAGGGCTACTACAGAACGCAGCTGCAGAGCCAGACTATGAGCACCTGGTGAGAGTACTCACCACTACACAGGCTAATCCTTGATATCAGCTCCCAAGGATGGAGGAAGGCATGCAAACTCTTCCCCAAAGCCCAAGTCCTGCTGCTCACCACTCCCTCATTGCCAGGAACAGGTTTCTGCACTTGCTTCACCCACGTTTGCATCTCTTTAGCCTTTGGGCTGAGTTGAAGGTATCTCAGCACTCTGTGACAGTATACATTACAGGTGTTGTCATGGCAATGATTTATGCAAGAATTACTCACTGCAGCACTTCTACAATAGACTGGAGAACAATAGGGAAAACTGCACATCTCCAAGTTCCTGTGATACAGAGGTTGAGGGTTGGGGAAAAGAGATTAGATTCCTTTCACCTCTCTGATTCCAGCAGTGACATTTAAACAGCTCAGGGAAAAGCCAGAGCCTAATCACTAATGTTATTAATAGCAGCCTGACAAGAAACCAAACTTCATATTAAACTGTGCTAGGAGTTGCAATTGTATATTCACTACTGGCCCATTTCTGAATTAATCAGGGATTGAGTAACAACTGGAGCAGAGAGGAAATTATTACATTTGCATTGTTATATAATGAGGAAAGAATCAAGAGTTTATCAACAGCAGGGTGGTTTATCCCTTGGGCCCCATTGCTGTCAAAAGTTCTGCTGTTGTGAGCCATGGATCTGTGTTAGGCTACTGAGGTTTAGGAAAAGGAAAGGAGAAAAAACACCCCAAATTATAAGAAAGTAAAAGGTTCAGAAAATGAGCACTCCAAGTTAGGGAATTTCAGGGCTGAAAATGACCCATCTCAATGTTCCCACTTTGTCATTACTTATTAGAATGTGATTTTTAGTTGAAGGATCATGGATTGGTTCATATATCTAAGTTTTGGCAAAGGCACAAAAGTTCACCCAGGGCTGTCACTCAACTCGAATAACAACTAGAGCTTCTGCTGCTCACTGCAACCATCCTCCCTCTCACACACTGATAAACCTCCATCCCCACTGAGGAGCTCTGAATTACAGGGAAATTATCCTCATTGTTCCCATCTCTTCAGAATCAGCTCTGAGATTTACAGCTGACATGGGGTCACACCAGAAGTAAGCTTGACTAAAGCGATGAAAAGGTTATTTAGAGCTGAGTTTGACAAATTTGCATCTCTCTGTCTTCCTGCTCTGTTCACAGGGACTTCAGGTTGTCTTGGCCTCTTAATACCTGTAGCCTCAAACATCATTTTCCCCACTTTTCCTTCCAGGTTTTGAGTGGAGCTTCATGGCCCTAACAAGAGGGTAAAACGTCTCAAGCTCATTTCGTTATTAACAACCACTTCAACCAAAAGGGAGAGGAAACCTGAGAGGTCCAGCTGTCATTTTCCAGCCCATAGTCATCAACACTGCTATGTACCACCAAGGTACCACATATGCTCTTCCTGCTTCACTTTGTATGCTGGCTGGCAGTAAATCTTTACCAACTTCTTACTAGTTTAACATATGCACCATCACATGGATTTACCATCAAGCTCAGTAGTTAAGCATCAGTGACACAGAGTGTATCTGTCCAAATTACATCAGCTTGTGTGGATGTCTTTAGAGGATAACAGGTCCATCCTGCCTGCTCTTCAGCAAAAGGTATTTTTCTTTGGTTGCTTTCAACTCCTTTCCCCTGGATCTTTCTGAAATAAGAGTGTAATTGTTAGCATGAGGAACCAGGCAGGGAGTGGCCAGGCTTTGCCAATTTAAAGCTCTGAGCAGGGAAAAGTGAACATCCTCCTTTATTCTACAAGCCTTCTGCACCATTTCACATCTACAGGAGTGCATCAGAGCCCTCCAATTTAACATCTGACAGAAGGAAAAAACAACACAGAGACAGGAGAACAGCTGCTGGGACTTGAAGGAGCATGGAGTTCCACAACAAATGTGACAAGCATTGAAGACAGTGGGAACATCCTTTCTCCAGTAAGTCCCCAGTTCCAGAGTTCCAGGCAAGAATCAAAAACCCAAAAGGATTTTGGAAGAAAATGTAAGAGACGTAAGCTTGGGAGGAATTCAAACCAACATTGAGCATCCCAGCATCCTCACAGACTTCTCTGGTCCTAGTTCAACATTACTACCTAGTGTATCTGAGCATGTAAATATTTCAGCTGCACCAACACCACTGTGCTGTTCAAGAGTCAGCAGCAAGAACCCCCATCCAGCAGGAAGGAATTCAGGTTAGAGCTGGAGGGAGAATGACTATTGCATTTAGCAGAGGAAATGTTCTTACCTCTGTGTGAAATGGAGCAGGAACTTCCATCCTGAGGAGCACCATATGGGACACAGAGCCAGGAGCCAGAACTCCTGTGCTTCCAGGCTTTTAGTAAGAGGAGTTGCTGGGCAGGCACTCCAGCTCTACAGCAGATCGAGGTAGGATAACACTGCCAAGCAGGCTGCACTCAATAGCTGCCTTGGTTCCACCACAATCAAAACTGCTCTGTTTCTGCAAACAAATGTGACAAATTGGCAAATTCTGAGGGAAAACAGAACAGCATTGCTTTGTGGAAAAGCTCCTGCTAAGCTCTGTGCACAGCCTGGGATCCAGCTCCCATCACAAACCGAATGGAGCAGCACCACTTCAACTGCAAAGTCAAGCTACCAATGAACACTGCGGAAGCAACAGGCCAAGTTTTATTCAAGTGAAAGGTGTAATTCTACTGATGTCAAAAAATATATCATACCAGTTTGTGACAGCTGAGATCTAATTCTCTCTATATTTTGCATTTTTTCTGCATTTTATTTCACTATTCTACCCCTGGCTTTCCCAGCAGTAAGCAGAAAGGACTGAGGAGTCACAGCCTTGCCACCCTGACCCGTGGCAAACCCTCCTGGATGATCCTAGCAGTAGGTTTCACCTGCACACAACAGCTTTTTGCTTTTCTGATTTGAATGCAAACCCTGATAGCCCACAGACTGGCTGCCTGCAGGCACCAGTACAGCTCTGGTGGGCACCACTACAGCCTTTCCTCTGCCCTTCTGCACAAAGGAAGCGGATGTTTGCTCTTGCACATTCAGACCTAGAACCTGGGACAGTTGTGTCTCACATGGCTGCAGAGCTCCTCTCAATCTCCTCCAGAGTATTTCCTGTTATGCTCAATTAATGGTTTTGTTCTTCCCCCTTTCTGCTGCAGGGCTGCTCCTCCAAAACACTGGCAATGTTTCATTCATTGGGCTGGATGCTTCCAGACCTGCAGTCCAAGGACTTGTGTCACTCAGCTTCCTAACCAATGTGCAGTTTTGCTTGCACAAATATTTTGGCTGGGTGAAGGAAGGATGAGCATCCAAGGAGGAAAGAGTTCCCCAAATGTTTGCCCAGCTCTGAGGAACATATTTACCCCACAGCTACAAGGCAGGCCTGGGCTGTGGATGTATGACTTCTTTTCTGCTAACACTGCTTTGAATTATCTTGGCATTCCTTCCCACTTCCCTTTTCCACAAGTAATACTCTCCTTTTGCAGCTACACCCCAAGAAACACACCCTTTCCCCCCCAAAAACACACTTACTGGCACAAAACAGCAACAGCTTAGCTCCAACCACAGCCCTTTGTGTTTTTCAGGAGAGAATAAAGGATGGATTTGCCATCACAGCCCAGTCCCTGACCTTCTCAGGGCTACACCAGGCTGGAGAGCTGGCTCTGCAACCCTGAGCACACTGACTGCTGCAAAGCAGGGATGCAAACACCATCTGACACACACAGCTGTGTGGAGGAAGGATTCCATCCTCTTCCCTGTCTCCTTCCAAGCCATGGCTGCTGCAGCCAGCTGTGGGGACATTTGTTCATCTACACGAACAACAAGTAGCCGAGCAGTGGGGGAGCAGCCACTGCATAGCTGAAGAAAGGAAAGGCTGGCTGACACGTCTGCTGGCTGGCAGGGTTTTATCCTGAGCCTGGAAACCTGCCGTCCTGGACATGCCTGAGCACACAGTCGCAGCCACAACTGCAAAAGCAGCACAGTTGGGTGGGAAGATGATTGATCAGGTGCTTTTTTTTTTTTTTATCCCCCTCCTACTTTCCCTGGGCAGCTTGGAGGGAAGGCTTGTGGCAACAGCTCGATGTGATAATTGTGGTGAGAGAGGCAAAAGGAATGTAGTATAGGAATGGGATAAGCTTGAATCCCTTAATACAGGGAGCTGCTTCCAGAGAGCTTCTGTCCCCCTCTTCTCTCACTCTGACGTTGTCACATCTGCATTACATGACAAAGTGACAGCTTCAGAAATAGTCAGGCCAAGGAGCCCTCACACATGGTTCTTTCCTGATGAGAACAGTGCCTCTGGATCACTGATTGATCTGAGCCAAAGGCTGAGGAGACAAATGTCAAAGGCCAGAAATGGCAAAAAGGTTCTCTCCAGAGCTGCAGCCATGGGTACCTCCCTTGGGATGTGAGCAGCACTGACCCAGATGACACAGCAGCACTAGGGAGCTCAGGTACCCTGCTTGCAGAAGAGCTTACTCCATACTGCCTCACCTTGCACTAACACAAGCTCACGACAGCCAGTTTAGAGCTCATTGCACAGAGGGTTCACATCAGTGTGACACGAGGGTCACTCTCCTGTCTCAGAGTGAGGACAGCTGTTGCCATGAAGAAAGAAGTGCATGCATGGGGAAAAAAATGTATTTACCATCTCCAAGAAGTATGGCTAATGTAATCTACGTAGGGGATTCAAAAATTACACAAGCAATAAAGAGATAATTACATTCATACTAATGTCTTCAACTGGTCTGGCAACACACGTTGGCATAAGACCAGAAAGTTATAGCAGCAAGGTGATTAGGGACAGGTAACAGCTAAAAATATAGAGTGAGATTAATTAATAATTGATGGTGTAGGTAGAACACTGCAGAAAGTATAATTAATGCTGAACAAACTTGATATAACTCTGTCTTGTTAAAGGCTAATAAAATGTTTCAGTGCTCTCCAGGATCCACGTTTTAAGGACTCATGGGATCAGACCATCCACTAATGCAAATCCACACATCTCTGCTGTCTTCAGCAGAGACAGATGGATGGTTTGTCCCCTGAGGCTGTCACACTGCAATATCTCCTGACCACATCTCACCTGTAAGCCTGTGTTTGCACATATATGTACAACATGTGTGTAAGCCCTTTGCTCTCTAAGCACAGTTTCATCCAGATAAGACTTTCACAAACCTCATGAAGTGTGACATACTGCAGAAGCACCTTGATTAACATTAAGGAACTTTCTTCTTAACGACTGGAATTGTCAGCAAGTGATTCAAATTGGCCAAAAATATCCATGGTAAGTTATGGAATAGGAGCCCTGTGTCCCCAGATGAGTAAGTAGCAACTCACTGACTGTAATTGCTGGATACTGAATGGTCTGAACCTGTGTCCACAGCCACCTGTAGTGTGATCTCCCAAGCTCACAAGAACTGACAGGCAGAAAAACACTCCATTTGTCTGTGAACTTTTCAAGCACCGGGGATGCTCTTATCCTCATGACACTCACAGGGTTGATAATGCTGGCTAATGTTCCCACCTGCAACAAATAATCCCTGAACAGCAGTAAAATTTAAGTCCCAGTAATCAACATCATCCCATTTAGATCAAAGAGGCTGAGCTGTTCTCCTCAGATCAGGGAACAGGGACCATCTATGACTAGCATTCAGTATGAAGCACTGACTCAAACAACAGGCTAGCATAAAAACATCCAAGAAGTACTTTTTATATCCTACATAGGTGCAAAGCATAGGGATTGTATTTAGAGAAGATAACATTGGCAGAAGAATCATGAGCAGAGAGGACCAGACCACCCCCCCCAATGCCAGTACAAGCAGCCCTCCTCTGGGTATTAATCCTGGGGGTGACTGATGGCCCACGCCTGCCCTGGCTCCTGCTGGGATCATTTCCCGACTTCAACTCACATTGCAAACTATTCCAGACCCCAAGCCTGGGCAGTTAAGAAGCTTCAAAGAAAGAAGCCTGATAGGACTATGAATGGGCTTTAGAAAATTAAACTAATCAAGTTCAACAGAAGCCCAGCTTAGTGCTGAACTCTCTTTCCCTTGATGTTCAAGGGAGCCCAGAGACACCAGCTGACTTATTGCTCAGCTACACAAGCTGCCTGAAGCTGGGTGCAATGAACACCCTGTTAATTAGTGCAGCAGCACAAGATGACTGTCAGGCAGGACTCCTTAGTCCTACCAGTGACTTTGGTCTGCCCTTGAAAGGGACTGATACATACCTCACAAGGCCAGTGTGAGGATTAATTAGGCAGTATTTGCAAAATGCCTTGAACATAGGAAGCTTGAGCTCTCCGTGCCTCTGTTTACACATCTGCTAAGTATCATAATACCAACCCTGGAGGGTTGACAGTAAGCTTATTTATTTGTTGTTTGCAAAGCACTCAGAGATCCTAGATGAAAAATACTGGGGAAGCATCAAGTGTTCTTGTCATTACAGACACGCACTAGAAACTTCTTGGCCAGCTCTAGACTCCAGCAAAGTGAGAAAAATCAAGGGCCAGCTCTTGATGCAAGGCTGGATTCTCCAGGCTGTGTTTTATCAGGGAAGGAACAACTGATGATGAACTGGTTTTGTTTTAATCATGATGATAGGGAGAGATTCCAGCCAGTACTGATGTGATGGGTTACTGCCATAGCACCAAGGCTGGTTAAACTGGTGCCCACATGTGTGTTTTAGAGGATTCCTACCAAAAGAGCAAAGCAAGCATTTTTAGACAAAATTTGTGTTTCCTTCCTGGGAGCAGTGCAGCACATGAACCACAAGGCTTCATTTTAATCACCATAAACTAATGGATGCTCGAAGGTCTTTGCTTTCATCATGGGGCACTGCCATGTGCCTTCAAGCTCCCAAGGCACTCAGTGATAAAGCTAACTGCAGGAGGGCAATGGCTGGCTCTCCTCCTCTCTCAGAAGTGAAATGCATCTTCTTCCTGGAGACATCTCACCCCACCAAATTTTCCTCTGCTCGGCATAATGAGGGCATCACTCTTTGCAGGTAGTTTTTGAAGTAGCTAATTATGCTGTGCTGTGGGAAGCTGCTGCACATTCCTCATGTTGTGGGTGATCCAAGAGAGTTTAACTAGGAATAATGGGACAAAACTGTGCACAGAATATATTAAGCCAAGCATCAGGCAAAGCCTCCTAGCAGGGATGCATACACATTAGGTGGTGCTTGATGGGAAGCAGGAAAGGGACTGCTTGGACAGGACACAGCAGCTGTGCATGAGCACTCCCCTGTGGGTATAATAGCTCTTATTAATCTCTTATGGCATGTATCCTTCATTGGAAGATGAGAAGGGGGAAAAAATAAGGGGACCCTATTTATACAACTAAAAACGTGGATGCAGTGCACCTAGTTGCCAGGAATAGGAGGCAAACTAATCATGAAGTGACAGCCTGGAACATAAAAAGAGCTTTAACCAATTTAGAAAGAAAAGAAAATAAACACACTGTGTGTTAACTGAGCTGAGGTTCAGGACCAAAAGACAGCCTTTGCCTCATCTTCATCCAAAAGCCACAGAGACAGAAGGAGCAGGAGCCTGGAAGGACTTCCCTGAACCCTCCTGCTCCAGAGGGAAGAACCTCACCCCAAGCTCTAAGAAGGGCTTCTTTTCACTATATCAGAAGATCACCTAACCTAGGGCTTGGAAAAAGCACCATGAGCTCTTCAGTTCAATTGAAAGATGGTGTGCCTTCCTTTCTATTAAATTCTAACAAGAACAGACAACAAAGTACCACGAAGAGTTTGGGAGCTCGTGCCCAAGTGGTGCTGCACCCCTCTCCCAGTGCAGACACACTCACAGAACTTCTATCTACACAGTGCCATCTTTTCCACATTCTGATGGGGTGAGGAAGGAGATAATTCTTTCCTGAACTACAGTTTTTTGGGGTTTGGGTCACTTTTGATCCCTGAGTAAACACTAAAATGTGTCAGGAATCTGTTACTTTAACTGCTAATAAACAGGAAAGGAGAAAATATGTTCCAGCATATATGCTCTTTGTTCTTCCCTCCACAAAATACCCCTGACAGTCTCTTTTACAATTTAACAGACTAAACCTGTGCTTGTTTTCCACGGGTCATTCTGATCTGTACATGAATGCAAATGGTTTCCAAGTCAGCCCTTCAAGTCTCAAAATGATGCTGCTCTCTGGGGGAGCCTACCAGATGCACTCAGGTGGATTTTAGGATGAGATTCCAGCAGGGCTGGGTCTAATCCACAAATCAAGACTTTGCTTCCCAGGGCTTGTTTGTTTGTTTGCCTGTTTAACATGAAAGACAGAGCAGCTCATCTGAATAACGCAGGATTAGGAAGGATAAACCTGACCAGCACAATCTCCAAGCCACAAACCAGTGTCAAGAATCTTCATGAGCTCCAGGCAAGTGCTGCACCATCAAAGCCTGGGCATCCCTGCTCACAGAGAGAGACAACCTGCCCTTCTGCATCCCTGTGAGGCCCCAGAAGGAATGAGGGGGGAAAGGGGGGCTTGGGTTCAATGCTGTACCCAGCTAAACAAAAAGCTACACCAAAGAAATGCTGCTATTCAGGGTCTCCCCCCTCTGACTGACCTGCCCAACAGCTGAAACATTCCCCAGGACTTTTAATACCTCATCTGCTCATCCTACGTGGTGGTTCACAACTGAAAGGCACACGTACAGAGCAGGATTCCATTGGCATTGCTTCCTTTTGAACCCAAGCTGAAAACATGAGGGCATAAACAGACCAAACCAGGCTTGGTACAGTAGGTCACCCGCCCAAACCAGGGTCTCCAGCATTCCCTAAACAAATAACCACAGGGGGAATAAAAATGCAGCCCTGCATTGAATCCCAGTGCCTTGCAACACATGACCACCTCTACCTGCCTGATCTGAGCATCACCTATCATTCCCTGCCCCAGGGAGGAAGGGGAGTAGGAGCCCGTGAGGGAACAGAATAGGTTATCTTTGTGTTGTATGCATTTCAGGCTTTGCCCGAGGCACTCAAAGACAGTCTGCAAAGCTGCCTGGAATCCCTGGGTGTTTGTTAGCAGCTGTCAGTCCCAGAAAGCAGCAGCGATAATGAAGACTCTAAGTGGAAGAGTGAATTTAAAAGAAACCTGGCAGGAAGGTTCCCAGCAACAACAGAGCTGGGGACACATCGGCAGCAGCACTGGGTTTGGAATCCTCATTCTCCAGGGCTGTGGTCCCCAAGACAAGAGCTGCCCCACCTCTAGCAGCCCTCAGCTTTGTGAGGAGGGAGAAGTGGCAGGTTTCGGGAAAAGAAGGATGAAATAAGGAGCACTCAGAGGTGCCTGGCTGCAGCCCTCCTGCCCACATCCTCTCACCCCAGCCACGCTCTGGCTGGGAGAGATCATCACCTAGAGCAAGAACTGCTACAAGAGCAATAAGATAGTTATCTCCATGGAGAAACAACCACCTTTAAAAGAGGGCTCCATCAGCAGAGGGGTGGCAGCAGGGACAGGGAGGGGATTATCCCTCTCTGCTCTGCCCTGTGAAGCCCCACCTGGAGTCCTGTGTCCAGAGCTGGGGCCCCAATACAAGAAAGATGTGGGGCTGTTGGAGAGGGGTCAGAGGAGCCACGGAGATGCTCAGAGGGCTGGAGCAGTTCCCCTACAGAGAGAGGCTGAGGGAGCTGGGCTGGGTCAGCCTGGAGAAGAGAAGGCTGTGGGGGGACCTCATTGCAGCCTGCCAGTGCCTGAAGGGAGCAGAGGAACAGGAGGGGAATCAGCTTGTTCAAGGGCAGAGACTGGCAGGACAAGGGGATGGATTAAAGCTAATGGAGGGAAGGTTTAGATTGGATATTAGGGGGAAGTTTTTTACAGAAAGAGTGGTGAGGGGCTGGAACAGGCTGCCCAGAGACGGGGTGGGTGCCCCATCCCTGGGGGTGTTCAGGGCCAGGTTGGATGGGGCCCTGGGCAACCTTGTGTAGCTCCAGGCCTGAGGTTGGTGTCCCTGTCGGTGGCAGGGGGTTGGAGCTCTGTGATCCTTGGGGTCCCTTCCAAACCTTGCCATTCTATGATCCTACGATCCAAGACAGTTACATTGTCCTTTCTCCACACTCTGCTTGGCATTTCTTCTCACAGCACCTTCCAAGGAACGAGAAGACACAGAGAATTCTTGTATTACCTGCAGGGACAGTCAGGCAGCCCAAGTACCACCCACATGCTCGTGCTGTGTTGTGTGTTGGCCGTCTCCAGTTTTCACAAGCACTTTCCCAAAGGGATCTGGACCTCTGGCTTTGGGTGTCCAGCTCATCCCAGGTGATGGTCAGTCTGGGGCAGGGCACAGCACAGGTCTGTCCTTCCCCACAAGCCTCAGAGTGCATTTTCAAGATAGCACTTGGGATAAACTTTGCTGGACAGGATCATAAATTCTGTCTAAATAAGAATTAATGATACTAATAATGAAGAGAACCCACAAATCTTCAGTGAAACCAATGAGTATTTTGGGAGACAAATGACTCTATTACAGAGGCTATCGGAGAACCCGTGAACCATAGCCACAGGGAGTACAAAGCAATGGTGCTCCCTCAAGCTGAGGGAACAGTGCCAGTTGGCTTCCCCAGAAGACCTTGCCCCTTAAAAAAAAGAAGTCCCCAGTGCCTGTACATGGTCTTTGCTCGTCTCTGAGTCATTATGAATGACAACAAGTAATTTCTGCTCTGTCACAGGCAAAGCAACCAAGGTTACAGGATTTCCTTCACATACAACCAACAGGAGATTTTAAAAAATGCCCAAAACAACCCAAATCTACCTTGCCAGGCAGTGCTAGGGCTGGTTCCCCAAGCCTACACCCTCCAGGACCATCACACAGTAACACTTTCTACTCCAGCAACACATCTGGCTGCAGCTGCATCTCCATCACTGCATGCACTACAGCTCCAAAGGTCTTCTTGGAGCAGGGAGGAAGGCAGAGGAGACAGCAGGAAAAATCACCAGCCCTTTCTCCTCATTGCCCTTTCTCTGAACAAACTCACTAGGAGTGATGAGACACAACAGCAATTTCTACCACTACAAACAGTCTTCCCATCCTGCAGGGTCCCAGTAACTCCTCACAAAGGCATCACCTGCTTCCTTGAAATTTTCCACAGCAACAGGGCCCTGGTTCCAGCCTCCCAGCTCTGTTCCCTGTTATGCAGAACAGCCTCTTTGGGATATAGCTCTCTGCCACTTTGGGCTGCTCTGCAGTGAATCCCTCTCTTGTACCATAATTGATGAGCAGGCTAAGAGACAGGTGATTGGCAGAGTAATTGCAGCAACATCCCTTTGGTGATGAAGGGATCACATAGCATCTGCATTATCCTGAAGGTCTCAGCTCACCAACCTTCTCTCTCCTGCTGTCTGGATGCAGCTCCTCAGTGCCCACACAACCCATGGGCCAAGACAAGTGAAGAGCAAAGCCCCAAAGCCTCCTTGTGTGCTGCAGGAGTGTGAGTAGCTCCCCCAGCATGGTGGGGCTGTGGTCTGGTGTGAACACACATGTGCTTGGCAGGGCTCTTCCATCCATGGAACAGACATTTGTATGTCTAGCAAAACAGATACCACACGTATGTGATTGTGCACATAGATGGCTACAGCATCACAGTGAAACAGAGCTGTGTGTTCCTCTGACAGCCAAACATGCAGCTTTGCACCCAGTGCAGGATGTGACCCTCCCTAGGGGAAGAGAAGATGGAGCAGCCCTTGTTTCTAACACCAAGGTCTCCGGGGTGAGAAGCCCCAAAGGGCCATACACACTTTTCAGGAGTCCCCAGGCTTGTGCTGTAGGTTGTGGTGGATTCAGAGGTGCTGAGGGGCTTTAGTGCAGCCACCAGCCACGTCAGCAGTAGAAGGTGAAGGCCACATCCCTTGGCCAGCAGAGGTTTAAGCTTTCCTCCATCTACCCCTGCCGGAAGGAGTGCTGCAGGACTGAACCAGCTATTAAAAATACAAATGAAAATAGCCCCTGAGCTCATCCATTTTCAGACTGGCTAATTTGTCCCCAGGGACTGGCTGGAGGGGATGGGGGGAAGGAACCAGCACGCTCTCCTCTGTTATAAAAATAACAAAAAGTGATGAATGACCCTCACTGCTCAGGATGGGAAGCAGAAGCTTTTTTCAGCCTGAGATAAATTACTCCTGTCACAGCAGGTAGCACAGCGATTTACCCACAATATACCCAGGCCAGCTCCTCGGCGACCTGGCTTCACCAGCTCCGCTTATCTCATCTCCAAAGATTTTGTCTTGTTTAAAAAAATCAAAATGAGACCAATTGAGGAACAAGAGGCGAGGCTGTGTCTGCTCCCAGGCAGGCTGGCCAGCCAGGGATTCGAGGAGATGCATTGACAACACCCCCTGTGCTTTCTGCTAAGAGCAGGACGGAAGGAACTCGTCAAAGGAACCTAATTGGCAGCGCAGGAAGACAACAGCCTCCATCACTCCTATCAAACATCTCCCTGCTTCCATATATTCCTAAGCGCCATCTATTGGCATCTCCCCCTATCAGCTCCCTGCTAGACAAGCAGAGGTCCCTTTACAGGCAGTAACTGTGACTCGGATGGAAAAGCTGAGAGCACACAGGAGGCAAGCCCAGCGCTCAGCATCAGCTTTGGAAAAGGCTGGATGGGGTTGTTTTCCTCTTTTCTAACTGCATGTGGAATACCTGTTATCTGCCAGGATAACCCCACGTACAAGCTCGTGGATTCATTTATTCAGGACAGGGAATTGATAGATTTGGTTTGATTTTCTTTCCATAAGCCTCCCCTCCCTGAGCTACGCTTCTCCTTTCATTAATGTGCTGATGGAGGAATAAACTTTTAACTCTGAGGATCAGACCTGTCAAACAGAATCTCCTCTGCTCCCCAGGAAGGGAGGGCAGCTGGGGTGGAGGGGAGCTCCCAGCTATGGAAGCAGGCTTGGTAGGTAATTTTAGGAAATCACTGCAGCCCATCAGAGGTATACAGAGTATTTTTTTCCTCAGTGCTCCAGCCATTTCTTCCATGGGAAGTTTAGCTGAGCTTTTAAATTGTTCATTCACAGCACCTAACAGAGACCATGCTGTAAAATCCCTCTTAGGGACAGAAATGTACCCAGGGGAGTGAGAAGTCAGGGACAAACACACTGGGGAGAAAGGTATGGAAGAAATAGCTATTCAGACATACAGGGGAGAAAGGGAAACCTTGCCTCATGGGAAGAGAAATGGCAAGGAAAAGTTTAACTGAAGAACTGAAAACATCTCTTACAATATGGTTAATGACCCCCAAAAGAGATTCATCATGACCCTGAGTCAGCCCTCAGTCCCACCTCTGTGGCTGCACTCATGGGAGCTTTCCTGGGAGGCTGAGATACCCAAACACCACAAGAAGTGCAGTATACACCCTCCCATATTGCATAAAAGCAGGGGGAGTTTCCCATCCTCACACACACAGAGCCTCTGCCCATAACATACACAGCACTTCTCATTCCACACAACCCTCTTTGCACACACACGTGTGTGCATCACCCTAACACACACACACACGTTACCCCTCCAGAGCTTCCTTCCTGCAAGTACACACACAGGTGAGGCACAGCTCTAAGGAACACACACACAAAGCCATTCTTATCCCCCTCCCCCATCCACCTTCCATCAGGATTCCTCATGGAGGTGACAGATCTTGAGAGCAGCCCTGCTGAGAATGACTTGGATTCTGGTGGGTGTGAAACTCCCCATGAGCAGCAGTGGCTCGTGCAGCTCACAAGGCCAATGGGATCCTGGGCTCCATCAGCAGAGGGGTGGCAGCAGGGACAGGGAGGGGATTGTCCCTCTCTGCTGTGCCCTCCTGATGCTCCCAGCTGGATCCTGTGTCCAGAGCTGGGGCCCAACACAAGAAAGATGTGGTGCTGTTGGAGAGGGGCCAGAGGAGCCACGGAGATGCTCAGAGGGCTGGAGCAGCTCCCCTCTGGAGAGAGGCTGAGGGAGCTGGGCTGCATCAGCCTAGAGAAGGCTGTGGGGGGACCTCACTGCAGCCTGCCAGTGCCTGAAGGGAGATTATAAACAAGAGGGGAATCAACTTTTTAAAAGGAAAGACAATGGCAGGGCAAGGGGGATGGATTAAAGCTAAAGGAGGGAAGGGTTAGATTGGATATTAGGGGGAAGTTTTTTACGGAGAGAGTGGTGAGGGGCTGGAACAGGCTGCCCAGAGAGGAGGTGGGTGCCCCATCCCTGGAAGTGTTCAAGGCCAGGTTGGATGGGGCCCTGGGCAACCTTGTGTAGCTCCAGGCCTGCGGTTGGTGTCCCTGCCTGTGGCTGGGGAGGTTGGAGCTCTGTGATCCTTGGGGTCCCTTCCAACCCAAACCAGTCTGGGATTCTATGTTCCCCAGCAGAAAACCCACTCCCCTCGCCCTAATGAGCCCAGCTCTCCCCTTGTTCCACTGCTTCATCCCAGTTTAATGACTTTAAGGCCAGATGATGAACATAGCACAAGCAGAGGCCAGCCAAGCTCTGATCAATAGTATTTGACAACACAGTAACCAGCCCTTTTTCACTCCTCAATTTAACTTTGGGCTGGTGCTCTGAAGGAAAAGGACTCAAAACACCTTTCAGAAGGGTCCAGACCAGGGAGCAGCTGGTGTTGTCATCTTGCAAACAAGAACAGCACCAGGTTTATCCACACCAAGAAAAAAAAAAAATCCCAAGGCAGTTTGGAGTTCAGTTCTGAGTCACAGACATTAATTTGGCCAACTAATGCAAGGCTGAACCAAATTAAGGAAAGACTAATTTTTGAGCTGCATGGGAGAGATGACAGAACCCCATAGACACACCCAGGACGTAGCCACAGTGTAAGGACAAACATATCCAGGTGTAAGGATTCAAAATCCATTTTCCAGCCAAGACAAATCCTCCTTTTATCAGAAGGAAATCCAGTAACACTTTCACTTTCCTGCTTGGGGCCATTCCTGTGTAAATTGGGTGTGAAACTCCATATCAGAAGATGTGGTTTCTACCCACTTGGCTAATTACTTTCTCTACCAGTTTGCCATTCATGTCCCATTTCACACCAGTGCACACTGCATGGGTAGCACAGGGGTCTGCTTCAGAGAGCAAGATGGAATTTTTAGACTGGGAGTGGAGATTTTGCCAGGGGCTGTATTGTCAGAATGGGGGGCAATAATAACATGTGATATACCACAATGACTGAGAGACACAGCTCGTTACAGTGATGAAGTCACAGGTCCTGCTTGGGGCTTAGAGACAATCAGCAGAGAGCCAAGAACAAGCTTGGGCATCAACCAGCCATGAAGTGACCCTCAATGGCTGGAGCACCAGACATTCTACTGGTAAAACCTCTCTATTTTCCCCTGTGCTAAATTTTATTGGTGTTACAGAATCACAGAATCACAGAATCACAGAATCTTAGGGGTTGGAAGGGACCTCAAGAGATCTTCGGGTCCAACCCCCCTGCCAAAGCAGGCTCCCTATCTCATATTACATAGATAGGCGTCCAGACGAGACTTGAATATCTCCAGAGAAGGAGACTCCACCACCTCCCTGGGCAGCCTATTCCACTGCTCTGTCACCCTCACTGTGAAAAAGTTCTTCCGCATGTTGGTGCGGAACTTCCTGTGCTCCAGCTTACAGCCATTGCCCCTAGTCCTGTCCCCACTGACCACTGAAAAGAGGCTGGCCAATTCCCCCTGCCACCCATGTCTAAGATACTTGTAAACACTAATTAGGTCCCCCCTAAGTCTTCTTTTTTCCAGGCTGAACAGACCCAGCTCACTCAACCTTTCCTCATAGGGGAGATGTTCCAGACCCCTAATCATCTTTGTCGCCCTTCTCTGGACTCTCTCCAGAAGGTCCCTGTCTTTTCTATACCAGGGAGCCCAGAACTGGACACAGTATTCCAGGTGGGGCCTGACCAATGCAGAGTAGAGGGGGAGGATCACCTCCTTCGACCTGCTGGACACACTCTTCCTGATGCATCCCAGGATCCCATTGGCTCTCTTGGCCACCAGGGCACACTGCTGGCTCATAGCCAACCTGTCATCAACAATTGACTCCTTCACTGGTCCTGCCTTATGAGCACATCCCTGCAGTTGCTTCATCCTGGAGTTAGCTCACATGTAAGCTCAAGCAAACCACAGTCTGTAGGTATCTAAAGCTCACTTACCAAACTCCAACAGCACCAATGACCCCAACAGCCCCAGCTTAGCACCCATATACTTATTTCCCCTGCATGGGCCTTGCAGCCCTCAGCAAAGCTTGGGTGGTTCAATGCCAGGTTTAGCAGAACCTGTAAAGGAGAATTTTGAGAGTAGCTCTGATCTGGTTATGACATGAAGTTCCTTGCACAGAGTGGTACCTGCAGGAGCGTGGGCACAAAATCATCCCTTCATTTGTCACACCAGCTTTCCCTCTAAGCAAGAGCACAGCTACAGCAGTCACAGGAACCAAGAGAGGGATGTGATAATCCCTTCTCAGCCTTTCACGGCCAGTTTACTATCTCCTCAGCCACCACCACAAGCCTCACCCAGAGCTCTCAAAATAAAGTAGTGCTTCTGACCTTCCCAGGGTCTCCCAGGGTTAAGAAGCCAGGAGGGTTGATGCAAAGAGGTAATAGGCTCATTTAGCACGATACTCTGCTAGCACTGCCTCCATACTAATGCAGGCTTGAATGAGGGCAAGGCTCTTAGAAAATAATCTGAACTCAAAAGAAAACCCAGCATTCCCATGAAATCCATCACAGCCCTTTGTCACTCCTTCTGGTGGTTAATTATCCTCAGAAGCAAAAATATATACCTTCTTGGTTTGAATTTCTCTCAGCTGAGCTCCTTCCCCCTGGACTCACTGGTGGTTTATCCCATGAAAGTAGAAAGAAAATTAGCTTTATTGACTTACAGCAAACTACTCTTCATTTATTCCAGGTATACAAGGAGAGAATCAGCCCCACTGGAGTTACTGCTGATTTACAATAGGTAAGTAGGTACACAATTACTTCTGGTGATTTACAACCAAGTTACCTGTTATTTATTCTAGGTATTTAAGGGTATATCCACATGGGGGCCCTAAGGAAAATTAAACCAAATTAATTTTAAAGTAGATTAGTTAAACTGTGTTAGACCATGACACAAACCCTCCTCTTCCGAATTAGAGAGGCCTTAATTCATTTTAGTTCATCTTAACTCCTTCCCCAATGAGAAGCAACTCAGCCCAAGCGGTAGTACTAGGGAATTACAAAGACTGAGTAGGAGGAAAATTAGCCCTGCTCATTTGAAGAGCAATCATCAGTGCTTTACACTGGGCAGAACGGCCTCAGTGGTGCAAAGCCTGACTTGCACTAGAGAATTCTCCTTCTCAGGGCAGCTTAGAAGAGGAGGTTAGAGGCAGGAAACAATCACAGTCTTTCTTAACTTCTACCAGCTCATTCCCAGCACCCTTACAAGACCCAGCCTGTCCCAAAGCTGTTCTGGAGGAGGTAGGATGGGGTTATTACACTTTATTTAACATTTCTGTTTAAATTTCTCTGGTTTAGCTGCTTGAGCTCCCCTCCCAGAGCTTCTGTTTTTATTAGTGGGAGCTGGAGGCTGAGAAAGCACCAGGGTCCCATGGAGCAACCCTGCCACAGCCACTGTGGAGCAGGGCAGACTATGGGACAGAGGATGCTGGCTGGAGGTTTTGGGAGAGGAAGCTATGAACCTTCTTGCCCACACTGGCTTCCAGCCACAGAATGGTCCACAGATTTAGCAGCCTCGGGAAAGGATGAGACATCTCAGGAAGATCCCCTGCAGAAGGCAGTAGGTGAGCTACAAGGGCTCCAGCAACATCCCATTGGAGAATAAGCCTTTCTGATGTATGTAGATGGCCTCACCAAGACCCTTCCTCTGTATCAATGGCCAACCCCTCATCCCTTGCAGGAAGGGCAATGCCACCCTAGGGATGGAGCGAAATGAGAGATGAGCTGTCTAGGAAGGAGAACCTAGGAAGGAGAACCTTCACTTCCACCTGAGACACAGAAACAGCACAAACTGACCACAAAAAACCTCCCTTCCCCATCTCTACTCTTTCTTGCTCCACATCTTCTCTCCTTTTCCACTCACACAAGACTTGTCCTGTTTCAAGCTCTCTCCTTCACCACCTCAGCTCAGACACATGCTTCCTTGTGCAAGAGAGCAAAACCCTTTCTTCTTCACTTACTCTTTTTGCTTGCATCCCATCTTTTCTCTGTGACCTTTTTCCTCCCACTGGTGCTCTCCCAAGCGTGCCCAGGAAGGCAGTGAGCAGTGAGAGAGGCTGGAGGAGATAATAACAAACAGTTTTTCAAGCAAAAAGTTCCCAGCCATAGGATCAGCCTGCCTAGATGAAAGATGAGGGAAGACAGACACACACGTCCCCAGTAAAACCACAGTTACTGCCAAACAGGGAAATAACCTTTTCCAGAAGAAAAAGAGCAGTGTTCAGCTGTCATTAGCTATATGCATCTAAAGCATTTATGAACTTCTCTATCAATCACCAGGCTGGAACGTGAATTTGAGAAGGAACTGGCTATTTACAGATGATGATAAGCTTTCTCTCAGCCTTTTCATCCCTCTCTTTAATGAGCATCCACCTCACAGGCAACAGGGTTCAGTTTCCCAAGCCAATTAGACTCGCAGGCACATGCCTGACTGGGCTGTGCTGGGGCTACTGTGACCCTCCAGTGTGCTACTGGAAGAGAGAGAGCTCCTCATCTGAGCTGGTGGGTTATGGCTTTACAGCAGCCTCATGGGTTTGCCAGCCTCACTCCAATCATTTCAGAGTTATGAATTCCAAATGATCAGATAGTAATTAAAAGTTTGCTTTTGATTTCAGGGCGAGAATCCACCTGGGAGATTCACAGGTCTGATGAGGGAACCGACACATCAAAGCCAAGGCAGACTACCTGCAGCTCCATGAAAGGCCAGCAGCATCCAGGGATGCTTAACTCCAGTTTGGTACATACTCACACTGTCTGCCTGGGACAGTTCTCTTAAAAACAAACAAACAAAAAAACCTCTTTAAAGGTTGCCAAAGGAATTGAGTTTTTGGTTTGTTTTGGGGTGATTTTTATCCTTTTACAACACCCTGCAAGTGCACATTACTCAAAGTAAAGCACAGCTCTCAGATGTCTCTGATAAGGACCCAGCAGTGTGATGGCTGCTACAGATAAAAATCAAATAGGGTATTTTCCAAATCTAACAGACTATGCTGGGTTTGATGATTCACATTAATTTTTTGCTCCCACTTCCTAGTGTAGCATTATGAGGAGCTCACCCTTCAAAAGAACAGCACAAAAATTCAGCTTCTCATCCTTGGGCCTTTGAAGAAAGCCTTGTAAATGTGACTTTGGTGTAAATGTTCAAAATTCAGTAGTTGAAAGAGGAGAGGTCACTGTTGGAGGCAGGATGACCTGCATTTTAAAGCAAGGGTGTTGTCTAGCTGGGACAAACTTTCAATCTAGGGACTAGTCCAGTCACACTGCAAACAAGACTTGAATTGAAATCCACCTGAGCACCTGGGGTTCAAGGAACTTGCCAACTTCATAGCAAGCCTAGACTGCAGTTGTGGATGTTTGGATACAAAGGGGAACCATGCAGTATGGGCATCTTCTATCTGCACAGGGCATCCAGGTCCTCTGGATGCTTCCAGCAGCATAAATAACCCCTCAAGGCTCCACTGCCTTCCAACCCCAGCAGCTGCAGTTCAGCCAGACCTCTGAAGTCCAGAGCAGCTTTTCCAAGGTGCTTATCTCAAGGCAATGGAGACCAAGTGGACCAAGGGCATCGATGCTGTAGAGAACATGAAAAAAACCCAGGGGGAAAATTTAACAATCCCCAGGTCTTGGTCTGCAGCACTAGCAGGGATGAATTTCACCTTCAGTGAATCCCAGCACAGCTGAACTGTGTTGTTTTTAAATATACAACCTAATTGCAATCTAACCACAGTAGAGCCCAGAAGAAACGGAGCAGCCCAGCAGTATCTCCTTGCATTAGCTGCTGGGTTATGAGCAAGGGAGACATTTATTGCCCCATATATTCCTGGGATAATCACTTAACTGACTCAGCCCATGCACCATACTTCCTAGATAATGGGCTAAAGCATCACTTATTAGCCCAGCTGCACCTTGTGTGCAGCTCTGAAACCACAGAGGCAAGGAGTACATGGAGTCCTAGGTGCTGCAGCACAAGCCATCCAAGGGAGGAGGAAAAACCTCCTTAAATACAAGGAACAGAAGGTTTGTTTTTCTGGACACACAAATGAGATTGGCAAGGCCCAATTCCTGCTACGTTTTAATGAGACTTAAGTACTTAAGCTGCTCAGGAAATCCCCACTGACAAGAAATTCACCATGGGTTTCATATGTACCCAGTGGCATGGATGTCTGGGAACCAGGAAGCGCAGCAGGCTGCCCTGGCTGAGGAGATACCCCCCAGCCTGCATGCATCTGAAGGTCCTGTTGACTTGAGAGTGCAGGAGAGTTCCTGACATCCCAATGAATGTCCTGGCATCACATTCTACTCTGCTGCCAGCTCAACTAAGAGCTGGGTGAACACTTCACCACTCTAACCCAGTTTTCCCATGAGGAGAAGAGTTGAGGCTCTGGAGCACACCGCTGTCTATTATTGGTGGCTACAGATCACTGCCCATCTTTAAGTAGGCGATAGCTTAAACACTGTTATATTCCAAAGGAAGACAACACAGGCATGATCCTTAGCTGAATTCCTACAGCTTAGAGGAAATTATGTCTTAGCCAGGTCCTGGAGAGCACCATAGAGTCATCAGTGAGTAGAAACAAGACAGTCCAAGGTGGACACAACTAAGGTGGCCAAGCAGACATCAACACAAGCATATCACAGCTGGAAATGTGTGCCACATCACATTAGTCATTACAGCAACAACTGTCCCTCACTTGGAGGATCTCAGATTGTGTCAATGTGAAAGGCAAAAGGAGAAGAGAGAAAACAATTCACTGAGCAGCACAAGTCAGCCAGAAATACAAGGGAGCAGAGAGCTTCCCCATTAGCTCAGGCTCCTTCCACCACCTTTGGGTGAAGAGGATGCTTTTGTCTGGCATTAGGAGGGATCCATTCAGCCACACTCAGACATAATTAATCCAGGTGAATATCAAGAGAAAATGCAAAGTGATTACACAGCCATGCTCAAGAGTTAACCCTGTGTTAATTGACTGTGCAGAGCTTCCTCTGTGAAGAGTACAGCTGGGGAGTGTGCTTCCACCTCCACCTTTCACAGAGCTGTTGTCACAATTCCTTTCACCTTGAGAGCAGATTATGACAAGGCTTGTCTGTGGAAGAAGTCTTGTTAAGAAACAGGAAAGAAATGGGGAAGAATAATCTCTGAACTCTATTGAATGAGTCACAGGCACCCTGCTGTGTGAGCAGAGGCTCACATAAGAGGGGTCTAGCCCAGTTTGTACCTGGGAAGGGTCTGTCCAAGTAGAAAGCTGCTCTGAGGGGTCAGCCCCAAAGTTTGGGCAGCCCTCATGTGCTCTGCAAGCCTTGCAGGTGAGGTTTATATTCAGAATAGCTGGTCTTTATTTTCACTTGATTTTTAGGAGAGGGAAGGCAGCTTTCAGAACAAGCTTATCAGTTTTCTACCGAGTTCAGTGCAGTTAAAGCTCTCCATGAGAGGCAGTGTTTGCTGCTATTTCACCTGGCCGCTCTCCATCCAGGCTCTACTCACCCCCCCTAAGGGCTATCTCCCAGGCCCATTACTGTCCTGGCAAATCTGATGGCTCCTCAACCAGGGAAGCTCTGTTCTGCCACCAGAATTGTTTATTTTCTCCAGAAGCTGTGTGATAAATCAACCTGACACATCCCAGCCACCATGAAGCCTCCTCAGCTGTAAGAAGTGTTGTGCAAGGCTTTGTCTGCACTGCTTGGTACATTCTCAACATTTAACTTCTATTTGCAATAGTGACTTGAGCAAGCTGAGATTGATGAGGGTGACAACACTAACATCCCCTGCCTTCCCCTCCTCTTTCACTTAAAGCTGGGAATCCCATCCTGCCTGTGCTGTTACAGCCCTAGGCAGCACCTCCAGGATCACACCAGAAGCATTCCCAATGCAAGATGCCTGTTTTAACTCCAAAATCCTAATTAATTCTCAGAGCACAGCCCTCCCCCCAATGCCTTCAGATGACTAAACCACAGCTGCTTTGTTCCCACTTTGGACAAGAGCTACAAGGTGACTGCTGGTGTCCCATGGGGAGATAAACAGCAGAGGATTTCTAGAGAGGATCACACCAGAACAGGAGCTGTCCAAGCTCTGTGTGCTGCAAACACGATGACTTAACAGCCAGAACTGCTAATACACTTCATTCCTTGGTTGATTTTCTTCCTTTAGAAGATAGGAGAGCAGGATAAGTAAAACAAGCAACCTGAATTTAAGCCATCCTAAATATGTCTCAGGAACACAAAGAGCCTAATCCGTGTTTCAGGGCCCCAGATACTATTTGGATGCAAATAGTCTTTAAGAACCAAAAAACTTCTTGTGTCATCATCCCTTACTCAGAGATGCCAAGCTCTCAGCAGACTTAATCTAGCAGACACTTGTGCAAGTTATAAAATCTGGGCTAGGCACCAGTGTGTCCTGGTTTAAGTGTTAGTACCCATATGGTTCCACCTGTGATTTTAAAAAGTACATATTTTCTCAGTAAATCAGGAGCTCTGAGTTCTCACAATCCCTTAATCCCTGGGTGGAAGATCCCCATTATCTGTCCAGTACAAGGCACATTATTAACGGATTACGTTTGCAGCAGGTAAAGGTCATTTTTAATGCTTTTAATGATTTAAAAATGGATTTTTCCTTTTCAGATTTACTATTTTCAAGAAGCTTGGCTGTGAAAGCCATACCCAGTAAGTAATATGCATTAGAGGTAGAGACTCAGTTCTCCAAAACAGAGCTCAGAAGGGATGAATTGTAATGTACGGTTGCCCAGCAGAGATTTAAAAGCCAGTCTTGGCAGAAAATACAGGCCAGATTTTCAAAGAACCTCCAACATTAAAAAGTTACCTTTAAAGAGCAAGTTTATACACATTTGCTGTCCTCTGAGTACGTAACAACTGGCTTTGGATGGACAAATACCATCTTTGACTGGACAAATATCACAGGGCATCGTTTATTTGGTCTCTTCTGCATAAATTTGGTCAAAATATTACAAACAACTTCCTGCCCAGCCTTGTGATTCAGTTACATGATGCAGACAGGAAAAAGAACTTCTTAAACCTCCCTACAAGTGGATATCCCCAAATTCTGACCCACACAAGTTTACTGAGAGGGTCTTCCCTTGAAGCATGGCTTCATCATGCCAACACAAGAATTTACATCAGCCAAAGGAACCAGGGAATGCTTCCCCAGCTCCTTCCTATTTTCACTTTCTCCCAGCAACCCAGAACAGCAGCAGGACAGGGAATCATAGAATCATAGGGGTTGGAAGGGACCTTGAGAGATCATCACGTCCAACCCCCCTGCCAAAGCAGCTCCCCAGCTCATACTGCACAGGTCGGCATCCAGATGGGGCTGGAATCTCTCCAGAGAAGGAGACTCCACACCCCTTGGGCAGCCTGTCCCAAGGTTCCCTCACCCTCACTGGGGAAAAGTTCCTCCCCATGTTGCTGTGGAACTTCCTGTGCTCCAATTTGCAGCCATTGCCCCTTGTCCTGTCCCCACAGACACTGAAAAGGGGCTGGCCATTTCCCTCTGCACCCCATACTTCAAACATTTATAAACATTAATAACGTCCCCCTTACGATGGGGACACATTAAGGTTGAAGAGCTCTGCTACTGTTACTGCTGTTTCTGAACTTGTCACCTCAAAAGGTGACACTCCAGATCCAGTGCAGAAAGAGCCCCACAAGGCAGTGCTGGAGTGCTGTATGATACAGCTGCTCAGACAGCTCCTGGGGATGAAGCAGGGCTGGCCAGCCACAGGTCCCCACACTCTTCAGGACACACATCACAGCAACACCATCACAACATCAGATGCCCCAGGTCTGATCTGAAGTCCCTGACAACCAACCAGTAGCTCTTAAGCTGACCTAAAAGGAATCTGGCCCCTCTCTTCTGGGAGCTGCCCCCAGCCAGGGACTGCTCCAGCTTTGAAGAGCCCCTCAAGAGCAGAGACGACAAACAGCAGCTCTTCAACAGGCACCAAGATGAAATGACTCATTATCCAGTATGATTCTTTTCAGGTTCTCACACCAGCCGTTAAATTGGAAGCACTGAAGCACTTTGCTTTGTATGGTGTTTGATTTCTGTTTTCTTTAATATTATTATTTAAACTTTAAGCCCAGCTACAAGGTAGCTCTAAATAAAGGGAGAAGAGAGACAATCGCAGCTTTATTATCAGGCTCCACACAGCTCCCCCAAATTACATTTGTTCTTTCAAGTGTCCCCAGTCTTTTTTTCCCTGTATTGTGTAGCATCCCTGCCTCTCCAATGTGATAACAGGAACTGCATCATTGATGAGGAACCCCT
Organism: Laterallus jamaicensis coturniculus; assembly: GCA_022605575.1. Taxonomy (NCBI): domain Eukaryota; kingdom Metazoa; phylum Chordata; class Aves; order Gruiformes; family Rallidae; genus Laterallus; species Laterallus jamaicensis. The sequence continues at coordinate 7,007,312 of JAKCOX010000028.1, forward strand.
GAGCTCCTCATTAATGCTGAGGAGTCAGAGAGGCTTTAGATGTGCAGCCAGAATGACCCAGCTCTTGGTGACAGGGAACAACCATGTACTTGTTTAGACTTACAACATTACAGCTCTCTTTGTCTCCTGCCACACGCACACAGCAGAAGGTAGAAAGTCTCTGCTGAGGATTTTTAAGACAGAGCACTCCCCTCTTCCCAAGCAGGCTAAGACTCCTTGGCTCTGATGTACAAGTCTATCATGGCACACACACCCCTCAATCTTGCAAGAAAATCACATTCTGTCCCAAGACCTCAGCTAAGGTCAGAGCAAGCTCAGTGCCCCAGGATGCACGGGCTATAAACACATTGTCTGCTCATATGGTCACACACAGAGACCTTCATGCAAACAGAAATACTTGTTGTTTGAGGAGGTTGCACTAACACAACATGCTGCCCAAGAGAAAGCCTCAGAGAGTTAACAGGTACCTCCTGTTAATGAAATGAAGTGTCAGTTCCTCAGTGGGACAGTGCTCTTTCTCCCCCCTGATTTACCTCCTGGTTCAATTGCAGGAGCCACAGCACCGTGCTGGCTTCCCACTCCCTGCAGCAAGCAGCAGGTTGCAGCAGTCCCTAGATATCCTGCAAGGTCTCCTCTGTCCTAGAGAATCAACTTGTCCATCTGACCTAAGGCAAAACTCTTTGGCCAGAAGCCAGCTTCCAATGCAAAGCCAGAACAATCCATTGGAAGGAGTGGAAACACACCAGAGGAGCTGACATCAGCATCTGGCCCAGGCCACTCAGCAGTATTCAGCACAGGGTGATTTTGTGAGTGTGGTGTTTTATCTCAGCCATCACATCAGCCTTGTGCTCAGACACCTTCATTTCCAGGAGCACAGCATCTTGGGATGTGTTACAGGGGTAACATGAGAGCAGTTGGAGGATTTTCACTCCAAAACAAATGCAAGCTGTTTAGGGCTCCTCAGCAGATGATGCTTGCTGTTGTCTGTGTTGCCTAGCATCTTTCTTTGTAAATCACCTTTTTGCCAGGCCCTGTGTGTGCATACATGCACGTACACATCACATACAAACATTTGCCCACAGAGAGGATGTTCTAAGAGCTTGTTGAGCCCTGAGGATTTCTGTAGCCACGTAGGTGTAGCGGTGTGAGCTGCTGGCACATGAGAGCTGTCACTGTGATCCACACCAAGAAGGGGAGACAGACCCTCACAGCCAGATGCACAGCTATGTGTGTAAAATCAGGTTTGAGGAGATCAGGCCAGAAGGATGCTGAGGCAAGCCACGCTGGTGTTAAAACATGCTCTGTATTGGCATGGGATTGTCAACAGATTCTACAACCAGAGATTTGCACTAGCACCATGAGTGGAGGTGAAATTCAGGGTCTGGCCTGAGGTGAAACATCCCAGAGAGCAACAGCTGCTGCCCAGGTTACCCAGAGAGTCCCATCCCAGCTCCAGGATTCTTGACCTTGCACTCAGTTCTTTGCAAGACACTGGTCTTAAAATGGAGTTCACACCAAGAGAGCCACACAGCTCTGGGTTACTGTTCAGACTCGTGGCTTGGATGGGCATCCTGAGCATGGTGAGTGTGTTCAGTGTCTCTGCCCACGAGTTGGACAAGGGCTGAAGGCTGACTCTGTGATCAGTCCAAAAAGAGCTGGTTACACGGCAGGTAACAATAACCTAAGGGTAAGCATGCCTTAAACCAGTGACTGACTCTAACCTTAATTCTTAGGAACCTGCCCAAGCATAGTACTCGAGATCTGGGTTTTGCAGAACTCCAGACAGGGTTTAGTTAAGACTGCATTTTGCCCAAGTTCACACCCAGACACAGTCAGTTCCCAACAGAAACCCCAGATTTTTCTTATCACTTAGGAAAAAAACCCGAGCTTGGATTTGGTGATCTTTAAAGGAAAGAGAAAGTAACCTTGGAGTGGCAGGGGATGAACTGGAATGCCAGCATCCACACAGCCTGAGCCCAGGATCATTAGTCATTGTTTTTCCCTCTGATTTCCCACAAGCTATTTTGTTTGTATGTATCAAAACATGACTGATTACACCCTGGAAAAGCAAAGATTCTGTTCAACCTTCCCAACATAAATTGCAACTAATAGCTAGAGTTTCACATGAAGGCAGTTGTTCCTAAAGATTCTGTCAAATATCAGCCTGCAATGATGCATTGAATGAAGCCTGCATGCCTGCCCATGCAGGGATATCAGCTGCCCCTGACTCCTGCAGATGGCAAGTGGGAATCCAAGGATTTCAGCACCTTGCTGAATAAGCCCAGGCAGTGTGGAACCTTCCTTTCTCCTTGATTCATTCACTTTGACCCACAACACCCTACACTGCTGCGCTCCATAAGCACCTTCTCGGGGTTGGGACAGTGTATTCTGCCCAAGTTTGCACCCAAATGTACCCAGATCCCAGCAAAAACTCCATTGCTAAATTGTAAGATTTATACAAGTGCTGGGGTACTTCCTAACTCATAGAATCACAGGGGTTGGAAGGGACCTCAAGAGCTCCTGGGGTCCAAAACCCCCCTGCCAAAGCAGCTCCCCAGCTCATACTGCACAGGTCGGTGTCCAGATGGGTCTGGAATCTCTCCAGAGAAGGAGACTCCACCACCCCCCTGGGCAGCCTATTCCAGTGCTCTGTCACCCTCACTGTGTAAAAGTTCCTCCCCATGTTGGTGTGGAACTTCCTGTGCTCCAACTTGCAGCCATTGCCCCTTGTCCTGTCCCCACAGACACTAAAAGGGGCTGGCTGATTCCCCCTGCACCCTATGCCTAATATATTTATAAAGATTAATTAGGTCCCCCTCTGAGTCTTCTTCTCTCCAGGCTGAACAGCCCCAGCTCTCTCAGCCTTTCCTCACAGGATAGGTGCTCCAGGCCCTTCATCATCTCCGTAGCCCTTCTCTGGACTCTCTCCAGGAGATCCCTGTCTTTTTTATACAGGGAGCCCAGCACTGGACACAACACTCCAGGTGGGGCCTGACCAAGGCAGAGTAGAGAGAGAGGTTCACCTCACCCACACTTCAGCTGCTCATTCCTTCAGAGCAACACTGACAAATCCCCCCAGGATCAGGCCCATAACATCCAACTATGTGCTTAACACAATCACTGCATTACCAGTAAGTTCAGTCATTAATTCGAGATACTTCCTAACAGCTTTGATAAGTGCTTTGGGATAGGGGAGCTTCACAACATCACAGAGAAGTCACATCACACTATTCACTTACTGTTCTCTATTATTCATAACAAAATCATCTGGTATCAGATGTAGCTGTAACGCCTTTTAAATGGAAAGTGTTTTAAGCAAGTAAACCCCTTCCATTTGTAATTTTTCAAGCAGTACATAAAAATATCGTAATGCAGCAAGTCTGCACAAGTGCTCTACAGATTATTACACACTTTAAACAACCCCAGAGATGAGGCATTATTTTAACAAAAAGAGCTTTTAAAAATAAAATCATTTTGTACCTCCATAGCATCATCTCACTCCCTCCTGGTGCTTCACAAGCTCAAATAAACTCCTGTAATATTCCTTTGGATTGAAAAGTAAATGAAGAACAGTCTTTAATAACCAACAGGCACTGAAGCACTGGGGCTGTCTGACAAGTACAGAATCACAGAATTGTAAGGATTGGAAGGGCCCTGGAGAGCTCCTGGGGTCCAACCCCCCTGCCAAAGCAGCTCCCCAGCTCATACTGCACAGGTCGGTGTCCAGATGGGGCTGGAATCTCTCCAGAGAAGGAGACTCCACACCCCCTGGGCAGCCTGTCCCAGGGCTCCCTCACCCTCACTGGGGAAAAGTTCTTCCCCATGTTGGTGCAGAACTTCCTGTGCTCCAATTTGCAGCCATTGCCCCTTGTCCTGTCCCCACAGACACTGAAAAGGGGCTGGCTGATTCCCCCTGCACCCCATACTTAAGATAGTTATAAACATTGATTAGGTCCCCCCTCAGTCTTCTTTTCTCTAGACTGAACATTCCCAGCTTATTCAGCCTCTCCTCACAGGGGAGATACTCCAGGTCCTTCATCTCCGTAGCCCTTCTCTGGACTCTCTCCAGGAGATCCCTGTCCTTTTTATCCCAGGGAGCCCAGCACTGGACACAACGCTCCAGGTGGGGCCTGAGCAGGGCAGAGCAGAGGGGGAGGATCCCCTCCTGTGACCTGCTGCCCACACTCCTCCTGATGCCCCCCAGTATCCTATTGTCTCTCTCAGCCCCCAGGGCACATTGCTGACTCACGGCCAACTTGTCACCTACCAGGACCCCCAGATCCTTCTCCATAGTGCTCCTCTCCAGCAGGTCACCCCCAGCCTGTACTGAAATGAACGGTTGTTCCTCCCCAGGTACAAGACTTCACATTTGCTTTTGCTGAACTTCATTAGGTCTCTCCCTGCCCAACTCTCCAGCCTGGCCAGGTCTCACTGGATAGCAGCACAGTGTCCTGCACAGCAGGAACAGCACAGCCAGGAAGGAAAAGAGAGTTTAGAAATTCTCCATGCCCACCTAAGCAACATCCACTTGCCACAGGGCAGGCACACACAGACCTGGACATCTGAAATCACAGACAAGGCTCTGGTAAAACTGGTCCCAGCACAGGCTGAGCACAAGTTCCGTGTCTGTAACTATAAATTCAGCCATGGGATGCAGAAGGAAGGAGAAAGGCCACTAATAACACTGCTCAGAACCATTATCTGTTCCTAACGAACATGGCAGGGTGGTAGGTTTCTCAGATAGGTCCTGAAGGACATTAGTGAATAATGCATGGTGGTTTCTGTCTGTCCTACCCAGATAGCTCAGGGCATTGCACATAGCAATTATTAAGCCTTTTGCTGTAACAATTTAAGTTATAATGGTAAATAAACACGAGCAGTGTTACAGGGCAGATCAGAGAGTCACAGTTATTTACCCCTAACTGCAGATTTTGGCCTTGTAAGTTTATTTATGATGTCAACTGTGTCCTGGAATAAATGAAAACCACTCATTTCTGTAGGCACCTTCCCCATCCTGAATCCATTACTGGAGTCAGACAGCAGGAGTCAAAAATCATCATGTTTCCTAGCAATTGAAAAGTTACATAACGAATTTGTTTATCCCTGTGTTTGGCAAACAACCATTGCTTTGTAGATGCTGGGCAATAAGGCTACGGGATAGAGGCAGACACCCACCCTGTGCAGTGACACGAGGCTGAGAACAGGCTGAACCATATTGCTGCTAATAATGAGACTTTCTCCTGCTTCTGGATACATCACTGCACATCCTTCATTCCTTTACTTCGGAGCTGTAAGACACATCAGCTTCTCTGGGCAGAGTAGAGTCTGGCTCCTCTGGCACAGCTGCTGGGAACTCTGCACTGGACACAGCAATTGCAGACCCACAAATCAGCTTTCTCATCTTTCCTTTTCAGAAGGTTTTCAGCTGCCTGGACACAGCTGTTGGGCTCACTGCCTGTTTTCACCTGACCTGGTTACTCTTTTTTTCCCTATCTCCACACTGCTACTGCTGCTGCAGAGCATAAAAAGAAAAAATAAGTCATTTGGGTTGTGGTTTCTCAGCAGCCCCCACCAACTCTGGTGTAGGAACAAGCATCCCCAGTTGGACTTCTCTGTAGAAAAGGAGATCTCCCATCTCCAATTGTGACTTCCCAAATCACTTTGACAGCCTTTTTCACCAAGAATCACAGCTACTCTTCAAGTCAGAGCCTCAGCCTTGGCTGTAGAAGGCTTTGTGATTAGACAAAGGGCATTGAAGGCAGGTAACATCCTCCTGCTGCTCCAAACAGCAGAGCCAGAGAGGCAGGAGTCAGACAGGGGGGCACTGCAGCTCAGCAAAGGATTGTGTGACACATAGAAATAAAGGGGAAAACAGGAGTCTTGACAGCACTGCATTTGGAGATGCAAAGAGCTCCCAGCAGCCCTCATCCCATCCATGCCACATGATGAGAAATAAAGCAGGACACATCTCCATTCATCTGAGGCAGGCAGACACAGAGCAAAGAGACACTTCTCAAAGCAATCCCTTCTGTTTGGAAAAGTAGCCTTAAAGAGATTTTTCTAACCCAGGGATAGCACACAGATCTATATTTGTACATTGCAGAGCCAAAGAACCAACCCTCACTGCTATCTGGAAGGAGCTCTGCCAAACAACATTCAGAGCCTATCAGTTCCTGCAGCCAAGATATGCTGGCTGCATCCACCGTGTCATAACCAGCCCCATCTGAATAACTCTCTAGACAGGCAAGAGCAGGAGAAGGAAAAGGAAAAACTGCCCCATAGTTTGGCCTGCAACAGCTCTACAGCCTTATTATGCAAAACACAAGCAAGGAAAAAAACTAAGTCAAAAGGGGAAGAAAATCGTTTTCATTTGTGCCAGCATCGTTCAATAAAAGCAGCTTTTCCCTTCCCTCCAGCAGTCAGTTTGTCGTTGAGCTGTGTTTTGTCTCTTCCCCTGACCCCCCTTTTGCATTTTGCTTTGGATAAACACTTTGAGAGGAAAGTTCAGCCAGCAGCCTTCAGCACAGTCCATCACCTCGAGCATCCCATTCACACAGCTCACTGCTCCCTGCCGCAGGTCACCGACCACCTCATGAGAGGGAAGCCTCACTCAGCTGTGTGCTGGACAAAAGTCTTCTTCTTCCCCAGGCTTTCTCTCCTCCTGGTTCAGGGGAAGACACTCTGTAGGACTGGAGAGTTTGTTGTGCTGTGGGTGTTTAGAGGACAATGAGCGCAGGAAACTGAAGGGGAATACCCTTTGCTGCCCAGTTACATTTAACCACTCAACTGACCGTCCTTGGTGTCTTTTCAGAACTGGATCTGTTCTACTCAGGGTATTCTTTCAGGGGTTCAGGAAGAAGGAAGAAAATGCTGGGATTCCTTTAGCAGGACCTCTCCCTGATTGCTGAAACACTTGACTCCCTCTCCTCTTGCATCTCCAAACCATCCACACAATATAGTGCTGATAGAATGGCTCGTAAGCATCCAGATCACATTCCAGCTGCCTGAACAGAGCATCAGGCTGCATGAAAAAATCCTTTGGAGTGTTTTAGGTTAGTGAAGACCAGAACTAACTGAATTTGAGATCTAAATTTAGATTTTATACATATATATCTGTATATGGGCTAGGTCCATAACCAGTGCAGGTCCAGTGAATACATCCTGCCCATGAAATCAGCTTTGTACTCCCAGAGGGCAGCTTTTTAGATCCTATGCTACATTTTGACTAGCATTTCCTTGCCTGCCAGGCAAAACTGCTAAGGACCAGGTAGTAAAAGGACTGCCAAGAAAGACTACCTGTGGCATTTAGTAGGTGAGAACTGAATTATCTTTTCTCCACACCTTAGATTTTGCCAGCATCTCTTTTGCAGCTCTTGCAAGTTTCTCTTCCCATTTATCATTTGAACATTACAGACCCTTCAGCCCCATTTTCCCAACATTTTATACTGAAAAATAAGCAATGCTGAGCCATAACTCAACACCCCAGTGTTTCAAGCCCAACCATTCACATGGCACATGTGTATTCAAGAGCAGTACAAGACACCCATACAATGCTGTCACTGACAGGTATTTTGGAGTGGTTTCCTGCTTAGGCAGGTGTAAGTTGGGCAGAAACCAGTCATCTTGTGCTGGTGAAACTGAAAGAGATGCCTCACAATCACAAGTGGCTTACTATGCCCTGTTCTTCCCTGTAAAAAGATACACTTGCTGTTTGTCCCTTTAGTCTTCCCTTCTTTTCTCACCTGGCAATAGATGGACAGACTGCAGAGCATCACTCCCCTGTTCCTTTGCTTGACAGACTTAAACCTGAGCTATTTTTAGAGGATGCTCCAGTAAGTTGTGGTTTCTGCAGCATCAGCTTGCTTGCTGTTTCACTAATTATATCAGTTAGTCCTCTGGTTCAGAAACTCCATCCAGTTGATGTAGCCTTAACTCTTCTCCTCACAGCCCAGCACTAGCAGTTCCTACAGCTTCAGGAACTGAGCAGCAAGCCAGCATCACCTTTATGCCTCTTCACTGTTTGCTGTTCTCTCTTTTATGGCCACTTTCATCCCATTTCTCTGCCAGCTGTGATCCTGTCCCCAGCTGAAAGAGAGAAGGAGGAACTAGCTGTCCCTAAGACTGTTGAGATTCCCCATTAGGTGGCTTTGAACGTGACTTCCATCTTCACACACTTAACACCCACAATAACTGAAGCTTAATGACTTGCTGCAGTTGCATTAATAAACTTCCTGGGTTGGTGTGTGTCAAGTTTTCAGAATAATGCATGGGATTGGCATAGGAGGTATAATCCTAGCACAGCATGTGATTAACAACTGTTATCACTGCTATGAAAACAGGAACTTTGGTGAGTAATTATCAAGCTAATAGAGACACTGGGTGTCTCAGCAGGAGAAGATAAAGTGCTACACTGGCACTTTGAAAGCAGAAGCCTGTCTAAAAGCAGCAGTGGCTGGAGCCCAGCACCCAGCAGGGAGCACACAGAGTCAGGACTGGCACGTGGGTCACCCAGACCCACATCTCTGCAAGAGCTGCCCCTTCCCGACACCAGTTCTATATAGAGGTGAGATTCAGCTCCCTAGTGATGGTTAGTGGCACATCCACTGATAGCTCAGTAACATCAGCTACAGGGTCTAGTTCTCAGACTAAAGCTCATCTACAGTCTTCACTGCTCAACGTTTCCTGGCTGACTCCCTGCAGCCTCAGTCTTTGCTTCCTCCATCCCTCAGAGTCACTCTCCCCTCTCACATCCTGCTTGGCACTGTTACTCCAAACCCTTCTGTTCCAGTTGATTTCATTGAAGTCTCAGTGATTTATACCCCTTAAAGCCTAGCCCCAAGACTCAGGACGCTGTTAATCACAAATCTCTCCCTGGGATTAGCCAGGTCTACACAAACACACAGATCCCAAGAGCCCAAGCCACACTCCCCAGGAGCTGCAGGAAGGCTGCAGTTTGGGAGGGGGCATCCTTGGGTCCCAGGGACTCGTTTACAGGGCTGCACCATGAAGCCTTTCACACACCTTCAGTCATTCTCAGATTATAACTTAATCACCTGAAAAACGGTGACAGGTTGAGGCACAAGGAAGAGAGAAAACTAGAAGAAATGTCCAAAAAGAGAGCTCTGGGCAGGGGGATAAAAACTAAAAATCAATAATTGCCTTGTCAGTGTGACCCTTTCTCTGGGAAAGAATGTTCAGTGACCTTAATGTCACTTAAAAATGTATGTGTACTGTCTCTGTCACTGATTCAATGTTCACAAAGCTTGAAATCTTGTTTTCCTTTTGTGTTTTAAGTCCTAAGAGAGGAAGGACAGATTGAGCTACTCCTTACCCTGACCATGGTATATAATTTATCAAAAATAATGACTCCTCTTTCCTTACCAGAGCTTTGAAGGTTCTCTACATCATGTCACAATGAACACAGGCCCTTTTTAAAAACACAAACAACCCTGATGAAATTCACACCAAGATGCATAAACGACAAAGCCTGAATGAAATAGAAATGATCCCATTATGTAACTTGCTGTTGGCAGCAGTGGCAGGGATGTGGTTTTGGTTGGAGGGGTGTGGTGAGGGCTGGGGGATATTCTGCATGGGATTTATTTGGATTTGTCACTGCCTTGGTCCTGTAACAGGGAGGGGATTGTCCCTCTCTGACCCTGTGAGGTCCCAGCTGGATCCTGTGTCCAGAGCTGGGCCCCAACACAAGAAAGATGTGGGGCTGTTGGAGAGGGGTCAGAGGAGCTACAAAGATGCTCAGAGGGCTGGAGCAGCTCCCCTCTGGAGAGAGGCTGAGGGAGCTGGGCTGGTTCAGCCTGGAGAAGAGAAGGCTGTGGGGGGACCTCATTGCAGCCTGCCAGTGCCTGAAGGGAACAGAGGAACAGGAGGGGAATCAGCTTGTTCAAGGGCAGAGACTGGCAGGACAAGGGGGATGGAGGGAAGCTGGAGGAGGGAAGGGTGAGAGGAGAGATTGGGGGGAAGTTCTGTACAGAGAGTGGTGAGGGGCTGGAAGGGGCTGCCCAGAGAGGGGGTGGGTGCCCCGTGTCTGGGGGTGTTCAAGGCCAGGTTGGATGGGGCCCTGGGCACCCTTGTGTAGCTCCAGGCCTGAGGTTGGTGTCCCTGCCTGTGGCAGGGGGTTGGAGCTCTGTAACCCTTGGGGTCCCTTCCAACCCATGCCATTCTATGATCATTTGTTTTCTTGGGGTTTGTTGGGGGTTTTTTGGGGGCATGTCAGCCTCCAAGAGCCACTCTGATTATTGTTTGGTTTGGAGGGGAGGGGGTAAAGCTGGATGATTGCATTTGCATTTCTTGCACTGTAAGGAAGCATCTCATCTCAAAGACAAAATCCCACCTCGATCTGCATCTCCTGGATTCCTACCAGCATCACAAAGATCACATCCTACCCAGATTTTTCAAAGGTAATAAAGATGCCTGCCAAGTATCTTGAGATCAGACTGTGCTATTCCCTGTAACACCAACAGCTAAAAATATTCCAGCAGCAAAATTCTAGTTTTTACTGTAAAGCTTAAGGAAAAAATATTCAATCTCCTCTTGTGCCTTTTCAAAATGTGTCAGAGATCTCCCAGGATCTAGGCACTTGCTCCATTTTCAATTTTGACATAAAACTACCCTGTCCCCTACCTCTGCCTCCTGTGACAAGCTGCTGGAGGATGCATTGTGGTGTGACTTTCAGGGAATTAAGACTTGGCTGGCTTCTCCTGTAGATTATTTTAAGCATATTGGTTACAAACGAAGCATTGAATCCTCTTTCTTTAAAGAAATCAGACACTAAATAGATCAAGAAAAAGAGAGTAAGGGAAAGCAATATACTGGGAGGATCTTCAGCCAAGTGCCCCCAACAGATGAAGGTTATGTGCTGTTTAGAGAGGTGCATATCAGGCCAGTAAAGCTCATTTAATGAGCCATCAACAGTATGGGCTGGGCAGCACAAGCACTGCCACAATCTGTTTTCTGCCCTCCTGGGTGAAAGCTCTGAGGGTCTTTGGTGTTGTAACTTCAGTTTATTTAGGGATGTGGACACAGCTGAGGGAGAGGGAGACCAGAGACAAACCTTCTCCAGGAGAATTTCTCTGTGAGCTCTTAGAGCCAAGGGCCACAAATTACAAGACCATCCTCCTCCGCAGGGAGCCCTGTGAAGGGCAGAAATCCCAAGGAAATCGCTCACTGGAAGTTGGATATAAAGCCTTGGGATGTTTCATCTGTCATATTCACTCCTTAAAATATTTTTCTCACTGAATATTGTGGGTTTTGATCCTCGTTTTAAGTTTCTTAGTTTTTTCCCTCCTAAGAAAAACCAGTTATTTCCATTTGGAGTTTTCAAAAGAAAAAAAACAACCATTCAGTTAGTTCAAAATTACAAATATCTTGGACTTCTTCCCCAGAATTCTGCAAGGGGACTGGGCTCACCCATGGATGGACAAACAGCTCGGATGCAGGTACAGGCTTCTCAACTCCACCACACGCCCTGAGTGGCTCTGGGCAAGTTCCTGTTCATTCCTTTGCTCTGTGCCCTGCATCCTTGGAAGGGATTCATGCAGCCTCTTGTTTTAGAGCTTTTGAAATCTTTATTTGAGGAGAGTCACTAACAGCACCGTATTATGCTGGGTGAGTTTCCCACCCCTCAGACTGCTATTAACAGTGAAAGCAGAGCATGGCACACACAACGTGTCGGTTTTCCCTTTTGACCCCCTTTTAGAGAATCATTTCCAAAGCTGCCACCACTCAGGGTGTCTCCTTTCACCATTTCAGCCTTTTAAATGCTTGACCTGACCACCCTTCTTGTTTCTATTACTGCAATTATACTAATAAAGAACCGAAAAGGCTTATGCAATCAAGGTATCTTTTACCTTCTCCTGAGCTCATAGGACAATTAAGTGACAGCAAAAACAAACACAGAGAAGCTTCTCTCCTCATTTGTGTGACTCCAGGGGAGGTTTAGATTAGAAATGAGGAAAAAGCTCCACAGAAAGGGTTGTTAATGGTTGGAATGGGCTGCCCAGGGAGGTGGTGGAGTCTCCATCCTTGGATGTATTTAAAAGACAGTTAGATGTGCTGCTGGGGGAGAGAGCTTAGGAGTAGATGGCAAGTTAGGGTGATGGAGCCACAAAGACGCTCAGAGGGCTGGAGCACCTGCCCTACAAAGAGAGGCTGAGGGAACTGGGCTGGGTCAGCCTGGAGAAGAGAAGGCTGGGGGGGGGACCTCATTGCAGCCTGACAGACCCTGAAGGGAGCAGAGGAACCGGAGGGGAATCAGCTTGTTGAAGGGCAGAGACTGGCAGGACAAGGGGGATGGAGTGAAGCTGGAGGAGGGAAGGGTGAGAGGAGAGATTGGGGGGGAAGTTCTGTGCAGAGAGAGTGGTGAGGGGCTGGAACAGGCTGCCCAGAGAGGGGGTGGGTGCCCCGTGTCTGGGGGTGTTCCAGGCCAGGTTGGATGGGGCCCTGGGCACCCTTGTGTAGCTCCAGGCCTGAGGTTGGTGTCCCTGCCACAGGCAGGGGGTTGGAGCTCTATGATCCTTGGGGTCCCTTCCAACCCTTGCCATTCTATGATTCCTCTCAAAGGGTACACACATCATTCATAGGTTTCTGTGGAAGCTGAAGTGGTATTTTTAATAGGTCCATCACCATTAAAGTGCAGTATGAATGGAGGCTGGAGTGCTTCTAAAGCATGGGGAGGGACTGCAATGCTCTCCAGCAAGAGAATGGGAAGCATCAGCTCAGCCTGTGAGGGTTCTCAAGGGAGGGGGTTGAGCTGGGGTCCCCCTCTTGGTTTTGAAGAGCAGCCCCAGAAAGGGACACCCCTGACCCGCATGCCAACTGTCAAAGGGTCTTCTGCCAGCAGGAAAAATAAGCTGCTTTCATTGAAGTCTTGCCCTATTTCTCAGAAATACTCTATGACTTCAGTGGAGTAACATCTTAATGGAAATTGGAGGCAATTAGCACAGCAAGACCCTTCCTATCCTGCAGACAGTACAGTGATAACAACAGAACCTCCATTTTAGACTCCAGGGAAAGCAAGGTCAGCTCAGCTCTTCACTAAGTCATGCCTTATCATTCTGCAATTCCTCTTCAGGTGAAATAAATACAAAGCTTCCTCACTATCATAACCTGCTGCAAATTATAAAACCCTACCCCAGGGTTACTGAAGGCAGCAGAGCACATCACTCTCCAGTTTTAGCAGTGTTAGCATATATTAGCAAATAGAAAGCCAAAACATCTAAATTGAGGAAGGAAGAACACACTGGTCCCCTTGTCATGAAGGGTAGCAGGAAGGAGGGAGAAAGCATCTTCACATCTAGCACTTGCCCTTGGTTTGTTGTCCCTTCTCTTTATTCACTCCAAACATCTGCACAGCTCATTTGTCCCCAAGCAATAATGCCCTTTGCTTTAGACACCCTCAGTAGGCATGCCAGCCCCTGCATAGTCACAAGGATGGAGCAAGGCTATGCTCCAAATGCTGTAGTCTAAACAAAAACCCAACAGAGCAGATCTACTCCCACTCCTCTGAGCCCAGTAGCAGTGTTAAAGACCAACCCTAGTCTTGTTCAAGTCCATGCTTACCCAAATTTCATTAGCCAAATCCTCTGATCCATCTCTTTCCCCATCAGGGCTCCAAAGCTTCTCACTCACTGCTGCCTCATGCTGCAGCTGTAGCCCAAATCTCATAGTTGGTTTGGGGTTTTTTTTGGAGAACATCATGATGACATTTTACCAAATTAAATGACCTATCAAACTGCCTTGGGAAATATTTCTTATTTACCCTATGATTGGAGGGTCATCCAAGGTTTCCAGAGAAGCACAAGCCCCACAGCTGTAGACTGCAGAGTTTTGCCCCTTTTTTAGGCCACAGATTGCTCTAGCATGCAATCTTGCTCAGAACAGTTTGCCTGTAAATCCCCTCCCCCCCCCATGCACTGATATGTATTTTATTTACTACACAGACACAATTTGATCCACTGGCTTATTTTAACTTCTAAAACCATCGGCTCCAGCTGGACATCATGATGTCATCTGCCAAGACAGTAATATGCTGGCCTCCCACAGTCCCTAATTGGGGAGGCACAGCTATCCTGATTAACCTTGTTATTTTGCTCAGGAGGGATTTCATCCTCATCCTTTTCCTTAAGAGACTGTAGCACAGCACATCACATTCCTTATTCCCAATGCAGTTCTCAGCAACTAACTCAGAGTTTCTGGTGAATCTCTTATTTCCTCCTCCATTTTAACTACCTGCTTTGATTTAGATCAGATTCCTCTAGGAAAACCAGTTTACCATCCTGCCTGCACTCCCACTGTCCTGGGCTGCAGGGATTTTCCCATCATGCTCCAGAAGGCAAATGGTAAAACTGTTTCAATGGAGAGCCCCAGAAAGCCCTGCCCTGAGCTTGGAGATCAGATGAATTACAGAATGTTAGGAGTTGGAAGGAACCTCAAAAGAGCATCATTTGATTCAATCAGCAGCATTGAACATGCATGGAAAGAGAACTGGATGGGAAGGGTGGGATGAAGGAGTCAAAGGGCAAGAGCATCACTGCAGGTGACAGCTGTACAACACCATGGGTACCTCAGCCCAGCAGTGCTGGGGTCAACGCTGGTGGTGGAGATGCTCATGGTTGACCTCACCACTGGAAGCCACTTGCACCAAACCTGCTCTGAATAGAGGGAACCTAACAAAAGCCAAAGGACTTTGGTCAAGCCTGTCCCCTTAGTGAAGCCAGTGCTTTTCTTCCTTGTGTTTTCCTAAGCCACTCAGCACAGCACCCTTACACTGCAGCTGATGTGCTGCACACTGTCTTCAGCTGCCAGACTTGAAACTTCATTATAAATGAAACAGACCTCTCAAAACAAGAGAGCACACAAACACTGAGAGCAAGCAGATCCTAAAAGTCACCAATTCTTCCCATCTAATATCTTCCTCTATTTCCTTTGGAAGACCTTTTCTGCCAAAAAATTAATAACATTCACAAATATATAACCCAGCCCAGATGCAACAGTTCTTTCTCTCAGAGAACAACTAACCACATGTACCTTATTCTGCTATAATGACTCTGCAAAACAGGACTTGCTTTTTAATTCCTTGGATTCCCTTATCCTTTAACATTCAGCAGTCACAAAGCTGTGCAATGTCTGTTACTTCAATACTTTTAGTTACCTCCTCTCCCCGTAGCTCCAGGATAATTGCAGGAAGAAACCCACACCGATCTGGATACTTCACAGGACCTGGGAGCTTCATTAGCAGCTGCCATTTGGGAACAGAATGGCTTTATCCTCATTTTACAGATGGAAAATGGAAGCAAAGGGACACTTGCTGCATCCGTATTGCAAGTTCATAAGTATATTAGGATTTAACCTGCTTCTGAGCTAGACCAAAAACATGGGGAGGAAGATGGGGGAGGACCTCTCTGAAGACTTCTGCTTCAATCTATGAGTCCACCTTTGAAAGGAATACTGCATTTCAATACAGGACAGTGCACAACAGGGACAAGCAGCTAAGGAGCCACTCTGGTCTTTAGGGATGTTTCTTCTGCCCTGAGCTCGCACGTCTCTTGCTTTTCCTTTTCTAGACACTACGGTCCAGATGCAGCAGCTTAAGGGGAAAATAGCTCCAGTTGCATGGAATAGGATGGCAGTTTGAAAGACATCTGTTTTTTGAATATAAAAAGGATCTTTATTTCGGTTTTAAAGTGCCCATAAAGCCTTAAGGATCCATGAGAGGCTAGACTAAATGCACTAGACCTTTCTATAGCATGTGCAGTAGGATTTTTTTCTTTTTAAAGTGCATTTTTAATTATTAAAGTCATGAAAGTAGCATATTTATCACTGCAGCAGCATCCTCTTACCACAAGGATGTTTTTGGGGATGCAGCAAAGGGTCTTTTTAGGTGTAACCTAATTTTCCTCTTTGATGGAAGAGAGTCTTTTCAGCAAACAAATTCCACCAGTGAAACAGCTCATTATTTTGTGCTATTTTAAAGGGTTTCCTAAAGGGTCAATCAGGACAGTAAAGGACTGATGCTAGTAAGAGCAAGACTCTTCCAGAAGGCAAGGGCAGCCTTAAGAAACCAGCATGGGTGGAACTCATGGCATCACCCCGAGAGCAGACTGTGTGAGGATAAAGCATCAGGGCAGCAAACTGAAGTACTAAACCACACATGGGGGCAGGTAGGAGACTCCTACTTGTAGCAAACTGTTCCCATAAGCAGTGGGAGAACACAACCTGGTTTCCTGTAGGTCTGTCTTGTTTCCCCTGATCTTCCCACTGCCAGGATCACAACTTGTTCTCTGTGACACCAAGTCAAGCAAAAACCCTGGTCAGGCTGGAGCTGTGTGAAGGCTGGCTGGCCACAGTTGGTTGCTGGGAAAAGGTCCCTTTCTTCTCACTGCAGAACGAAGTTTCATTATGCCTCCAACACATAATTATCAGTTATGAAACTTGGGGGTTTGCCAGGAACCAGCAGGTACTGTCCCATCAATTCCTTCCTAGTACAGCACACAACCCTGGAAGCTTCGTTCCTTTGGGAAGTGTCCCTAAAAAGCAGCCTTGCAGATCTGGACACCACTCCTCTGTGATCCCACACTAACTCATCTAACTGAGTAGACAACACTGTGTAGTAAAGTCAAAAAAGCACAGAATAACTTCAGAATCAGTAGAAAGTCTAACCTCTTATTCAATAACTCCAGACCAAACCCCACCCAGCACAGCTTCATTCACCTCTGTCAGCAGACTGAAGCCTATGCAGGAATCCTCATCTTTGCTACACAGATACTTTCACATCCTTGTGTAGATGGGCCCTTAAGCCTCCTGGTTCCTTTAACTGTAAAATAAACATAACAATAGTTTTTGTCTACAGGAGGTACAGTGAGTATAATTTAATTGAACTCTAAAAGATGCAAACATCTGCTGATAATGAAGTTAAGCTGAAATTCAGTAAGCAGCTAGATCTGCCCAAGGAAACCCAGGGAGCCTGTGGCAAAGGAGCTGGAAATGCAAAGCCAATTCTCCAATTCAAGAACTTAAATAGAGTATTAGTTTTCTTCTCTTTAAAAAAAAGAGAGAGAGAAAAAAAGCCCACCCACTTACCAGGCTGGAGAAACACAGAAAACAAACCCCAAAGTGACACAGACTTCCCAAACAGAGAAGAAATAAAAAATTTAAACTCTCTTCCCTGAAATGCAAATTGTTCCTGGACAGATAAACTAAGGGAGGGGGTGGGCATCCAAACCACAGAGCACTGAAGCTAGCAAAGCACTTCCCTGCTGAAAAGCAGAATGCTTTTTGAAGAGGTTTCATTGAACTCATTTACAGATAATGGAAGTTGCAGCTTCCAAATGAATTTGGCATAAATATTTTACATCACACTACAATAAGCTGTGCACAGAGCACTTAGGAAATGGAGGGGAGGGGGTGTGGGTGTTTATTTGCATCATTCCACAAGAATCAATTTCAATTGATCAGCGTCCCCGGCAGAAGCGGCTGTGCTGTTTGTGCGCCTGTTGTTGCCATCCTCACTGCTGCTGTTTCAGTCGAGCTGTTAAACTGTGGAAATGGAAACAGGGGTTTTTTAGGTTGCACAAGCAGTGAACAGTCACTTCGTATCATCTAAGGGAGCACACAGGCAGCTTGGTAGAACGTTAAGTGCTGGAGAGGCTTGAGAAGTAACTGGGGACTTGTCGGAGAAGACAGCAGGCCTGCCAGCGGCCTAGCTCTCTTCTCCCAAGATTTAGGCCCTGACATTATTCTTCTATTCCCATGAGAAAGGAAAAGTTACTCAGGCTGAGAGGTTCCTAATAATCACATTCTCAAAACACAGCAGCCTTGTTGATAGGGGTACAGGCTGCCCTGAACCAAGAAGCAGTTATGGGAAGGTGTTTGGGAGAAACAGAACATGTCAGGAACCAACCATAACAAGAGGGTCAAAACAGGAGGTGTGCAGATACTTTTAGGCATCAAAGGGTAGCTAAGGATATTTAGCTATTTAGTTTATCAGAACTCATTATAATCACTAACCAATCAATACAGTGTGAACAGTGTGTATAACCAATTAGCAGTTTTTTAGCTGGCCACGTCTGTGGTAAGAAAGGTCTAGAATCTGTGAGATTTCACCTAATAAAATGGCTTCACCTAAAAATCATATCGAATTGCATGTTGCTCTCTGCTGGTCACCACAGGGACTTGATCCAAAACACTGCTGAGAAATCTCAGGACCAGAAGGAATGAGGTCATGTGGGTTTATTTATTTCATGGGACATTATTTATACAAGAAGCCCTTAAAGCCCCAGCAAAGACCTGATTCTCCCTTGCCTCTGGGCTGGCCTTGTGTCTCAGATAGCTCAAGACCCCCTCCCCATTATGTGTAAGGACCAGAGGTCAGGTCCATCTATGCTTCCTACAGGCTTCAAACAGCAATCCCTGTCCTTAGGATATTATGGTCTTAAGAGCACAGATGAGAGGATGAAAAGAACTTCAACTTGAACAGCTGCAGAACCAAAGCACTCAGACCTGCCACTCATTTCAACCAAGAACAAACACATCAGGCTTGTTGAGATTGAGTAGTTGTCTCCGCAACTTTCCAGTAACTTAGTAAGTCACCTACTTCAAAAAACTAACACCTCAGCTCCCTGGTACGAGCTCAGATGTTGGGAGAGTCACTAAGATGATATGAAGTGATCTTCAAGGTCTGGGCTGGATGGGCTCAGACACACAGGAGAGTGTAAGCACACACCTACAGACCAGTGATGAATTCCACCAAGTCCAAGCAAAATGACAAATCAATTAAATAAAAAAAGAACTCAGGACAAAAATTCTAAGAGTCCTTCAGTTCTCACCCCCTTGTATTTCCTAGAACACACTTTCCTGCAAGCCTTATTAAATATAATTGCTTAAACAAGGACAACTATTTTTACATCTCACTGTCTTGGCAAGTGCCTAAGCAAAGAAACATGAACAAAAGGAACCTGCCTTCAGCTGATAATGCCATCATGTTAAAAGTTTATGTTCCTTAAACATGGCAATGCCCATCTTTGACTCCAAAAAAAGAGTTGTTGAACAAGGGAAAACACAGAAGGTGTTAAGAGGAGTGGAGGTGGGAGCCAGGTGCATCAAAAGGAATGAAACAAGCAGAAAGCTAATGAGCACGGAGGCTTTGACTTGGCTGAGTGGGATGTGATTTGTCACACTCAGATGCATTGTTTTCATGTGGGAATAACAGAATGTTTCAAGGGTGTGTGTGTGGGGGGTTCTTCAAACAGGACAAAAGATGAAATTCACCACAGACTATCATTCTGAACCAGGAGTTGCAACTATACTCATCATAAGGCTGCTGCTTCAAAAAGGGTTTGCTTTGGACTTCTTGTCACTTTTCTACCTGTCCATTAGGCAGCACAAAGGACTACATTTGTTCCTGACAGATAACTGCATCCCAAAGGCTTTGGGAAAGAGTGAGGAGTGATTAACTACTGGAAACAGCAGCAATGTGGTGGCTGCCTCCTCCTCGCATGGAGTCTCTAAATCACTGCCTGCATCAGTGAAAGATTTGCTGGATGGGGCACCAGGCACCATCCTGATGCAGTAATTGCTGAATACCTCATTATGCTAGCTGTCAGATGAGGTGATCTTGTAGTTCATCCTGGCCCTAAAAACCTCAGACTCCTGCAGACTCTGTGGCATCATTTCCCAAGATACATGTGCTAAAATTAGGAAAAAAAGGTGTCCTGATGTGAATTCCCCCTCAAGGCAGGCTGATGGCAGAAACTGGAGCCACTTACTATGAAAGTATTTAGGTCTGGCAATCTTAGGAGATCCCAAACGACTCCCACTTTTTATTGCTGTATGGGCAAGAAATACAGACTCATCCTTTCAATTCTATCAGCTGATGTTACAACTGATAGAGAAGGGTGGCAGCCAAGGGAGACAGTTGAAACACTGCTGCAATTTTGGGAATATTGGGGTTCTCATCACGCCTCTGCTAGAGATTTAGGTCTACTCATATCCCAGCTAAACCATCTTTACACCAAGCTACACTTATGCATTCCACAGTTCACTTGAATTGTCTCCCCTAATAGCAGCAAAACAAAAGAAATAAATAAAACCAAGACAGACACAAAATAGAAACCACCCTTCCCTGGCAACAACCTCATTTGCTTCTCCTCTCATTTATTAAAAACTACTTTTTTTTATTGCAGCACCACATTAAGAAGGAAAAAATAAAAAGGCTTTTTATGTTGCTGCTGAGTTCCACTGCTGCCCACAGGGTTACTCTCTGCATATGCAAAGAATTGAGAAATAGCCTGTAGATATCGTAATTAATGGCACCAAGGACTCCTTCCAGCACACATCTAGTGAGACCCGTTCTTGCAGCAGCTCTGAGCTCCAGCAGCCCCCACAGCACACAAGTATTATACCAATAAACCATGAGCCTGGCTTGGGCTCCGCCCTGCAGTGATGCAAAGCTGCTCCAGCAGCCACACCTGAGCAGTACTTCCTTCAGGACATGCACCATTTCTCAGAGGGCTTGGGTCTGCTAGGTTGTCTCCTTTAAGCTCTTTTGAGGGAGAGCAACACCCACCCCCAGCATCCCAGGAGGGACAGGAAGACCTCAAGAGCATAGCTGTACCTACATCAACTCCCCAATGCATTGCTCAGTCTAGGCGCACAACAGAAGGAGCACAGCTTGTTTCTAGGATGCCAGTTTAGAACTGGTTTGTCTCTCCATCAAACCAATTTTGATGTCTGCTTGTAAAGTGAACTGGTTGGCCAGGACAAAAATCAAAGGAGAATTAACATGGAGCACCCAGGAGAAATTTCCATCCACAACATACCTCTTTCATTTGCAGTGTCTGCTTCATTAAGGAAGCTTCAATGAAATCTTCAAAAACAGGCAGCACAAAAACAATGAAGTGATTGCAGTTTGTGAGGAAGTAGGATGCAATTAGCATATGAACATCAAAATGTTTCTGCAGTCTCCATTAGCTGTGTGTTATCTGTATCTTTTTAGTTTCTTTTTTTCCCTCCCCCAGTTCTGTTTGAATTCCTACCCATCAACTCAAGTCCAAGGTTCAGATAGCCTAAAGCAGGAAAATTGTTTAAGGGAGCAGTTCCAAGCAGCACCAATTCATACTGGGCTGTTTCCACAAGAATCACTGGCCACTGCTCTGGTGTCAAAGATAGAAGCACTTCCACTGGGTCCAGGCTCAAAGTGATTCTCCATTCACTGTCTCAGGTCAGGCTTCAAACTTCATTTTGGTTCCTAGGATGCCAGTTTAGAACTGGTTTATCTCTCCATTAAACCAATTTCGGTGTCTGCTTGTAATGTGAACAGGTTTGCCAAGGCAAAAAAAAAATAAAATCAAAGAATTAACATGGGGCACCCAGAATTCATGTGAGGACTAAGCCTGACCTCAAGCTTTTATAACCACAGTGCTTGGATTAAAAACAGAGAACACCAACATCACATGGATGTATGAGGGTGTCCTGGTAGTGCAAGCTAGTCACAGCAATAACGAGGACACTCCAACCATCTCAGCTCTACGGGATATTCTCCTCCTCTTGTATTTAGGATTTTCTAAAGGAATATTATTCCCAAGTTCCTGCTGATGTACCACATAAGCAGGTTACATGGGAGCTGTTCTGAAAGTACAAAGAATTGGGGCCCTGTGATTTAGCACCACTGAAACCGGTGCTGAAAAGCCCAGGAGCACAGCGTACGGTTCAGGTAATAGCTAGAGCAGGGAGAGGTGAATAAATACACTGCTCCAGAGCCCTAGAAATCCTGCCAACAGTAAGACTGTTCCCTCAGCTCAACATAAGGTTGAGAAATAGCTATTGCTACTGAAACCTGGTAGAGAACAGCTCAACGGGGTTTGGAGTTTTATGGACTGGGACCTTGTGATGCAGCATGAGGGGCACAGAGATGCTCCCCTGGGAATGGCCTCTGAGGCTGGGTGCTGGGGATTGCACACAACCTGTTCACACAGCCCCTGACTTGCAGTCCCCACTTGCTTTGAGAAATAGCGACCTGCTCAGGCTAAAGAAGCTCAAGCATCCAATTATTCTGTGGCCTGTTATTTATCAGCTCATTAAATAATCAATAGTTACCTTGTGAGGAGGCTTCCTGTTTCCTCAATCTCTCATCCCCCATGCTCTTTGCTGCCCTAAAGCAAAGGAGGATGCTTCTTTTAGTCTAATTTGGCACATATGCCAGCATGCCCCCCCGGCCCTGATGTTCTAACTCGGGGCACACCAGATGGAAGGATGCTGACTGCTATGCTGAGAAGTTAATAAACATTTCCCTCCAGACACCTGGGTTAATTTCTCTTTTTCTCCACAAATTAAGAACATTTCTGCTGCCCTGTCCACCACTTCCCCTGGTCAATCCACTGCCTTGGGTCAGGTTTAATCACAGCTTCTCCATGCAGCTACACTCCCTCCTCTCCATGTCCTGTGCACCTCAGTGCACCAGGACATCATTTCCCAGGCAAGTGCTTTACACAGCACCAAGACGACCCTGCCTTGATAAATCCCCATGTCCCAACACCAGCAGAAACACCTGCCAACCCTTCATTTTACTGTCAATAACTGCTTACTTCAGACAAAGGAAATAAGCCCTTGCAGCCATCCAGGAGGTTTAAAATAAGGACTTTCAGCATTAAAACTACATAGCTGAAACAAAAGAAACACCTCCATTACTTGGTACCAGCAGCTATCCAAGTCTTAAGAGAGGTGAAGTGAATAGTTTTGCCTGCTCTGTAAAGGCTGCAAAGACAATTCACCTTAATGAAGAGGCACTGGAAAGCAATTCAAAGCCCACGCAGCCCTGAAGTAGCAGAGCTCTGCAGTGGAGTGTCAGCTTGGGTGTACTACCACTGAAGCTCAGAGCTGTTCCTGCTCAAAGCAGCCCCTTTTCACCCATTTTCTGACCCCTTGCTGCTTCCTCTGGCTCCCTTCAGCTCCACAGCACATTGCATGGTGCTAAGTGCCAGGGGCTGTGAATCCTGTGCCTGCAGAGCTGTTTCATGGAAGGGGTTCCCTCATCCCCAGTCACAGGGATGGGGAAGGGCATTTCTGCCTTAGCCCATGATACACGTTTGGGAGAAGGTTAATAAATATTTATAGGTCTAAATACTCAGAGGTGCAAACAATTAAGTCCTTTGCAAATGTCACAGAGTGTGGTAGAGTCTACACAGATCCCTGAACACCACCAACAGCGTGGGCTGATCCTGCTTGTGCTAACACACAGAAGGAACATTAACCACACTGACTTCTGTAGGCACCTGGAAAGTATCTCACAGAGAGCCAGCTCCCACTCCAAACATCAAAGCCAAAGTCTCTCTCAGGCCTCCTGGCCAGCTTAGCTACCACTGTTAATTATAACAAAGCCACTCCAAAAGAATATGAACAACTCCAGTGCCCTGCTGTGTGCACCTGGCAGGTGAGGCTGTCCCAAGGAGCTGGTCAGCTAAATAGACAAAAAAAAGGTGGCACTGCTCCACTCTGCTAGCAAGGCAGCAGAGCCATACCCAATCCCCATCTCCATCACAGAATTGAGGGCAGCATAGAAACAGGAGGGGATTCAACTTGTTAAAAGGACAAATAATGGCAGGACAAGGGGGATGGATTAAAACTAAAAGGAAGAAAGGGTTAGATTGGATATTAAGGGGAAGTTTCTTACAGAGAGAATGGTGAGGGGCTGGAACAGGCTGCCCAGAGAGGGGGTGGGTGCCCCATCCCTGGGGGTGTTCAAGGCCAGGTTGGATGGGGCCCTGGGCAACCTTTTGTAGCTCCAGGCCTGAGGTTGGTGTCCCTGCCTGTGGCAGGGGGTTGGAGCTCTGTGATCCTTGGGGTCCCTCCCAACTCAGACCAGTCTGATTCTATGATTTCACACACTCACACTTAACCAGACCTGAGAGCACACCAACTACCACATCTACTGCTGAAGCACTGTTCTACATCTCCCATTACACACTGCATCGTACAACCCATGCATGTGCAAAAGTGCTTTCCACACCCCTGCAGAATGAATACTGGGGAGTCCAGAGGTATTGTTCCTTCCATCTGTCACAGGATTGAAACAGCCCATCCCTCAAATTGCACCAAAATGCAGGCTGTTGGGTTTACTTGATTTGAACTTGTCATTTGGAGATCAGAGGTCTCAATTCTAATATGGAAAATGACAGACACTGCAAAGGACAACAGTGATTGTACATGCATAAGAAGAAAAAACAGAGCAGAAATTGCAGTTATTCAGGGAATGAGCAAAAAAAAAAAAGTCTGTGACCTGGCAAGTGACATCTTTCATCCTATTATGCTCTCTGAGAGCTTCAAGTGTTTGTGCTACAGCTTAAATAGTTACTGGATTCAGAGTCCACTTTGCACTGAAAAAATACAATCATCTCTTGCTTTGTGCATTAATGGAAAGGGGAGAAATCAATCTGATCAGCTTTGGGAAGCGATTTTCAATGCAACATACAATAATGTGCTGTCGCTGAGTGAAGGCAAGCCATAAATAACATAGGGAAAGTAAGCAAAATCCTTTCCCCACTTGTTTGCAGCTCAGGCCATGTGTGGAACAGAACCACTGTTGACGTTAAGAGATCCTTATTCCCAATCTGTATGTCCTGGGGCTTTTGAAATGGAGGGCTTCTAAATTACTGCCAATTAATTGCTCTATTTATATTCCTGGTAGACCTAAAGTGAGATTTAGTTACTGAGTTTTCAAATGAAGAGAACAAGTGCTGCAAACTCCTTTGTTTTTTCCTACCACTGTCTAACCCATGCATGCCATTTCATTTTTTAATTGTTTAAACACATTTGAAGTGCACACTAAATGACAGACAATAAATTACATGAGTGCTCAGAAGCTGTTTACAGTGTTGGCCTCCCCTGCCAAACAGCACCATCCTGACTGCAATCCAAGCAAAATAGAATTCGGGCAGGTATATTAAGGTTTTACCATGGATTTCCAGGAGCTCTTCCTGGTGCCAGAAGGGAGTGGGGAGAAGATCCACTATCCACATGAAACTGGGTTGCCTCAGTTCCCTCTACTGAACATTAATCAATGAACTGCTTGGGATTCCAAGTGTCTGCTGACATGGGAGAGGCACACCTGCATCCCAAAGAGCCTGCAACAACCTGTTGGCACCCTGTGGGTGCTCAGAAGGCAACATGGTGGGATCAACCAGAAACACACTGGTAAAGACCACAAGTGCAGGAGACTTCCACACTGCACTGGCTGCTCTTGATTCAGGTGTGAGATCACACAACCACCAAGCGACATCCCTAGGAACCAAGGACTGAAGTGGTACCCAGGAAAGGTTTGCCATCCTGCCCCTTGGCCAACACCTCTCCTGTAACTGTGTCACAGAGTGTAGGTCCCATGCTACACATTGTCATCCCCTGCAGCTGTCCAGCCCAGTGCTGGCAGAGACACAGCCTATGCCCCATACCTCCCTTCTTGGGTGTTTAAGAGGAAAAGGGGAGGAATTTGACATTTGGATTATGGTCTAGAGCTCAGTGAAGTCCAACAAAGTTGCACTGAATAGGAGCTGAGTAGAGCTCAGACAACATAATCCCAAAAGCCATAATCCTTCCCAAAGAGCCTGACAAACACTCAGAGTTCAGCTGTGATCTCCCTCCCTCCCACGGTGAGTTCCAGAATTTGGCACAGAACTTTCTTCTGAGAGGGCATGACACACACTGCACTCCCTACCTTCAGCATGGTATCCCCACCACTAGAAAACCAGGAGTCCTTGCTGTTGTACAACAGGAGCATTGCTGGTTTTGTGAGGCTTTTGTTGTTCTTTGCAAACTGACTTTTGGAAAAAAAACAAACACCCTACTATTTGCTTCTCAGGCAGAGAAGAGAATTACCGTAAATTATATTGAAAAATTAGATTCATTCACTGCTGTGATAATTGATCTCCCAATCTGTCTCAGAGAGTTAGCAGCTGGTAAGAAAATAAAATGTAATTTAAATTTTTATTTATTTAAAAAAACCCACTTTAATCCAAGCATGGCAACAAATAAGGGGAAAGAGGAGCGAGCAGGTTTCTTATCTGTTGGTTCTAATATTAAATATTGATAAGAAAACAAAGCAAGAGGTGTTTGTACAGGTATTTGAGGAATTCACAGTATGCTGGCATTAAGCACCACATGCACTGTAGGTGGGTTTTATACCCTTGCAAATACTCACTGTGCCATCACATCTCAGCCCAACAAAGAAAGGATTATGGACAAGGACTCATGAGGAGCTGGCACTAATGGTGCCAAGCCAACATCCCACAAGTGACTTCAGGAATTCTGCTCCTCTGTAAAAGCCTCTATAAACTGGGTCCATCAAATCATGGAATCATAGAATTGTAGGGGTTGGAAGGGACCTCAAGAGCTCATGGGGTCCAACCCCCCTGCCAAAGCAGCTCCCCAGCTCATACTGCACAGGTCGGCGTCCAGACAAGTCTTGAATCTCTCCAGAGAAGGAGACTCCACACCCCCTGGGCAGCCTGTCCCAGGGCTCCCTCACCCTCACTGGGGAAAAGTTCCTCCCCATGTTGGTGCAGAACCCCCTGTGCTCTAACTTGGCTGATTCCCCTGCATCCCCTGCTTAAGACTTTAATTAGGTCCCCCCTTAGTCTTCTCTTCTCAAGGCTGAAGAGTCCCAACTTACTCAGCCTATCCTCACAGGGGAAAATGCACTGGCCAGTTTCAGCCCACTTCAGTTCAGGCCCCGGTGAGAAACAAATCAGACCCAAAACCTGGCATTCACTGCTCTTGCTCTCAATAACCCTCTTTCAGGTCAGTCTGGGCTTAGATCACATCACACATTGCAGATGGAGACAGAGTTTGGTTTTCACATTGTGATTAGCTGCAAGGAAATGCATTTTTATCTGCTGGGAGTAAAAGGAAAGAACTCCATAACTCACAATAACCCAATAACTTACAAAGTGATCACCCAAACAGTGTTTCAGGTGGTTGAAAAATCTCATGCTGTCATCAGTAATAAAATAGGAATGATAATCCTCTTCCCTGGCTAAAGTGGACCATCAGGAGCAATGGAAAGGACAGGATGTCATTAGAAACCCAAGATAATGGTGTAAGGTTGATGGGGAGATCCTGGCTGGAGCCAGCTCAGTCTGGCAGCCCCATTTGAAAACAACAGATAAACATGATAAGCTCTTAACAGTTGTCAGCCCTTGAACATGCAATATGGAGCATCTTTTGCATTGATCCCCCCCATCCCCCAGACTGACAAGTCTGGCACTTGAAGGAAAGCTTCAGAAAGACACATTTCTTCATCCAGCACATCAGTGGAGAAAACAGAAGGGCTGACCCTGCCACACAGTTCAGTAAGCTAGACTGAAATGGTTCCACCAGTAATTCATGCCTACCAGAGGGATAGAATTCATCCCTGTTGTACTAGAGGCTTTGATACATCACAAACCAAATTATTTACTGAAATGGTCATTTCTTCTAATTACAACTGTAAATAATATCACAGAGCCAAAAAAAGAGAGCCCAGAGAACCCCAACTTACCAGCAGTGCCAGTAAAATGAAACCTTTCTGACAGCACAGCGAGGGTTAATCAGCCTTACAATTCAAAATCATTTTCTTCAATGCCTGTTTCAGCACTGAGGCATCTGCACAGAGCACCAGCATGGTAGAGCAACAAGCAGTTTATAATATATCCAGGAGCACCCAGGCAGGCCAAGTATATTTTTCTGGTCTCCACTAATCTTCACCTCCAGAAGCCAAACTGCTCTCTTCCTCACATGATCAATCCTTCCTGGCTACAGTATTGTTACTGTAGTTCAGTAGGTTAAGATCGTTTTTATTATTATTCCCACTATTTCTGATTTGCATGCTAATAGTATCTTGGAGTTCAAATCTCAATTAAGAACCCACACAGCCAAGAGACACAATTCATTCTGAGGTTGTAAATGCACTAACGTACTTTGACTCACAATGAAGGGCAACTCATCACATGACAATATATTGTCTTATTAATTTTGTCTCATTGAAAGGCTTCATAGCACTCAGTTAAGTTAATACACATTACTTGATAGGCTGACTGCTTTTTATTATTGTTATGGATTTCATATTTCAGTCACATGAAGCTGCCCAGAGCCTTATGGTAAGGCCTTTTTAACAAAAATCAAACCAAATTAAATAAGTGTTGGTCCAGCAACACCTCTCCAACAGGCTTTTCTTCACCCTCACTCTGGATGGAACAAGCCCTGCAGAACTGCTACAAAATCACGGAAGTTGTTACAAAATTGATTATATTTGATTTTAGCAAACGGTAATAGTAAGAGAATATACTGTACACTAGAGCTTTTGGGAACGGGATGCTGTGTCTTTATCACTATGGAAGATCTCTACAGACCTTGGATTAAAACAATGGATACCAGTCATGGACCTTGAGTTAAACCAGTAAGTATATGAAGAATCATAGAATGGCATGGGTTGGAAGGGACCCCAAGGATCACAGAGCTCCAACCCCCCTGCCACAGGCAGGGCCACCAACCTCAGGCCTGGAGCTACACAAGGTTGCCCAGGGCCCCATCCAACCTGGTCTTGAACACCCCCAGACATGGGGCACCCACCCCCTCTCTGGGCAGCCCCTTCCAGTCCCTCACCACTCTCTCTGTAAAAAACTTCCCCCTAATATCCAATCTAACCCTTCCTTCCTTTAGCTTTAATCCATCCCCCTTGTCCTGCCAGTCTCTGCCCTTGAACAAGCCGATTCCCCTCCTGTTTCTCTGTTCCCTTCAGGGACTGGCAGGCTGCAATGAGGTCCCCCCACAGCCTTCTCTTCTCCCAGAAACTGGGTATGGTTATGAAACAGCAGCCCAAGATGAAGTGAGCCTGCGCAAGGATGGGGTTCACTTGTGGATAGTGAGGAAGACTATGGACAACCCCCACTCAACATAACTACACATGTGCAAAGGACATTAACATATTATAACGATTACCAGGAAATAACATGAATCTGCTAATCAGTACTCTCCCTCTTTTGTATTTCAAATCATCAACATCGCTAACCAATGATTTTTCTAGAATGAAAATATAGATAAAGTGAAGCAATAAAAAGCCAATCATTGTAAAGGTCAATCTAAGAAGCTTGTAAAAATTGTATAAATCTGTTCTGCTTTGTACCTTTGGCTGAACACATCTTGGGTGGAATTATCCCCTGTGCTCCCCAACACTGGAATAAAAGAAGTGCCTGCTTATCTGCTCTGCGTAGCTAAGGTGTTCAGTGTCATCAAGCCAGTCCTGAGCAGGAGCAAGAGGGCTGAACAGAAGAATGAATTGCTGCCTGGACAAAGCTGTACCATTGAGATATCATAGTCACTTCCTAGGTCCTTATCCTGAAGTTTCCAGTTCTGCTCTGCACCTTCTCTATTCCTTTGGGAAAACTGTTGTTGCCCCAGCCCTCAGGGTTCCCTTTGTCTGCAGGGCTCCTCAATGCAAGGCTGTGACTGCCAGCACATATGGGGCCATGCATATAGGACCCCAGCAGCTGAGGACAGCAGCAAGCTCCGAGCAACAGAAGCTACAAATGCACAGAGTAAAAGGGAGCTCTGCCTGAGCAAGGACAGAGCAAGCTGATCATCTGCTTGTTTATGAAGTTTTATTAATGGTGCCAACAGGTTATGCTGACAGGATTTCAGTGTTTGGGCTGCTTCTCCCAGGACAATGACACCCAGCACCTAAGCAGCATCTGACATGCAGGAGGTTTCCTTGCCTCCCTTACTGTACTCGAAGTGGCTGCAGTGACCTGAAAGTAATTACCCAGCAAGGTCACTGCACCACGGAGCACAGGAGAAGCCAAGTCATTTCTCACTTCACTATGGCTATAAGGCCACAAGGTTAAACAACTGAGGAAAAACCTGGGAGCTGTTTTCCCCTTCTCCCTCCAGGTCCTCTTACAGCAGTGAATTTTGTTTCCCCCCCTGCCCACAGGCTGGATAACATTTGGATAACGTTTATCACATCTTGGGGAGGTAATAAATTGGCAGCATAATACAAGATGCATCAGCATGACCACAGCTCTCTGTCATATGACAGCTATGAAGGGGGGAGAAATGGAGTAAGAAAGCTCCTGAAAATGTATGTGTCACAGTCACTAAGCAAAGAAACCAGGCTCTGGGTGAAATCATACTGCAATTTGTCTCTAACTTGCATTGCAGCACAAGGAGGCTCTGGTACTGGAAAACACATCAGTACCACCTTAACCAGGCACAAGTACTGCTCCCAGAGGCACCAGACCGAGTCACATCCCTGGGACGAGGAGCTCTATTTGATTTGCAGATGGAAGAGCTGTGGCTCCTTCCCACAGAGCATCTCTGGAGCACTTTAAAAACGCTGATAAACAGCACACCTCAGGCTAAGCAAGCAGTCGGTACAGCTGGCCTGGAGCAGCACAGACACCTCAGAACAACAGCTCCTCCAAGGCTTCTGGCTGGATTTTGGCACCCTACGTGCTGTGATTAAAGAAAGCAAGCCAAGCATTGGCATGCTCACCCAGACCCTTCCCATTATTAGCTCTGCAAGGATTCGCATTATTAAAGAGAATTCAAAGAAGGTTTCTTAATCATTCCTTATTACTATGGTAACACCATGCAGCCAAACAGGATTATGCAAGGTCCTGCACATGGGTGAGGGAGAGATGTCTCCATCACTGAGCACCTCAAACAAACAGGTAAGTCAGTGAGTCAGGTAAAGGGAACAGAGAGAAAAACCTAGCCCAGAGTTTTCCCCACTAGTTAGTAACTCAACAGTTAGTATTGCAGAAGAATTCAGAAGCCCAAATCTTTCAGTGAACCCCTAAGCTTGGTGCTGTACAATACACAGGGCAAGAAGGCAGCTTTGATAAAGAATCTGGTTGCAAATAAGCCACATGAAAAAGAAGTTGAAAGTCATCTGGTTTAGGTATGGGTAAGTAGCACGAGCTACCATAACCACAGCAGGTTGTACGAGCATGTGGAGCACGACTGGTCCCACAGTAGCAGCTCCCACTTCAGATCTTGCCCTGCAATAAATGGAGAGTTTCTCATTTCCCATTTCTGGGCCTTGTTTTACAGCACAGCACCCAAGTGGCACTTGTTTCATTATGGAGGTGGCAGGAAGGGGGAATAAAAATCCTTTCATATCATTACAAGAAAATGATTAGATAATTACTCAGCAAGTAAAGCAGAACACATAGGAAAGGGCTGTTCTCATCACTCCTTGAAGCATCTTGTCTATATTATTAGGAAATGATGTATTTGTGGCAGGTTAATTCATATGGATTATAATTTCAGGACATAAATTACTCCATCATGTGTGTTTGGTACAGAGGAATGGCAGAGGTGCTAAATATTTAAGCAGGTGTTGTTCAATGGTTTCTCTCCAGCCTTCTGCCTTCTTTTCTTGTCTGCTGGTAGCAGGGTGGGGAGGCAAGGGGAGGACAGGAGCTGAAGCACAGCTAGGGCATCAGGGAAGGGAGACAGCCTGGGCACAGGCAGAGCTCCGAGGTGAAGCACCCAGCTGGGATCTGCTCTTCTCCTAAAGCCCTGTAAAAGCACAGGGGCTCTAACAGCAGAACCCCTTGGTTAAGTTTAGCCACATCACTCACGTGTTTCAGAGCAACTGGGAATGAAGCAGAGCTGCTCCTACACAAACTCAGTGAAGACACTTGTCTTCACACAAGTCTCAGTGTATATGGGTGTCCCATTCCCACTGGCCTCAGCAACTCAGGGATCCCCAAGAAGCCTGCAGCTCCTTTAAGCCACCTTCTCAGCCTTCACTGATGTCTCTCAAACAAGATCTAATTCCCAGGCAGCACGAAGAGGGAGAACAGCAACTTTGAACCAAACCTCAAGTTGTGACTGCCTTGCCTTTGGCATTTCTTAGACCTGTTCTCTCTGTGTTCAGGACCTCTGAGCAGGGGGCATAAAGGGGGTGGCAATCTTTGGCTTTGCATAGTAAAATCAACATTTACTTGAGCAGTGATCAAAGGAATCTCTTTAGGAGACCAGATAATCCAGAAACTCATGCTAACCAATGATTGCCTTTCCTACAGTTCTCCCAGTATGGATGGGTTCCAGTGATTGCTCACTTCCACAGGCACAGAGTCCAGCTGGGCTCTTGGAGAGCTCATTTACAGCTGCCTGGGATAATGTGCTATTTTAGCAATGTCAGCTTTTGCTCAAGATATAAAACCTTCCAATTTATTGCCCCTTGCTCTCAGAGCACACAAATAAGGAAAGAGACACCCATAAAAATCTCCTGTTCACATTTAGGTGAACACAACTCCCCTTCCCTGTCCTCCCCACGTCTGTACCAAGATCCCTGCCAAGCACAGAGGAACCACATGCCCTTTCTGCTCCCTCAGAAGCATTTAACACTTGTAGTGCTCTGCCAGGAAGCGCAGCTGAAGTGGAGATGTACCAGGCAGGATGCTGGCCTAAGAGCTGTGAAATGTCACTTCTGCTCCTGTCTCTGACACCAACCTGCTCTTTGTCCCAGTCAGGTCACATAACTGTGCTCAGAATCATAAATACACCTGGTCAGATCTACATGGCACTACATGAGACAACTGCAGCTGGCAGGGACTTACCACAGAGGCTTTACATTAGCACAGCTAGCAGGTCAGTGTTAGGAAGCACTGGCTCTAAGATTTACCTGGGTGGTGTTCAGGGGAATTATCCAAGTTGTGCTCCACATTAGCAGATGAGATTCACTACAAGGACCACAGAAGACATCCCCTGCCCCAGAGAGCAGGTACTCAGGACTTGGGTGCTAACCCACTGGATTGAAGCAATAGAAGCAGCTACAGCAGGGAAATCCACATCAGGTTAGGAGATATAGTAACTACACACAGTTTGGGGAAGGGGGATCAAAATACAATGTATGCAATGCAAGCTGGAGGAGGAAGAGCTGATCTACCAAAGACCTCAAATCACTCCATCCCAGTGAGAACAGCAGGGGTGAAATCAATAACCCAAGCAAGAAACTGTAATAGCAACTGACATTTATACAGCATCAGATACCCAGGTGTCCCCAAACACTTGACAGATATTACAAGCTGAACTGATTTACAAGCAGAGGATCTGGCTCCTTGCAGAACATCAATTCCCACACCAAAGCAAAGGAACTCCGTTGGCTTTTGTGGCAACTTTCACCCATCACTCCATTTCAGGGGTGAATGTCCAGATGCTCTGACCTTTCCACTCCTCACACAATTAAGCAGAGATTCCCTCCACCCTGGACAAGGCATCTCACAATCAGGTGAGGCAAATGTTCGGTTTGTGGGGCTGGATGGGAAGCATCCAAATATCATGAGGACAGACTCAAGCATCTTCATGGTGCCCTGCTCACCTGTCATCTCTTCATCCCTTCGCATCAGGAGTCCAAGTTACACATTGCTCTGCTTTATATTAGACAGGAAACTATTTCAAGCATCTCCAAGCCATGGATTTGCCTTTGGCACAGATGCTCAGCAGAGGAAAGGACGACTTTTTGAGCAGGGTGTTTCCTTGTCTTTGCCTCAGCCTTGCATTTCCTTTACAAAGAGGAAAAATGAAAGGAGGAAAGGACATGAGTGAGATTTAAAGGCCCAGGCTATACAAAAACCACCACCTTGTAGCTAACAAGGAAAGCAGAAGCCCAACAGCACGAAGGACGTTAGGATCCCAGATGCCTGTTAAGCTCGAGGCACTCACATTTACCACAGCCCCTGCAACTTCACATGACACTGCTTGCCTGCAGCACCCGGTGCCTCTACACTGGAGCACAAACAGATCCAACAATAAGGAAGCACTAGGAACCTTCATAAAAGGTACAAAGACCTGAAAAGCGACACAGAATCAGGCTCAATGTCAAGAGGAAAGGGCTACTGGGGAGGGCACGTAGCCTGCTTTACATCTCACCTCCTCAAGGGTCAGCTCAGACGCTGCAGAGCAGCAGGAACTCACAGCAGGCAGAGCTGCTGTACTTTACAGAGTAGGAGACTCCATGCCCAGCCTGAGGAGTGCCAGGCCTCCACATTACACCACTCCCTTCTCTTTCCCTTGTGCTACAGGCACTGCTTTGGAGAGGGACTTCAATTTAATATCCGATAGCTGATGTGACTGTTTGGTTCTAATAACTATGTAAACATATGGGGATTTTTTTATTATTATTAATAAAAAATTCCTTGAATTTTTCATGTGTTTTTCATCTTGTGCTTTCTCCTCAGGGCATCCTACTCACATTGCACAAGGAGCGTAGGAGGAAGCAGACGAAGCCAGTGTGATGAGCTAGCAAGGGCTGCAAGTATCAGCAAAACCATCCTCTGCAATCATCATCAGCACAACTGCCTCACACAACACAGAGCCTGAGGAAAGACACATAGAATCCTTTGGGTTGGAAGGGATCTCAGAGATCATTTATTTCCAACCCCCTGCCATGGGCAGGGACACCCTCCACTAGATGAGGTTGCGCAAAGTCTCATCCAACCTGGCCTTTAACACTGCCAGGGATGGGGCTTCCACAACCTGTGTGAGCACCCTGTGCCAGTGTCTGAGACTTCTCCCTGCTTCTCCTTTCCCTGTCTGGATACACTTTCTGACCACTCCAAATTTGGCTTCTTCTCAGTGCCTTAAGACCTCGCACAGTTGTGGCTTCAGTTGGCACAATGCTGCTGGTCTCAGCCTCCACCAGCTGCAGAGCAGTCCTTCCAACAGTCACCTGCCAAATTCTTCCTGCAGAGGCAACTGCTCCATTTAAAACGCTGCTGATGATCATATTAAACATGCCAGAAAGGTGGGAAATTCTGTGTGGGGAGACAAGAAAGAAAAAGCAAACCCAACAGATGTCCAAGGTTGGTTTTTTTTAAAGGGCTACCTGAATTCCCACCCCACTCTTCTCCCTCAGAACATCAATGCTCATGATCATCTTTGTCACTCTGATGTGTGACAATTTCTCTGCTATTTTGATAAGCCCTGGGAGAAAAGCGGAGGATGGATTTTTCATGCAGCTGCTGCAAAGTTTTTCAGCTCAATACAGCTCGCAAATGGCAGAGAAGCGGCTCAACAGGAGGTTGTTGAGACTGATATGACAGAAAACACTCCTCCTTTCAGGCAATAGATGCTTGCAGGCCTGGGGTAGTTTCAAATAAAGAGAATAATTATTCTAAACTCTTCAGTAATACTTCGCTCAGAAATAGCTTCCATCCATTTAAACAAGCAGTTTGTGTTTCCAACTGCAACTAGGAGTTTGCAGTAAACCGAGACACTGGGAACAGCCCTGAGGAAATAGGAATGGGAAAACCCTACTGAAGCAGGAAGGGGATGAGTGTTAATTGATCAGCAAACTATGGAAAGGATGCGCAAAGTTCTGCCTAAAGGACCACAATGTTAGCGCACTGTGATACCCCCAAGAGAAACAGATTGCCTGAGGAGTGATGAAGAGGAAGAAAGAACAGGGGGGCTCAAGTCTGCAGACCCAGCTCCCTGGCTTTGTCAGCCAGAGAAAAGCTAAAGCTCACCAAAAGGACCCCTAATCAAGAGGAGTAAATGAAGTAAACGGCCATCAAGTGTCTTTGAAGCTCACCAGGAGATTATGAGGGTGGGGTAGATGGGTGATAATGAGCTCTCATAATGGAAAAGGTAACCATTCCTTGGAAACCCTATGAATACACATATTTATGAGGGGGCATGTAAGTCTTGTATAAAAGCTGTGACCCTGCCCCTTACGGTACGTTTGGGGGAGCCATCCCCTGTGCGTCCATCCCTGCAATAAAGAATCCCTGGTTCGTAGTCACCAAGGATATTAGGGTTTTGATTCGGGCTTTTCACAGCATCACTATTGCAAAGAACATCACCTACCGAGGGGTTTGCATCTAGCCCCTTCAGAGCCTAAGGGATATCAGAGTGGAACAAGCTCAGATAAACCTGCTGCTGCTCTACAAAGAAGCACTAATGTTCTTGCTATAGTTTGTGTATAAACAAACCTGGATTGAGCTCTCTGGTATCATAAATAATTGTGGGAGGAAACTGAAGTCTCTCACTGGTACTTGTTCAGCATTGTAGGTGACTTTGTCAGGCCAAACAGCCATAATTAGTTCCACTGAGCAGCTTTTCAGTTCTACATGGGAACGCTGGAGCTCGGTTAAACACCTATTGAGACATCGTTTCCCAGCTCTGACGTTTCAGCCGCACAGGCTGGGTGCTCACCAGGCTTCTCCCAATTTGCCAGTCACACAGTAGCAGCCCCTAAAC
This sequence comes from Laterallus jamaicensis coturniculus, assembly GCA_022605575.1. Taxonomy (NCBI): domain Eukaryota; kingdom Metazoa; phylum Chordata; class Aves; order Gruiformes; family Rallidae; genus Laterallus; species Laterallus jamaicensis. The sequence continues at coordinate 7,043,564 of JAKCOX010000028.1, forward strand.
CCCAAAGGAGCCCACACAACAATTTGAGCTGGCTCCCAGTAACCTACAACAGGACTGGGGTGAAGGCTGGGGTGTCTTTTGCATATCAAAAGCTCTGAACACAAGAGACTGAGAAAAAGCAGCGTGAAGCCTGATGAAAAGCCACACAAAGGAGTTGGGACGACAAGTGTCATGCAGACAGGCTCGTCCCAGTCCCGAGCGTTCACTAAATGCAGCGTTAAGCGCAGGAGCCGGGGCTGCGGTGGGTGCTGTGACTGCCTGCACTCTCCATCTGCTCCAGAGCGCCTCAATTCTGCCTTTGGAAGTTTGCTCTTCAGCAGTGTGGTGTTCTCCAGGCACCGAGGGAGACCTGCTGTCACTCCCACTCCCCAAAGCCTTGGCAGGAACCACCTGCCAGTCACAGCATTTACTAGGAGCACACCAGTCCCCAAATCCCCCTCGTAAAGTTTATTAAGGCGAGTTGTTGTAGCAACAGCCTGTCAAGCTTTTCACTTTACGAGGTTTGTATTCTCCTACCCCGACCTACCATCTCCCATAACGGGGCTGCTGAGCAGGATGGCAGAGCCAAGCAGCCTCCCAGTAGTACCAGCCCCCCGCTCCCAGTCTCTTTAAACACGTAGCCGGCTTCCCTCCAGCATCACACATTCAGCACAGACAGTTCTGCATCTTGTTTTCAAGTGTGATATATCACAGAATCAGAGAGTTATAGGGGTTGGAAGGGGCCTCGAGAGATCATGGGGTCCAACCCCCCTGCCAAAGCAACCCCCCTGCCAAAGCAACTCCCCAGCTCATACTGCACTGGCCGGTGTCCAGACGGGGCTGGAATCTCTCCAGAGAAGGAGACTCCACACCCCCTGGGCAGCCTGTCCCAGGGCTCCCTCACCGGGGAAAAGTTCCTCCCCATGTTGGTGTGGAACTCCCTGTGCTCCAACTTGCAGCCATTGCCCCTTGTCCTGTCCCCACAGACACTGAAAAGGGGCTGGCCAATTCCCCCTGCACTCCATACCCAAGATATTGATAAACATTGATTAGGTCCCCCCTGAGTCTTACAGAATCAGAGTTGTAGGGGTTGGAAGGGACCTCGAGAGAAGATGTCCCTCTGATTCGTGTTCATACAGAATAATGTTGGGGGTGCATCATGACAGACCCTCGTATGGCCACTGGCCTGGGAGGGACAGTTTGAGAAAGGACGTGCAAACCTTCACCTAAAGGACCACAACGTAGCACGTTGTGTGCATTGTGATACCTCTGGAGAAACAACTGGTCTCTGAAAAGAAGGTGATCAAGAAGCAGAAGAGGGAGGTGTCTGAGCCTATGGAACCAGCTGCCCGACCATTAGCAAGACAAAAGCTACAGGATGTCTTGTGGGGGTTACCTGGCTGGCACTCCAGCATGTCAGTTTAAGATGTGTATGGTTAGGTCTTGTGCGGGTCACCTGGCAGCACTCCAGCCTATCAGTCTAAGCCGGTGGGCTGTGTTATCCTTGGAAGGTCCATAAGTCAGGGACTAGAACAGTTCAGGGTGCGTCTTGGTGGAGCAGAGACTCCCGGTGCACCCGGTGCTGTCTGTGCCCCCCAGCACCGTTTGCTGCCTTGATTCCTTTCATAAATTGTTCAGTTTGGCTAAAATCCTGTTTGGGACCAAGTCATTTATAACACAAGGCAACTGAAAACACGTTACAAACAAGCCCACTGCCAAATCAGCTCCACAGCCTGTGGCACATCTATCCTTAGCAGATAATTAAGATGGTCCTCAACAGCTTTGATCAAGCTTCCCTTTTTCTTAGCCATCGGGGAATTTAGATTCAGAAAAACCACCTATTCATTGATATCTCCCTAAACCCAGGCGGATTCTGTCTATACCATATTTATGATGATTACTCTTCCTTTTCTGGCTCCCAAAGGCAGTGCTGTAGTAAGCAGTGGTCACGTACACACAAGCAGTTGGCACAAAGAGCTTACGAAGCAAATAATCCAAACATCCTAGGAACATAACATACCCAGATGATGGGGAGCTCCTGGGAAGCCTACTTAGCACCAGCTGCTCATGCTAAACGGCCAAAGCTACACCCCTCCCTGTCCTCCTCATTCATCTCGCCATGCAAAAGAAGAGAGATATTAGAAGCATCTTACCTTTGGTGCACCCACTTTGTGCCATGCACTGAGCTTGGAGTATTAGGGAGACGCTACGCCAAGCACTGTGGAATCAGAAGCTCTCAAATCTCTTCAAGGCTCAAAGCCTTTTCAAGGCTTCAATAGAGAGTTTAATAGCCCAGAGTAACGCTTTAAGCCAAGGCTGCTGTGTGAACTGTGCGCAGCAATTCTTAAAACCCTGAAGTGCTTCTGACAACCCGCTGTTTTAACAGCACAAGTGACCTTGTCCCACCCCACACCCTCTCATCTCAGGTTGATGGAGCCAGTAGAAGACAAAGGAGATGCATCACTTGCCAAACACTGAGCTCCAACAAGCCTTTCTTCAAAGTCTTTCTACTTACCGCACAATAAGAAGCACATTTATATACACCGAGGTCCTTTTGGGCAGCAACATTACAATGATGGCCTGCTCTGAATAGGCCCAAACAAGATCTAAATTTAGATCCAAACCTAGGCTTCTCCAATACCTGCAGGCACATTAGTGCCAGTTCTATCTCGCCCTCATTACTTTTACTGCAGAGGAGCTACCTCTCAGATGTATTTCCTGACTTTGAGAAAGGTTCAGGTTTTAGACACTGGTGTTATTGCTGCTAGAAACACATTAGTACAGGACTGAGTTAAACACATCCAGCACTAAGCCCAAAGCCTCTAAAGTGTGCATACAAGGCAGTATTTTTGGGCACCTTGTAACCCATTTTCCTCTACCTTCTATCTCAGTTTCTCTGCCTTGTTAAAAGCCTGAACTTAAGATAGCAGAGCATCTATCAGAACTCAGAAGCCCAGCATTTCAGCCTTTTCTCCCCAGCTTTTCTTACACAATTAATAGACCAGCATCAACCCACAAAGGTAAAACAGATTCCATTGCCTTATCCCCCAACATAGCCATCTTCTAGAACAGTCTACAACTGTCTCCATTTAAAAAGAGCAGATACCTTGTGGAGTCTCTCTCCATCCTCTTTCCCAGAGGAGTGACTCCATAGTTCCCAGTCCCAGATAAGCTGCTGCATTACTTTCAGGAGGAACAGGTGATCTTCACACTTTCACCTGGTCCTACTTCTCTCTTATTTCAGTACAAGCACCTTGGGGTAATTACAAGCAGGGAATGACAGCAAAAGCAGACAAATAATCTAAACCTTAAGTCAGACAGACTTTTTGCCATGTGCTTTGTTGATAACACAGTAAAACCACCCTGCTCTGCTAGCAATTCACACACATGTGGACTGTAGGAGGCTTTAGACCAACCTCCCTAATATTGCAAACTGTTTAGGAAGTGTAATCATGCTAAACCTAGGTTGCAGAGGATCTTGTGCTTCCTGGGCTTCTACCACCACTATTTTTTCTGAACACAGATTACATTTTCTATCTGGTTTCTGATATCCCAACTCCTTACTCTGCTCAGGACATGACAAAACACCACTAACTCCCCTTGGCAGACAGTGAAGAGCCCAGTGAGGACTGAAACTATCCTATGGTCCTTCCTAAATCGTTAGCCTTGCTATCATTTTTTCTGTACAACTGCTCTAGGGGGAAAAAAAAGAAAAATAAAGCCCCATTCCACAGTTGTTAACCATTTACTGCGTGCTCTCTGTGGTGTGTGCAAGCAACTTTTAATCAGAGTATCGTATAGCTTGCAGCCAAGCACCTTAAAATAGTTTAAGCTTTTTATAGCTCTGCTGTTACCACTGTCAATCAAATTTATAACATCAAACAACTAAACCAGGTCATTTTGACAAGAGCTATTTTCCCTGAATCTACACGGACTGTCATTCTCTACACCCAACACATGCAAAAGGTGCAAAGCCTCAGTCCAGTTTCAGAAGGAAGCTGGGCACAGACACCAAGCAACACTGAATCATGTTCTCTGGGAAAGCAGCAGCAGCAGATCTGGAAATTGAATCTTGGTTCTGTTCTGCCCAGGTTAGTGCTTTAGCACTCTAATGCACTCCCATCTATTGGGTTTTTAAAGCAATCACATTTAAGGCCATACCTGTGGTGAAAAACTGGCTTTTGTTCTCTTGTGCTGTAATAACGACGTAACACACAGTCAAAGAGTAGCTTCCTTGTAAATTGGTCTATTCTGAGCCAGACAGTATTTACCCATTGCTCACAGACTTTATTCTACACCAGTCTATAAATCAGAATTCCCCAGCCACAGCATTTAATACCAAACACAAAGAAAGCAGAAATGGTTCTGTGCAAACACCTCCCACAGTTACATGCTGCTGGAGTGGCAAGAGCAGTCCACCCAGTAAAGCACTGGGAAGTTCTAAACAGAGCTGTCTAGTTACAAAAGCATCATTAAACTCCCATCCATCTTAATATTAAGCTCCTTAAGGTAGGAAAACTTATTTGCTGTGGAACAAAGTAACAAGTCGATCATATCTTGATGGCTGAAACAGGTATGTAACAGGATCATATCTTGATGGCTGCTTAAAGCCATCAAGATATGATCCTGTGCAGGTCTCACAGGAGTTTCTATTGGGGGGCAAGGCCTGGGGAAGCTTACACAACATCTGGTAACTACCAGCTTCTACATAAGGAAAGCACCAATGCCTCCCACACAGCTGGTTGTGTATGTGCCACATGTGCACCACATCTGTGCACACACATTCAGAGCACGATGCACTCCCTGCACACAGGACAGGCTGTAGCACCGATACAGACCTCACAGCTGCTGGACTCAAGCCCTCTGGGAAAGACATCCCTGTGAGCAGTGGGTCCAGCCCTCACTGGTTCTTACCTCGGGTCTGACTGTCACTTTTGCCCACCACAGGGGGTCTGGGAGGTGTCTCTCCCAACTTGGGATCCCCCCAAAAAGGAGAGGGCAATGACAGGGGACACACATGCCCGCACTCCTTTGCCACTCCTGTTTCCAAGGTCCTGCTAGCAAGAAGAGTTTCTTTGGTACTTCAAACCTTCAGAGGAGTTTCCCCAGAAGTAACCCTAGGAGCACTCAGGCACCTTTTGTTTCACAAGCATCTTCACACTCCTATCCTCAAAAAACACACATGGGCCCTGCACATCAGGCCAGAACTAGAACTGTAACACAGCTCTAACTTAGTATCTTTTCTTCCTTTCCTTTCTGTTTATTAATCTTTTCTCACTCCACACTAGATTTCTTTCCTGAATACAGCCAATTTCTATCACATCAGGAGGAGCTAACAAAGAGTGCTTCACTGTCTCAGTAGCAGATTACAGAAAGCCTTCTCACTCGAGCTTGCTGAGTTGGAAAGGCAAGTAATTCCCAGGAACTTGAAAGTGATATGACTTGGAGGAAGCAGGCAGGGGAAGCTTCTCTCCAGGGCTGCTGTTCCACCCAGCTCATACCTCAGACAGTCCCACAGGGCTGGTCAATGGGCAGGTCTATCATCCCCTTCCTTTCCTACATTTACTGTGGGCACAAGAGCCACAGGGAGGGAAGCTGAAATGAGAACAGGGTGTGAATATGCACGTGCTGCCATTTGTATCTGAAAATGAAGCTGCAGCCAAAGGAAAACAAAATATTCAATTAGGACAGTGGATGGAGACTCTGCTTGCCTCCCCCTCTGCAGGTCCCAGCCTCCCCTTGCCACTCAGAGTCTTGTTTCCAAAGGCAGGAGCAGCAGGGAACAGAGATGTAAGATGGGCAGGATAGGATGAAAGCTGATATGAACTACTACTCATTGATCCTCAGAGCATGAAAAAGGTCTAAGTGAGGTTATCCAGCCTGTAGCTGCATCCCAAATGCCTGCTACCTTACAGGTGGTAACAAGAAATCACAGCATCATCAGCACAGGGGTCCTGATGTTCTCTCCAGATCTCCAAAGTTCAAACCTGATTCTGAGCCATAGTAGTAAACTGGAGCCTGTTTGCTCAAGACATACAAATGCCTGAATGCATTGCATTTCCTTCAGACAGTCTTCCACCATCTTATTAAAAACTGAGTTACCCTGTGCAATTGCCATTTCTCATCCCAGAAAAAACAACCTAGATATAGCCCTGATCAATTATGCAGCATTACAGAAGCTTAAAGTAAATCACTCCAAAAATATGACTTGATGCTATTATTATTTATATTGTGGCAGAGACCCCAGGTCAGCTCAAGAGTCCAAACATAACAGGTGTTGCACATTTCATTCCAATTTAATACTGAGACCAGCCCAAGGCTGGAAGGAGCCAAATTAGGAAATCACATGAAAAATACAAATAAAAATCTATCAGAGATTCATTCAAGTGAGGGTCACAGGAACGTGGCTGGCTGGACCTCTGGGCAGCCTGCTCTGTTATTCAGGAATGAGGCAATCTGTCCTCACCAGAGAAAGAGGCTCTCAAATGGAGATTTTCTGCTGATGTCACAGCTGGCCATGACTGTTCCAGGAGGAACAAACCCTGAAGCTCTACAGTCAACATCTCAGATCAACCCTCACAGGTCTGTCTGAGGCTGGTGAAAAGCTGAGAACTGACTTCAGGCAACTGCTGTTCAACAAGAACATACAGCTTGTCTGCAACAGCACGGTGACAGGTTACATGAGGCCAAGAGTAGAAAGTCTTTAGCAAAGACATTTTTTGGGTAGATTTTAATTCTGGAAAGGAAAAAAACCCAACAGACTACACTAGCAGCTCTCTGCTGCCCAGACAGTGTAACTGCTGGACATGGCTTTCTAAAGGGAGCTCACTTAAGAGTCCAAGAAACAAGTCTCTTGGAAATAACTGCTTTTCCTCCTCATTATGGAGTCCTGCAGCAAGTCAGAGCAACAACAGTTCAAACTCCACCCCCACAGTGCCAATAAAGCTGTGATATTTTGCCTTGGAATCAAGGTGTCCAGGATGGAAAGCAGTACCCACAAAACATGACACTGGTTTGGGGAGAAACATATTGGGAACAGCCAAAGCATGACACTAATACCCATGTCTCAAATTAAAGACCCCAAACCACAGCCCTTTCCTTAGACTTGCCCCAAAAAAGCTGAAATACATTGAAGCCAATTTTGTAGCATCCCAATGAATACTTCAAAGATGAGTGTTTCCATAAGCTAATTGGCACCCATTATCATGCAATTAAAAGGCAAATGGATTGAGGGCAATCGAGCCTCATCACTTTCATTATTATCTTTTCCCCAAAGACATCTCATATTTTTAACCCTTTTGAACCTTAGGACAGCTGCCTGCCAGCCTCAGCATGGTTTTGTCACAAAGGGACCTTGAAGAAAGGTCTGAAGAGCTGTGAAGGGCAGAAGGGACAGCTGGAAAGGCAGCATCCATTACAGAGGGCTCTGAGCATGCTCCCACCAGTCTGCACCCAGCCTCCCTCCCCTGCCTTCCCCACCTCTGTGTCCCAGCACAAGGGCCTCAAGCTCCAGCCTTGCTCCAGCCATACCCACTGCATGCTTCCCAGCTGCTTCCTGGGAAGCACACACTTCAGTTCTCCTTAGCTGCCAACCCCCTGGATGCTGAACCCAGCAGCCTGCCTGCTAACTAAACCCACAACTGGTTGAGCATTGCTTCCCAGGTAGGGCAAACACAGCTTGCATCAAATGACTGTCAGAGCTTCACCTTAAAATAATCTCAAGAAAACGTAACTGAAATACTTCTGTGGGTTTGGTTTTGGGTTTTTTTTAAGTTTAAAAATGAAAAAGACTGACACAAGCAGCAGATGAAAAATAATTTCTGCCCTTTCCTTTGGTTACAGCTATCCCCACCTACCCAAGGCACTGGGGTTTTCCCTTCAGGTCTCCCCCATCCTTTTCTTTTTGGTATTTTTTGTGGCATGCTTCTCATTCCAAGCAAAAGCAAAGCCACCCAGGTTACCAGCATGAAAGAGCTGCTTGCTTCTTGCTTACTTAACAGCCCAAGCATGGATTGGCACCTCTTACAAACACTGTCAAAGAGACCAATTTGTTACTCATCTGTAAGGTTCCCAAGGAAGCCTCCTTGATGGAAATATAACTTTTCCCCACTTCACCTTCCACAGAGGAAGAAAACAAAAATGAACCAACTCCTCCAGACACATTCCCATTTATCTTCCCCTCCTCTAGCAGTGCCCGGGTGCACCCGGGACTGCTGTGAATAATTAGGTGAATTGGGAACAGTTTCCTACCCAGTCTTAGGCATCAGCCACTGCCCAGGGAGACTAAAAGGGACTGTTGGTCTTTTCTGGTATTGGCATCTCCTTTGGGAAGGCTGTCAGTGCTAATAAGTCTGTAATGAACACGCGGGTCTTTGAAGCAGGCTTGACTAGTGATCGCAAGGAACGCCAGTCATCCTGAGCTCAGATTTAACTCCCTCCCACACATGGCTTTTGTTAGTTTGCTGTTTACAGCTGAAAATTATTGACATCATAAATGTTGAATCATGAGGCTGAAATTAAAAGAAAGGATTCCTGCCTTGCTTGTGGCTCCCTCCTTTGTTGCATCTCTCCCTCTTCCCTCCCGGTTTGGTTGTGTACCTCATACAGTTTACGTGACACGTTGAAGTCTCAGAGGGATGAAAGCTATGGCAACAGGAGTTGTGCATCTAATCCCCAATGCAGAGTGCTAAAAACGCACCATACAACACCACATTTCCTATTCACAAGATTGCTCATGCTTTGATTCATGTTAAACTCAGGAGAGAAGTCAGGGGAATTCTGAATAAGGGAGAAAACTCAGGGCAGCAGGTCCCACATGGGATCAGGGCACTCAGGTTATAATATTGAAACAGTATCACTTCACACCTGAAAGTGGACTATCATCCTGGAAACATAACAATAAATGACAGTACAGGCAGTAGAAGCGTCTGGGAACTACTAAGGACTTGCTTACACTGCAGCTTTACTCAAGGTCATTACTCCCACCTACACACAGAGATGGATAATTCACTATCACAGACCTGGACAATGCTCCTAAGCTTCGATTTGCTTCAGCTGCTGTCACATGAAAACCACCACTTGAACATGCATCCTCAGGTCACAGAGCCACAAGCTGCTGCAGCTGGGATAGAGACACCCTGACTGCAGACACCACTGCTGCTCCTCCATGGGCCAGGCCCAGAGACATCCACCAAGCCCCAACCTCACACTACACCACTTCTACCATCAGAAACAGACCAAGAACTCTACAAAACATCCACTTTGTTTCCTTTGAGACCCTCTGCTCCCTCTCCACTTCGAAAGAGATAAGCAGTGGGAACCCACAGGTTCACCTCCCTCAGAAAGAGCTTTCTTTGTACAAAAGGCTGTACACCCCTGCCCAGAGAAAAGGCACCAAAACCCCACCTGTTCCTAGGCAGCACCAGGAACCTGCTCTTACTGGGCTTGGACCATCCTGCCCAGCCAAAAGTTATGAATTAAGTGAGCACTTAGAGATACCTGGATACTATGTACATTAAGGAGAAAAAAAACCCAAAACAACAAAGAACCAAACCTTGCATGCACTCTTCATTCAGCTCTGCACTGAAAACTAATACATGACTCACAGCTTCCCATCTGTGGGCTGAAAACCGGCTGCTCATGAATGAATAAATTTTGTCACCTGAAGGATGTACAACAAGGCCCACTCAAGAACAGCTTCCACATATGGACCATAACTGGTATCAGCAGACAGCACAACCATCATCTAAACCCCAAAAAGAAGCACACTCACCCCCAGTTTCACCCAAAGACAGATAGTACTTGAAATGCAGCAGCTCTCAGAGAAAAGACAGATTCTTAATACCTGCTGAGAAGAACCAGCCACAGAGCTTCTAACCAGCCTTCCTCTCTGTTCTTCCCCCATGGCCATAAATAACAGCTCTGGTGCAAATTAGGTAATGGCAGACTGGTGTGCACTGGAGTGAAATTTGGGTGCAATTAAAGTGAAACGCTTACATAATTAGGGCTAGGTGTGAGTTAGAGTGAGGGAGGCAAGCAGCAGCCCCTCAGAGGGGTCCTCTCTACACCTGCCCCACCACATCCACCTGAAGCTCATTTGTGGCCCTCACCGTTAGCATGCCTCAGGCGGGCCCAGAGTGGCCTCAGGTGTGGCCACTTGACAGAGGGAGAGAAGCACCTGAGAGAGGAGTGAAAAGGGAGTGGTCTTGGGTTGGCTGTAGAAGAGTCTGGTTGTTGGGCTGGTATGATGTCCTGCTGGAAGCTCTGCAGGAGGTGTCTTGGGTAGCTGCTTTGGAACTTAGAGGTATGTTTTGTGCTTTGTTTTTACTTTGGGAGAGGTGTTTGCTTCTCTACTGTGGTGGTGTTTGTCCCCACATGAGCTGTGGGAGCAGCTGCTGCCATATTCTCTCTCCTGTTGGTAGTTAGGCTGCTCGCTTCTTGGTTGGGGTTGCTGTGTGCTCTGGGGGGGATCAGCAGGAGCTTGTATCCACAGTGTGTTTTCCTTAGAAAACTAGTAACTTAAGGATGAAAATTATTATTTTAAACTCTGTGGTTAAGCCATTAAGTCTTGAGTGTGCTCTTGATGTGGAAGCGAACATAGAACCCAGGGTGCTTTCTGAGGAGCACAGTGTGCTGCCAGGTTTGCTGAGCTGGTACCCAAGCATATATTCTTGGCAAGTCTGCTGGCTCTGCTAGGAGACACTTCTTTGCAGCTCTTCAGCAGCGTTCAGGGATGCCTTGCTCAAGAAGTTTACAGGTTTGTTAGTATGCATGCACCACGATGCCCTCTCCAAACATGTACCCCCAAGTGTTAATAAGCAAAGTAAACAGTGTGAGCCTCCATACTGAGCTGCTGCAACTTGTAATAACCAAAACCTTTCAGAGTTAATGTTTGCCATCAAAACAATCTGCTGACTAAAGCTCTTTTTTTCTCTCCAGTCTAATTGATGAACTGGTGATGCTGTTATTTACTTAAAACTAATATTCAGTGCTGTTGGTTCATCATACTTAGCTTAACTTAATAAATACTGTATCATTTTACTTACAGTGTGAGCCTTTCCTTAGCCTACAGGGCCAATGGCTGGCTGTTGGTGTGCTGTAAGCAGTGCTTGGGGTTTGTGGAGTGGTTCCTTCTAAAGCAGTTTCTCTTTGCTGACCCTTCATCTTTGAGATGAGATAGCTAAATTTTACTTATGCCATTGGTAAGTGTTTAGTTAGTTCTGCACTAGTGCTTTATGTGTGCCAGGGTTTGTCTTGTGGGTATTGCAGGACAAGGCAGTGCAGGCTGATTATTTGAGTAACAGCTCTGGGTTCCCCTTCAGAGTAGCTGGGGCATGATTTGGTTGGTTTACTTGTGTGGGTGAGCCCAAATATGCACAATGCTCTTCCCTCTGATGGCAGAGAAGTACTGTTTGTAATTCTGACTTACTGTGTTTGGCAGCTTGTGTGCATTGTGAAGCACCTCTCCTAAATTTTCAGGTGATGAGGCTGTGCTGAGCAGAATAGGCTGGCTTCCTTTGCAAGGGCTGTGCAAACCTTTTGTTACATGAAGTCTGTAGTAACATGAAGACTTTTTGTAGCTCTGCAGACCTGGCAGCACCTGTAGGAAATAAGTGCTAAATACACAAAAGCATCTTTTCTTCCTTAGAGAATCCATCCTGGGAAACTTTGTTAATCAAGAAAACCTCTAGTCTGAAAATGACTTTAATGGAATAGTTATAGCTAATGTAACAAGATGTATTCAACCCAGAAAATATCAACTAAATCCAGATGTGGGAATTAACTGAGAGTATATGAGGTAACTTAATTATTTACCTAATTCTGTGCTTTGGATGTACCTGAGGGCTCTTGCTGTTTCCCCATAAGCAAAGAGCAGCTTTGAGTCTGCATGGAATTTACGTTAGACTGAGTGAAACATGAATAAATATAGCCACAGAAGTAAAATCTTTATTAGAGAGCAGGTGTGCTGAACTCCTCTTTAGCATGCCACATTAATTTGGCCTGCAGCAATTGCAGCTGCCCCCATTGAAGTGAAGGACCTGGAAAACACAAAGGTGCATGAGCAAGAAGGCAGCCTCTGTGGAGGTATTTCCCTTTGGTGTTTCTTGGTGTGCTGAGGTGATTTAGAAGCAGCTTTTATTTTAAAGGGGTTGCTAGACAGTTGTACTTGGGCTACTTCAAAGCTATTCTCAGAAAAGAAAGCTGCTTTCTTCTTGTGTCCTGGAGGAGGTAGGGGAGAGGCTGTTAAGGCAGTAAACACAATCTGCAGCTGAGCATCTCTTCATGGATCTGCTCTTGCCAGCTCTGCTGTGATACAGGGTGATTTTGTTTATGCTAGGAGTCTCAGAGCTAATTAGGCTGAGGAAACTGTGGTCAACCCCTAATCTCTGTTGTGGGGCTGTCCCATGCATTGACTCTTCTGAGGACACTGTCCAATGCTGTATGGAGTCCCTAGTTCTGGGCTTCAGAAAGTATAAACCAGTAGAAAAATGTGTAAGTACTTCAGTGCTGCTGTTGAGGGAAGCAGGACCAGTAAGCGAAGCTACTGGCCAGATTCTTGTAGCCACAGAGCTCTTAGTGGGATACTTTATTAAGGTGTCTTTAAGAAATCTTTGCCTGTTCCAAGATTACTTATTTAAGCTAGAACTTTGCCCTGGGAAGAGATGTTGGGCTTGGGTATTATCTGCTTTGCTCTTCCTGATCATGTCTATAACCTGAACAGGTGAGTGGAAAAGGTACCTTTATTTCTCTGTTGTATATTATTCCTTGTGTTCCAGCTCTCTGGGATAGTTTGTTTCCTAAAAAGGAGTGCTATGGATAAATGTGCAGAAGCACTTTCTTCTGTTATGAGTAACTAGAGCAGTAATATGCTCCAGGAAGGAGCTTCTTTGGCAGCATTCCTGCTTAAGCAGGGAAGAAGTAGGGGTATCGGGAAGGGGGCAAGCTTTGTTTACAGGCTCCTGAGCAAAGGTGATACGAGCAGTGAAAAGTTCAGCAATGATAGACTTGTTAGAAGTTGCCCTTGACTGCTTACAGGCATAATTTTAATTTAAATGTAATAAAAACCTAAAAGGGAAAATTAAGATGCGGAAAGCAGTTAAAAAGCCTGTCTGAAGACATCTGCAAAATGGTTTTATTCCAAGCAAATATAAGAAAACACTTTGCTTTTTTTTATTGTCAAACAATAATAGTGCCTCCACTTATACAATGCCTTTTACAACCAAAGCCTTTCCATAGATTACTTCCAAAACAACACAAAAGTTGATTTATTTTTAAACCCTGTCCTCATAACCCTTCTCTTCCCAGTGGCGTAGCATCCCTTCATCGTGGCAGTGAGCTGTTGGGAGCTGAGCACAAGGTTTGTTGGAAGTAGGGGGGGGTGTGCAGTTTGGCTGAGTCAAAAGAAAGCAGGGGCTCTGCTTCCATACATCAGCTGGTACCCCTTTTGTGCTGACCCTGGGGGTGATGCTCTGATATGAAACCTCTCTGGGGCCCAGCTCGACTTGGATTGAGTTGAGGGGAACTCTTTATGCTCATGGTACCCTTTATCTCATTTGGTGTTTCTTTTTCCTAGGTGCTCCCCTTTCCAGCTGTTTGGTAGTTTTTTCCCACTCTCTGTTATGTCCAGATGCCAATAGATGTGCTCTCTGTGTTCACAGCTCTCTCTTTATAGTCATTTTAGCACAGGCACATCCCCAAGAGGGTTCCACTTCACTTGACTTCCTGAGCAGACCTGAAAAGGAAGCAATCTGCTGCTTTCTCTTGGGGTGGAGACAAGAATAGAGGTGACTGTTTCCCATAGCATGCCCTCTAAAAATCCCACTGCCCTCCATAGAGGATAAAGAATACTTCTACTGTGACATGGGTCCTGTACAGTGCATATCTGGTGATGCTTTGAAAGGTCACCCAGCATAATCCATAGAGCATTTGGGGCGGGGAATTGAGGCATAGAAGTGCCCTCAGCTGTGGGCTGGTAAGTCCCTTTGACACTGGGTGTAGATGTAAGGCCCCAGCTATGCACAACACAAAGGATTTTGTGTGTAGCAGTGAAATGGCCACTGCTTTAATGGGAATTCTGCCCTCTTCAGTGATGGGAGGTCAGAGTGAAATAAGATGATTTGAGCAGAAAGTCAAGGTCATCCAGATTTACAGATGTGAATAAGAGTGCTCTTGGTGTGGGGAGGAACAAAAGTGGTGCAAGGTAGAGGTGGGAGTATGAGACAGATAGTAGTAGTTTGGTAGTGGTGTTGGAGAGCTTGACCTTAGCTGGGCCCTTGCTGTGCTGGGTGCTGTATAATGTGCCAATCTTGATCGCAGGAAAGGGGCCTCAGTGGACAGACTGGACCAGAGTCACCCAAGAGGCTTTGTAGCATCCGTGTCTTCTAGTGTCAAACATATGGATGAATCAAGAACAAGGTGAAGCTTGCCAGCACAATGAGGGAGAAAGCAGTTGTGCCATGATGTCAGGCCATCCAAGGGAAAAGTCAGCCCTGAACAACTAGTTTCAGACATGAGAGGCTATAGCAGGTATGTGGCCAAGTGTTCTTGGTACCCACTTTAATCCCTTGGGTACCTACTGCATGTCTCTGCCTCCCTGAGGAGGCAGCTGGCTGGAGAAGCAGTAATTACCTGTCTAATGTCAGGAAAGCAAATCAGTGGCAGAACATAAAACTAGAAGCCCCAAGAATCCTGACTTTAAGCTCTGTGCTTCAAAGGCACGAATTGAATATTTCCTTGGGTGAGGAACCTGAAACCTACAGCCAATTAATAACTGCTATAAAATAGTGCTTTAGTCTAAAAAAATGCTGACTGAGGGTTTAATGCACCTTATGGAGGGCGGGGGGGTTACAGTTTAATTAATTAAGTATTGGAAAGTCTGTAATCCTTGGACAAAGGGCTCTGTGTGAATGTAATATGCAACAGCTGCTATTAATGCAAGCTGTTCCAGCCTCATATGGACGGGGGACATGAGGTGCTTTTAAAAGAGAGTCGCTGTGGTGATGCTTTAAAAGGAGAGATTGGGAGCCTGGCTCGTGGTGTGGTTGCAGTCACAGCAGAAGACTTGAAGACCTCTTTGTGTTGGGGTGTGCATGAGACTTGGGCTGCTCTTTCTCTGCTGCTTGGGAGTGATCAGCTGAGCACAGCTGTCAACGTGCGTGTGTCATATCAGGCACTTAAAGTAACTGCAGGGACTGCAGCCCCTCTGTTAACTGCCAGTTGGTTTATGTGTCTCAGTTATTGAAGAGCATTAGCTTAATCCATGAGAAAGTGGCTTTACTGCTCCAGTGCAGCGTGCTAGCAGCCTGTGCAGGGTTAGGCTCCAGCTGATGAAGCACAGCAGTGCCTCACCCCTGATTGTCTGCGGACAGCTTTGTCACTTGCTGCCCGGATGGCAATGGCAGGGTCTGAGTTAGAGCAGCCCTTGAGCAGCTGCAAGTGCCCCCCAGGACAGAGCCTCACAGTACTTCAGAGCAGAAGGATGTCACGGGGACTTGAAACTGCATAACCTTGTCTTGAGTGAGCACGAAGGAAGCAAGCTGCTGCTGATGTGGCTCGGGAGCTGCCTTTCTCTGAGGGCAGCTACCTGCCTGCATGGTGACATGGGTCACCAGGACCTGTCTGTCAGTGGTGGTGTGAACAAGGCAGGGGCTTGGGACCTCCCTTCAGAGGGCTCTACTGTAGTGCCATCAACATTAACGTCTGAGCTGCTGCTGCAAGGAGCTCCCATGCTGTGCATTGTAAGAGCTGCTTTTTATCCTCTCTGTTTGCTGGGGGGTTAAGTCATGTCACTTCACCCCAGCAGGGTGGCCTGTTTGTCCTAGCTGAGGTTGACTGCCCTGCTGCCTGGCTTTGAAGGACAATGACTCTGAGGGTTGTGCAGTTGGCTCTGAGCACATCCTCCCCACTGAGCTAGAGCAGGGAGAGATCACACAGACGTGAAGGTTTCTATCTCTGCTGCCTCCTCCAAGTGATGCTTGGCAGCTACTTTAAAAACCAGAGGGACAAAAAATTTTGGGGATCTCTTCTTGAGATCTCTGCCCTCTGAGGTTTCGTGCTCCAAGCACGGCATGCCTCTTGGAGGTGCTTGGAGAACAGTGGGAAGTGACAGAACTTCCCACAGCTCTTCACTGGGGCCAGGCAGGAGCATATGGGCCTCGCATGCATGGGTTGTCTCCATGTTGTTGGAGTAATTGCTCATCTGGCTGAAAGCCATTCCAATTCAGATGTTGAAAAGGAGCTGCTGGTGACACTTTGCAGGTTTCAGTCCTCCTCCCTCACCACCTCCTTGCTGTCCTAATTAAATTTAATATTAAATTAAAACATTAAAGACATTATTGTGGAGATTTAATCCAACATGTGGAAGCCTCTTTCTAATTGGCTAAGTCATTAGCAAGGCAAAATAAACTGAAATGAGTGTGTGGAGGTAAGAATGCTTCAGGAATGGAGCATTTTGATGGGGCTATTTGTTTTATTAAGTGAGTGTGTGCTCTGCTGAGTGGGCTTGGCAGCATGGCATCGTCTGAACCTGGCACGTTAACAGCATCGCGCGTGGCGGTGCCAAGTGTGGCAGTTGTACTTGTTTCTGCTCTGGGAGTTTGCAATGCCAATCCAAGAGCTGGGATTCCCCATTCTCCTTCCAGCATCATGAGGCTTTCTTAATGCGTGTTTGAATTTGACTTGTGGTTTTGTTGAGCCCTTCTTTAACTCTTTGCATCACTTGCCTGCAGTCATGAGGGTTTAGTCTGTCTTGTTCTGCTCAATGAAAGCAGGAACCAAAGCCTCAAGTGGAGCAGAAGCAGCAGTCAGCTGTAGAGATAGTAGGTGCCTTTCTCTTGTGTATGTCTTGAGTAGTCACTGTGCCACAAACCCACTGTGAAGGCCTTCCAAATGGCAAGGAGGCTTATCAGAAATAAGAATGGATTGCATGACCTGGGAGGTCAGAATGACTCTGTGTCTGTTAGTGATCTGGAAGTATGCTGCTCCTCTCAACATGGAACCATGCAATGGGCTTTGGGTGTTAGGTGACTCCTCAGGAAAGTGTTTCCCCATGTGCTAACTTTGAGCCTGGGCTTGGGGAAGTTGAGGTTCTGGAACCCCACTGTGACTCCCTGATGTCCTGAACAAATGGTGTGTTCTGTGTGGTTCAGTGTGTTGTAGAGTGGTCTTTCTGTCTCAGGTGGGCAGAAGTCTGCAGCCATTAACTGTTTGAGCACCATGTACTTTGTAGGACTCAAACACTTCAGTGTTTTGAAGGTTTAGATACCCACATGAAGGTTTATCTCTTGTTCTATAAGCACAACTCTTCTCTACAACCACTCTGAGCATTGGTTGTAAAGGTACTAAGGCTAGGGATGACTGGTGGTACTGGAAACAACCCTCCAGGAAAGTGGGTTGTTTTATTTTGAAAATCTTTAATAATAATTAATGTAAAAAATAATGAAAACAAAAAATTACAACTAATTTAGGGGCAAATATTTGCTTTACCAGCCCCATTGTCATGACTTGCCCTGCAGTCCATGCTGCCTCTGAAGTTCAGGCAAGGGAAGGTTCTTTCATTAATATTTTTTAGAAGGGAGAAACTTGTGCAGTAGTTGTGCATTTGCTTGATGAATCTTCTTCCCAGCATATGTTCAATGCTTGGATGAATGAGTTATTTAAGTATATTTGAAGGTTATGACAGATACCTGTAAACAGACAGATATTGATAAAAATGTCATTTGGAACCAGATATCTGCCTTTCTTGCAATCCAATTACTACTGATGGCGAACAGCCCAGAACTAGCAGCAAAGCACATTAACCCAAACTGTGATGGGCAGGCTGTCCTTAGAGGGAACATGCTCAGGGCCTTATTTACTTCTTGCTTTGATGTAACTCCAGGAGTCAATGGAGTTATTGTTAACTTACACCAGAGCAAAATGGGGTGACTCCAGATGTGTATCTATAGGCTTACTGTGCATCAGCTACACTGTGCTACAGCCAGTAGCTGAAGACTTAGTCCTACCTGCTTCTGCAGTCATCCTTCTGGAAGGCTTTCTCCAAACAAGCTGGTTCCCCATGGATGATTCCCTGCTGCACTGTAAGTGATGCAGAGAGAAGAAATAGCTGTAGTTGTACATTCTTCACTATACACACATGAAAAGAGCTGTGAAACCATGCTCTCCATCATGCTGCCTTTGGGTGAAGTCAAACCTAAACAGATGTGGTCATTAACAATTGAGTTCTTTCCACCTACTAGCTCTCCAAGATCTGCTCAAAGCTTGTAATAAGGGTTGTTTGCTGCTGTAACTGAATTGTTTGTGATGGCTGTGGTGTTTGGGTATGCTGGAGCTGCTAATATACTTTTTAAGAGGAAACAGACATGGGAATTTCTATCAAATTACTGTTCTTAGCTTCCTTTTATTATTCTAGGATGTTCTCATTCTGGTTATCTTTAAGCTGGAGATGAATACAATATGAATGGAGGTGGGACCTTTGTGCAGTTCACTAGTTAGGTTGAAGTCCAGAGGTGTCCTCAATGGAATGATTATTTGGTGGTAGTCTTGGCTTTCAGAGGAGCGAAACCAGAAAGACAAGGTTAATGGAAGTAGCATTTCATCTGGATTGCTCTTATTTCCTATTTTATAAGCTTGTGTTCCATGCAGGTGCTTGGCTTATATCTTCATGCTGTCAATAAAACCAATGCTTTTGAGCAGACAGGATTAATGCAGATTTTAAGGGCTATATTTAGAAGTAATTTAGCTATCATCAGTCAGAAGGGTGGGGAGAGATGTGATGGTTATTCATACTGATTGAATAATCTATTGATAGAGATACTTATTAACCCTAAACATGTCTTTTCATCATACTTTCAGGTCTCAAGGAAAGAAATAAACAACCCATCCCTTGAAAATCAGATAGGAGGCAGAATTTGGGTGGAGAAACAAGCTGGGAGGGAAGTAGTGAGGTAGGTAATAAGACCATGAAAGGTGGTGGGATGGTGCTGGAACTAGCACTGGGTAACATGACAGGCAGTGGTGGTGGGCAGCTGGGTGATGGGTTTTTCTTGATGGTAGGGGTGTGTTTAGAACTTGGGGTGTGTGTCTTAACTTTCCTTCCTGAGCAAGCAAGGAATGTATTGCTTGGAGTGAACTGTTTTGTTGAGACTTGAGGGGAGGGGGTAGTCTGTCAGTGAATGATCTCTGCCTTCTGAGCAAGCAAGATCAAAATGCTCCTGCTCTGACTGATGGTAATTAGGCTAAGGAGCCATGAGGCAGGAGGAGTCCAGTGAAGAACAGAGTGCTTGGCACTCAACACAGCTTCATCTGTGTTTCTAAAGACTCTGCCCTGCACTCTGTGCTCCCTCACTGCATTTCCTGAGCAGAGATTTCATTTCAGATAGTGCAGTCAGCTCTTCACACTTTTAGGAGCATTTATAAAATGGAATTACCAGAAATAATCATGGTAATTAACATATAGAGTTATAAGGAGGAAGATTAATTACAAAGCTGTAATTCATCTGCAAAATATAAACCATAAGGAAAGCTTGAGTAGGTTAACAGTGATGAGGTAGGCTTAGAACTGCACACTCAAGGTGTTCAGCCTGTGCCTCTGGCATGGGGAGGAAAGGGAAACTGAGGCACTGAGACACAGTGACTGGTCTTTGTTATCCAGAAAATCAGATGGATGGAAATGGGACCTGAAAGACCTGGCTCTGCCCCTTGCAGAGCAGGGGACAGAAATCCTTTTTCATCATACTCTTCCCTGCATTAGAATTCTAAGTGGTGCAGGAAACCGGTGGTGTTGCTGAGAGAAATCTGATGCCCAGTCAGCATTACTCCCTCATGGCTTTCACCACTGTGTATTGGTTTACACCAGTGAGGGAGCTGGCCTGCTTGATGTACCTGTCTATTAAATAACTCTGCTCTAAGGAGAGGAGGGTCTGGGAGGTGATGGTAGCCTACACAATACTATTCAACCTGGGGCAGGGGGTTCTGGTTTATTACAATGATTGTAGGGGAGGGCTGATTCCTACAACTAATTGCCTTTTTTCCTGAAGATGCAAGCAGTTGATAATGATGGTAATTAACACTGTAGAAACAAGGTCAAACCCAAGAACATTACCCACTAAAAGTCACTTTCCCGAAAGTCACATCAAAATCGTTGCCTTGGAGTAGCTTTAAAAAAAATAATAAAGGAGGCAACTGATGATGAGCTGTTTGAATTATGTAAATGCTCAGGTATCCATGGGGTTTGACCTTTTTGCAGATGTAATTTAGCATTCAAGACACTGTCATCTTGCTGCCAAAGTCAAATTAGATGCTTGCTACTGCAATTGATAGCTGATATCCGATCTCCTTCAAGAACAGGCAGTACAAAGAGGCAGGAGATGCGATTTGCTACAGGAATGGGAAGCTGCATTTTTAAATGTAAAGTGGCTGAAGAGTTTTGGATCTAATTCAGAGGAGCAGTATGCTTTTATAAAAACATGCACTTGGTTCTTCAGGTCATTAAACCCCATTTTATGCCTCTGCAGTCCTGGGGTGGCTCTGGGCTCAGTAGCTATCTGTGATCATCCCATCTTGGGCTTGCTTTGTACCAGCAGGATGGCTCTGGGTCAGACCTGCTTCTAGCCATAGGACAAGGGGTCAGTGATGGCATAGCCACGCTGTCTTTCCAACTACCAGTCTGGCATGAAGGAAGCCTGACCTGAGTGGGAGCTTGTTCTGAGTGATGCCAAAGACTGTATGACTCCCTGTGCAGGTGCACAAGTGGGGAGTGATAGAGATGAAGAGCTCTGCCATCCAAAAATCTATCGAAGCAACCGCCATCCACAGCACATGGATTATGTACCTGTGTAAACCTCCCTCTCTCCATTTGTCAGCCTGGTCCCATCCATGCTAGCAATAACAAACCCCAAGCAAAATCCCCCCCCCCACCATGTGTTTTGCTGAGAGTTTGGCTGCTTGCCGGAGGTTGCTCCTGTTCCCAGTGTGCCAGGTGGCTGAGCCAATTGCCTTCCCACCAGATTTGATCCAAATGGCCTCACAGCCTCCCTTCATACTGAATCAGTGTCTGCTATAGTAAATAGAAATGACTCTGAAGAAACACCTGCTCTTTCCTGGCCTTCATTTGTCCGCAGCATCTGAAAAAGCTGCTACTCCCCTGGAGCTGGAGGCATGTGGGTCACACTAACTCTTCCCAAGTGGCCTGGTTCACAGCCCTGCTAAGGCTTTTGGCTACTAGTAAAAAGACTTCCCTAAAGCTGTGGTTGTGTAGTATGCTTCCTGGCTAGAAAGAGCTGTCCCTAGATTTCTGATCCTTTGCTAGCTTCTGTTCAGGTGTACATCTGTCCTTCCTACCAGGACAGCTCTGCTGCTTGCACAGTGAATGGATTAAGGCTAAAGGAGGGAAGGGTTAGATGAGATATTGGGGGGAAGCTCTTTACAGAGAGTGGCGAGGGGCTGGAACAGGCTGCCCAGAGAGGGGGTGGGTGCCCCGTCCCTGGGGGTGTTCAAGGCCAGGTTGGATGGGGCCCTGGGCAACCTTGTGTAGCTCCAGGCCTGAGGTTGGTGTCCCTGCCTGTGGCAGGGGGTTGGAGCTCTGTGATCCTTGGGGTCCCTTCCAACCCAGACCAATCTATGATTCTACAAAATGCAGGCAGCAGCAGCTGTCTACTGCCCAGCTTGCATGATTGGAAATGTTCTTGCTGCTGTTTGTCATAGCTACGCAAAGGATAACCAAAATGCAGATCTTCCACAGAGCAATTTGAGTGGTTTCCTGTGAGCCTGTGCAAATTAGTAAATGGCTGTAAAAGAGCAGCAATGAAAAATTAGGCTCTATGTTTCCCTGCGATTCGGCTCAGAAGAACACTGCAGGCTGTTGTTAGAGCTTTTCTTCAGCATTAGCCCAGTAATTTCCCTGAAGTTGCTCTGTATTTCCACAGGAACAAATGAGAGCTAAAGCTGGCTCCACATTCCTGCCTGTAATTGCTCCTCTGCTGTTGCCAAAAGTTAACTTCTAATGTGGTGCAGATCATTACTGTTCAGTGCTTTCCACCTTGTGCTTTCCGTGTGGCTCCTCCTACCCAACGAGAATTTGGCCCTGTGTTTTATTACCCCAAATCCTTTTCTCTTCCTGAAGGGTTGTTTTGGGGGGTGTGTGTGTGTGGGTGCTTTAACCCTAGCTTCTAAATTGGGCTGGTGCACTCTTGAATCTGGCTAAGAGCACTTAACTGGATCCAGCTGTGTTGCCTTTATTGTTTAATGGTTCAGCTCAAATGCAGGTTTTGTATTTCATGCTTCATTATTTTTTTCCCCTTCCCCTGTAGTGCCTGGCCATTTGTAAAGGAAAGGTGAATTCCACAATATATTCCCCCAGGCATGTAAAGAGGACAAATATTGAGGATAATTTGAAAGCTGCTTCCCCTGTTTGATACATTTGTATTATTTGAGTGGGTCTTACAAATCAAATTCTGACACTTCTTGGAGTTGAGCTCATCTCCCCACATTCAAAAGCAGGGAGCTGCTTCCCTGTTCTCCATGGCACAGAATGTTTTCTATTCATTATGGGTTTAAAGAGACTCATGTTCAAGCCTCTCTGTCCCCCCAGTTTGAAAGAAAAGCAAACTTTGAGTTGGATTTCAAGAAATATTTACTAAAAAGTTAAGCTGAGTTGGTGCTTCCACTTTAAAGAGTGAAAAGTCTGCCTTGGTAGAGGCAGGGAAAGGGTTATTTCTGTGTTTGCAAGTTATTAATATCAATGATGTGCTCAAGGGAATAGATGGTCCTTGTGTGCATACAATTAAGGCTAGAAATGGGCTTTAAAAGGGGAGCTGATTACATCCATCACTCCATGTGTGAATTAGTTTGTCCTTTGGCATGAAAAAGACTGTTCAGAGTTACATGGTGCTGCCAAGCTGCAGCTTCCATGGGGAGCAGAATGACACTGAGCTTTGTTTGAAGGGTCCCAGTGCTAGGGCAGGTTTTCTGGAATGGCCAGTAAGTCTTCAGCCTGGCAGTGCTGCAGGTACTGGGGGGTGGGTGTGCGTGAGGAGAGGTTAACTGTATCCACCAGGGACTGTTCTTTAACATACCGAGGGGGAGTCTAAGAATCCTCCCTTATTTATGAGTCCAGAAGTCTCAAGACATGCACTCTTCATAGATGCTGTGATAACAGAGTCTTCTTGGCATGGATCAATTTGTCCTGCCAAAAAGCTCTGAGCCAGACTGGCAGGGCTGTGCCATACCCTGTAGCTGTGCCTGCAAGGTACAGCCACAATAAATTTTGCTCATTAAAACCAAACATTTGAAAACAGCACTGCCTCCCCTCTGCTCAGATGGTCTGTCCTGGGCAGAGAGGAAGGAAATGCTAATGCATTGGGCAAAACAAATGTGTGTTTGGGTGGGGTTTTTTCTCTCTCTGCCAGAGTTAGTGAATTAAGGATGCTCCTGGCTTGGCATCTATGCCACTTGTGTTTCTGGAGGTTTGAAATCTTATTTCTGGATAAAACAATTGTGTATATGTTGGATTTAGCTGCCATTAGATGGGTCTTTGAAAAAGAGACCCCTCTGATGGGACAAGAAGCTTGCTTTCTTAGGCCTTGGTGACTGGTCACCCTGTGCCCTGCTCTGTGGCAGTGCATCAATGTGCCAGGGAACCCATGCTTACCTGCTGAGCTGCAAAGAACTTGGGTGGCTTCAAACCGTCCGAAGTCATCTCTGTCAGCTTCTCCCTGTTACGGGAACAGGGAACGAAATGTGTCTGTGAAGGGAGAGCTCCTGACAGTCACACTCCCTGCCCTTTACAGTGTAACAGAACAGAGTCCCTCATCTTTAGCTGCAGCCAAACACACTGATAGATCGGCCAGAAGTGAGGAAGGACTGCTTTCATCTAGACTTGTCATGCTTCCACAGGCTTGTCTTCATCAAGCAGTGAGTATCTCTTGTTCACTTTCTCATGAAAATTGAAGTGGTGGCATGCTTCTAGAGCAAATAACCAGGAAAGAGCAAACTGCAAGCTTAAATAGCCACAGGAGGCAAATGATGGATTTGATCATGAGAAATCCCAGCTTGTATTCATTATCTTGGTATCTCTCCAGTGAGGGTGGAGAAATGAAATTGTGCCCATCAGCCAAAAGGTAGTGATGCTTGTGACTTGAGTGTACTGAGCTGAGAGTAAAGGTCAAACAAGTGAAGAACAGTTTCATCTATTTGTAAAATGTCTGGGAACAGAATCTGAGGGGAAGTATGCAGTGTGATTTCCAGCAGTTTGTTCACTTTCATAACTAACTGGTGAGACTTACCTGTCTAAATATAAATTTGTACTTCTTCCTCCGTCATTTAACCCCAGTAGCTCTTGTTAGTGCAGCTTGTGTTGCAGATCATGCTTTCTTTATCAGATCTGTGTGGTTATAGTGCTCCTTCAGTCCAATAAACCTCTGCTTTGGAGATTTATTCAGTGTGGACTTGAGCTTGGTTGGACATGAGGTGTGTCACCCTTTGGAGTTAGTGCAGAACAACCCCAGCTTGATTGTGAATCTTGAGTTGTCCCAACAACAGTGTTAATTGCACAATAGCCCTTTGCATGGCTGCTGTGCCTCCCCCCTGCTGTGTGGGCGCTATGTAGGGTTGCTCCAAATTTGGCCTATTGCTGCATGTAGCTGAGGACACCAACAAATATTGGGGGGGATGTGTGGCTTATCTTGCTGTGGTAATTATAATTGTATGGGGAAAGATGCTCTGCTTTGTGATGGCTCTCTGGCCACCAAGGCCACGTCTCTGTGTGTCTCTCTCTGGCCACCAAGGCCACGTCTCTGTGTGTCTCTCTCTGGCCACCAAGGCCACGTCTCTGTGTGTCTCTCTCTGGCCACCAAGGCCACGTCTCTGTGTGTCTCTCTCTGGCCACCAAGGCCACGTCTCTGTGTGTCTCACTCTGGCCACCAAGGCCACGTCTCTGTGTGTCTCTCTCTGGCCACCAAGGCCACGTCTCTGTGTGTCTCTCTCTGGCCACCAAGGCCACGTCTCTGTGTGACACTCTCTGGCCACCAAGGCCACGTCTGTCTCTGTCCCTGGCCACATGCAGAACAATGACAGAAAAATGTGGATTGTGTTCCTCCAGTGCTGCCTGTCCTGCTGCTTTTCCCCACACAAACGGCTCTTGCTGTTATAGTTTAATAATGACACCTTTGAAAACAGCAGCTCAGAAGATCTATGGGCATTTAAAATATCCATTCCTTATCTTCAGTGTTGCTGATATTGTTAGTAATTTATACCAAATGATTACCAGGAGGTTTCAGTCCTGAGAAAAACCCTTCTTATGTTAACTACTGGATAAATGTGCAGAAAACCTGCCTGCCTTGGCCAAGAACATCATTGATTTGGGGGGAGAGTATGCAACCTGATGTGGAGAGCCAAGGAGTCCCCGAGTGGCAGTGTTAGTGGAGAGGTATTCCTGGGAGGCATCTCCCTGGGAAATGAATCTGCCCATCCCCATAGCCGTGGTTAGCAGAGGGAAAGGGCATGTCAGCTGCCTGGAGTTGGAGGTGACTGTCCTGATTCCATCACTGATGCTGGGTCTGCATGTGTTTCATGTATGGTGTGAGAAATGTGGGGAGATGCAGCGTCTAAAACTGCCCCTGTGTGACTTACACCAGCCCTGCTGTTTGCCTGTTACCCTCCTTTTCTTTGCCTGGGAGTGTTGGCCTCCATGAGTAATATTTTGGGTGAAATATCTTTTGGAAGCAATACATATTTCCCCTTTTTTTTTTTTCCTTACAAGATGCTTCTATCTCAGCAAATGCTTTGACTGCAGCTTACAAAATATGGAGGGGAAAATACAGAAGTCAATAAATTTGTCATTTGCACACAATTTAGTCCCCAGTTGATAACTGGCATGCTTCTGAGAGGAAGGCAAAGAATGGCAGGAGCGGAGAAGTAATTTTAAAATAAAGCTCACAAAAATGAAATGCAATTTACAGGACTCTGTGCCTATGGTTAATAGTCATTCATGAAATCATGCAGTAAAACCCAGCTGCATTGTCAGCTCTGTCAGAATGACACTGAAGTGTAGGAGCGATGTACAGCGGGTTCAGATCACACCTTGGGACTGAAGGATATTTCAGATAAAATTAGGCATCGTTTTCCTCTTTTAAACAGGATGTAAAATACAGACTGAAGGGAAGAAAAGATTGTGGCAGTATTTCTTGAGCAGGCAGAATGAAATGAATTAAGACTCACCCCAGCTATTCTCTTCCTTCGGGTGGATCCAGCCAGTTACTGTGATTCCTTTTTATGGGTACAAGCTGTGTCTCTATTAGGGGGGGAGTTCACTAATAAGTTGTTTCAGCAAGCCTGGAAGCTGAAGGCCAAAGCTAGCTCAACCCCTAAATTCAGAAGCATCCTGATGCTTTGTGGCTGTAGGATGCACTCAGGGGGTTGTAGCTCTTGCTTGTCCTGAGTTCTTGTGGAACGATGTGGATGCTGTTCACGTTCACCATGAGTTGGCAGGGGTGTTAGTGGCTGTCTGTGAAGCCAATGTCATTGATTAGCCCTAAACCAGCAGCCTACCCTTAAATATTCAGCTTAAAAGTTGTACAGGGACCTGAGGAGATCCTGTATGCAAAGCCCCAAGTGTCTGCTCAGGATGCTGCTAGCAGAGGCTCAGCAGAACATGTTTCTTTAGACCTGTGTGCTCAGCTGTGTGAGGTTTTGGCCAGATAGTGCTTTGAGTCAATTAACACTTGAATCAAAAGCAAAAATTAAACTGAGTGAACTTAATTGTCTCAAGATGCTCCCAGCACCGACCACAAAGACATCTTGCTCCACGGGCTGGGCAGCTTTGACAGGTTTTTTTTGCTTTACTATTCCTGTTTTTCTCAACCCATTCTATAAAACATTTCTACATTTTTAAAGGGTATTACAGTTTGTTCTTGCCATAATGTGTTTATTTTCTCTTCCTTCTAACAGATGTTAAGCAATTAGAGAACATGGCAGAGCAACATATTTATACAAATGAAAGGGAGTAAGAAACAAATGCTCTGAATATTATACTTCCTAATAAGATTAATTCAGTAGTGTACAAATGGTGAGGCACTGCCACAGCAGCAAGTGTGCATTTATCAGTGACTTGGGCAATATGCAAGGTATCTTCTTCAGGTGGGGACATGCACCTACCCATGGATCCTGTTTTTAAGCATGTAGAAATGAGCAGTGGGACCAGCCCACTGGGAAGGACTGGTTAATGGATTATATGGAATGCTTAAAAACCAGCCATGGAGCTCAAGTGTGAGGCCAGTTGATATGTTTTTCTGAGCTCATCATTTCACCTACAGTGATGTCACACTGTCTTGTGAAGGATGGTGCCTCTCCAGATGTGCTTTGCTCCTGCTCACATACATCAGGAATTACTAGTAGTCTGAGTCAGTCTCTCATGCTATGTGTTTCAATTTCTCAGTTCCAGGCCCTGGTAGGGAAGCCTTGGAGCAGGCGTGGATCCTGTACCAAGCAGGATGATGGGATGAGCTGGTGGGGGGAGAGGCAGGCACGCTCAGCCCTTCAGCCTCCTACTGCTACATAAGGTGTGATGCAGTGTGTTGCAATCTGTTTACAATGTGTTAGAGCTCTGGGGTGTTACAGGGAGCTGCTGGAGGAAACCTGTGCATGAGCAATTTTAGCAGGGATGGAGATTGTTCAGTTGAAGAGCTCTGGAGAGAAATGCAAAGAGCAGAGAGGGGTCAAAGAGAATCTCTGCAGCCTGTGTAGGTCTGGGTTGCTCCAGAGCAGTGTGTCTGAGTGCTGGGCTCCTGGGATGGACGTGGTGACAAAGGCACTCACTCTTCTGGCTGGAGAAGAATAATGGAGCAGCTTCTGCCAGAACAAACTCAGGAAAACTGCAGTGTATTTCCCATAGCTGAGCTGTGGTGGTATCTGAGGGGGTGTGGAGAGCTGGAATGCTGAAATGGCTAGAGTTAAAAATCTTCCTTCCATTCTTCCTCTTTTGGAATCTGTCAGGTGCTTTGTAATCAGTGGCCATCAGTGTCTAACCATGCTATCCAGTCTTGTTTCAATTAAACCAACCAAAAATATCCCATGAAAACCCAAGCTAGTGCTCCCCAACTACTGCAGGCTTTGGTAAAACACTTTGGGGGGGATGTGTGCTTAGGCTGGGGAGCTGTCCTGCAGCAGGCAAGCTGAGACACTTCCAGGGGGGAAACACACAGGTTCTATAGAAGCTGGTCTTGAGAGTTACTGTATGAGACATGTTGGCAGCAGATATTTGGGAAGGGATGCTTAGGTGGACAGTTGGTCTCCTTTTTGTTAAAGAAAACATGCCCTGTAAAGCTGAATAACTGAGATGTGCAACAAACCACCTCCCCAGTCTCTTTGCCTGCGTTAGCTGTATATACATCATCTAGGCAGATGCTTCATGTAATGTTGATCCTGCCTTAGGGTAGGAGATGGACTAAGTGACCTTTGTAGCTTCCTTCTAGCCTTCCATTCTGTGTGTAAATCTGAATGCCAGAGCTGAGTGCTCCAAAAGGAAACCACAGTGTGAAAAATTAAAATGTATATAGACTGCTTCCTGCTGCTCACTTCCTCAGCTGGATACTTCCCTCATCCCAGGAGACCAAATCTGCTCTCAGAGGTGAGAGAGGAGTGCATGTTCAATACAACACTTCAGTGCTGATAAGCCCTGCTGTTGCAGAAGCATCTGTGAAAGATTAACAGGGGCATGTTTCTGAGGGGTGAATATGAAAAGAAGATTAAATTCACGTACCAGCATGTTGGAAGTGTTCCTAAGTGTGTTTCTCCTAACCTTGGGCTATCCCTAACTGTAGAGTTCTGTCAGATGGATTTACCTCTTAAATAACATAGGCACCCCCTATGCAATTGCAGTTAGGTTGATAAATCTAGACTTCATGTAGTCTGCTCCCTACTAAGAGATTCTAATACTACAATGTACTTATCAATGTCTGTCTTTGCAAGACAGTGTTTGGAGGGCAATATATAAAGCACAGCTGAGACTGAAGGAATTTGAGATGTGGAAACTGGCTTCTGGTTCATCAACATAAATCAGCAATCTGAAACATCCAGGATGTATTGCTTGTAATACTTCTGAAGGGTGACAGTTCTTAAGGGTAGGGGTTCAAAATGCCATTTTTATACTTGTTATGCTAGATATACCACAGCACAACATCCCCTGGGAGTGTTCTTGAGCCCTGCTCCCAGAGGGAAGTAACTCAGCCCATCAACACTATTTAGGTGTTCTCTTTGGAAACCTTCCACCCAGATAATGTCACTTAATTTGCAGGTTCCAGGAGCCGGGATGGGTGTGCACAGAAAAGTCTTGGGAGATGGAAAGGACATGGGGTGAAGGGAGAAGAATAAAATGCAAGGCAGTACTGGATTTTGCTAGGCTTGGGACTGTGTAGAGGGGATGCTTGCTGAACTGTGAGTTGAGGTAGGAATAGTTGAAGCAGCTAAGGCAGCTGTCCTGCTGAAGAGAGGCTTGTCAGTAGTGGGCAGCAATGCTTTGTGCAAACATTGGTACAAAAGTTGTCTGGCCTTGGATGTGCTAATAACAATCTCCTAGGATGGGTAGGTCTTGGGGAAGAGGAGAGGTTACTGGCCAACCCCCTGCTCCTTTAGGTACCTCTGTTAAGCTCTGATTTGCTGTGTGATCCATAAACATCCCAATACTCTGTTGCTCTAGTAGCATCCACTGGACTTGGGAACCATGGTGAGGTGATGGTTGACAGGGTATAAAGCTTTCTAGTGAGCTTTCTGCTTTAACAGGGGCCTGCCTGCATGAGACATCAGTGCATTTGCTGTGCTCTCCTAGGTGATGCACCCATTCTTGTGAGCTCAGGGCCCATTTCTCACATCAGAATGATGCCCCCTCTCCCATAGGCTCTGAACTGTGGTAATCTCACACGTTAGCAAAACAATAAACTTTTTAGCCTGGAATAATTGTACTCTCTATCAGTGACAGAATCTATTTTGGCTTTTTTCCCCCTTTTAAAATGGCAATTTTATAGGGTAGAAAACTTTTTAATTCTCTTCTGCAAGCTACATATAAAATATAACAGATAGGCAAAAATGTATTATTAAAGCTATCTATTTCTTTTGGCATTCCTGTAATTTAATAAACTGCTTGAGCTCTATTTCTGCAGTTTATGACATCACAAGAATAAAACTCATCCTTTGATTAATAGCTGTTCAATCAATCCCCCCCCCTTCCCCACATTATCTTAAGTTTAATAGACTTGGGAACCATGCAAACTAATTTTGTAGGAGTTTGTTTTGGGTAGCTGGACTAAGAGACTTGGGAGAAAAACTGCACTGGTAGCAAGACAAGCTGTGTGAGAAAGTTGGAGGAAAGGGAGAGAAACACTGTTCCATGCCTGCTGAAGGAGGTGGCTCCATCTCCAAAGTAATCCTGCAACGCTGGGTGTCTGCTGCTCCCACTGATGTCTGCTGGGATGGGGAAGATCTTCAGCAAAACAGATCTACTCAGTGAGGATTCCTGTCAATCTGATCAGGGCAATATGAGGGCTTATTTGACAGGGGAAAACCTGTTGTTTAAACCAGTAACTCAGTGGCTTCTGGCCTGTTGTGGCAGGTAAAGAACACGGTGATTCTAGAGAATTGGATAATGCTGGTTGTGGTTTTGTGTGCTAAAAATAATGCTGGTTATTGTGTATGTAAACAAAGGCTTTCATGATTCAGAGTCACTGTTAAAGTAATATAAATTGCAAAACCAGATTGCTCCATCCTGTACAGTGAGGGATGATGACACAGGGTAGAAGTGAGTTGTGGTTTGATATGATTATGTATAGTAATAGGAGGAGACAGGCAAGAAGTTTTTACAGCCCCTGATGCAAGGCTTCTGTCTTCAGTATCGTCCCATCCGTAAGGAATTGGGTTTGATACAAACTGAATGTGAATCTGAGATTTCTGAAGGAATTCAGGAAAGCTTAGACTATTAAAATCCACTTTTGAGGAGACAGAGGCTAAAGAAGAGGGAAGGAGGGGAAACTGTCAGCCTGCTCACTAGCCTCTGGGTTTCTGATGAGTTTTCTAATGAGTCCTGAAATAAGTTTATTTTTCTTATGGCAGTGTTGATCTGTGTACATCAGTTCTCCGAAGCTGTATGCAGCTTGTGAAGAGGATTTGGATTCAAAGCAATAAAGCTGACCTGGGACAGGCCTCTTTTCTGAGCACTGCTTCAAAAAAGCAGCCCTTGATGATAATCCAGGCAGGAGTTTGCCATGTAATTCTAGGCTTTGTAAAGCTCAGAAGTTCTGCCTGGATCAGAGATCCACCATGTCAGCCCCTATGCACGCAGTTGGGCTATGTCCATTCTCTTCTAAGACTAATAAAGCACCAGGTAAATCTGCTGCCCAGAACTTCTGTAGACGTGTGGAAGCACAGGATGGCTAAGAATGTGTCTTGGAATAAATCCCTATGATGGTGAAGAGTCAACAGGATTAACATGCAGCTGACCCTTTTTAAGAAGGGTTGCTCTTTGGAGGCTGTTGTGTTAAATACATGCAAGTAAGAGCACCAGAGGTTCACAGTGATGACATGTCATGGGTGACCTTTATTCCCAACAAGTGCTGTCTGTGGCACAGAGTGTCACCTGTGGCACTCTCACTGTAAGTGGCACGTTAAGGGACTGGAGGGATCTTAGAACAAATCCCGTGAGCCAAAGCAGTGCAGTGTGTGTGGGTTTGTAGGATTTGGTGAGTGAGCTGAATGTAGAAAGGGAGGTGAATTTTCTGTCAGGAGCCTGTTAGAGCCAAGGACTAGCACTCATCCTTCTGCTTTCCCTGCCCAGAGAGCACTAACTTTGCAAGACAGAAGCACCTTGATGGCTGAGTTTCCTGGCTGGGGAGGCTGGGGTCAGTGCTGCTTCCCCACTGGGATGTGGTAGTGCAGCTTCAGCCTTGTGTGGCAGAGTTGGGAGCAGAGATGTGACCCCACTCCTACTGTCATCATGGACCATTTGATAAGTTGGCGTGGGACAGAGAGTCAGGTTGCCTGCTGATGCTCTAGCTGTCAAAGCTGGATGCTTCTAGCTGCTGATGCTCTAGCTGTTGAAGCATCTCCTGGTCTGTCATGCCTTGAGCCTCATAATCTTTTTCCTGGCAAACAAGCATTGCCAGCACTATAACGAGGGGGAAATCAGGGTTAACCAGGCAAGGTTTTACCTCCAGTCATACAACAACTGTGCAGCAGGTGAGCCTTTAAACTGTGGCTTAGCATGTTAGTATCTGTTCCTTGTTTCCCTTAGCCTCAGTCTTTCTCCTTGCTCATATTGACCACTTATGAGCTATAGAGTGCTCTAGAAAATAACCAGCTGTTTTGTTAAGTGGATTTGGTCTATCCTTCAAGCTGACAGACGATTTTTATTACGTACTATTACTTAATGAACTCTTTTGTGGCAAATGTAATTCAATACAGATTCTGATTCCCAGTTTGTCATCAGTCCTTTTATAAAGGAAGAAAAATGGAAAAGGACTTGATGATTCCTTTATCGTGTTATGCTAATTGCATTAGGAATATTGGAGAAAAACAGCCAGTGGATTTAAGAGCAGAAAAATCCAAGCTTCTCTTCTATTTAAAGAAAATGGGGATTTACTGGGGCAGAATGTATCTGACTTCAGCCAAAGCAAGTTTAGGTTTTGAAAAAACTAGTAAATATTTTGTTGTGTAAAATTCTATTTGAAGGGAAACCTGTACCAGGCTTAATGGAGGATATGGTGAGTGTGCTGCAAGAGGAACCCAGAAAAAAATCAGGATTGACTTAGGAAAGAAACAAGGATTTGGCCAAGGAGCTGCATGTGACATCAAGTAGCAATAGGATGAACTGAAAGGAGTTGCAAAAAGGGTCAAGACTCGAGGAAAATCTATGTGAATTTTGTGCCCTCTAGATACTGGTTGGTGTTCCTGAGAATTTGACTCCCTGCAGTTAGTGTCCTCAAACCAGATGGATTAAATCCTTGAGCTCTCATTTCCCAGTGTTCAGCTTTTTATTTGTAAAACAGGGATAACTTCTCTTTCTTGACTCTAAGAAGTTTAGGAAAGGTGTGTTGTGGAAGGCTGGATCAGTGGATTTCTGAGCATGAGCAAACAGTTTGAGGGAACTGGAAACCTTGTGTAGCTCTACATGAGGCCCACAGCCACATGTTGAATAATGGGGAGGAAAGAAAAATATTGACAAGCATCTTCATTAGGTACCTTTAGATTCTGAGCTGAAAGCAAGGCAAGCATTTTGGGTAGAAAAACCCTGCCCACCCTACTTTGTGTGCCAATGCTATTGACTGAGGGATACAACTGTGGTTTAGACCACTTGTGCCTTAACGATCCTGCAGCCTCATTATTCCTGGGAATGACCATGGAGGTAGCTCATTTTTGCTGGCTAATCTTTAGTTCCCTGAAGAGATCACGCAGATTTCTAAGCCTTAATTGTGGTACAATAGTGTAATATCTGGTTTGGGTTACTTGTTGCTAACGAATCAAGTGTTGGTGAGATGGCAGGGGTGGTATCTCCACTGTGTCCCCTCTGTCTTCTCTGAGGCACACCGAATCCAGAGGAACACTGTTACTGATGCTGGTGGGAGTTTGTGAGCCAGTGTATGGGCTTTGATTTCTTCTGGCTGCCTCGGTATTACTTTAGCAGTCTTTCAGAACCTGTTGCCTTAGCCACAAGGCAAGGAGAGCGAAGAACATTAACGCTTTGGGGGAATGCTACAAGCTCCTAGTTGCTCATCTAATTAATATTTGTTGAAACTCTGGCCTGCAGCAGTATGTGGAGAATAGAGGCCAAGTGGGCATGTCTTGCCAAAGCATGACATCCTGCCAAAGCATGAATTTCATATTGGAAATTCTCAGATCACCTCAGCCATCTGAAGTAACCCAAAAGGGATGTCAATGTAGTGTGGGAAGAGGAACAGTGAGGAGTAAAACACTTGTAATGTGTGAAACGTCACCTGAAGGATTGATTGCTGTAAGATTGTTTGTCAACCTTACAAGAGTAAACATACTCTGAATTCTTTACTTGCTTCAGCTAAGTCTACACAGCTGATACAAACACACCAGGGGTTTTTTTCCTCTCTTCCCAGTAAATAAAACTCATCTTGTAACTTTAACAATTTTAGCCCTTCCTTCCCTTTAATCCTGTTTAATATGAATAGTATGTATCTGGGGCCAAGCCTAAAATGGAGTGAATGGAAGGATGCTCCATCTTTGCTTGACTTAAGAGCCACTGTTGAAGTCTCTCCTCTCAGCAAAGTGCTCTGACTGCCTACTGAGGTAAAGTGTATTTGGTCCCATCAGCTCCTCAAGGGATGAATGATGCTCTACAACTTTTAGGACCTGTTTGTGAAATACCTGAGCTTTTGTTAGGCAGTGTGAAGAGTTAATGTATGGGTGCACTATCCTTCTTAAGCCAAGTATATCTGTCATCTTGAATCGAAGAGCAGACTGACTTGCTACTGGGCGCCCGGCTGGATGATTGCAAACTGTCAGATCTTTGTGACTGGGACCTTATTCCTTGGTTTTAAGGTTGGGAGAGACCTCTGTGGTAATTTGTTCTGACATGCATGGCGCAGGCTGTAGAATCCCATCTAATCACCCTTCTACTTCTGAGCCAGCAAACTGGGGCTGAAATAGAGCAGACGGGGAGCCACAGCCATTGTCTGGAGGAAGCCTGGCTGCTCTGCTGCTGCAGCAATGGTGCAGGCTCCAGAGGAAGCAGATGCTGTTTTGCAGCAGTGGAGGTTTGTAGTCAGAAGTTAAAGCCTCAAAACCCCTGAGTTAAATAACCAAGGGAATATAGTTTAACAAGATTCTCCATATAAGCTTTACGATTTGATCTTCTATAATAAAGTCAGATTACCATCTAGATTAGCATTAGAGTTTGAGGTAATAAGACAGGAATATGTCATGCATGGAGCTGCACCACCCAGCTATTGAGTGTGTTTGTGTTTTATCTCACTTAGAATACACAACTGAAGTTACTATCTCTGAAATTTGTGGCCAAGGCTCTTTCCTATCAACCCTCTTTTATTGCATCAGCACTCAATTCTAAGCAGCTCAGACATTTGTCATAAATAAAACATTTTTATTATTTGTCTCCATCTTCCAAAACAAAAAAAGCCCCTTCTTATTCTGTCATCCTAGAAAAAAAATTATTTCAGATGAATTGTCATGCAGCTGTTTCTTACCATATAAATCATAGGGGATTATTCTAGATGAAAACGTTCACTTTGGGGAAAACATGAAGTCCTTATAGTACCCTAAGACTTAAAGCAGGTTTTTCTGTCAATACAAGAAGAGGGAAAACTGGATTCACTTAAAATTTTACACAGGTCTACTGGAAAAGTAGCTGAAGCTAGTTGTCATGGCTCCTCCAGGTGTAGCACTGTACCTAAAACAGAAAATAAAATGAAGTCAGGTTTCAGGAGTTTATATCTAACTTCCTAATTACTAATTTTTCTTTGCAATAAATGCTTTTTAAGAGCTTTATTACCCACCCCCCCCTTTTTTTTTAAATGTGTAATATGGTTTCTAGGGGGGTGATCTTGTCTGTCCCATAAGCATTTAACAGGATATATAGAATTTAAATCTCTGGAGATTATTTTATCAGACCCTTGGAATACATTGATTTTTAACTACAGTTTTTATAGAAAGGTATCAGTGAATCCTTTAATCTTCCTCTGATTGTGTCAAAATATTGTTGTTCCTATCATGTTGAATCATTTCCTTTTTGCTGAAGTGTTTATACTTTTTATTTGTGATATTGATTGGAGGTTGTAGGTGGCATCTCCTACAGCACAGTTTTCCAGGTTCATTCACCCAAAACTAATTAGTATGGTTTTGTATCAAAATCACTTCAGAATTTAAACCTTTATACTAAATCTTCTTCAGATTTGGAATTTGGTGAGAATATAACTGGGAAACCCAGTTACCATAAACCTGTATAGAGCTAAAGATTTAATCAGTAACTAAAAACCTAATTTTTTGGGGGGGAAAAGAAAACCCAAGCAAATCTGCATGGCCATACCCATGGGGAAGGAGGTATTTGGTCCCATCTCCTGCCATTGGTGACAGATCCTGGATGTTTCTGGGTGGTGCAGGTGGGGTCATCTGCTGGTATGGATAACCAGGCTGAACCAATATCGGAGTGTAAGGTTGTGGGAAAATCTGCTGTAGGCTGTATGGAGCTACCTGGGGAGGCAAAAGAAATAACATAAAGAAGTGGGACAGGGAGTACCAACAGAGCAGGAAACCCAGAAATGGAAACTGGAGTTGCTGAAATATTTTTTTCAGACACACACAGAGGTCCCTCCCAATTTTATGCAAAACCTGGAGCAGAAGCAATAAATGTTTTTAGAGGCTTAAGGCCATCTCTTGAGCTATTTGTGGCACACAGTTCTCCAGCAAGCTGCATTAACTCACACCAGTTCAGCACCTTGTCCCCAGCTCTATTTTTGTGATGGCCCCAATGTCAATCTTGGCACATGACAAACCTCTCTGACTGATGCATTGTGCTTTAGCATCCCTGTTCTGCAGATTAAAGCATATTCACACTCATTTCAATGTACCTGTCTTAAGTAGCATCCAAAGGAAGGTTGCAGAGCTTGCAGGTATGGGATCCTTGCTCCCTGTTGATATGGAACCTGGTAAGCAGAAGTAAGGCATGATTTTTTAAGTCTGACTTTAATAATTCCTTTTGTGTAAGTTTTTTAAAGGGAATACTGTTCTCAAACCAGGAAGAGGTAAGTTTATTCTTCAGCTCTGGGCAGAAGTGTTCTGTTTGGAGGTCTCAGGCTTGGGGAGACAGAAGAGGAGCCTGTTCTCCTCTCTATTCTGCCTGGGGAAAAACTCTACTTCCCTGCTGGGATCTGGATGGACTGTGTCCTCATCCTATGCTAAGTAGGAATCTGTTGTGCTGACTAATCACTGGCTTAAAGGAAAAGGGAGACTTCCAGTCCTTCATCTTGGAGGATGACATTACATGTGCTGCTAAAGCTTTTTGCTTGTGACCCAAAGCCATTAACTGTAGTAGGACAGCAATCTGGTTCTTACTCTACCCTAGAAACCAGCAAGCAATGGTTCAAATAGCAGTAGGTAGTGTTTGGAGTCTGTCACTACAGGCCTGGGGTGTTCTATTCTCTTCTCCTAAGACGTGGGTCTGATTTAAGTTACCTGAAACTGTGGAAAGCTTGGTGAGGAGTACTTGGTGAAGATGGAAAACGGAGGGAAGCTCAGAGTCTGCCACACTGCCTGACTTGGTGCCATGGTCACTGAAGGAGTAGAGAAGCCTGAAGGAGGTGCATTGGATTTAACATTTTTATCTGATGTTGAAGTCATTCCTGCAAAACAAAACAAGGTTAGAGATACCCATAGACATGCATTCTCTTCATTAATCTGTGGAACATTTGCAATTAAGAGGACATGTCTTGCCTGTATGCAAAATCTGTTTAAGATGTCCAGTACCTTTGCAGGCTGTGGTTCTGCATCACAGCGACCCAAACCTGGCAATTAGCAGTTCAAATTCACTTGTGGGGCCATTAAACTCTGACCCACAAGACCTGGAATAAAGCTAATTGCCTGAGCCATAAGAACAAATGAAATTGTAGGGCTAAAACAAGAACCTTTGCCCAAAGTTCAAAACTCTCTGAGATAAGAAAATTACAACAGAGAATAAGTTGATTGTGTCTTAGGTCTCCAGACTGATAAATCTAGTCCAGAAATTTAAAGGGTCAATCTGGACATGTACCATTGTTTTTGTCTATTCCAAGATGCTTCGAGGAATGTAGTTGTCAATACTCTGTGGAAATCAAGGTCTTTTTAAATGGCTCTCACTAGGAACCCCAAGATCATGACATTCACAAAAACAAACCCCCCACAAAAAAAAAACCCAACTTAAAATGCCCCAAAGCAAAAAAAACCCAGCTTCTAGAAAATACTGACCGGATAAATACCTCTCTGTGGTATGGCCTTCCTGTGTCTACTCTGTTTTAACATGAGGAGGACACTGGATAGGTGCCAGTTAAAAGGGCGAGAGATATCAGTGTCCTAATGTAAAATGAGAATTCTTGAATGAAAAGGATGTTTGGTAGTTCTCAGTCTCTTGCATGAGGCTCGAAAGGGCATCACTGTAGAGTAAACGTTGTGGTGATGCTTGACTAGCTCCTGCCATCTGCTTTTCAACAGCATCTGGTTTATTTCTTGGTTTCCCCATGACTCTCAGCTGATGTTCAAAGACCAGATCCATACCTGGACTCTTGGTGACTGCATTGGAATCCGTTTTGGAGGGAATCTGGGCAGATGGTGGGAGCAGCTGCCTCTGTCCTGCAGCTTGGCTTTCCGCTGCTGTTGGTGTGGCTGCACTGCTCCTGGCAGAGCTGAACAGGCCATTCTGCATCAACTCCATTGCTCCCTGTGTCTCCTTGGCCATTGTGTCTCTGCCTGCACCTCTGGCAGTGTCTGGGTGTTCCACTAGAACCGGCAGTGGCAGCTGGGTGCCCTCTGTGCCACAAGCACCTATCATGCTGCCACCTTCCAGCCCCTCGGAATTCTTGTGGGATTTTGCTGACCACAGAAGCCGTGTTGTAACGGGTTTGGCAGAAAGCTGAGCATCACAGAGAGCTCTTAATTTCATCTCCCTTTCTCTGGTTCCAATCACTGCTCTGTAGATGCTTTCGAGGCCCCCTGGTTCCTCCAGCAAGTAGTTGCTGCAAGAAAGTGGAATGTGACTGTGTTAAAGGAGGTTTGACTTTCAAGCTACCTTTCTTTGCTCCTTCTAAACCCTGCATTTCTCTCTCATTGGTGTTCTATGCAAGACTCAAGAATTTAGTCTTAACCAGGCTAAAATTTTATCTTTGACACCCTTCTTGTCCAAAGAACCACATGAAAGGGGGGAAAAATAATCTTAACTTCATGAATACATCTATCTAAGAATGACTGAAGTTGGATGACAGAAATGTAGGTCTACAAAGAATGCTTATAGAGCATAAAAAATATTTGTGGGCTGAAATATATGTTGCTGGTAAACAAAAATCTAAGTTTTGTATCAAGCAAGATGATTCTTTGCTGGCAATGTGTGCAGAAGTTGAAGTGAGTGCTTTAAGGTGGGTTACACTGGCCCTGAGGCAGAAGTAAATATCTCCCTGTGACATATGATTAACTTCACTAGGTTAGAGCAGTTTGTATCCTTACAATAGTTGGTAAAGTGGGGAAGCCTTACTTCAGTTACACAGCTGAGCCCTGTGGTGGTTTTTATGTGGCCTGTCAGGGAGAGTTAAATTTAGCTTCATGACTCTGGACACTAAAGGAGTTGTCTGGATTGTGTGCCTTGCATCCCAGTTCCCCAATGGGAGAAATGTTATTTGCTCTGCATGGTTTCAACCTACTGGGCTCAACAGATCCTTAAATCTTTGCAGGATGATGGCCTGAATCTCCTTGGACTTACCTGTCATCTTGGTTATCACCTGTAAGGTGTTAACAGGGCTGGGTGGTGTAGTATTTGTAGCTCATTAACCATCTTCCTTATAGGGAGAGAAGACTGTCAGATGGTTTAATCTGTAGGGTGCATCACAAAGCACCTTGATACCCCTGGAGTCCTCTGGGACTTTCCAGTGGGACTGCTGTCAAAGCTGAGCAATTTTCTGCTCTTCTAAGGCACACCTAAGTGCCTATAATGGTTACCTGCTCAAAATACCAATTAGTGCCTATTGGGAGTACCTCCTCAAAACTGAGATTTCAATTCCAGGTTGCTCTTTCTTATCCAAGTATGTTGGATAACTTAATGGATTATCAATTTACTCTTCTTGGCTTGAGGGGAAGACTGATGGTACCCTGTATGGGTACATATATGGTTCACAAACACCTGAAATTAGATAGTTACAGTTTAAAATTTCCTAGCTCTAATCATAGGATCACTTTAATTAGTAGGATGCTGCTTCCCCTGTTTTTAAAGAAAATAGATGCTCTCTTTAACAAAAACCTCAACAGATTCACACTGGATATGAAAACAGAAAATTGTTAGGCTGTTTCAAAGGAGGGATTATGCTTTTCACCCCATTTTTCAGTCAGGTTCTGGTTTCTGATGGTGTCACAGGCTGCAGCCCCAACTCTGCAACTTCTTCCTCAAATCTTGGACTTATTTAAATCTTGTATTCTTTGGGAGCATTTGGATACAGAAGAGCAAGTTCTGAGACCACCCAGAGCAGGTGGTGACAAGAAGCTGTCTTGTTGAGGAGTCAGTGTATGCACAGACCATCAGTCTTCCCCTCAAGCCAAGAAGAGCAAATTGATAGTACATCAAGTTATCCATCATACTTGGGTATGAAAGAGCAACCTGGAATTGATCTCAGTTTTGAGTAGGTACTCTTGCTGTTTTGTGTACAACCTGTTGGCATCGTGCCTTGTTTGCAGTTGGAAAGACTTGGTGTTGAGGTGCCAGATATGCTTCTTATCTCCCTTGGACTTAAATATTTGGTTATTGGAGTCCTGTGTTTGAAGATGTGACTGTAGCATGCCATGTTCCTACCTCTGATGCTTGCCTATGAAGCTTTGTCTTCTTCTCATGGATGATTATGAACCCCTTTGTGCTGGTACATAGTGCCATCCTCAACAAAAGAGCTTCTTGTCACCACCTGCTCTGGGTCTTCTCACAACTTGTTCTTCTGTATCCAAATGCTCCAGAACACCACCAGGAAGGTGAAACTTGTTGTTTGTTCAAAAGATTCCAGACAGATTTTAAAATGAGCGTAGTAGCAATTTGCATAAGTCAATATTTTGAAGTAATTAAGGATTGCTAAATTGAGCAAGGTCATGCAGCATAAGCTTTGGCCGCTGATGCTACTGCAGCCCATGAATGAGGCAACACCTCTATTGACAGGTGATATATGTGGAGGATTTCTCTTAATCTGTCTTTCTAGAAGTCTTTCAGGAGTAACAGAGGTAGCCAAGGTAGGGTGGTATGGAAGTTACTACCTCAAAAGTGGAAACCTGACCTAGGGGTGTCTCTCTTGGATTGCTTCCATTTTAAAGCAGTTGGAGCTCTGTGCAGTAATTTGGTCTTAGCACTTTAGTTTTACTATTGTTGGAAGGTTTGGTGACTCTGGGGTCTTTGAGGAACTGTTGATCAACATACTCTGCTGCACGAGTGTGTGTGTAGAGGGCACTTCTATCCTGAAGAGCCTGCTAGCTAATTAAGGGAAGTGTTGCTGAGAGAAATAGCAGGTGAGTTGCCAAAGGTGATTCAACTCAGTAGCTGAACAGTGAGTAGAGGATCATTATTCTGAACCCATGGATAGCCCAGTAGTTACTGGGCTTGGCTGTCTTTAGTTTTGTCTAAACTAAAGTTGCTGAGTTTGTCTTAGGTCCTTGTGGCTGTCTCAGCCACTGCTTCCATCACAGGGTCCTAAAATTCATGATACAATAGTAAGATAGTATAATGGTAAAATTCCTAAAATACTCAAAGCAGCAAGGTGAAAACCCTCTCGATCAGCTGCCTCTGCCCTGTTGCACAAGCTTCAAGGTACCTGCAGGTTGAGGGGGCTAGAAGTCACATTGGTCTTGCTGCAGTAGACTTCTTGCCAAAGACCAGCCCTCTAGTTGTTTAAGAGCTAAATGTGTTGTCAGAGCATACAGTTAAAGCTGTTGGTAGATCACAGTTCTTGTCTGGTTTGTAGAATGTCATCTTTAAGTCATTTTAGGAACTGGCAGGACCAAAACATGTGGCTGAGTGTGCTAATTGCAAAGATATTTCAGATGTGTCCCTTAACCATGACAGGCAACCCCATGGGCTGCACTGCTTATTCCTGATTTACCTGGCTTCTACCTTCCTGCATTTAATCTGGAGACCCTGCAGGTTGTGACTCTAGGATACTGATGAGAAAGTGAAGGAGCTGGAACTCCAAGGTGCAATTCCTGAGTTATCTGCTTCCTCAGTTACTGTTTCTAAAGATGAAATAACTGTTTATGTGATTTCCAAACCACACCAAACAGGCCAGGTTTGCATGATGACTTGTTTGGGTGTGAAGTGGACGTGTACTAATGGGTGCTGATTGTTAGCTGGATTTAGAAATTTTACTTTTCCTGGTTTAGGAGTGTACAGTCAATATTATCCCATTAATCTGAAGAGCATGCTTCCCTCTTACCGTTATTTGTCCTGTGAAACATGATTTGGCATAAATTTTTCTGTGCTAAATCCAGCTTTTCTTTGTAAAGATCAGCTGTTTACAGTGGCTTCCTTATAACACTTTAATTTTCGATTTTGCTCCTTTGAATGCTGCTTTCACTCCTTCCTGTAAATATTTTGATGTGTGTGTGGTTGTTTTTCTTTAAATGTTGTGGGGAAGCGAATGCAGCAGCTGCTTATGGTGCTTCAGAATTTGAAGTAGTCACATTTCATGGGACACACTCTTTTTTTTTTTTTCTTTCCCCAAAGAAAATTGGCTATAGTGGAAAAAGTGGGATAAATTTGCCTCATTAGGAGGCTGTCAGACAGAGATCGATGTACCCCGTGCCCTGGGCTTTCGTTTCAACCTGGTACAAAGGGCTTGGTTGGGAAAAGGTGTAGGAAGGAAAGCAGAGGCCTTGTTTCCTAGAGCTTGGGAGCACTTAAAGGTCACTTACTTGCTCTGGAAGCTGGTGCTGTCCAGTTGAAGGGTCCCTGCCAGGTCAGAGCAGAGAGCGTGCTGCTGGGGTGACACCAGCCATGGGGGCTGCAGCTCCTCAGAGAGCCGTTGGAAACGCTTCCAGATCTCGTGGCAGGTTTCATCCAGGCTGTCCTGAGGAGTGTTAGTGTGGATCCAGATATTCCTAGGGAAAGGTCCCAGTGGGAATGGACCTTCAGATGTTTCTGATGGGGTGAAAAACCTATTCCCACCCAAGAGCATCGTTCAGCCTCTCTGTGTTGACAGCCTTTCTGGAAG
Organism: Laterallus jamaicensis coturniculus; assembly: GCA_022605575.1. Taxonomy (NCBI): domain Eukaryota; kingdom Metazoa; phylum Chordata; class Aves; order Gruiformes; family Rallidae; genus Laterallus; species Laterallus jamaicensis. Next base: position 7,086,475 of record JAKCOX010000028.1, read on the forward strand.
GTGGTTTGTGTTGTTTGTGAAGAACCATGGCAACCGTGTAACTGGGACCTGTGGGGGGTTAACAGCTGACAGTGACTGTTGGGTGTCCAGCAGCAGGGATGGAAGTGGCAGTGATGTCTCCTTTCCTGTGGTTATGCCCGTTCTCTGGCATAAATATCTGAACAGCCTCCAGGCTTCAGCATTCGGTGGTCCCTGCCTGAGCACTGTATCACCTCCCATCTGTCTACAGGCAGCCGAGCCCTGTGGAATGCAGAGGACTGTCCCTCTGGTTCTTTCCCTTGCCCTTAGCTCCTCATCTTTCCCCTGGCTTGTGATGAAAAGCAGAGGCCTTGTGAGAGGGAAGGAACTCAGAAGGGCTGTCCCTGCTTTAGCACTTGCCACAGCCCAAAGAGGAGGAGCGGCATCCCTGCTTCTCTAACTTGCCCACGTTTCCAGAAGCACAGTGGCACTTCTGCCCCTCTGATGGAGGGGGGAGAATATCTTTAGCCACTTTGTAAGCCCTCCCTCTGCCATGGAAGAAGACCTTGCTCTCAGTTTTGGAGCTTGCATGTCTTTCAGCAGCAGGGCTACAGAATTTTGCTCTGGGTACTGTTTCTTTTACACATCCTCTGTGGCACTTTGGCTGCTGGGATGTAAAACTTGATCTAGGTGTGAAAATACAGGGCAAAGCATTGTTTAAAATGTGAGCTGTACCTTCAGAAGCAACAGTTGGGTGTTGAATGCTTTGCCACCAAACTCATTACACTGTATGCTACGATCTTGGCTCTGTACTTATCTCTTCTCAGATAATCCAGAACTTGGACTCTCCTGTCACAGAAGTTGAATAGTGCCTGCAGTTTCTTGCTAACAGAGATAGTATTTGCTGCTATCTCTTAACTCGTGGTTGTACCCACATAAATTTGCCCCCACTAGTGAGAAGAGGTGGTTAAGAGAACAAATGAAGGAATTATGTGGTGTTTAGTAAGATGTTTTGGGTTTTTTCCATACCAAATGACTAACTGTGGCATTTGAGATTTTTGGGAACATGATGATGGTCCCAGCATGAATGCCTTCTAGAGCTCCTTGTATCCCCAGAGTGGTTTTATTTGTGAGCCAGGGTACTGTCTGCATTCTCTGGAGCGTGATGTATGTAGGAGACAGGAGGGAGAGAGAAAGAGCAGCCCTGTGGATGTGGCTTTGTGTCAAAACTAGAGGGAAAAAACAGGTTTTGGCACTTGCTCTGTTTAATTAGCCCTTGATTTTTATTGGGAGTCTGGAAGGTATTGTGAGGACTCAGTTCATACCTGTGACTTGGATTAAACTGGAACTGGGGGATGCTGTGACCGTTGTTAGGTACCTTATTGGGGGGGGGGATGGCAAAACAGATCAGCCTGGTTTTGGCAGGGAGCGTGAGGCACTGTGTGATAAATGGAATATGAAGAAGTCGGCTGAATGCCTGCGGAGGCCGGGGAAGGCTGGAGCCTGAAGCAGCGGGCTCGCTGCAGCCCGGGCTCTGACTGCGGGTGGCAGTGCAGAGCAGGATTTGGCTCCCGGTGGGTGCTTACACTGAGCACAGGGTTTGCTCTTTCAGGAGAGAGGGAATTTTTGCAAGGTGGGAAGCCAAGTGAGCGGTTGGGGGTTTAGAAATGGGCTGTTCCCCACAACTTGCAGATGCCTCCTTGTTAGAGGTGGGTTGCAATCATAGGAATTGGTGGCTGCAGTGATGCTTTCGGCTGTATCCATCACTCTTGTAGCATCCATCACTCCATGTAGCAAATAAATGCAGGGTTGATGGTTTCTTTGCTTTTTTTTTTTGAGTGTGTTAGACCCTCAAACTCAGTGATTTTGAGAAGGAAACTTACTTGGAAGGAAACCCTCGATTTGAAATAGATATGATTTTATTAACCAGGAATAAAGTGGGATTGTATCCCACTCAATGACTTTATTATGCCTGTAGATTGATTTTGATGCAGGGCTGGCTGACTTTGGCTCAGCCTATACCCTGCTTGTGTGCAGCAACCAAGTCACATCTTCAGCTGAATGCGATTTTGGGATGGGGGGATTCTCCGAGGTGAATAAGCTGTATGAGGGAAAGCCAATGTATGGAGCTGTGAAGTGTGGTATCCTGTTCTCTGATCCTTTTTCTATTTGGATCCGTGCCTTTGAACAATAAGGTCTATTTGAATAGGACACTGCAGTTTAAACAGACATAAAGCAACTCTTTCATGTAACAGCCCTGGTTGCCTTGGCTCTTGGCATCGGTTCACAATGTAGGCAGTGGAAGGATTGAAATGCAGAGGGGACACAGGGAAAGTGAGTGAGAAAGAGGATTGATTTTGAGGGTGGAGGGACAGATTTGCAAGCCCTCGATATAATTTGTTTTTTAGCTGTCAAATAAGCTCATTCAAGGCAACCGGAACAAGGCTGAAGAAGGGGGGTTTGCAGCAAGAAACTGCAGCAAATGCAAACCACCGAGGCAGGGGGATGGGTGGCGAGTTGAGCCACTCGTTTTGGCTGGGCGAGCCCGGGGGGTGCCGGAGCGGCGGGGGCTCGGTCCTGGCCCCAACCCGCCACGGGTGCTGGGGGCTCCGCTGGCACCCTCGTCTCGTCTCGGAGCCCCCCTGGGGAGCGAGGGGCTGGCGATGGCCGGGAAACAAGCGGGGTGGGGAGGGCTGGAGAGGGAAGGAGGGGGGTCTGGCTGTGGTAAACACCCCCTTCTCCGCAGGCGAGACCGGTGCTTTTTGGGAGAGGGGCTGCTCCTTGTCTGTCAAAGCCACAGGGATTCACTGAAGTAGGTTCTTGCTGGGAAGGGGGGAGGATATCCGAGGGTGCCTTTTTGGGCTTTTTTTTTTTTTTTTTAAAGCTTTGGTGTCATGTTCGAGTTATTCTTCTTGTCCATAGATCTGAGCATCATTACCAAGATAATTAAGTTCCTGAATGTGGCTTTAACAGGCTGCGTTTTTTCCCCATCTTGCATGCGGCTACAGGGATAAATGTACTGAGAGATGTGGGGAAAAAAAGGGTGGTGGTGGAAAAACCCCTCTCCCCAGCCCTGCGAAGGGCCAGCAGCGCTCCAGCCCATCATGCCAGTGGGCTGGAGAAGGGGGCACAGCCTTTTCCCACCTCCAGGATACCTTTTTCCTGATCCAGTTCTCCCAGTGTCGGGGTATTGCTCTGCTGCTGGGATCCGATGCCGTGAGGACAAGACTGGGAGGGGGGGAAGGAGGAGGGGGCTCTCTTGTGATCGCGTGTTTTTTGTAACGAAATTTGCTTCATCACAAAAATTGTGTCGATACCATCAAGTTGTTTACAGAGGCAGGAGAAGGGGGGAGTCTGGGGGGGGGGGGGGGGGCGCCGGGAGGAGGCTGCATTGCTCTGGCAGATGTCTTCATAGCAGAGCTGCTGCCTCTGTGTGTATGTACATAGGCATACCATGCTGTGCTCCGGGTAAAATTGGGGGGCTGGGGGGGGGACACGACTTACTCTTCTATCAGAAACCTGTAGTGTATGTTAAAAATAAATACAAGGCTAAAGCATCATTTGTGGCTTGTTTGGTTGTGGTGGGGCGGGTGCCGGTGGGGAGGATTCGTGTGCTGGGTTTGGGGATGCAAAAAAACCCTGAGGTAGAGCTGTTGGGTGGCTGCAGAGCAGCCCCCTCCCCACGCCAGCCGTGCCCTCTTCCCCTCCCCAGCATTTAAGCGAAGAGGGGGAGAATAAAGAGATGGGAACGATTAATCAACTGGCTAATAAAAAAAGTATAAAATCCCTGGGGAGTGTGTGCTGGTAATGCCGAGGAGCTGGCTCGGAGACAGGCACCGGGAGGGACGAGCCAGCCCTCTTGGCCGTTCCCTGCCTCTCCTCTCCCCGAGCTGCTGCCACACTTGGTTCATTCCAGCTGCAGAAGCTCAGAGCCTTTCCATGCGGTGGGATTTCTTCTTTTTTTTATTTTTTTTTTTCCCCTGGGCTGAAAATATAATTAAAAAAATAAATATAATCACAAGCCTGACCTGCTTTTCCTCCCCCTCCTCTTCCTCCTCCTCTTTCCTTTCTCCTCTTCATCCAGCCGAGCCGAGGACTATCCCAATCGCAAAGGGGAAGAAAAAGGGGGGAAAACCCATCACCAACCGCCAACCCCCAGCACGCCCCGTTCCTGCTGCCCTTTGACATGCAACCTTCCTTGGGATGGGACAAGCCGGGATGCTGCTGCGGCTTTGGAAGGATCTGGGGGAAATTGGGGATCTTTGCTCTCATGACGCTGGAAGTGAGCTCCTGGAGCCGGGTGCTGCTGCTCTCCGTGGGGCTGCTGGCTGTCTCGGTGACTGGTAAGTGTCATGGAGAAAGCTGGCAACTTTAGGAGCATTTTTCTTCCTGCTCCATAGATCAAAGGACCACTGTTAATCCTTTGGGAAGGGATTGGGGGGGGGGGGGGGGAGACATGGGGACGGTGACACTCTGCGTGTGTGTGTGTGTGCATGCACTTGTGTGTCAGCACATGCTTCCCTGGGGCGTTCAATCCGGAGGATATTCAGACCTTTGTAGCCTTGTTACAGGATAGTTGCCATCTGTATTCTTTGGGAACAACAATTTTTAAGCGATGGCATAAGAAAAGGTGGCTTTATTTGCTCTCCTTCCCCATCTCTGGTGGGGTCACATCATTTCTTGCTTGGTCGCTGTATTGTATGCAAGATGACTGTGAAAAATACCAGCACTGTTCCCCCTCTGTCTTTCCCTTGCATCTTAATTCAGTATTTCCCTACCCTGGTGCTTGCCCATAAAATAGATTTAGGGTGCCTTGCATGAAGATGGAAGTGTTTTTCTCTTAGTCCTCTTGTCTTTCAAGTTGATTCTCTCTTATGTATGAGCTCTTTGGCCTCAGCATCATGTTTTTGGTGAAATATGCGGGGATTTTTTTCTGGCCAAAAAAAATCCCCCCTCTCTCTCTTTGAAGTCCATAAAGACTTGAATTTGGGGGGGGAGTTTGCTCATGTCTCCTCCCTAATTTCTGCAACTGCCCTTGTAGCAGAAACATATCTAAGGACCCAAATTTATTTCTGGTGTAAACAGCAAATATTTAGGGACTGTCCTTATGTGTGTGTAGGAGGGGGAAGAGTGGGAGAGCTGAGTCTTTGGCAGTGTCTTCCTTCAACACTGTGCAGTGCCCCGATTTCCAAGAGTTTCCAAGTAACATTTGTCTTGTCTGCGGTATCTTAGGCTAGAGGAATGTGTGTTTGTGTGTTGATGGGTATGAAAGCTGCTTGGGTTTTGTTTGGGGGTGGGTTTTTGTTGGTTTTGAAAACTTTTTATCTGGAATGCAACACTGGTTTTATTATGTAAGGCAGGTTTTCTCTAAGGAGATCCAGAATAGGTATCAGTAGCTCCTCCTGAGTTCTCTTGCAGTGGACCTGGAGAGTTTCACAAACTGGAAGTATCTATTAGGAAAGGGTATAAACCCACTCAAACAACCTACAAGCCCTAATTAAAGATGAGTATTTATTTTAGTGCATATTTTCCTCTTTCTTTCACTGGGAGCATTTGGTCTGTCCACAAGAGAAAGACCATTCCAGCAGCTTCTGTTGTGCTTTTTTCTGATACAAGTAGACCAATGCAGAGGTACCTAAGTATGTAAGGTATCTTACTCTAGAAGGGGCTTACACCTTTTCTCTTCTCAAAGCTCTCATACCAGATCTTCTAGGCTTCTCTCTACCTGCTGGCTCAGTATATAACCCTTCCTCCTTAGGCCCCTGCCTCCCTTCTCTCAGCTTTTAGAGTGCTGTTCTGGATCCTTCACCCAGAGGTTTATGCTCTCTGTTGTTTTTTCTTTGTGAGCAGATCTGCAAATGCTTTCTAGACCTCAGATGTTTATTTGCAGTGGAGCTATGGGTACAGGTCAACAGTTTGTCTTTCCTAGACCTTGTTTTTTAACACACTGACATCCTGGTAATGGTCTCTTTGTTCAAACAAGATACCAACTTTGAAATCAGTGGCTTACTGCTTGATATCCAGAACACTGTGAACATATACAGAGGGAATGGACCCACCCTTTGCAGAGCCCGTGATGGTTTTAGGGTGTGATGCCATAAAGACGCCTGGTCTGGAACTTCTAGTACCTTCGCTGAGCAAATCCTGAACCTCTCCAGAACAAAGTTCCTGAGAGGCTTGGGTTCTAACCTCACCCCTTGCCAGGGTTTGTGTAGGTAGCAATAACCAAGAGTACCCATAGTGTGGCAGTAGAGCTGTATATGTAAAACTATCAGTTAGTAGTTCTAGTCATCTTAAAGAGGGAAAGAAATCTTCCTGGCATCACATCAGCTGTGCCATGGCAGTAGTCCTGTTCCCCAATAACGCCCTAAAAAATGGCACAAAGTGTGGGCTTTGTTCAGCTGCTGCTGTGTCTGATGGTGAGATGATGCAGCTCTGGCCTGTGTGAAGAAGTGACTGTGCTGTAGGGGAAGGTGGTGATTTGTGTATGCTGAGGTTTGTATGTGAGGAGTAGGGGAGAGGAAGTGATCTGTACTGTTTCCCCTTTCAGCTGTTTCCCCTTTCAGCTTTAAGGGTGCAGTAAGGATTATGATGGTATTTAAGGCTTGCAGAGGACGCTGATTTGTCTTTGCAAGCTGTCTGACCTGTGCATTGCCTGGCAGAAACACAGTATGTGGTGATTGTGAAATTGTATTTCTGACTGTCAGAGCAGGCGGGAGCAGGAGCAGAATTCCTTTCTGTTCCCTTCTGGGTAATTAGCTACACAGTGGCACTAGAAGGTGCGTTTGGGCTGTGTATTAGCCAGGTGTGTATGGATAGACACATACACAGCTTCATTTGAGGGCCTCTTACCAAGGAGGTCTCGATGCCACTGTTTGCACACTGTTAGTAGTCAGCATCCTGTTTTGCATTGGCTTATGGAAAGATGCAATGGCTCAAAACATGGACTAATCCCTTCAAACCCAGTGTGATTTTCATTTTTCTTGATGGGAAGATATTTCTGGTAGACTCTCCCTCTGGAGAGTGTTTATGAATTATGATGGGTGTTATGTATTTAAAGCATCCTCTCATTCTGTTCTGTTGCTTTGCCTCTCCACTGGTTGAAGAGTGGTTTGGGGGCACTCACTCTGCTAGGGAAGGGACCTCAGTGTGAAATGCTTGGTGATTTGAGTGTGTTTTTAAGGGGTAAGGGGGTGAGATACTAATTCTCTGAAGTGTTGCATAGATGTGGGGTTTTTTTCCTGTAGGAGGGAGGGAAGTGAATAGTCACCAACCTGATTACATTTGATTGTGGCATATCATGAAACTCCAGTATTTGATGGCAATAGCTGAGCACATTGTTTCGATCGGAGTCCTCTTATCAGCGCTGAGGCAGCGGGTACAGCAGTGCTAAATGGATTGAATGATGCCATGTACTCATCCTATGCCTTGCTATTGCTTTTGTTATTGGAAAGGAGTAATTCACTGAATGCATTTAGAGGGTGCAGATGTTGAGAGGGTGCAGCACTTTTTGCTTGGTTTTCAGGGAGGTTGGGAACACAGAAGGCATTGCTGTACCTGCCTCCCTGACTAGGGGGAAGAGATGTCAGCTCATCTGCTGGTTTTCAGCACTTGGCAGTGGGGTAATGCAGGTGGATGGGAATAGGGCCTGATCCTTCTCTTGCCATCTGCTTGTACGTGTGAGGCTGGGCTGCCATGCAGCCCTCAGGTCTGGCTGAGTGAATGAATGTGAATGAATGTACTTTGTTCTCTCTTCACACTGGTGTGCGTGGCTGT